>JALGAY010000008.1:11824120-13024120 GCA_029207805.1 Tribolium confusum | reverse complement strand
AAAAATGATGACTGCAAGAAGAAGAAGAACAAGAAAAAGGTCGACATAAAAAACAGAAGAAAATCTTCAAGAAACTTGATAGTTTACGAGAGTTTTAAACAGAAAGAGAAAGATTGTAGAAGAATCGGGTAAAAGAGTACAGAGAAACAAGAGTCAAAGAACAAAATTTAAAAATATACAATTTGGCATTACTTCTGATTTTATTTTGTTTTCTGAACTTTTTAAACAAAAGGAGGTTGTGTTTACATCATTATTTTCTAATGGAGAAGTTTAAGAAATCAGAATTTCAGTTAGAATTTATCAATTTTCTTCTATACTCTTGCACTAAAGATTTTTTAGCATAGAACTATTTTTTTATTAATTACAACCCTTTTTTGTGTGATTTTTGGTGGATGCGCCGGGTATCCATACGAATTTACTGGAATATAAACATTACAAATTTTCTATTTCTATGTAATGCATTTCAAGATTTTAGAAGTTTTTGTTTAAAAGCGATGAAGAAAGTTAGTGAAATGTAAGTAGATAGAAATAGAATCACCGGTGTTGTAATTCTTTTCTGAATTAAGGGAATTTTAACTAGATTTTTTTATTTTTTTATTGGCATTGAACTTTTCTTAGTTGCTCTATTATGGATATCTCTAAGATATCATAATAAACGGTTGATTTTTGTAGAATTTGAAATGAATGAGTGTTTCTGAAACACCATTTGTTTTTTGGATCAGTAGAAACAGATAAACAAAAAATGAAACAGAAATGGTCCTTGACTAGTAACTTGTGGTACACCTCTTTTTTCCATTGATTGAAATAATCTATAGATATTATGTTCCATCTTCTGTAATAAATTTTTGCTTGAAACGTCTGTCGTCCATCAATCGCTATTTGTATCAGCTTTCTGTCATGAAATAAAGATGTAGATCATGTTGGTAACATCTTTCGGCGTCATGTTTTCTGTCTTTCAATCGTTTGTAATGATAGATGTTTGCGGAAGTTATCATCCTCCACCCATGTGACATCTTTCGTATGCATTCTGATTAGGAATTATGTCGGCCATATAGTATATCTATCTCCGTTCGATTGCCTTAAGCACGGCCCCATGAATCATGGTGTTTCGATCTTGGCGCGCTCTCTTCCACATATATACACACACATAGAGAGAAGATGAATTCATGTTTGGTGTTGTAACGGTATTGTGATCATGAGATATCAATACTACTGCACTGTGGTTCTAGTGGAATGTAGTATATTATTGTATGATGGTATCGCTGATAACAGATGGCTTTCGGAAACCGAGAGCACCTCGGATCTTTCAAGAAGTGGAGACACTCTCCTGTAATTAGTAAATGCTGAGCTGACTGGAAATTGTTGTTGTGTTTGCCGACTAATCCTGATTTACACTAGCAATATATTCAATTATAATCCGTTCTTGTGACTTCTCATTGAGCTATAAGCCAGCCAGAATGGAACTCTGATATATGCTGACAAGATTAGGAATAAATCAAAGGGAAATACAGTTTTCAACAAATCGGTTAGTAATGAGACAAACAAGATTGTATAGGACTTAATCATAATTAACTTTACTAGAAATATATCTAGTTTAGTTGTTTTACGGTTACAAAATACGTTTTTTCGGCCGCTAAATCTCATTTAAAAATGTCAAAAATAACTATTTTTCTTCAACCGGATATAAAATGATTTTTCACGTCTTGTTTATTGATCACGGCCCTCAAAGTCGCATTTATTGCCGTCACTTGTAACGATCAAGTTTAAATTTTGCACTAGCTTTATTTTAAAACGCTGCGCAAACGGTTAAAAGTACAAAAAAAGTTATAACCGAATTTCTAAAAAATATTTTTTTCTAACGAAGTCAACGAGACAAGATTTTTATCTTTAATTAGCAGGCTCTAGAAATCTTTAAACATAAAAAAAAATAATCTCATGAGTGGTCCTTTTAAAGATGTTCAAAATAAAATTATTTTTAGAAGGTCTTCTAAACAGAAAACTTTTGAGAAGTCCCAGAAGTATTATTTCGTGGAAGGTTCTGTTGAAGAAGTCCAACATTATCAAATAAAAAGGTCCTTAGAAAGTCCTAAGAGTAGTCTGAGTTATAAAACATCCAGAAGGAATGTCCTAAAGACAAGAATCTTAGGAAAGATCCCGGAAATTTTAACCTCGTGAGAAATCTTTCTGAAAAAGTCTTGAAAAAAGCCTTAAAGATAAAAATCTTTGAAAGGTTTTAAAGAGAAAAAACTCTTAGAAAGAACTCGGAGTATTACTTCGTAAGAGATTTTGCTGAAGAAGTACAGGATAATGTTCTAGAGACTGAAACCCTTATAGGAATATTTCAGAAGTTTTAACCTAGTAGAAAGTCTTTCTAGAGAACTCCAAAAAATAGTTCTAAGAATAAATACATTTACAAAGTCGTATATTCAGAAAACTTTTAGAAAGTCTGAGGAGTATTACTTTGTGAGAGGTTAAGCTAAAAAAACAGAAATTTTTTTAACGAAGTGCAAAAGATATTACCATATTGAAGGTCTTCTTGGAAAAGTCTAAGATTATGTTCTAAAATCACAATTTTTTAAAAGATCTTAAAGACAATAAAATTCTTAGAAGATGCTAGAAGTACCAACTCGTAAGAGAACCAAAAAAAGTCGAAAATGACCAAAAAGAGGTCTTACTGATAAAAGCCTTTAAAAGGTTTTAACGACGAAGAATTCTTGAAAAAACCCAGAAGTATTATTTTCTAGAAAAAATTATAAAAGAGTTTTCAGAATGTTCCCAAAGTTTTAACCTCGTAGGAGGTCTTTCTGAAAAAGTCTAAAAAAAGGATCTATAGATAGAAAACTTATAAAAAATTCTAACGGAGTAAATTTTTAAAAGATGCTAGAAGTGTTACCTTATAAATGGTTCTGCTGAAGAACTCTATAATTATGTCCTAAAAACGCTAACTTTTAGAAACGTTTTAAGAGTTTTGACCTCTTGGGAAAAGTTTAGAAGAAAATTCTACTAATAAAAACTTTTAGAAAGACTTAACAACAAAAATCCTTTAGAAAATCCCAGGAGTACTATTTTGTAAGAAATTCTGCTAAAGAAATTCAGAAGGATGTTCTGAAAACAAAAACTTTTAGAAATGTTTTAAGAGTTTTAACTTCGTGGAAAGCTTTTCTAAAAATTCTAGAAAGAAATCTTGAAAATCAAAACTCCTAAAAAGTTTTATAAACAGAAAACCCGTAAAAGGTTTTACTGGTATTTCTTCTGAGAGATTCTGGTAAAGAAGTTTACAAAAGCTGTAAAGTGTCTTAAGAGAACTATTTCGTAGGAAATACTCCTGAAAAAGTGCAAAAGGACGTCCTAAAAACGAAAAGTTTTAGGAATGTTTAAAAGTGTTGACTCTATGCGTGGTCTTCCTTAAAAGTTTTAGAATGATATTATAAAGATGAAAACCTTTAGAAGATACTGCAGACAGAAAAGCTATAAAAGGTTCTAGAAGTATTACTTTGAAAGAGATCCTGCTGAACAAGTGCAGGAAAATGTAGTAAAAACAAAAATTTTAAGAAGAATTTTAATAGTTTTTACTCTGTAGAAGGTCTTTTTAAGGAAATCCATATTAAAATCGTAATAATGTAAACTTTTTGGAAGATCCTATAGACAGAAAACTCGTAGTAAATTTTAGAAGTATTACTTTGCAGGAGATCTTGCTAAAGAAGGCTAGAAAGTCTTAAGAATCAGAATCTTTAGAAAGTTCAAATAAAACCAAAAATTCTTTAAAAAGTTCTACGAATATTACTTCCTAGATGGTATTGCTAAAATAGTGCCAAAAGATGTTCTAAAAACGGAAACTTTTCGGAAAGTTCTAGGAATTTTAACCTCGTTAGAGGTCTTACTGAAGAAGTTTAAAAAACGTTCTAAAAATAAAAACCTTTAGAAAGTCATACTTCTATATATTATACAGAAAACCCTTAAAAAGTTCTAAGAGTATTACTTTGTATAAGATACTGCTAAAGAAGTCCAGAAGAGAGTCTTAAAAATAAAAACCTTTAAAAGATTGAAATGACAGGAAAGACTTCAAAAGTCTTAGAAGTGTTATCAATGTATTCAGAATATTTATTAAGATCTTACTGAAGAGATCCAAAAGAAATTTTTGAAGATGAAAATGTTTAGAAGGCCTTAGATATTATACAGAAAACCTTTAAATATTACTTTGTAAGAGAATCTGCTCAAGAAGTCCAGGAGGATGTCTTAAAAACAAAAACTTCTAAGAATGTTTTAAAAGTTTTAACCTCGTGGAAGATCTTTCTTAAGAAGTCATACTCATTCTTAAATACAGAAAACCCTGAAGAAGTTTTAGAAGTATTACTTTATAAAACAAGCTGCTGAAGAAATCTAGAAGAATGTTCTAAATGCGAAAACTTGTCAAAATGTATCAAGAGTTTAAACCTCGTGGAAAGTCTTGTTAAAGATTAGAAAAAGGTTCTAAAGATTTAGAAAACTTTTAGAAGGTCCTATATATTAAACAGAAAACTTTTAAGTGGTTATAGGAGTATTACTTTCTAGGAGAACCTGTTGAAGAAATCCAGAAAATAATAAGGACAATAACCTTCAGAAGATTTAAAAGACGGAAAATCCTTTAAAAGTTTTAAAAGTATTACTTCGTAGGAAGTCTTGCTGAAGAAGCAAAAATATATGAAAAGTTTAGGAATGCCCTAAGAGTTTTACTCTTGTAGAAAATCTTACTGAAGAACTCTAGAAGAAGGATCCATGAATGAAAACCTTAAGAAGATCTTATATTATACAAAAAACCTTTAAAAGGTTCTAGAAATATTACTTTGTAAGAGGTCCTGCACAAGAAATCTAGGAAGATGTTTTAAAAAATGTTTTAACCTCATAGAAGGTCTTTTTCACGAAGTCTTACTCATTCTTGAATACAGAAAAGCCTTAAGAGGTTTTAGAAGTATTACTTTGTAGAACAAGCCGCTGAAGAAATCTAGAAGAGTGCCCTAAAAGCGAAATGTCTCAAGAGTTTTAATCTTGTAGAGTCTTATTAAAGTTTAAAAAAAGGGTTCCAAAGATGAAAGCCTTAGAAGGTCTTATATATTATACAGTAAATCTTTAAAATGTCCTAGGACTATTACCTTGTAAAAAATTCTGCTGAAGAAGTCCAAAAAAAAATCCTGATAAACAAAACCCTTCAAAAAGTCCTTAAGACAAAACAACAAGTTTAAATTACCCTCGTTTTTATCCTCGTGGAAGGTCTTTCTGAGAAGTCCTTAACCCTTAGAAAATCTTAGGAGTACTACTTCGTAGGAGGTCTTGCCGAAAAAGTGCAAGAAGATGTTTTAACAAATTTAATTCTCTCCAGATTTTCCCTTTGGTGAGAAGGACATTTTGAGTCTGGAGGACCTCTAGAACCTTTAATCCGTCCCAGTATGTATTAATAACCCTTGCTTAACCCTGGTTATTAATGAGCCAAAACACTCTCATCTTCCCCGTTGATTTTTTGTCGCCTTCACTCGATTGAGTACCTAATCAATCAAAGAATTGAGACTAATCATGCTGGCACGAGCATTCCGACCACAATTTTAATGAATTTCGACGCAATAAATATTTAATTTCACAGTGAAATGAGATATTAAAAAATTTATTAAAAGTTTTCGTCGCTAAGAAGACCGTTATGTCCTTGACCAGTACAGCGGTAGCGGACGTAATTGTTTTACTAACGGTTCGATTTAATCAATTAACTTTTACTTGGGCGAAATTTATTAAAATTCCTCATTAAAAGAAATTTTTTTCTTTCCGGTTGAAAGTATGAAATTCTCGGAATTATCTCTGTGAACTTAACTACTAACTGTATTATATTGTTGAAAAGAGTAAATTACTATATTAGTACTATTATTTTTATGAGTTTCAGACGTCTGTTGACTTAACCTGTGCGTCCTGACCTACCACCTAGTAATTAACAGAACAAAAGCTCTATTGTATTTTAAAATTCTGAGATTTTTTTTATGTCTTTATTTTAGTAAAACAGCAAATTTGTATTACGTTTTATGCTTGAATGATTTTACGGAATTGCGTTTTGCTACTGAATAATTAACTGTTTCACATCTGTTTTATCACTGCTCCAATTACTTCCTAACCTGAAACTTTTATTGTCTTATTTTAAATAACATATAAATTTTTCCCGCTTCATTTACTCTTTAGGTAACTAAACTAGGTAAAATAATAATAATACATTTCGGTTCTTAACAATTTACAAATCATTATCAACCGTTTTTGCTTTATCACGTGCAAATATTTAGTTTACAGCTATTTTTGAATTTCTATAATTGCAAAAACACTAGAAAAAAAACCACTTCTCTATTGTCCTCGCTGAAAATTTCCGTTAATCCAAAACCATGTGATGGAATCTACGACATACGTCGTGTAATTGGCCGGCATTCTTCTCGTTCAGAGCTTGGTAATTGACAGTCAATTACGATTTAGGAAGCGTGCGGTGATTGATTGGCCAATGAATCCGTTTCGTAGTGACCGGACAAAATCCGGTCGTCCGGAAATCCGGAAACGGCGACAGCACGTGACTCCTCTGGGCCCTAATTAGAGGAAAAAAAACAGCTTGACTTAAATATGTACATATCTTAGATTCTAGTGTCTAAGTGTCAAGTGGTTTTAAGCAAGAGTTGAGGACTACAAGATGTTAAAATCGTCAACGTTTACTTTCGTTTGCTAATACTTGAGTTAATTTATACGGATTTCTGAATTCATTGAGAGTATTGAGTACTTGTTTAGAAGATTTCAACAGAAAATATTTAAAAGACACGTGATGGGCATTAAATTCGTTCAAGTTTGTACTGCTGGTAGTTCGTTTCTGTGTTATGGTATAACTAAATTAATTAATAAATATAATTGTTTTAAATATAAGAAATTTTTTAAAAACATTGAGAGAATTGTTCTAAAACAAGAAGACAATTACTATTTTGTAGTCCTAAAACAGGCACCAAGCTGTTAAAAATTGTGCTTACTTTTTAAATTTTATTTTCAAGAAAATACTGCCAAAAATCCTAATACAATTTTTTATTAAAATATTACTAATGTTTTCCAAAAATAGAGCTACTTAATTGTGTTCAAAAACGTAATATTTTTCTGCTTTGTTCAAAAACACTCCAAAAACTATAAATTTTTTTGTAATTTGTGAAAATAACGTTTTTGTCTTGAATCTAACACAATTATAAAGATAGAGTCTATAAGTCTAAAACATAGAGAAAATTCTTACCTATTGTCCTAAAACAAGCACATAGCTGTCTATTTTTGGTAATTTGTTTGTTAAAATAAAAGATATTGATTTTGTCGTTCAAAAACATTACTCTCTTTTGCTTTTTTGTCTTTTAAAGTTTCTTAAAACTTAAAATTGTTTTTTATTTATAAACTTACCTAAATTTTGGAATTTTCATGTTGTTAAATAACATTTTAATAATTGAATAATTTTAATAATTTGTGAAAAAATTGTTTTGTTGTTTTAGAACTGTCATTGTTTGTCTAAAAACAGAGAAAAACATTTTATATTATCTTAATACATTTATTGTTCATTAAAAAACAGAGAAAAATGTTTTTTATTGACACAAAACAGTCATTATTGTTCTAAAAATAGAAAAAAATGTTTTATATTGCCCTAACCAGTCATTGTTGGTCTAAAAACAGAAAAAATTGTTTTATATTGCCTTAAAACTTTGTTTGTCCAAAAATAGCGAAAATTGTTTTGTATTGTCCTAAAACAGTCTTTGTTTGTCCAAAAACAGAGTAAATTGTTTTATATTGTTTTGAAACCGTCATTATGCGTTTAAAAACAGAGAAAAATTGTTCTATATTTTTATAAAACACTCATTATTGTTGTAAAAACAGAAAATATTTTGTATTGTTTTAAAACAGTCATTATTAGTCTAAAAACAGAGAAAATATTTTGTATTGTTTTAAAACAGTCATTATTAGTCTAAAAACAGAGAAAAGTATCTTATATTGTCTTAAAACAGTTATTGTTTATTTAGAAACTGGGAAAATTGTTTTATGTTGACATAAACAGTCATTATCAGCTTAACAACAGAGAAAATTGTTTTGTATTGTCCTAAAACCGTCATTGTTTGTCCAAAAACAGAAAAATTGTCGTCTATTGTTATAAAGCAGTTATTATTGGTCTAAAAACAGAGAAAACATTTTGTATTGTTTTAAAACAGTTATTATTAGTTTAAAAACAGAGAAAATTGTTTTATGTTGTTCTCAAACAGACAGTGTTGGTCTAAAAACAGAGAAAAGTGTCTTATATTGTTATAAAACAGTCACTACTGATCTAAAAACAAAGAAAACATGTTGTATTGTTTTAAAACAGTCATTATTAGTCTAAAAACAGAGAAAATTGTCTTATATTGTCATGAAACAATCATTATTGGTCTAAGAACAGAGAAAACATTTTGTTTTGTTTGGAAACAGTCATTATTAGTCTAAAAACAGAGAAAAATGTTTTATGTTGTTCTAAAACAGATACTGTTGGTCTAAAAACAGAAAAAAATGTTTTATATTGTTATAAAACAGTCAGTTATTGGTTTAAAAACAGAGAAAAATAACATATTGTCCTAAAACAGTTATTTGTTATTTAAAAACAGGGAAAAATATCTTATATTGACATAAAACAGTCACTATTGGTCTAAAAATGGAGGAAATTGTTTTATATTGTCCTAAAACAGTCATTGTTGGTCCATAAACAGAAAAAAATTGTTTCATACTTTCTTAAAACAGTCATTTTTTATCTAAAAACAGAGAAAATTGTATTATATTGTCAAAACGGTCATTATTGGTCTAAAAACAGAGAAAAATATTTTATAGTGTTCTAATAAAACAGTCATTATTAGTCTAAATAGAGAATTGTTTCATATTGTTCTAAAATAGTTATTATTAGTCTAAAAACAGAGAAAACATTTTGTATTGTTTTAAAACAGTTATTATTAGTCTAAAAACAGAGAAAATTGTCTTATATTGTCATGAAACAATCATTATTAGTCTAAAAACAGAGAAAACATTTTGCATTGTTTTAAAACCGTCATTATTAGTCTAAAAACAGAGAAAATTATCTTATGTTGTTCCAAAACAAACACTGTTGGTCTAAAAACAGAAAAAAATATTTTATATTGTCATAAAACAGTAAGTTATTGGTTTAAAAACAGAGAAAAATATTTTATATTGTTCTAAAACAGACATTGTTTATCTAAAAACAGAAAAAATTGTCTTATATTGTCATAAAATAGTCAGTTATTGTTCTAAAAACAGAGAAAATTGTTTTTTTATATTGTCTTAAAACTGTCATAGTTTGTCCAAAAATAGAGAAAATTATTTTGTATTGTCGTAAAACAGTCATTCTTTGTCGAAAAACAGAGAAAATTGTCTTATGTTGTTCTAAAACAGAGAAAAGTGTCTTATATTGTTCTAACACAGTCATTGTTTGTCTAAAAGAAAATTGTTTTGTGTTGTTCTAAAATAGACATTGTTGGTGTAAAAACATAGAAAATTGCCTTATATAGTTCTAAAACAGACATTGCTGGTCTAAAAACAGAGAAAAGTGTCTTATATTGTTATAAAACAGACATTGTTGGTCTAAAAACAGAGGAAATTGTTTTGTATTGTCCTGAAACAGTCATTCTTTGTTTAAAAACAGAGAAAATTGTTTTATATTGTCTTAAAAACGTCATTATTGGTTTAAAAACAGAGAAAAATTGTCCTATATTTTTATGAAACACTCATTATTAGTCTAAAAACAGAGAAAATTGTCTTATGTTGTCCTAAAACAGTTATCGTTTATTTAGAAACTGGGACAATTGTTTTATGTTGACATAAACAGTCATTATTAGTCTAAAAACAGAGAAAATTGTTTTTTTATATTGTCTTAAAACTGTCATTGTTTGTCCAAAAATTGAGAAAATTATTTTGTATTGTCTTAAAACAGTCATTCTTTGTCGAAAAACAGAGAAAATTGTCTTATGTTGTTCTAAAACAGAGAAAAGTGTTTTATATTGTTCTAAAACAGTCATTGTTTGTCTAAAAAAAAATTGTTTTGTGTTTTTCTAAAATAGACATTGTTGGTCTAAAAACATAGAAACTTGCCTTATATTGTTCTAAAACAGACATTGCTGGTCTAAAAACAGAGAAAATTGTTTTGTATTGTCCTGAAACTGTCATCCTTTGTTTAAGAACAGAGAAAATTGTCTTATGTTGTCCTAAAACAGTTATCGTTTATTTAGAAACTGGGACAATTGTTTTATGTTGACATAAACAGTCATTATTAATCTAAAAACAGAGAAAATTGTTTTTTTATATTGTTTTAAAACTGTCATATTTTGTCCAAAAATAGAAAAAATTATTTTGTATTGTCCTAAAACAGTCATTCTTTGTTGAAAAACAGAGAAAATTGTCTTATGTTGTTCTAAAACAGAGAAAAGTGTTTTATATTGTTCTAAAACAGTCATTGTTTGTCTAAAAGAAAATTGTTTTGTGTTTTTCTAAAATAGACATTGTTGGTCTAAAAACATAGAAAATTGTCTTATATTGTTCTAAAATATTGGTTTAAAACATAGAAAATTGTCTTATATTGTTCTAAAACAAACATTGCTGGTCTAAAAACAGAGAAAAGTGTCTTATATTGTTATAAAACAGTCATTATTAGTCTAAAAACAGAGAAAATTATCTTATGTTGTTCCAAACCAAACACTGTTGGTCTAAAAATAGAGAAAAGTGTCTTATATTGTTTTAAAAGAGACATTGTTGATCAAAAACAGGAAAAATTGTTTTATATTGTTATAAAAGAGTCAGTTATTGGTCTAAAAAGAGAGAAAACTGTTTTATATTGTCATAAAATAGCCATTATTGGTCTAAAAACAGTGAAAAATACTCCATATTGTCCTAAAACAGCTATTTTTATGAAAAAACAGAGGAAATTGTCTTATGTTGACATAAAACAATTCTTGTTTATTTCGAAACTGGGAAAATTGTTTTATGTTGACATAAACAGTTATTATTAGTCTAAAAACAGAGAAAATTGTTTTGTATTGACTTAAAACTGTCATTGTTTGTCCAAAAACAGAGAAAAATTGTCGTATATTGTTATAAAGCAGTTATTATTGGTCTAAAAATAGAGAAAACATTTTTTATTGTTTTAAGACAGTCATTATTAGTCTAGAAACAGAGAAAATTACCTTATATTGTCATAAAACAGTAAGTTATTGGTTTAAAAACAGAGAAAAATATTTTATATTGTTCTAAAACAGACATTGTTTGTCTAAAAACAGAAAAAATTGTCTTATATTGTCTTAAAACAGTTATTGTTTATTTAGAAACTGAAAAAATTGTCTTATGTTGACATAAACAGTTATTATTAGTTTAAAAACAGAGAAAATTGTTTTATGTTGTGTTAAAACTGTCATTGTTTGTTCAAAAATAGAGAAAATTATTTTATTGTCCTAAAACAGTCATTGTTGGTTTATAAAGAGAGAAAATTGTTTTTTATTGACTTAAGACATTTATCTTTATCTAAAAATAGAGAAAAATTGTTCTGAAACGGGTATTGTTGGTCCATAAACAGGAACTAATTGTTTTATATTGTCTTAAAACGGTTATTTTTTATCTAAAAACAGAGAAAATTGTCTTATGTTGTTCTGAAACAGAGAAAAGTGTTTTTATTGTTCTAAAACAGTCATTGTTCGTCCAAAAACAGAGAAAAATTGTCTTAAATTGTTATAAAACATACATTATTAGTCTAGAAACAGAGAAAATTATCTTATATTGTCCTAAAACAGTAAGTTATTGGTTTAAAAACAGAGAAAAATATTTTATATTGTTCTAAAACAGACATTGTTTGTCTAAAAACAGAAAAAATTGTCTTATATTGTCATAAAAGTCAGTTATGGTTCTAAAAACAGAGAAAAATATTTTATATTGTCCTAAAATAGTTATTGCATATTGAGAAACTGGGAAAATTGTTTTATGTTGACATAAACAGTTATTATTAGTCTAAAAACAGAGAAAATTGTTTTATATTGCCTTAAAACTGTCATTGTTTGTCCAAAAACAGAGAAAATTGTTTTGTATTGTCCTAAAACAGTCATTCTTTGTCGAAAAACAGAGAAAATTGTCTTATGTTGTTCTAAAACAGAGAAAAGTGTTTTTTATTGTTCTAAAACCGTCAATATTCGTCCAAAACAGAGAAAAATTGTCTTATATTGTTATAAAACAGTCATTATTAGTTTAAAAACAGAGAAAACATTTTGTATTGCTTTTAAACAGTCATTATTAATCTAAAAACAGAGAAAATTGTTTTGTGTTGTTTTAAAATAGACATTCTTGGTCTAAAAACAGAGAAAAGTGTCTTATTTTGTCCTAAAACAGTTATTGTTTATTTAGAAACTGAAAAAAATGGTTTTTTATTGTCCTAATACAGTCATTGTTTGTCTAAAAACAGAGAAAAATTGTCTTATATTGTTATAAAACAGCCATTATTGGTCTAAAATCAGAGAAAACATTTTTTATTGTTTGAAGACAGTCATTATTATTCTAAAAACAGAGAAAAGTGTCTTATGTTGTTCTAAAACAGTCATTATTAATCTACAAAAAGTGAAAATTGTCTTATGTTGTTCTAAAACAGATATTGTTTCTCTAAAAACAAAGAATAGTGTCTTATGTTCTTCTAAAACAGATATTGTTGGTCTAAAAACAGAGAAAACTGTTTTATATTGTCATAAAATAGTCATTATTGGTCTAAAAACAGAGAAAAATATTTTGTATTGTCCTAAAATATTTTTTTTATTTAAAAACAGAGAAAATTGTCTTATATTGTTCTAAAATGCTAAATTATTTATTGAATGTTTCATTTTATTGTCTGAAGCGCAAAAATTGTCTTAATAACGGTTTTGTAGTATCACTTTTATCTCTGTCAGTTGTGTGATCTTTTAAGACTGCACATATCTTACTGCTGGCGTTAGAACATGACGTAATAGACGGAAATTTAAGTTAGCAACTATTCTTAGTAGTCATTTTTGATTTTCGACTATTTAGCTTTATGTCTTTTAGGTTTTCTTTTTCGAAACGCTATTACCAATCAAGTGAGTTTTTTTTAAAGATATTTTTGGAAGTAACATCAAATAATACGTCCAAGAACTGGATAGATTCCTAAAGTAGGCTAATTTATCTGCTTTTTGGTGGTGTTGCCATTTTTTTTTCTAAATTCCTGAAATTGTTTACCGATGTCCTGATTGAGTATGGCGTAAATATCGTGAAAAAGGCAATTTGTTTGCGACGTGTGCGGTAATGATCGTTTGAAGGGTCGTTACATGCCGATGATTTATTGTCGATACTGTAAAAAAGTGAGCGAAAACTGTAATACCACCTCATAAACCCGAATGAACAATACATAAGAAATTCAATATCCGAAGGGTTCGAAATTGGGCGAAAAACATTTCGGGAATTGCCAATTGCTGGCAATAAAACGAATCAGCAAAATTCTGAAAAAGCCCTAATTAAATATTTTCCTGTTTTGCATTGTTGGGGTTAGTCTCAGGTCATCTCAACAGCTAAATATAGAGCTTGCCCTCTGACCTGTGCGTGTTGCGCTTACTGAAAGCGAAACTGCAGCCTTCGATCTCTCCTTGGATTGACAGGCAAGCTCGTTTATTCAATTACTGATGTCATAACGATATATCAATCATCTTTGGATCTTTAAGGACGATCTCAATCGGAAGGATTACCTCGCTGAATAGAGAGCATTGACTTCAGGAAGTGCATCTTTTGACAAACACTACGGTATTAATTAACCGGACTTTAATGATATGCAAACAGAAATGCCGATGGGAAAAGTATTTTCGGTTCGAATAGATGGAAGAGTTATTCAGATTTTGGTTTAGATAGTATGAAATAAACATGCTCACGCAGAGAATAGACTCTCTCTCTCTCTTGTTTTCATATATATTCGAAGAATTCGAGCTCGTTTCGTGATTAATTCTCGTGATGGCACGACGGACGACTTCCATTCAGAAATCTGGGAAATGTTGACTTTGTGCAATGTTGGTGTTTGATTTATTAATTGTACCGTCTAGACGAAACACACAAAAGATTAAACAACAATTTTGACAGTTTAGCCAACAATATAACACTAATTACGCTATTTACACTTCAATCTGTTTTATTTTTATCTATAAATTGCTCTAAAACAACGTTATTATAAGAAAAAATGTATAGATAGCGCTTGTATTTGCATTTCCGTCTATTTCGTCACGATCAAACGCCAGTATTGTGGTTTACGCATTATTTACAGGTCACCCACGTGAGAGATAAAAACAATGTTTGTTAATAATAAATAAAAACTGTTGTAACACTACCTAAAATTTAGAAATCGCAAGAGGTATTTTATAGAAATGGACGACATTTTATAAAAGAAAGTGACCCGAAGACATCAATTTATAAGAACGCAATCAGGCGGTAATTGTTTTATAAAACTTAGTTGTCGGAGGAGGCACTAACTAAATTTTTCTAAAACTGCAAGTCACAAACTACATTTTAATATAAATATTTAGCAGAATATAAAAATTGGGAATTGTAAGAGAGATATTCAAACTACAAAAACACATTTAAACTATTTATGAACAGAATAACAATTTAAAATCAAAGTTAATAATGTTAAATGGTGAAAAATATTTATAATAACATTATGAGTCTCTCATCTAGAAATAGAAGATCTGGATAAATAAGTACTTTTAAGAAAACTTGTGAATATTTTTAAAAATCTATATTTTTGAAGTTTTTTGAGTGATTTTACAATATTTTAGCATTTTTGTAGGTTAAAAAAGACGAAATCAACTGTAATAAACTTTTGGGCGAAAACAGATTAGACTTTATTGTTTTACACTAATTTCTCAATGCACCTAACAGGTTTACCAACTAGAAATTTCTTACTGTTGGCAGTCGCCGAATATTATAATAAAAAATATTTTTTTTGTTTTTTTTTTCTCTTCCAGTTTTCGTTTTATAGCTTTTTTAAATTCTGTGTTCTTCTCCTTCTTCTAGTTATCGTTTTTTATATTTTTCTTTATAGACGAAAATCTATTTCAAGTTGTTTAAAAGCATTCTTCCAAAACCCAATTTTGTTTTCTTTTGAATACAGTTTTCATTGTTTTTTTAATTGAAGTTTTTTTTTCCTAAACGGTATTTTTTTGTCGTTTATGTTTCTCTGTTTTTCAAGTTTTTCAAACTTTTTGTGGTCGTCATTTTTCAGGTCTTTTGAAGCACTTAGTTTTCTCTTTTTTAATTCTAGTTTCTTTGTTCTTTATCTTCTAAACGTTTTTTGAGAAGTTTTTTTAGAAGATTTAAAAAAAATATCAATCCATTAATTTCTTGTCACTTCTAAACATGGTTTTTCGTTTTCTTTCAATGGTTCATTTAGAAGTTTTTCTGAAATATTTTTTGTTTTTTTTTTAAACGTACTTTTTCTTATTCTTCTTTTTTCTTTTTTTTTTCGTTTTTCAGTTTCTTTTCACGTCAATTTTGTTGTAGAAACTCTGAAAGGAAAAGTCTTCTAAAACCTTTGTGTTTTCTTTTTTCTACTGTAGTTTCTCTTGTTCCTCTAAACGTTGTTTTGGAAGTTTTTTTAGAAGATTTAAAACAAAATAAAATACCAATCCATTAGTTTCGTTTACGTCACTCTTAAACATAGTTTTTATTATTTTAATGGTTGATTTACAATTTTTTCTGAAATATTCTTTTGTTTTTTTTTTAAACGTAGTTTTTCCTATTTCTATTTTTATTTCAGTAGCAGTTTTTTTTGCTTAAGTACATACAAAATCTTTTCTTGTTTTTCGGTTTCTTTTTAAGTGAATTTCGTTATAGAAATTCTTTCTTTTGAAACCTTTGTATGTTCTTTTTTTCTATCGTCGTTTTTCTTGTTTTCTGTCTTCTAAACGTTGTCTTGGAAGTTTTTTTAGAAGATTTAAAACAAAATATATTGTTAATTTATTAATATGGTATACGTTCTTTTTTTATTTCTTTTTAAACGTAAGTTTTTTTAGTTTTCTTTTACTTTCAGTAGCTGTTTTTTGAATAAAAACCGAAATTTTCTTTTGCTCTTCAGTTTCTTAAAGTTTAGTTATTTTTGAATTTTGAAAAGCAAGCTTTTTTGAATATCTTTCTGTTGTGTTTAATTAATTGTATTTTTGCTTGTTCCTTATCTTCTAAACGTTGTTTTAGAAGTTTTTTAGTTCTTTAAGAAGAACTTAAACAGATTTAAATGTCAAACTTCAATACGTCACTTCTAAACATAGTTGTTCTTATTCTTCTCTCTATTTCTGTTATAGGTACTTATTACATATTTTTAAAATCTATTCTTTTGGTTTTTGGTTTGTTTCTAAGTCAGTTTTATTACAGAAATTCTGAGAACAAAACTTCTTCTAAAATCTTTTTGCTTTCTTTTTTTAAACGTGGTTTTCTTGTTTTTTATCTTCTAAACGTTGTTTGGGAAGTTTTTTTAGAAGATTTAAAACAAAATGGAACACTAATTTATTAGTTTCGCATACGTCACTTCTAAACAAATTTTTTTTTTCTTCAATAGCTAATTGACAAGATTTTCTGAAGCTTTCTTTGATTCATTTCTTTTATTTTATTTTAAACGTATTTTCTTTTATTTTTTCTCACTCAAAAGCTGTTTATTATATATGTACAAAATCTTCTTTTGTTTTTTGGTTTCTTTCTAAGTCAGTTTCATTATAGAACTTCTGGGAAAATAAGTTTTTCTAAAACCTTTCTGTTTTCATTTTATTATTGTAGATGTTTTTGTTCTTTATCTTCTAAACATTGTTTTAGAAGTTTTTTTAAAGATTTGAGACAAAACAAATTATCAATCTACTAATTTCGTATACGCGTAGCGGACGATGTGGCATTAATCGCAAGAACCAGAAAGGAGATGAAGGAAATGTTTAAAAATTTTGAAGAGAGTGCAAGAAGGTATGGACTCAAGGCAAAAGAAAGCAAAACAAAGTATATGGGAACAAACAGAAGAGAAGTACAAGGTGATCTGGAAGGGACAGTACAGAATGGCAGAAATTATTGTTTTCAAAGAGTAGACAGATTTGAGTACTTCGGGGTTACGGTGAATGAAAATAATGAAGAAATAATGGAAATAGAAAAGGAACGAAAGCGTTGGGGGCATTAAACAGGGTGTTGAGAAGCAAAATAGTGTCGAGAAAAACAAAAATTAGAATCTATAGAACTGTAATCCAGCCAGCGGTGCTATATGGATGTGAAACGTGGATCATGACCCAAAGCATCTCGGAAAAGTTGAAAAGGTGGGAGAGAAAAGCACTAAGAAAGGTGTTTGGGGGAGTGAAAGACGAGGAAGGCAACTGGAGAAGAAGAACAAATAACGAAGTAATGGATAGATATGGCTACCCAAGCATAATCCAAAAGGTAAAGGGTCAAAGAGTGCGGTGGTTAGGATATGTGGCGAGAATGGCATTGAATAGGCACACAAAAAAGCGCTGCTGGGAGGAGAAGGAAGTAAAAGAAGAAGAGGGAGACCAAAGAAGAGATGGTTAAGGAAGATCTAAAGGGTGTAGGAGCCCGGGACTGGATGGAAGGGAGCAAGAACCGAAAAGAATGGAGGAAAATTTTGGAAAAAATTAAAGCTGTGAGCCCGAGGCCCTGAAGAGCTATATATATAATTTCGTATACGCCACTTCTAAACATAGTTTTCTTTCTTTCAATGGTTGTTTTACAAGTTTTTCTTTCTTTTATTTCTGTTACACCTAATTTTTCTTTTTCTTTGCCTTTCAGTAGCCATTTTTGTAATTACGTCTAAAATCTTTTTTTGTTCTTCGGTTTCTTTCCAAGCCAGTTTCGTTATAGAGAAATTCTGGGAAGAAACCTTTTTCTTTTCTTCTTTTGAATCTATTTTTTTTTTGTTCTATATCTTCCAAACGTTGTTCTCGATTTAAAATACAATTTCAACAAGTTTTTCTGAAATCACCAACATATTATTGTTTCATCCCCTTCAGGCACATTTCGCAGTGTTAACTAGGTTATGTTTGTGACCCCTTTTGGGGTGAATTGAGCATTGCTTGTGGGCGTAGTGTTGTAGATTGATTTAAGTTATACTAAGTGGAATGAAGTCTAGGGCACGAAAAAGCGTGAGAAGTTGAGAATGCACTTGAAATTATACGTCTTTGTTTCGATAGACCACATTTCTAATCGAATAATTATACAGTTGCGTTGTACGTTTAAATTACGTTTAAAGTCATTTCACTATCGTATAATAGCAACATTGACACGTCGACCGGAAGGTGTGCTATAATAATCTTAACTCAATTCGAAATCTGAAGAGGAAGAATAAAATTATTTAGAAAATTTAAGATGGCATCTTGATAGTTTAAAACGCCAAAGGGTTGCTAACTGCTGCTAGCTTCAGTTCGTAATTATCATTAGAAAAATTTCTTGCTCTCTCTGATAATAAGCGAGCACTGATTGCTATATATATGTAGCGTAGTTTAATTGGGTCATTATTTACTGATCGATGATAGGATGCGCATTATAAAATGAGAAAATTATTACTTACTAACTGCTTAATTTCATACTTAACATTCACAATTTTAAAGTTTGCTTTAATTAATTTTATTTTCATTAAAAACGTTTTTCGTTCCTTCGTTCAGTCGCTGCATTTTTATACTCATAAATCTGTAATAAAGGAAGGATGTCCTCATAAAATCCCCTTTTAATAGTTTCAACTTTCTTATCTAACTTCCCTAAAAGCATTCATTTACATACTCATTGTAAATTAACTCAACCAACTAACATTGTTCGAGTATTTCTTTTCTAAACTAAGAGTGGATCACTCTTCTCTCAGTGGTTCGCTCTAACGTTTCAGAAAGTTTTTTGTTTGTCTTCTTAAAATTCTATTAAATTTCTGTAACAAAATAGAGGTAGAAAGATACCGAAGAACAAGAGAAGATTGATACTGAAAGAGAAGAAGAATAAGGAAAACTAAACTTTCATTAACTTCTTATAACAAAATTGACGTGGAAGGAAACTAAAGAACAAAAAAGATTTTGGAGATATTTAAGAAACAGCTTTTGAATGAGAACTTTTGAAGAAACTAAAAAACAAAAGAAAATTTCTATTTTTATTTAAAAAACAGCCACTGAAAGTGAAAGAAAAATAACAAAACCTACATTTAAGAAGGAATGAAAAAAGAATTTTTAATTCTAACACAACGTTTAGAAGATAAAAACCAATAAAGAGGGTTAGATTTATCGTTAATACTATCCCTTTTCTTTTACTATACTAGATTATACTAGAGCATCAGTTTGTACAAAGCTATTAAGTACTAGGTCTATGCTAGTATCTAGATATTATGAGCTATATAATAGCAATAGTTTGAATTTATCCTCACTACTATTTCTATAAAAAAATTTTTGTTGTTTAATACTAGAGCATCAGTCTGTACAAATTAATAGTACTAGATCTATGCTATATCGTCACTACTATTGCCCTCACTTTTTTATCAAATATTTGTGTGAAAACTTTAGAGATTTTGGTTGGATACTAGAGTATTAGTTTGTGCAAATCTTGTTACTAGGTCTATGCTTGTGTCTAAATACTATAAGCTATACTATAGCAATGATTTACATTTTTCTATCAAACAGCTGTTTAGAATCATTGGAGATTTATTGCTCAATACTAGAACATTATTCTGTACAAATGAATGGTACTAGGTCTATGTTTTTGTTTAATTGTTGTTTAATACTCGAGCATCAATCTGTGTAAATTAGTGGTACTAGGTCTATGCTATATCGTCATTATTATCACTTTTACTTTACTATCAAATAATTTTTTGAAAAGAGTGGAGATTCTTTGTTCATTACTAGAACATTATCTTGTATAAATTAATTCTACTAGATCTATGCTATATTGTTATACTATTATCACTTTTACTTTTTTTAAATAATTTTGTGAAGACAATGGAGATTATTTCTTTAATACTAGAGCATCAGATCTTTTAAATTAGTGGTACTAGCTCTATGATGTATCGTCATTACTATCACTTTCCTTTTTCTATCAAAAATTTTTGTGAAAAGAGTGGAAATTTTTCTAGAATACTAGAGCACGAGTCTGTACAAATTAATTTTACTAGATCTATGCTATATTGTTACTACTATTATTTTCACTTTTTTATTAAATAATTTTGTGAAAACAGTGGAGATTCTTTCTTCAATACTAGAACATCAGTCATTATAGTAAGGATTTACACTTTTTTATCAAAAAATTTTCTGGTATCATTAAAGATTTTTTGTTTAATACTAGATCATCAGTCTGTACAAATTAATGGTACTAGATCTATGCTATATCGTTACTACTATCACTTTTACATTTTTATCAAATAATTTTGTGAAACCAGTGGGGTTTTTTTCTTAAATACTAGAGCATCAGTTTATGCAAATTAATGGTACTAGGTCTATGCTTTTGCCTGGATACTATAAGCTATACTGTAGCAATGATTTACACTTTTGTACCAAAAAATTGTTTGAGTTTTTGTTTAGTACTAGAGCATCAGTCTGTACAAATGAATATACAATGCAAATATCCAAAAAAAACAATTTCCGTCTAAATTGCACAGTCGGTAATAACAGCCACGTTCACACCAACCTCTCTTTAAAAAAAAAATCGTTCGCATGCAAAGTATGATGTGGAAATGATTAGTTTAAATGTGCATCTGATATTACGAGGCCAAAGGTGTCTTGTGAATTATACAGTGATTATGAAGACATCAAAATGAAGTGTAGGCCTTATAATTTGGTCCATTCTAGGTATATATAAATCGCATTGTTTTTGCTTCTGGTTTTGCTGAAAGCAATTTAAGTGGGACGGTAATAACAGGTGGCGCAATTTTACCGCCCCACCTATTATTATTAAGCTGAAATCTGGATGAAAAGCTGAAAAACAATACAGTTGAAGGCAGGAAATTAAAATAATAAATCTGGAAGACGTGCAGGAAGGCGAGGCCACAGACCAGATGACCTTACTAAGATGCAAAAGACGAGATGATTAATTAAATTATAACAAAAATTTTTGAAAAGGAATTTAAAAAGCGAGTATTTATTGTAATGATCTGTTTAGTGCCGCTTCCTGATTAACAGTAGCCATATTAAGAATGAACATATAATGCGTTGTTCGAACATGGTCACAAAGCAATACAAAAGGCACCGTTATGTATATATTTCATAAGATTGTTTTAACTATTTACTTTAAAAGAATTTTCGCTGAATTCTCAATAGCTTGGTGGTTTATGGCCACTAGCATATAAATTACCTTTTTATTATTTGATTGTTATTGTATTTAAATTTATGGTTAACTCGACTTTTACTATGTTTTAAAAAGTAGAAGTGACCGTTTATTACACGTAAATACAACATTTTAGATACATAATTAATTACACAAGTTTCTGGCAACGTTTCGAGTGTAATTACATTCTTCTTCAGGCTGTCAATTGTGAACTTGTTAAAGCTGTAGTGACTATTCTCTCTTAACTACAACGAATATCTACAATGAAAAGATTATAATTTTAAATAAAACAATTGTAAACTGAAGTAGCGAGAATTTTTGGTGGAAATAATCTAGACACGAATAGTTTTAATTGTTTTGACTTTTACTAAGTTTTAAAAAGTGGAAGTGACGGTTTACTAAACGTAAATACAGCATTTCAGATAAATAATTAATTACACAATTTTCTGGCAACGTTTCGAATGTATTTGCATTCTTCTTCGGGCTGTCAATTGACTACTGTTATCCTAACATTCTATTCTCTCTTTGCTTTAACGAATTTCTACAACTAGAAGATTTAAATTTTTTTAACACAGCGTGCTACAGGAACAGGGGCTATTAGAAGAACTACTCAACGCGAAAATCGTCTTCTGCGACTAATGGCTGTAAGGGACCGACGCCGCACTACACGGTCTGTGGCTGACGCATGGTTTGCAGCAGTAGGAAGGCCAATTCGACTCCGCACCGTATACTACAGATTGCGCACCATGGGCCTGATATCTTACCGTCCACACTTGGTGCTCCCGCTGACAGAAAATCATCGTCGTCAACGCCGTGACTGGTGCGTTGAACAGCAACAATGGAATGATGAATGGTATCACATTGCGTTTTCGGATGAATCCCGATTTTGCTTGGGAGACCACGATGGTCGGCAACGGATTAGACGGATGCGTGGTAAACGTCGTCGTCTCGATCTGGCAATTGAACGCCACGTACACCGCACTCTTGGTGTGATAGTTTGGGGTGCTATTGCATTTGGTAGTAGGTCTCGTTTATTAATCATTTGTGGTAACATGAGAGCCGAGCGCTATGTAAGTGATGAGCTAGAGCCAATTGTTCCTTATGTAAGAAGCATCGAAGACGGAATTTTTCAGCAAGACAACGCACGCCCTCATATTGCTCGTGCTTCTCGACGTTTTTTGAAGTCGTAAAATATCACGGTATTGCCTTGGCCACCAAGATCTCTTGATTTGTTGCCAATAGAAAAAGTGTGGGATTGGATGTGTCGCTATATCTGTGATTTACTCGGTCCTCCAACAAGTTTAGATGAACTCCATGTTGCAGTACAAGAGGCATGGGACGCTGTACCCCAAGAATTTATAAATAATCAAATCGCAAGCATGCCTCGACGTATACAAGAGTGTATAGAACAACACGGGGCATAGACGCATTACTGATAAATTGGAGGCAATTTTAATAAAACTTAAATGATTTCTTGGGTAAGCAGATTTCTTCATTTTTCCAAAATATTATCCTTAAATAACTGCAATTTCAAGGTGTTCGGATTTCACTTGCGAGTAGTATATTTACATTTTTCTTCAGGTCGTCAAGTATAAAGTTGTTAAAGCTGTAGTGACTACGGTTATACTAACATTCTATTCTCTCTCAAATAAAACTATTGGAAACTGAAGTAGCGAGAATATTTGGTGGAAATAATCTAGACATAATAGTTTCTAATTGTGACTATATAACGTCTTCAAAATTTTGTAAACGAATTTGTTAAAAGAGTTTTGTCATTTTCAAAATGGCATTTTCTGTTTTTTTTTTGTTTCTTTGCTATTTTTTGTTTTTTCTTTTTGTAATTAGCGTTTTTTAAGTTTTTGTAGAGTATTTTGTTTGATTTTTTTTTGTTTTTTAATATTGGATTTATAAGTTTTTCTTATTTTTCTTTCTTTTTTAAAACAAAGTTTTAAAATTTTCTTATTTTTGTAGATCTAGATTGTTGTCTTGTTTCGTAGATTTATCAAGTTTTCTTCAAGATTTACTACAACCAGAGATAAAGATCTTGATCTAGGAAATAGCTAACATTTTTTTTTTTGAATTATAGATCTAGATGAGATAGGAAACGAGTTAATATTCTGTTATCTACGAAAACAAAAAAGGTTTTATTGGGATTCTATTGCGAATTTGTGATTAACAAACAAGAAAGAAGCGATTTGAAAATGAAAAGAAAGGAATTTATTATTGCTAGAAACATTCTAATAAAAATAAATTTATAAGCATTTGTGGATATATTTGCTTAGAATTTTTTAAATTTCAGCCAGTGTTTCTAGTCTTAAAATAAAATCATATAAAAGTTCTTTGTATAACACTTGAATTGTTTACAACTTGCTTACACTTTAATGTATATATGGCAATTTGTACAGATGCTCTAGTGTGAAACAACGTGCAACTAAAAGCGTTATTTAATCTTTTAATACCTGTTGCTGCTGATAATCGGAGGAAAGTTTGCTCCGGATTTTATTATTTAAACACAGAGACTTTACTTTTAGCATAAATTCAAATTGTGAGTAGTAATAGCGCTATTTTACCTCCACTCTCACTGTATTTTAAGGGCGGAGCTAGCTCAGTGGGCGTGGAAAGTATTCTATCAGTCTGTATAAAAAATGGTACTAGATCTATGCTAGTGCTTAGTACTATATAGTTGCAGTAGTTAGATATAACGTCACTTTATTCAAATTTAAATTTTGAGTAGAAACGGCGCTAGTTTACCCCTACTTTTTAAGGGCGGAGCTAGATTAGTGTAGAGTAAAACCGGTTTTTCTCAGAAAGAACTTCGTTTAGTAGTCTTTTCTTCAGTCTATACAAACGAATGGTACTAGATCTATTCTAGTGCCTAGTACTATAAGA
Source organism: Tribolium confusum (assembly GCA_029207805.1). Taxonomy (NCBI): domain Eukaryota; kingdom Metazoa; phylum Arthropoda; class Insecta; order Coleoptera; family Tenebrionidae; genus Tribolium; species Tribolium confusum. The sequence goes on along the minus strand of JALGAY010000008.1, from coordinate 12,999,889 downwards.
TATTTAGTTGCATTTGCACTACTATCGCTTTCTTTTATTTATATCAAAATTGTGAGTTGTAACGGCGCTATTTTCCCCTATCCTTTTCAGAGGCGGAGCTAGATTAGAGGGCGTGTCACGTTTTTAATTACCTGACCTTGAGTAAAACCGGTTTTTCTCGTCTCGAACCGGTTTAGTATTCTTTCCATGTCTTGTACTTTGTAGTTTCCAATTTACGACCGCAATAACTTTGTAAAAACTCTGAAATCGGCGGCAAGTTTGAAATTTTTTTTTTCCTCTTCGTTGTGTGAACAGCTTGTCGATATTTTCTCGTTAATAAATTCTCTATTCTTGCGAACTCTTTTGCGGTCGTAATTTATCGGAGAAACAGAATACACAGCATCAGTTATCCAAGTACGGGTTGGGTGTTTCAGTTCGTATTTATGGAGCTGTTATTCAGCGAACCTTCTACGATTATTATTGTATAAGAATAGTAAGGATGGCTTTTACCGTCTTGGACACTATCAGCACGTCTTTCGTTTATTATTAAATACTCCTCTTATTGTTTATTGACTCAATTTCGGAATTATTTATAAGACACGGACCGTTCAAGGATCGTAAATCTTGAGGAGTTAAGAAGGGAGAAAAAATTAAATTAAGAATGAGATTCTCAATGTGTGACACGGGCGACCCCACGCGATTGCATGCGCGAATTTGCGATAAGCGTGCTCGGGTTGGCAGGCCTGCTTCTTTCAGCCCACTGCGATACGCTTATCACACACGAGGCAAGGACAACTTTTGTAATTGCATCTCGTTTAACTGTATAAAGTGCACGGGAAACCACTATTATTCTTTATCTTACCTTATATCACCATATGCTAACTGCTTAATAATTGAAAACTGGTTACAAAACGGCCGACTTTTTTTTTATTAAAAAACTACCTATCAAAACTGTTATCTTTCTCAAATTCGTCAAAATTTAGACGAGCTGGCAACTATGCGGTTTTGTTCTAAAATTTATCTCTTAATTGAATCAAATCACGTTTTATTTGAGAAAGAAAGAGAAAAACTAACAGCAATAACAAGAATGAAAGAGAAGAAGCAAGAAGTAAACTCAAGACTGGCAAAGAAGCAAGAACAGACGGATTAGCACCAGAGATGGTCAAATATTTTGAAACTGAAGTGATATATCTTCTACTTGACAAAGTAAAACCATATCTGATGAGTAGAAGAGCGATAATTACACGAATTTAAAAGAAAAAAAAATTTGAGCAAGTTTTCTAATTATTATTTTTTTTTGTAGAAACTCTATTCGACCTTTTTTATGTGCCATCTAACAAAGAGTGCTGGAAGGTGCGAGAGTTGATATAAGAATGTTGGCGAATAACAAAGTTATCTGTTGGGCTCTCACTCGGCCAATGGTTACACTGCCTTTCAGTGTGTTGCTGTTTGTGCGATTAGGTGATGTAATTCAATGTAGGTCGGGGCATTAGTCCGCGAAGTAGTTGTTTTTGCCTGGAGTTGGTTATGTTGGTGACCGAGCGAGAACCTAAGAGATAACTTTGTTGTCCGCCAACATTATTATACCAACTCTCGCACCTTCCAGCACTCTTCGTTAGATGGCACACTGTGTCTTTCTATACGACTACTAGCCGGACTTTGCTTGATATAGGCGAATTCTCCCACTTGTTCCAATCGAGCACAACGCTCCGGGATACACTGTACTGATGAGGGGCATAAACCCCGAAACCGGTATACAGTTTCTCGACGTTGTTGTTCGATTGGAACACCTTTGCCCATTCTTTATAGTAATTAATTTTTTCTATTTCTATTCTAAACTTGATTTTTAAAACTGACAGTATATTTCTAGATTATAATTGTCTAAACATCTGTTGCAATAATTTCTAGACAAATATTATTTTCCAATTTTCTAGATGATTCAGTTTCTAGATCTAGCTCTTCATTCCATTCCATTTGTTCTCCATTCATTGTTATACATATTTATTTATTCAAATCTATGATTTAGAAGACTTTTTTGGTGTTCTAAACTCATCTTCCAGATGTCTAGATAATCCATTCTATGTAGATTTCTAAATGTATTTCTAGCCGATTTATTCTGTGACTTATTACTTAACTTTATTCTGTAGATGGTTCAACTTCTAAAAAACTTATTTTCTAGTATTTTACGGCAAATTTTTGGAATGAAAAGACTTTCTTAAAGTTAAAACCTATCTATAGATAGATTTGTAAACGGTTCTTTCTATAGAATTATTTTTAACAATTATCTTTAAAATAAATCTTTCTCTTTCTCTAGATTAATTCTGAAACAGCAAAAAGCTATCTTAGATTAGATTTATTTAGATTTTCTGTGTTCTAGAAGACCTTTTTGACGTTCTAAAACTCATCTTCTAGATATCTAGGTGCTCTATTCTATGTAAATTTTTAATGTATTTCTAGGTGACTTTATTACTTAGCTTAATTCTTTAGACGGTTTGTTTTCTAGAAAACTTATGTTCTAGTACTTTTCGGCAAATTTTTGGAACAAAAAGACTTTCTTAAAGTTAAAATGCATTTTTTAGTTGTATTTACAGATAAATTTCTAAAGAGTTCTTTCTATGGAATCGTTATTAACGATGTTTTTCAAAATTAATTTTTTTTAATTAATTCTGAGACAGCAAAAAGCTATCTTAATTCAGATTTATTTAGATTTTTGAATTTTCTAGTCAGGCTGCGCTATGTTGGGTTTTCTGGAAAGATTGTTGCTGTCAATGGTCTTTCTTCAAGGGCTTAACTGCTAAATTGTCAACAAAATTTGGGAGTTTTTGCTAGAAAAATCTATTTGTTAATTTGGATTTAATTAATTTTTTTTTGGTTTTGTGTAGGCATTTTTTTCGTTATCAGCTGATCTATTTCTACTCTCTTTCTACATAGTGTAACGAGTGAATAAGCAAAAATATTTGATCTCTTGATAGTCACCAGATAAATGATAGATTTTATCCAAGAATATGACCAATCAAAATAACAAAACCGGGAAGTGAGTTTAAACTTGAAAACTTGCAGAATTCACGTAATTCTTTTCAAATTAAAACAATTGTTTTCTGTCATTTGAGCCAATTTTCTTCGTCCTTCACTCTCGATTCTAACAAATCGATATCAGGTTTTTTCGTTGCGGTAAAATTCTTTTCAAGTAATGACAGATTTATAATGTGCGTCATTAGATCAGATTATTATTGGCTGAATTCTCGTAACTTTACTTAAAGGAATCTTGCTTTGTGTATTTTTAATCTTAAGAACAATACTAGATGATTTTCCTTTGTTGTTCTAAACACTTTTTTTTTGAAATTGTTGTATGTTTATGTACAGCACGTAAATAAACTCTTGTTAAAGCATTTCAAAAATTTTTTTTGTCCCAATTATCACTACATACGCAAGTTAGGTACGCGTTCCACATTTCCACCTGTTTTAACCGTTGAACGAAGTCATGCGTACCGAAAGCCATTTAATTCCAATTGAGTTTGTGCCGCAAAGTTATTTTTTCCCTCAATGATCAACTGAAAAATTTCAATTATTCTTCATGACACCCATATTTTCGAGTACCGTTCATCTTAGATAGCTTCTTCTAGTTTTTGCCGCCATTTTTGGTATTAGAACCGAGAAAAACAATAAGGATGTGTAAATCGAAATTAAACGGAAACGATCAGTTTTATTTAAAAGAAAAAAACACGAAACGTTTCTAGCCTACGTAAAAACTTTGACGAAATTAAATTCCTTAAAGGATTGAGATTGAACAGTTCGGATTTGGTGGCTTTTTCTCTCGATTTCAGACATCTTAGATCAAATGGAAATTGAGGTGCATGTCGAGAGGTGTATACATTACAAATAATTGAACTCGAGAATACTTCACTCGATTGTTTTACCACTCGAAAGCTTTACTAAACTTCAAATCTTTGTTTGAATATACCTCCTAAGGAGCTTACTTTAAATATGATTTACTATAACAACTTTCACACCAAATGTAAACAAATACACCATTTTGCAGTTTTCTAAGTCATGATTACAGAGAAAAGGAATCAAAATACAAATAACCAATCCCTAGTCTCATAAATAGTCACATGATTGAAACATTTAACTTAAACAAGAACCGGATTTGCAGCGTTGTTTTATCAAGCTGTACGTCAGAAATATAGGTTAATTGTGCTAACCATGTCGAGACGCTAATTGAAGAAGACTGGCGCATTTATATAGGTAACATCTTATTTCAAAATATTCTCTCATTTATAATAAAATTTGAAGAATCGGATTTTGAAAGCAACAAGTGTTATAAAAGCAATGACAATTTAGACTAAAAATACCGTAGTTGATGATTATGGAACGTCAAAAACTCTTTAATTTTAGACAATCTATAAAAATCTGTGTAAATTATTTGGCGACAACAAGCACAGACGAAATAACCGTCTATTTCGTAGATAAATTAATATACTTGTAGTCTGATTGCGATTAGTGCTTAAAAGTCGTTTTTTGCCTTCCTTTGGCAACACCCGCTCATCCAAATCAGGAAGCCGTTTTGTAATCATTGAATAGCACCAGTACCGTAGTCTTTTCAACTGTGCTCAAGTTTTCTCGTTGTCCGTTACCTCAAGTCCGCGCAATTAAGCTACAATATCGTTAAATTGCATTTATTTATTACAATCCCATCGACCGATAAGAGAAACCGTCACTCTTTTACCATTTGTAGACTCCCTACATCTCCTGGATCTTATTTAATTAAATTAACAAAAGATCCGTGTTACATTAATTATTAATTAGGTTTTGTAAAACGCAGTCGATGCGATGTCATCTCTCGCGCAATTCATTTAAATTGTTCCTGGAATTTCGTAAATGCTGTAAGGGCACTGTAAAACCCTAGGAGTTACCGGGAATTTGATCATTGCTTCAACGCATCGACGGTTTTAATTAAATACGAAAGTGTAAAAAGGGTAATAAGTATCCTAGCACTTTATAATTATTAATTAAATTTCAACCATATTTTATTGTGATAACTATATAAAGAATCAGTCATAAAATTATTTTTATTAAGATTATGAACACATTAAATACGATAAATGCAAAATAAAACGTTATTTTTTAGCTTAGTTTATTCAACAGAAAACAAAGGAAAAACACTGATATAACCTGACCTGGACTGGGAGTTCACAGTCCCATTGAGCTCTTGTAATTTGTCACAAAAAAATTGTAAAACAAGAACGGGAACTGAAAAAATAAGAAACAAAGAAAACACAAAGCCGTCAAAAGTTTCTTAGAAAGCTGTTTGTTAAGATTCTTTAATTAGATAAAGACCACTTTTTAAAGAATCTTATAAAACAAAGACAGATTTGATAAGATATTTGTTAAAATAGTATGTTTAAGAATCAAATAATTTTTATAAAGTTAAGACAGTTAAGAACATAGGAGTGGATAGAACAATCATTCCGTGGCTCTTTGTTTAAGATTCTTAAATTGGATGAAGACCACTTTCTAAAGAATCATAGGACGAAGACAGCTTGGACAAGACAATTATAATAATAGAAGAATTCAAGATTAATAATTCTTATAAAATTAAGACAGTTAAGAAGATAGAAGCGGATAGAACGATATTTCCAAGACTCTTTGTTTAAGATTCTTGAATTGGATAAAGACTATATTCTAAAGAATCTTATAAAGCGAGGACAGTTTTGTCAAAACAATTATAATAAGTGAAGAATTCAAGATTAATAGTTCTTATAGAATTAAGACAGTTAAGAAGATAGGAGCGGATAGAACGATAATTCCAAGACTCTTTGTTTAAGATTCTTGAATTGGATAAAGACTACATTCTAAAGAATCTTATAATGCGAAGACAGTTTTGTCAAAACAATTATAATAAGTGAAGAATTCAAGATTATAGTTCTTATAGAATAAAGACAGTTAAGAAGATAGGAGCGGATAGAACGATAATTCCAAGACTCTTTGTTTAAAATTCTTGAATTGGATAAAGACTGCATTCTAAAGAATCTTATAAAGCGAAGACAGTTTTGTCAAGACAATTATAATAAGTGAAGTATTCAAGATTCATAGTTCTTATAGAACTAAGACAGTTAAGAAGATAGGAGCGGATAGAACGATAATTCCAAGACTCTTTGTTTAAGATTCTTGAATTGGATAAAGACTACATTCTAAAGAATCTTATAAAGCGAAGACAGTTTTGTCAAAACAATTATAATAAGTGAAGAATTCAAGATTAATAGTTCTTATAGAACTAAGACAGTTAAGAAGATAGGAGCGGATAGAACGATAATTCCAAGACTCTTTGTTTAAGATTCTCAAATTAGATAAAGACTACATTTTAAAGATTCTTATAAAGCGAAGACAGTTTTGTCAAAACAATTATAATAAGTGAAGAATTCAAGATTAATAGTTCTTATAGAATTAAGACAGTTAAGAAGATAGGAGCGGATAGAACGATAATTCCAAGACTCTTTGTTTAAGATTCTTGAATTGGATAAAGACTATATTCTAAAGAATCTTATAAAGCGAGGACAGTTTTGTCAAAACAATTATAATAAGTGAAGAATTCAAGATTAATAGTTCTTATAGAATTAAGACAGTTAAGAAGATAGGAGCGGATAGAACGATAATTCCAAGACTCTTTGTTTAAGATTCTTAAATTGGATAAAGACTACATTCTAAAGAATCTTATAAAGCGAAGACAGTTTTGTCAAAACAATTATAATAAGTGAAGAATTCAAGATCAGTAATTCTTATTAAATTAAGACACTTAAGAAGATAGGAGCGGATAGAACGATAATTCCAAGACTATTTGTTTAAGATTCTTAAATTGGATAAAGACTACATTCTAAAGAATCTTATAAAGCGAAGACAGTTTTGTCAAAACAATTATAATAAGTGAAGAATTCAAGATCAGTAATTCTTATTAAATTAAGACACTTAAGAAGATAGGAGCGGATAGAACGATAATTCCAAGACTCTTTGTTTAAGATTCTTGAATTGGATAAAGACTACATTCTAAAGAATCTTATGAAGCGAAGACAGTTTTGTCAAAACAATTATAATAAGTGAAGAATTCAAGATTATTAGTTCTTATAGAATTAAGACAGTTAAGAAGATAGGAGCGGATAGAACGATAATTCCAAGACTCTTTGTTTAAGATTCTTGAATTGGATAAAGACTATATTCTAAAGAATCTTATAAAGCGAGGACAGTTTTGTCAAAACAATTATAATAAGTGAAGAATTCAAGATTAATAGTTCTTATAGAATTAAGACAGTTAAGAAGATAGGAGCGGATAGAACGATAATTCCAAGACTCTTTGTTTAAGATTCTTAAATTGGATAAAGACTACATTCTAAAGAATCTTATAAAGCGAAGACAGTTTTGTCAAAACAATTATAATAAGTGAAGAATTCAAGATCAGTAATTCTTATTAAATTAAGACACTTAAGAAGATAGGAGCGGATAGAACGATAATTCCAAGACTATTTGTTTAAGATTCTTAAATTGGATAAAGACTACATTCTAAAGAATCTTATAAAGCGAAGATAGTTTTGTCAAAACAATTATAATAATAGAAGAATTCAAGATCAGTAATTCCTATTAAATTAAGACACTTAAGAAGATAGGAGCGGATAGAACGATAATTCCAAGACTCTTTGTTTAAGATTCTTGAATTGGATAAAGACTACATTCTAAAGAATCTTATGAAGCGAAGACAGTTTTGTCAAAACAATTATAATAAGTGAAGAATTCAAGATTATTAGTTCTTATAGAACTAAGACAGTTAAGAAGATAGGAGCGGATAGAACGATAATTCCAAGACTCTTCGTTTAAGATTCTTAATTTGGATAAAGGGTACATTCTAAAGAATCTTATAAAGCGAAGACAGTTTTGTCAAAACAATTATAATAAGTGAAGAATTTAAGATTAATAGTTCTTATAGAATTAAGACAGTTAAGAAGATAGGAGCGGATAGAACGATAATTCCAAGACTCTTTGTTTAAGATTCTTGAATTGGATAAAGACTGCATTCTAAAGAATCTTATAAAGCAAAGACAGTTTTGTCAAAACAATTATAATAAGTGAAGAATTCAAGATTAATAGTTCTTATAGAACTAAGACCGTTAAGAAGATAGGAGCGGATAGAACGATAATTCCAAGACTCTTCGTTTAAGATTCTTAATTTGGATAAAGGGTACATTCTAAAGAATCTTATAAAGCGAAGACAGTTTTGTCAAAACAATTATAATAAGTGAAGAATTTAAGATTTATAGTTCTTATAGAATTAAGACAGTTAAGAAGATAAGAGCGGATAGAACGATAATTCCAAGACTCTTTGTTTAAGATTCCTAAATTGGATAAAGACTACATTCTAAAGAATCTTATAAAGCGAAGACAGTTTTGTCAAAACAATTATAATAAGTAAAGAATTGAAGATTCATAGTTCTTAGAGAATTAAGACAGTTAAGAAGATAGGAGCGGATAGAACGATAATTCCAAGACTCTTTGTTTAAGATTCTTGAATTGGATAAAGACTACATTCTAAAGAATCTTATAAAGCGAAGACAGTTTTGTCAAAACAATTATAATAAGTGAAGAATTCAAGATTAATAGTTCTTATAGAATTAAGACAGTTAAGAAGATAGGAGCGGATAGAACGATAATTCCAAGACTCTTTGTTTAAGATTCTTGAATTGGATAAAGACTGCATTCTAAAGAATCTTATAAAGCAAAGACAGTTTTGTCAAAACAATTATAATAAGTGAAGAATTCAAGATTAATAGTTCTTATAGAACTAAGACCGTTAAGAAGATAGGAGCGGATAGAACGATAATTCCAAGACTCTTCGTTTAAGATTCTTAATTTGGATAAAGGGTACATTCTAAAGAATCTTATAAAGCGAAGACAGTTTTGTCAAAACAATTATAATAAGTGAAGAATTTAAGATTTATAGTTCTTATAGAATTAAGACAGTTAAGAAGATAAGAGCGGATAGAACGATAATTCCAAGACTCTTTGTTTAAGATTCCTAAATTGGATAAAGACTACATTCTAAAGAATCTTATAAAGCGAAGACAGTTTTGTCAAAACAATTATAATAAGTAAAGAATTGAAGATTCATAGTTCTTAGAGAATTAAGACAGTTAAGAAGATAGGAGCGGATAGAACGATAATTCTAAGACTCTTTGTTTAAGATTCTTAAATTGGATAAAGACTACATTCTAAAGAATCTTATAAAATAAAGACAGTTTTGACAAGACAATTGTTATAATAAAGCAATTAAAGAACCCTGATCTGACCTGAACTTGAGATGAAGATCTAAATTTCTATGACACAGTCTCGATCCCGATAGGTCTCTTTAATTTGTCATGGAAAAAGATAAGGACAAAAAAATTAAATAAAAGAAATAAAAAAGTTTGCTGTACGAGATAAATGTAAATGTGTTGATCAAAAATGGTGTCTCTACGTGGTGTCAGTTGAAAATCGCGATAAAAATGAAAATTTTTTGCAAAAAAAGTGTTTGAAATTTAAGAAATTATTATTAGCATATCAAGCTTCGTTTTTTTTGTAGAACAGTGAGGGCGTTAATCGATTTAGTCATAGTAAAGGTGCTCACACCCTTCAATTTCATCTAACGGATGGTTATTGTGAATTATGAAAATCAACATACAGCTATGTGGTTTTTTGACTCGGTGTTATTATCCTCGTAAAGGCTTGGCGATATTAATTCCTCTGGTGAATCGAAAGCCATGAAATGTCGACAACTCGTCCAACAGATAATTTAATTAAAGATATATTGAATATTGTTGGGCTTGTCTCGATTCGGAAGTGCAAGAATTTTGATGACAAAACACCTAATTAATTTTAAAGGCGACGTTTCGTGCTGAAATATAATAACGCAATTTCGCTAGAAGCACGAAATTGAGTTTTGTGTTGGGTGCTGATGTGTACATACACAGAGGACAAACAAGGAGACTTAGTATCCTTTTGTTTTGCTTATATGGGGTAGATGGAAACGTTTCAACAAGACCACCAACTAAATTAATAACTTTACTAGTAATATATTTGCTTAACTTTGAAATGGACCATTATGTAATTTGTTATTGATGTAATTAAATTACACAAACTGACAATACAACAGGACTTGTATTATCCTTTAAGAGATAAACATAAAATTGCCATTCTTTATCTAACTGACTAGAATACAAATTATTTTTCAAACACAACGGTATTTTCTCAATAAATTTACTTTACGGAAACACTAATCCTCTCTTCTAAGTGTTGATAAGTATTCCTTCGTTTTTCAGAAAAAAAAATCACTGAAAAAAAGTTTTTCACGACTCGGTTCGATCACTGATGTTATTTTTAAAAATTCAATTAAAATTTTTTTCTTAAAAAAGCATCAATTTTCCTAACTTAATTAAAAGTAAACAGTGTGAGGTCAAAAAAATTTCCTGATAAATCGTCTCTGCCAGTTAATAAACCATCTTGAAATGTTATCAGATGACAAGTTAAATGAACACGTCTTTGCGATCGTTTATCGATCGAAAATTTTTCTCTAATTACAATCAAAATAATCTACTAATAGAGATGTAATTTGCAGCAAGGGCACCACGCGAAGAGATGATTCACAGATGACGTCCGATTTATGGTTTGAAATTACAAGAGTCGCTACAATAATTATAATAACAAGCTTTTGCTAAGCCTTTAGCTCTCTCTACGTGATAATTTCTTTTTTTACAGTTTCTTCAACCAAGAAGAGCAATTATTAAGCCACTACTTGTGTGTGTACATTAGCCAATGTAAATTTTATTCAGGAATTTTTCCCGAATTAATTACACTCGGGTTTTACTATTTGATATTGTTCAACCGTTCTAGCTTCCTCTATAAAGTTAATTAATTTTTTCTCTTGACACTCTTCTTCCTTTTTATTATTTTCTTTGTGCATTACAGTCACTCCTGATCATCTCTTGTAAATTAATATTGTAACTGACAGTAAACGAAATCTCATTGAAACAGTCAAAGCAGTGAATCATCCTCATCCTCTCTTCTCACTATCAGTCTTTAAGAAGATTCAATTTAAAAAAATAGAATCTTTTGTGTTATAATAATAATGGATAAAGTCTATCTTTAAATGAATCTTATATGATGAAGACAGTTTTGACAAAACAGGTGTTATAATAGAACGAATAAAAATTAAATAATCTTATAAAATTAAGACAACTTTTAGACTTCAAGCTAACTCTTTGCTTATTTAGGCTTCTTGGAGTGGATATAATGATTATTCTGTGGCTGTTTCTTTAAGATTCTTGAATTATATAAAGATCATTTTTTGAAGAACCTTATACATTGGAGACAGTTTTGACAAGAGAGTTGTTATAATAGAACAATTAAAGATCAAATAGTCTTATAAAATTAAGACAGTTAAAAAGCTAAGAGGTTGCTTCTAAGACTTAAAATTTGTTGTTTATTTAAGCTTCTTGGAGTGAATAGAACAATTATTCCGTGGCTGTTTGTTTTTTCAGAAGATTCTTGAATGAAACAAAGACTATTCGCTAAAGAATCTTATAAAATAAAGACACCTTTGGCAAGACAATTAATTATTGTTAGAATAGAACAATTAAAGATCAAATAATCTTATAATATTAAGACAGTTAAGAAGCTAAGAGCATTTGCAAGAGGTTGCTTCTTAGACTTAAAAGTTGGTGTTCATTTAAGCTTCTTGGAGTGGATAGAACAATTATTTCGCGGCTATTTGTTTCTTCAGAAGATTCTTGAATGAAACAAAGGTTATTCTCTAAAGAGTCTTATAAAATAAAGACACCTTTGGCAAGACAATTAATTATTGTTAGAATAGAACAACTAAAGATCAAATGATCTTATAAAATTAAGACAGTTAAGAAGTTAAGAGCATTTGCAAGAGGTTGCTTCTTAGACTTAAAAATTGTTGTTTATTTAAGCTTCTTGGAGTTGATAGAACAATTATTCCGTGGCTATTTGTTCCTTCAGAAGATTCTTGAATGAAACAAAGACTACTCTTTAAAGAATCTTATAAAATAAAGACACCTTTGGCAAGACAATTAATTATTGTTAGAATAGAACAATTAAAGATCAAATAATCTTATAAAATTAAGACAGTTAAAAAGCTAAGAGGTTGCTTCTTAGACTTAAAAATTGTTGTTTATTTAAGCTTCTTGGAGTTGATACAACAATTATTCCGTGGCTATTTGTTTCTTCAGAAGATTCTTGAATGAAACAAAGACTACTCGTTAAAGAATCTTATAAAATAAAGACTCCTTTGGCATGACAATTAATTATTGTTAGAATAGAACAATTAAAGATTAAATAATCTTATAAAATTAAGACAGTTAAGAAGCTAAGAGCATTTGCAACAGGTTGCTTCTTAGACTTAAAAATTTTTGTTTATTTAAGCTTCTTGGAGAGGATAGAACAATTATTTCGCGGCTGTTTGTTTTTTCAGAAGATTCTTGAATGAAACAAAGACTACTCGCTAAAGAATCTTATAAAATAAAGACACCTTTGGCAAGACAATTAATTATTGTTAGAATAGATCAATTAAAGATTAAATAGTCTTATAAAATTAAGACAGTTAAAAAGCTAAGAGGTTGCTTCTTAGACTTAAAAAATGTTGTTCATTTAAGCTTCTTGGAGTGGATAGAACAATTATTTCGCGGCTGTTTGTTTTTTCAGAAGATTCTTGAATGAAACAAAGACTACTCGCTAAAGAATCTTATAAAATAAAGACACCTTTGGCAAGACAATTAATTATTGTTAGAATAGAACAATTAAAGATCAAATAATCTTATAAAATTAAGACAGTTAAGAAGCTAAGAGCATTTGCAAGAAGTTGCTTCTTAGACTTAAAAATTGTTGTTTATTTAAGCTTCTTGGAGTGGATAGAACAATTATTTTGCGGCTGTTTGTTTTTTCATAAGATTCTTGAATTTGACAAAGACTACTTACTCTCTAAAGAATTTTATATAATGAATACAGTTTCGGCAAGACAATGATTGTTTTGATAGAATTATTTTGCTATAATAAATATTACCAAAAAAAAATATTATTGGCGTCTTCTGGCATCTAGCGTAAAATCAGGAAATGAAATCTATCTGTTCGATAATAAATCCGATTGAATTTTTTAATTATCAAAGTAATTCATCTTAATTTAAAAATCGTTACGTACAATTGCCTAGTTTCATTAAGCTTAGCGAGTAGTGAATCGTAAGTCTTTGTGAAAAGTTAATTTTAAGCCTGAGGTGTCGTTTAAAACGGCTCGAAAATTACAATCACCGCCCTTTGGAAATCGCACATACCATTCAGGATTTAATCAAATCAGCACGAGTTCGACTAACAATAGCATCAAAGCACGATATATCACGCAACATATGATACCAACATAACAATGAACTAAATACGATTACATTATCAACGAAACTTCAGGCATTTTTAGCGTTTGATTGTGACACATGACCTAAAACGGCTTCTCAATTGGGTCAGGAATTATTATTCTGGCAAATTTTAGAAAAAAAAATGAAATGATGCTTGTTTGAAAGCAAAAATACTAGACCAGAAGTTTTCAGCATTGATCTTTGCATAAATAAGGGCGTTTAGCAGTGACAGAGCATGTGCTCCATGCACTCGTTCTGATTCAACAGAAGGCAGCGTCTAGAAATGAATCATGATCGAGGATCAAGCAATCTTCAAAAATTAAACGAATTAAGGAGATAAGAAAGTATTTCTGAGGTTGCTTCTTAGATTTGAAGCTTCTTGGAGTTAACAAAGTCAATTCGTTGAATGACTGCTTATTATAGTGGATAAAGACGTTTTTTTTTTGGTGTTTTTCAACCAAACAAAGCTCTTTATTTTTTAAGCTTCTTGGAGTGAATAAAGACTCTGACGTACTTAAGACAGTTGCAGGAGAAAGAAGAAAATATCGCAGTTCAACGTTTAATTGATTTAGATGGCGCTGTCACTACATCTTACAAGAAGTAACTTTGTTATTCTAAATGGCGTATTTATAAGGATGAGTTGCACTCTAAAACAGGTGTACAGCTTCCTGGTTTTGTGCTCGATTTGCCACAAAAAGCAAGTTTATTATTGATTTAGCTGGACACTAATGTATACTTAGCATTCTAAAATTAGACTAAGCTCCAGGCAAAATCCGCCGTAAAAATGAGCCAAACAGTTATTTGATGACTAGGCTTAATCATGATTTGATTTCATTTCCACTATTTATTATATAATTCAAAACAGGTATTTATAATTTTGTTTACTAGCAAAATAGCCAGAAGTGTATTTTTTATCTCGTAAATTTGTTATTCTTCTGATAATTTATTTTTAGTTGGTAACAATACTGTAGAAGAAGTGTTGAGTATTGCGAAATGGAATAACTCAATCGTTCGAATTTGCATCGCCACACTTCGGGTCAAAGCTCTTCGGCGCGGAAGAAAAGCAAAAGGGGCGTATCAAGAGCCATTATCTTTGTAAAAAATCAGAACGGCTTTGTACAATGCCCGATGGCATCGTCTCGCCAATCATCGTTCGTTTTCTACAATACTCGTGATGCCCCCTAAACAATTAAAATGCGTTGACGAATCGTTTCTCGATTTTTCAGGGTTCGTTTAGCACTGCTTTTATCGCAATACAATATTTCAACGAACCAAACACCGTAAATACGGTTCTTAAGCACTAGCTTTATCTCAAACAAAATAGAATTTTTTTGATATATTTCTCTTATTTTAATAACGAAAACTCGAGTGGTTTTGTATCTTATGATTCTTTTCAGTCTGTTTTTTTTTAATATTTAGAAGATAATTAAATTAGAGAAGTAATCTATAAATACCCAAGACTTCGTGACACAGCCCCAGTGGTCTTTTTTGGACTTATTCCACTACTATTTCCATTTCTGAATAACGACGAAAATTTCAATAACATTTCAACAAAAGAATCTAATTTGTAATAGAACTAGAGATTATGCAAATAAATGCGTATTAGTCTTCTAATTAAAATGGTTTCGTCACATGGTGTCACCTGAAAAATTATGATAAAAATTTTTCTAGGCGCTTTTGCTGTTAAATCATTAATCCAAAGATATATTTTAGATTAGCTCTCTTGATATATCTTAAAATCTATTATCAAAGCTAATTTTTAATTTCTACATCAATTTTCGGACGTCTTCTACAATAATTTTTAAATGATTCAATTTCTAGCAGACTCACTAGTTTTTATAGATTTATTTCCAGATCGATTTCTAAATGACGATCCTTTCTGTAAAACCTATAGATTTACTTTCTTAAAACTCATTTTCTTGATTCAACTTTAATACAAATCATTCTCTACTTGCTTAGATCTAGATATCTTAAAATTTACTTATCGGGCGTCTTTTCTAATTACTTTTGTAATGATTCAATTCCTAGAAGACTCACTAAATTCTCTAGATTTTTTTCTAGATCAATTTCTAAACGCTCTTTTTTGTTGAATCACTGTTCTAAAGACATATTTTATATATTTGCTTTCTTAAAGCTCACATTCTTGATTCAACTTTTAAGCAAATCATTCATTACGTGCTTAGATGATCTACTTTGAGATCTATTCTTAAGACTGGTTTTTAATGTCTACATTAATTATCTAGATGTCTTTTCCAATCACATTTTAAAGGCTTCAAGTTCTAGAAGACAATATTTTTTTGACTTGTTTTTAGATCGATTTCTAAACACTCTTTATTCTTTTAAAGACACATTTTATAGATTTACTTTCTTAAAACTCACTTTTTTGATTCAACTTTTATACAAAACATTCTCCACGTGCCTAGATGATATACATTTTGATATTCATTTTTAAGACCTATTTTCTAGACGTCTTCTAAGCATTTTTAAATGATTAAACTTCTAGAAGATTCAGTAATTTTTCTAGATTTATTTTTAGATTGATTTCTAAACGCTTTTTTTGTTGAATTATCGTTCTAAATACATAGGATATTTTATACATTTTCTGTCTTAAAACTCTTCTTCTTGATTTAGCTTTTGAAGAAATCTTTTTCCACGTGCCTAGATGATAGACCTTGAGATCCATTTTTAAGGCTAATTTTTACATCTACATCAATTATCTAGAAGTTTTTTCTAATCACTTTTTAAATGATTTAATTTCTAGAAGATTCACTAATTTTTCTAGATTTATTGGTAGATTAATTTCTAAAACGTCTTTTTGTAGAACTATTGTTCTAAGTATATCTATATTTTATAGTTTTATTTTCCTAAAATTTACTTTGTTTATTTAACTTTTATGCAAAATATTTTCTAAGTGCTTAGATGATATATATCTTGAGATCTATTTTTAAATGATTTAATTTTTAGAAGACTCACTAATTTTTTATATTTATTTTTAGATCGATTTCTAGACGCTTTTTTCTGTTCTTCTTCTTTCTGTAGATCTATTGTTTTAAAGACATGTTTTATAGATTTATTTTCCTAAAATGTACATTATTGATTCAACTTGTATACAAAACATTCTCCACCTGCCTAGATGATATACATTTTGATATCCATTTTTAAGACTTTTTTAGACGTCTTCCAATTATTTTTAAATGATCCAACTTTTAGAAAATTTAGTAAATTTTCTACATTTATTTCTAGATCGGTTTCTAAACGCTCTTTTCTGTTGAATCATTTTTTTAAAGACATAGGGTATTTTATAGATTTTACTTTCCTAAAACTCTTCTTCTTGATTTAACTTTTGTACAAATTATTCTCTACGTGCCTAGATGATTGACCTTGAAATTCATTTTTAAGGCTAATTTTTAATATCTACATCAATTGTCTTTTTCAATCACGTTTTAAATGATTCAATTTTTAGAAGACTTACTAATTTTTCTAGATTTATTTTTAGATCGCTTTCTAGATGGTTTTTTTTCTTGAATTATTGTTCTAAAGATATATATTTTATAGATTTACTTTCTTAAAACCTAGTTTTTTGATTTAACTTTTATACAAATCATTCTGATATTTCTATTTCTTTGCCTAGATGATATATTTTGAGATCTATTTTTTAGATTGACTTTTAATTTCTACAACAATATTTGAACGTTTTTTTGCATTACTTTTCAAATGATTCACTTTTTAGAAGATTTACTAATTTTTCTGGATTCATTTGTAGATCAATTTCTAAAAGCTTTTTTCTGCTAATCATTGTTTTAAAGACATATTTTATAGATTCATTTTTGAAAACTTAGTTTTTTGATTCAGTTTTTATAAAAATTATTCTCTACGTGCCTAGATTATATACTCTGTGATCCATTTTGAAGACTGATTTTTAATATCTGCATCAATTTTTTAGACGTTTTTTTTAATCACTTTTTAAATGATTCAGTTTTTAGAAGACTCACTAATTTTTCTAGATTTACTTCTAGATTGACTTCTAAAAGCTCTTTTCTTATAGATTTACTTTTTCAAAACTCATTTTGTTGATTAAATTTTTAGTTAAATCTTTCGCTAGGTGTCTAGGTGATATACTTTGCAATACATTTTCTAGATTGGTTTTTAATATCAACATCAAAACACTTTTCAAACATTCAGTTTCTAGAAGACTTATCAACTTTTTTAGAATTATTTCTAGATTGATTTCAACACTCTCCTTTCTGTAGAATCATTTGTTTAAAGACATATTTTATAGACTTTCTTACCTTTATTCTTAAATGATTTAATTTCTAGAAAACTCATTTTTCTAGATTTATTTCTAGATCGCTTTCTAGGCGCTCTTTTCTACAGAATAATTGCTCTAAAGTTATTTTATAGATTTATTACTTTCTTAAAACTTAAGAAAATTAAGAATTACAGAACCTTTGCAAAGTAGATAAAGTTTGTTGCGCTTCCAGCTTTCTGTTTAAGATATTTGATGTATATATATTGTCTGTTATTAAAAGATCTTAGATAATTAAGAAAATTGGAGGAAATAAAAAGGAATACATATGGGCAAAAGAGTTTTCAGGAATTTCAGCACGTCTTAATTTTTGGATGCCTAAGACTTTGTGACACAGTCCCAGTCAGCCTTCTTAGACTTGTCGCACTCTTATAAAGTAAATTTCAATGAAATTTCTACAGAAAAACTTAATTTTTAGTATAAAATGATTGCGTTTAAATGCTCTGATTAAAATGGTGGCGCCACGTGGCGTCGCTTTAAAATCGCGATAGAAAAAAAAAGAAATTAAAAAATTTTTGTTTTCTGGGCAATTAAAACGGTTTGAGGAACCATTTTTGTATTTGTCAGTGTACGTTTATCACTGCTTTTATCGCAATTCAATGTTTCAACGAAGCAAACACTGTAAATACATTTCCAAAACACAACCTCTCAAACAAAACATAATTTTTCGTATATGTTTGTTTTATTCAAATAACGAAAATTGTTTGATCTTTTTTTTATATCAAGAACAACATTCTCGATAATTCTATCCGATGCAAAGTTGGCTCATTTAACGCGTTACTGGAGAACGTTAAAACATTGCAAATTGTAAAAGCTCGCTCTGAATCGTTTGAACTTATCTACCTTGTTTACAGTTCAACTCACAGAAGCCGAAAAAAGTATGCAAGATGTTGAATACAAACAGAGCAAAAATCAAACGACTGTCTTTGTCAACTCTAAGAAGCCACAAATATAATTATCTTTATCTACAACAAACTTGGAGAAGCATAAACAAGCAGTTATAGAAGTAATTGGCTCTATCGGATTTAAGAATCCTAACAGAAGCAATCACCAAGGTGGCTGACTTTATCAACTTCAAGAAGCTTAATTACGAAGCCGCAAAAGTTATTATCTACTCTTAGAATCTTACAGAAGCAGTCATAGAAATGATTGACATTATCTATTCTAAGAAGAAGCCTAATAAGCTCTAATAAGCAGTCACTAAGACGATTGTCTTTGTCTACTCTAAGAAGCTATAAATATAATTGTCTTTATCTACAACAAATTTGGAGAAGCTTAAACAAGGAGTTATAGAAGTAATTGGCTCTATCAGATTTAAGAATCCTAACAGAAACAATCACAAAAGTGGCTGAGTTTGTCAACTTCAAGAAGCTTAACTAAGAAGCCACGAAAGTCATTATCTACTCTTAGAATCTTACAGATGCAGTCATAGAAATGATTGACTTTACCTATTCTAAGAAGAAGCCTAAATAAGCTCTAATAAGCAGTCACTAAGACGATTGACTTTGTCTACTCTAAGAAGCTACAAATATAATTGTCTTTATCTACTACAAGCTCGAAGCAGCCTAAACAAGCAGTTATAGAAGTAATTGGTTTAATCAGAGTTAAGAAGTCTAACAGAAGCAATCACAAAGGTGGCTGACTTTATCAACTTCAAGAAGCTTAACTAAGAAGCCACGAAAGTCATTATCTACTCTTAGAATCTTACAGATGCAGTCATAGAAATGATTGACATTATCTATTCTAAGAAGAAGTCTAAATAAGCCCTAATAAGCAGTCACTGAGACGATTGACTTTGTTTACTCTAAGAAACTACAAATATAATTGTCTTTATCTACTACAAGCTCGAAGAAGCCTAAACAAGCAGTTATAGAAGTAATTGGCTCTATCAGATTTAAGAATCCTTACAGAAACAATCACAAAAGTGGCTGACTTTGTCAACTTCAAGAAGCTTAACTAAGAAGCCACGAAAGTCATTATCTACTCTTAGAATCTTACAGATGCAGTCATAGAAATGATTGACATTACCTATTCTAAGAAGAAGTCTAAATAAGCTCTAATAAGTGACTACTAAGACGTTTGTTTTTGTCTACTCCAAGAAGTCACAAATATAATTGTCTTTATCTACAACAAACTTAGAGAAGCCTAAACAAGCAGTTATAGATGTAATTGACTTTATCAGATTTAAGAATCCTAACAGAAACAATAGCAAAAGTGGCTGACTTTGTCAACTTCAAGAAGCTTAACTAAGAAGCCACGAAAGTCATTATCTACTCTTAGAATTTTAAACATGCAGTTATAAGAATGATTGGCATTATTGATTTAATAAGAAGCCTAAATAAGCTCTAATAAGCAGTCACTAAGACGATTGACTTTGTCTACTCTAAGAAGCTACAAATATAACTGTCTTTATCTACTACAAGCTCGAAGAAGCCTAAACAAGCAGTTATAGAAATAATTAGTTTAATCAGAGTTAAGAGCTCTAACAGAAGCAATCACAAAGGTGGCTGACTTTCTCAACTTTAAGAAGCTTAATTACAAAGCCGCGAAAGTCATTATCTACTCTTAGAATTAAAAAAAAGCAGTCATAAAAATGATTGGCATTATCTACTCTAAAAAGAAGCCTAAATAAGCTCTAATAAGCAGTCACTAAGACGATTGACTTTGTCTACTCTAAGAAGCTACAAATATAATTGTCTTTATCTACAACAAACTTAGAGAAGCCTAAACAAGCAGTTATAGAAGTAATTGGCTCTATTAGATTTAAGAATCCTAACAGAAACAATCACAACAGTGGCTGACTTTCTCAACTTTATGAAGCTTAATTACAAAGCCGCGAAAGTCATTATCTACTCTTAGAATTAAAAAAAGCAGTCATAAAAATGATTGGCATTATCTACTCTAAAAAGAAGCCTAAATAAGCTCTAATAAGCAGTCACTAAGACGATTGTCTTTGTCTACTCTAAGAAGCCACAAGTATAATTGTCTTTATCTACAGCAAACTTGGAGAAGCCCAAACAAGCAGTTACAAAAGTAATTGGCTCTATCAGATTTAAGAAACCTAACAGAAACAATTACAACAGTGGCTGACTTTCTCAACTTCAAGAAGCTTAATTACGAAGTCGTAAAAGTTATTATCTACTCTTAGAATCTGAACAAAGTAGTCATAAAACTGATTGGCATTTTCTACTCTAAGAAGAAGCCTAAATAAGCTCCAACAAGCAGTCACTAAAGCGATTGTTTTTGTCAACTCTAAGAAGCCACAAATATAATTGTCTTTATCTACAACAAACTTGGAGAAGCATAAACAAGCAGTTATAGAAGTAATTGGCTCTATCGCATTTAAGAATCTTAACAGAAGCAATCACAAAGGGGGCTGACTTTATCAACTTCAAGAAGCTTAATTACGAAGTCGCAAAAGTTATTATCTACTCTTAGAATCTGAACAAAGTAGTCATAAAACTGATCGGCATTTTCTACTCTAAGAAGAAGCCTAAATAAGCTCCAAGAAGCAGTCACTAAAACGATTGTTTTTGTCAACCCTAAAAAGCCACAAATATAATTGTCTTTATCTACAACAAACTTGGAGAAGCATAAACAAGCAGTTATAGAATTAATTGGCTCTATCGGAAACGGCTCTATCGGCTCTAACAGAAACAATCACAAAAGTGGCTGACTTTCTCAGCTTTAAGAAGCTTAATTACAAAGCCGCGAAAGTCATTAACTACCCTTAAAATTAAAAAAAGCAGTCATAAAAATGATTGGCATTATCTACTCTAAAAAGAAGCCTAAATAAGCTCTAATACGCAGTCACTAAGACGATTGTCTTTGTCTACTCCAAGAAGCCACAAATATTATTATCTTTATCTACAGCAAACTTAGAGAAGCCTAAACAAGCAGTTATAGATGTAATTGACTTTATCAAATTTAAGAATCCTTACAGAAACTATCACAAAAGTGGCTGATTTTGTCAACTTCAAGAAGCTTAACTAAGAAGCCACAAAAGTCATTATCTACTCTTAGAATTTTAAACATGCAGTGATAAGAATGATTGACATTATCGATTTAATAGGAAGCCTAAATGAGCTCTAATAAGCAGTTACTAAGACGATTGACTTTGTCAAATTCAAGAAGCTGTAAACATAATTGTTTTTATCTACTACAGGCTTGGAGAAGCTTAAACAAGCAGTTATAGAAGTAATTGGCTCTATCAGATTTAAGAAGTCTGACAGAAACAATCACAAAGGTGGCTGACTTTGTCAACTTCAAGATGCTTAAATAAGAAGCCAAGAAAGTCATTATGTACTCTTAGAATTTTAAAGAAGCAGTCATAAAATGATTATTTTTTCTACTTCAAGAAGCTTAAATAAGTGGCATGAAAATAATTGACTCTAAGAAGTCTAATGAAACTGTCGCAAAAATGACTGTCTTTGTCACCTTTATATGAAACTGAAAAAATATTTTTTATGTACTGTAAGCTCTAAGATTCTTAAACAAGCAGTCAGAGGCTTTACTTACCATACGAAGCTTGAATAAGCAGCCCCAAAAATTTTTCTACTCAACGAAACCTAAATAAACCTTTGTTGCTCTTCTTTCTAAAAGATCTGGCCGCCAAAAACGCCAGATCTGATTCCAATTGATTTGTTTGGAGACGATAATACAGTAAATAATTAAATAACAAATTCTTGTTTTTTTTATCGTCGAATTTTTGAACTACAGCACCTGATTTAGTAAAAGATAATATTTGCAAAAAACCCGCTGGATTTAAGACCCATTAAGCTCCCATTGATATAAAAAACCTTGAAATATCTCATCTTTTGTATTCAAAATCTTGCAAAATTAATTAAATTTTTTCTCCATCTTTTATTTGCAATTTGGCCATTAAAATCACCAGATCTAACATCAACAGAATTTCTGTAGAGTCAATTTTTTTTTAAGTAAATCTCTGTTTTTTTTGTGTGTCTAGGGCATTGCTCTAAACCAGGAAACAAATCAGTCCAGTGTTGTCACTTATTGTCCGTTTTTCTCTCCTGTACTGATTGTTTATAGTTGATTTTAGGCGTTGATAGTCCACAATGACGTATATGTTTTCCGATAAAATCTCTTCGGGCAGTAAATTGATGAATATTTTATTAGAACTTGCAACAGTGCAAGTCCGTCGGTATCTCGCTGCCACTTTCCTCCTTATATGGTCTAACAATATAATAACCAGAGATGATAAATTTACAACCGCTACAATTAGATAATGTAACATAAATACAGCAGTGTAACCACACCCCAGCCGATATCTTTCTCTCTCACAAAATACAATTTTATTATTCGATAAAATATATCTGCGGTAGGTTAGAATATGTTTGTTTTGAAGTATTTCACATGAACAAAACGTTACAATCATTATTTAGAACGAATCGCGGGAACAACACTTCAAAGAATTGAATTTGCAAGTAATTTTTTAAAGCGTCAACTGTAATTTTGCTCATCCTGTCTTTCATTAAATCGTACAGTTTTTGACGAATTAATAAGAGGTACCGTAACACAAGTTTTTTCAAAACCTGATTTTCGACAAGCTTAATCGATTTACCAAGTAAGTGGCAAAACAAAAAGAGAAAATTACTGTAGTTACAGGGTCACTAGCAATGTCAAAATTTCAGTTGATTTATGGCAGCTGCTTTGCACATTTTTTTAACAGACTGTCCTGTTATTGTATGTAAGTTTTTTTATATATCAAGATTTAAACAAAACTTTTAGATCTACGATAGAGGACAACAAAATCTAAATAATTAACAACAATATTGTTCAGTAAATGTTAAATAGATCTAGAAACTTTGTTATAGATTAGTTTATTGTAAGAAATCGCTATATTCTATCTGATTTTACAAAATATAGAAATAAAGAAACTATTTAAATCTTATTCTGTGAAATAATCTTTCACCTAAAATGATTATGTACTTATCTACTATCTACCTACTTAACTATGACTGTCTACTTATAAAACTACAACAACATCTATTTAATAAACTATCAAAAACTGTTTTTACAGGTAGATGTATGTAATAACTAAAATTAAGTGTACGTATCTCATAAAAAAATTTACTGTATTGTATAAACAAACAAATCTAGGTCTTATTTTTGTAGATTTAGATGTTCTGTAGCTTTATATGTGGATCAAGATCTATATAACTTAAAATTTTTTATTTTATCTAGATCTTATTCTGTTAAGCAATCTTGATCTAGAAAACTGCTCATGTAGCTTTTGTTTTTATCATATTAAAAATTTTGTTTTTGGTTGTAGGTAAAATTTGAAAAAACTTGTAGATCTACGAAACAAGACAACCATCTAGATCTATAAAAAAAACGTATAAAAGCTTTGTGAGCAGTAATTAGTAAATATCAGTCCTGATAGACCTAAATTTATTTGTTAAAACAATTATTGATCTAGAAATGTGATTAATCTAGATTTTAGAAGATGTGGTATAGATGAATTGGTAATAAGAAATAGCTATATGCTATTTTATCTATTTTCTGCTATATTGTACTATTTTTTATACATCTAGGAAATCTACGAAGTTTTAAAGACACCTAGATCTATAAAAAAGGACAACAATCTAGATCTGTGTAAATAAGACAAGGTTTTACAAATTCAGTTACTTTAATTAGTATAGATCGTTAGGTTTAGATCTAGACATAATTGTCTGGATTATTATCCATATAAAAAGATAGATCTAAATTTTAGAAGTAAGATCGATGCTCTGCTACAGAATCTTAAAGACGACTAGATCTACAAAAAACAC
The DNA here is from genome assembly GCA_029207805.1 of Tribolium confusum. Taxonomy (NCBI): domain Eukaryota; kingdom Metazoa; phylum Arthropoda; class Insecta; order Coleoptera; family Tenebrionidae; genus Tribolium; species Tribolium confusum. Next base: position 12,975,374 of record JALGAY010000008.1, on the reverse strand, counting down.
GACATCTAGATCTGTAGAAATAAGAAAGACAAACTTTTATAAGTACAGTTACTTTTAAATTATATCTAGCAACTAGCGTAGAACGTTCTGGTAGATTTTGGTTTTGTACGTGTAGATCTATACATAATTATCTAGATTAGTATCTATCTAGAAAGAGAGTAGAAATAAGACAAACTTTCACAAAGACAGTTATTTCTAAATTCTATCTAGCAATTAGCGAGAGATTGATCTAAAGTTTACAAATTGAATAGATCTTTTACAAATCAAATTGTACACAAATTTTAAAGATAAATAGATTTACAAGAAAGACAACAATCTCGATCTGTACAAATAAGAAGGTCAAAGTTTTACAAAGACAGTTACTTTTAAATTGTATCTAGCAAAGATTGTTTTGGTAGATTTTGGTTTTGTAGGTGTAGATTTAGATATAATTATCTAGATTATTATCCATCTAGAAAGAGAGATTTAAACTTTAGACATTAATAGATATTTCACAGATTAAAGTGTATATAAATGCTAAAGATTTTATGGACGGTTAGATCTACAACGAAGTGAATAATCTAGATCTGTAGAGATAAGACAAACTTTTACAAAAGCAGTTACTTTTAAATTGTTTCTAGCTATTAGCGAAGATTGTTTTGGTAGATTTTGGTTTTGTTGGTGTAGATCTAGACATAATTATCGAGATTATTATTCACCTAGAAAGAGTGATCTAAGTTTTAGAAATTGGGCAGATGTTTTGCAGATCAAAGTGTGCGTAAATTTTAAAGATCTTAAAGACAGCTAGATCTACAAAGAAGTGAATAATAATTAGCGAGAGATAGATCTAAATTTTACAAATTGGATAGATCTTTTACAAATCAAATTGTAACAAATTTTAAAAATAAATAGATTTACAAGAAAGACAATAATCTAGATCTGTAGACATAAGACAAAGTTTTACAATTAGTGTTACTTTTAAATTTTATCTTGCAATTAGCGAGATCGTTTTGGAAGATTCTGGTTTTGTAGTGTAGACCTGGACATAATTTTCTGGATTATTATCTATCTAGAAAGGCAGATCTAATAGATGTTATGCAGATCAAAATGTACACAATTCCTACAGATGACTAGATCTACAAAAAAGGGCAACAATCTAGATCTGTAGAAATAAAACAAAGTTTAACAAATACAGTTACTTTAAATTGTATTTAGTAATTAGCAAATATTGTTCTGGTACATTAGGGTTTTGCAAGTGTAGACCTAGATATGATTGTCTCAATTATTCTACACCTAGGAAGAGAGATATAAAGTTTAGAAATTAAAGAGATCAAGACAACAAAATCTACAAAATAAACAACAATCTAGATCTGTTAAAATAAGACAAAGTTTTGGTAGATTTCGGTTAGGTGAACGTAGATCTAGACAGAATTGTCTGGATTATTTTGATCTAGAAAGATAGATCTGAATTTTAGAAATTAGATTTTTGCAAATTAAACTGTAGATGAATCTGAAAGACGACTAGATCTACAAAATAAGCTTCAAAAATAAGTCAAAACTTTAGATCTGTAAAATAAAACAAGATTTGTAAATTTTTGACGTTTGATTTATGATTTTAATTTGCGGTCGCTGGTAATGGAAAGTTGTGAACGCAACAATGACCTTGATGGTAAGGTTTTTGATGTGGTCCCCCCAATTATGTCACGAGTCATCCATTGACGACATAAAACGTGACGTAGGAACAATACAACGGTATCTACTTACAAATTAAGACAAAGACCATCGTAATCGTCTGGTAATAATACATAAGCTCATTAAAAACCGTTTAGAAATTTCACGAGCAACGATCATTATCAAATAATTTGTTTATTTGAAATTGTACCATCTTTATTTATTTCCCACGGTTTTTCTATAAAGAACAATGTCACGATGAGATTTTGATAGACAAGTTTAAGTGATTTATTGCCTTTTCTATCAGTATATAATTTTCCAATGAAAACAGGTAGCTGTAGACCATCATCTCGATAAACTTCCAACTCGTTTCTCCTATAGGCAACACGCAATTAAAACTAAACTAATCAGGAAGTTTGCGATGGTAACAACAATGGTGTGCGGCTGCGAGAATGCGCTTTATGTGCTTACACGACATCACCGATGCCTCATTAAAATATAAACTTTAATGTGATTCGATATTCTCAAGAGATAGTAGTGTTGTCATTCGGCTTCCGGGTTTTACCAATGTCCAACATTCTACACACTATAACAAGTGCCAACAATGTAAAAAAAAGTTTTTCGACAATTTTTAATACTAAATGAACTCTGGCAGATTCAATAGACAGCAGAAAACCTGTTGCATTTCATCCTATTAATGTTCCTTCAATTTGACCACCAAGAACACCAGATTTGACACTACTTAAATTCTTTAAAATTTATTACTACAAAGGTGAAAATCGAGAGTTGAGACTACTTCTATGTTACGTGAGACATTTTAAAATGCTCTCTGTTTTTTTTTAAATAGTTTCTCATGCCACAGCATTTCAATTGGCTCTAAATCTGTCGTTTTTGGTGTCAACATTGTAAATACGAAGCTTGTGCGGTCTCTGGCATTACAAAAATTTAACTGGAGGTAAATCTGGTCATTCTGGTGGTAAAAATATAAAATAAGGAAGACGACTTTGTGGTTCATATGTTTAAATATTTCGAATAGTTTTTGTCACCACTACAACATTCTAATTGAGTTTAAACCTGTCATTTTTGCTGTATAAATTAAATATAAGTGCGGTGACACTATAACATTTCAATTGGACTTAAATCTGGTATTTTTAGTGGTAAAAAGATGAAAGGAGGAAGAAAATCTGGTGGTTTACATTTTTGTTGGCTTTATAGCTAGCAACAGTTAATTTCTTGACGCCACAGAAATTTCAATTGACTTAAAATCTGTTGTTTTTGGTGGTTATATTAGAAATTTTAAAAAATGGAGGTTAATTTGAAATAAACAGAATTAAAAAAATAGTTATCTAATATATAAATTTCTAGTAATTTATAGACAATAGGAATAAGAATGTGTTACACAGAGATTCACTTAGGGACCGATTTTTTAAAGCTTTGTTACAGATAGGTCTAGTTAAGGAGCCGAAGTGGAAAATTAAAAGGGATTTGTCTTCGGCTTTAACAATGTATTGCAACAATTTATGGATAGAAAAGGTCCTAAATTATAGCCTTGCGGCGCTTCTATTGTTACAACAGCACGCTTTGTTGTCACTCTGAAATAATTTACTGCTTCTAGTTTTTAATTTAATGATTAGAATTTTTTTAATTATAATTTCCAAGAATTAATAAAATAAATAAAACAGATAACAAGTTTTATATATTTAATGTCAATCTTATAAATGATATCAAAACCATCTGACGCTATAATAATCGTTTTTAAAAACCTGCTCAACTTCTTTATTCATTATGTAAATCTAGAATTTGTAATAATTCATTTAAGAAAAAAGCGATCTTCCGTCACTGATAACATATGATCAATTAAACGACAATCTTTCTAACCATCTGGAACGTATATTACGAAATTGTTTCTCGTCTTGTTATTATAGAATAAATAGCGAGAGTAAAATTCCTAGACAATAGGAAAAATTCAGTTAGAACAACACCAGATGGCGTCTAAATTAAAGCAGTAACAGGAATCCTCGCACATCGTGCGATATTTTCCTCAATTAACACATGAATGGTGCGGTCACGGTCAACGCACCTTCACCAACTGCTTTCCTGCTCAAAAATAAAATTTATTTGTATAAATTTTCATCATGCATTATGTAGGAATAACGCATCTTTCCGGTCAACGTCTCTGACGCAAAATTACCATAAATTATTGTTTTGCAAGAAAGTTTTTCCGAGACTGAAAAGGAAATGCTATTTTTCAAGGACACGCTGAGTTCGGACTGCGCCATGTCCTGAGCCATTTAATTTACAATTAAACTAAAAGTTTTCTAGATGCTTTTCGAGTAAAAAAACTTCAGTCTGTTGTAAAAACCTATCGAAGTTGGCTGTTTAAATAAACTAGATAAATTTTGCTTTTTTAAATTGTAAAAAGAGGGCGTTAAAGTAATTTTGGAGAGTCGCTAACTTACTTCTGGGTATTGTCCTTATCTGGAGTATTTGCTCCCGATTAGGAAGCGGAACCTAATGGTCTAATTTATACCAGTGCTGATACATTGCGGTTCGTTGTTTATCTTGGTTTAGGGTCATAGGTGAGGCCGCGATGTGGGACAAACAGACCGAAGGGGTCATTTCCTAGCGGGACATTTAGGTTTTTTTTCCCCCTAACCATATGCGAAAAATTTCAAACGTGGACGACCGTGGGACTCTATCGAACGAACCCATAAATCCGTACGCATTTATCTAAGCCAACACGTCGTTAGTTTATGTTCGGCGGTGGAACAGAACGCTTAAATAAGTTCGAACGGTGACGTTTATGCGATATTGCATTCAATAGAGTAATAATTCAATTATTCATTGTTTTCTAATGCATTACTATTGCCGGCTATACTTATGACCATCGGTACGGTTTTAAGACCAGAGTTATGTAATTCCACACTTCAACATTTTAATATTCAAAGAGTGTGCGACTGAACAACTTTGTATCACCACGACATGCCAATATTAATCCTTACTATACGACCATGCGAAAAAAAAAATTCCTGCAACCGCTGCATTTCCTTATTTCTAATATGGGCACCAAAAATGACAGATTTAAAGCCAATTGGAATTCTGTGGCGTCAAAAACAGCTATGAAACTAGCAAAAATTTAAACCACCAGATATTCTTCCTCCTTTTACATTTTTACCAACAAAAATACCAGATTTAAGTACAATTGAAATGTTATGGTGTCACCGCATTTATACGGCAAAAATGACAGATTTAAAGTCAATAAGAAAATTGTAGTGGTGACAAAAACTATTCGTAATATTTAAACGTTTAAGCAATGTCTTCTTCTTTATTTTCTATTTTTACAACTGAGATGACCAGATTTGAGTCTAATTAAATTTTTGTAGTGCCAGAGGCCTCAAAAGTTTCCTATTACTTAGCTTCCTAAGACACTAAAAAGGACAGATTTAGAGCCAATTGAAATGCTGTGGCTTCAAAAACTAACTGTTGTCAGCTACTAAAAAACAAAAATTTAAAGTTCTTTTTACTTTTTTTTACCACCAAAATCACTATATTTATGTCTAATTAAAATTGTATGGTGTCACAGCACTTTTATTCAATTTTTACAGCAAAAATGACAGATTTAAATCTAACTAGAACGCTGTGGTAGTGACAGAAACTATTTGAAATATTTAAACATTTAATAAACCACAATGTCTTTTTTCTTATTTTTTATATTTACCACCAGGATGACAGGATTTAAGTCCAATTAAATTTAAGTAGTGCCAGAGTTTGTCAAAATTGCTTATTTCTATTGTAGACATCAAAAACGACAGATCTAAACCCAATTGAAATGCTGTGGGATCAAAAACTAACTGTTATTAGCTGCTAAGATAGCAAAAATTTAATCTACTATACTTTTCTTTTCTTTTGACCAGCAGAAATACCACATTAAAGTCCAATTGAAATTTTATAGTGTCACCACAATTATATTTAATTTATCTGAAAAAAATGACAGATTCAAAGCCAATTGAAAACGCTGTGGTAGTGACAAAATCTATTCGAAATATTTAAACGTTTATACAATGTCTTCTTCTCTATTTTCTATTTTTACAACCGAGATGACCAGATTTGAGTCTAATTAAATTTTTGTAGTGCCAGAGGCTTCAAAAGCTTCCTATTTACTTCCTATTTACAATGAAGACACTAAAAACGACAGATTTAAAGCCAATTGAAATGCTGTGGCTTCAAAAACTAACTGTTGACAGCTACTAAAAAAACAAAAATTTAAAGCTCTTTTTACTTTTTTTACCACCAAAATCACTATATTTATAGCTAATTAAAATTGTATGGTGTCACAGCACTTTTATTCAATTTTTGCAGCAAAAATGACTGATTTAAATCCAACTAGAACGCTGTGGTAGTGACAGAAACTATTTGAAATATTCAAACATTTAATAAACCACAATGTCTTTTTTCTTATTTTTTATATTTACCACCAGGATGACAGGATTTAAGTCCAATTAAATTTAAGTAGTGCCAGAGTTTGTCAAAATTGCTTATTTCTATTGTAGACATCAAAAACGACAGATCTAAATCCAATTGAAATGCTGTGGGATCAAAAACTAACTGTTATTAGCTGCTAAGATGTCAAAAATTTAATCTACTATACTTTCCTTCTCTTTTGACCAGCAGAAATACCACATTAAAGTCCAATTGAAATTTTATAGTGTCACCACAATTATATTTAATTTATCCGAAAAAAATGACTGATTCAAAGCCAATTGAAAACGCTGTGGTAGTGACAAAAACTATTCGAAATATTTAAACATTTAAACTGCAATGTTTTCTTCTCTATTTCCTATCATTGAAGCCTAAATAAATTTTAGTAGTACCAGTGACCGCATTTTTTTTTATTACTAATGTGGACACCAAAAACGACAGATTTAAAGCCAATTGAAATATTATAGTGTCAAAAACTACCTGTGTTCAGCTATTAAATAAGCAAAAATTTAAATTACTACATGTTTCTCCTTTTTTGACCTTTTAACCACCAAAAATACCAGATTTAAATTCAACTGAAATTTTATGTGTGACAACACTTTTAATTTTTACGATAAAAATGACAGATTTAAAGCTTATAAAAATACTGTTTGAATTATTTAAACCACAACGTCGTCTTCCCTATTTTCTATCTTTGCCACCAGAATGGCCAGATTTAAGTCCAATTAAATTTTAGTAGTGCTCGAGACCACAAAAATTAGTTATTTCCAATGTCTTTAACACCTGGATGATCGGATTTAAGGCAAATTAAATTTTTGTGGTGCCGAAGACCAAAAGAATTTCTGATTTAATACAGACACTAAAAACGACAGATTTAGAGCCAATTGAAATGCTGTGGTGTCAAAAACCATTGAAAATATTTATACCACAATCTAACTTTTCTCATTTTCTATATTTACGAGTTTAATGGCCAGATTTATGTCTTAATAAATTTTTGTAGTGTCAGGGATCGCAAAAATTTCGTATTTATAATATGGCCACGAGGAAAGGCAGATTTAAAGTCAATTGAAATGCAATAGCGTCACACTATTTTTGAAGTTTTTGCGTCAATATTTTTTCAGTCTTTTGACCCTTATTTAGCCATTTTTAACATTTTTTTAATTTTTGGCAGTTTTTTGTCAATTTTTGTACAATTTTTGCTTTTTTCAAAAAGCCAAACAACTACAAAATGAAAAAATCCTTATATTTCTAACCACAGAAACTTCAAGAATGTCATTTTGTAGATTTACAGCAACAAAATTTTGGTTTTTGTTGTGTCTTGTGTTCTAGTTTACTTTTTGAATTTGAATAAAATTATTTATTAGGTATTTCCTTATGTTACGTCTAATTAATAATTAATTACTTACATACATACATAATATTGCATTAACTTCCGCTTCAGAAAGTTACTCTGTTTGTTTTTGTAGTTCTCAATTTATCTTAATTTTAATTAATGTGGAAGCAATGGTCCTAAAGTGGATCTTTGTGTAACCCCTGAATTTCTGTTTTTTTTTGTGTAATAAATAAAAAAAATGTTGTAATTTAATTAGAAAGAAGCTAGTTTGCTTTATTTTGCAGTTTTTAATTAACCTAAATTTTGATTTAGGTAAAAGGAGTGGTCCTTAAGTGGTTTCTTGTGTAACCCTACATATTTCTGAAAAAAAAAAATTGTTTTGATTAAATTAAAAATGGGAGTAGTAAATAGTTGAATGTGCGACAATAGAGCGTGTTGATGTAACAATACAAGTGCCGCAAGGCTATAATTTCGGACCTTTTCTATCGCTGAATTGTTGCTATACATTGTTAAAGCCGAAGACAAATCCCTTTTAATTTTCCAGTCTGTCAGTATTAATAAACTGTATAGACAAGTGAAACGCCTTTAGTTACTTACTGTTCGTCCAATTAGAAATTTGAGATCTAAAAAATCCTGAAACATGTGATTAGTGTCTGTTGAAGGTAAAAAAAAATTTTTTCCTTCTCGTGTTGTTAGAGAAGCTTTTTCAAGGCCGATCTTTATTGATTATTATCATCGATTGTTGTATTGACAGAACAAGTTTCAAGTGGCAATTTGCGATGCCACATCAGATAAAGACCTGTAGCGAAACGCAAAAAGAAAGTAAAAACGTCCATTGTTTCTAATTCTTTGTTTATCTATCTTTTCTTTTTATTTTTTTCAGGTGAGTGACTTTGAATTCCATCATCATCTTTTCGAGTTTTGTGCGTAAGTGAGTCTTTTGTAAAAACTACGTTTCAAAGATGCATCATAATGGAATGTAATAAGATGGTTATTCTGTTTTCTTCTCTTTTCAAGTATGGTACATAATAATGATGAAATAAATGTTAAAGATAACGGTGCGAACGCATACTGACGAGATTTTTCACATGAATAATTACATCAACTGACATGATCATATCCAATTACCTGCTAATCGCTAATGGGTTCACTGTAATTAATACCCACAGATTATCTCAGAGATTATTCACTCTAATATAGAACTTAATACTATATTTTTTTAACTACATTTTGACTCAGTTACAGGTTATTTATTGCCCCAATCTTAATTCTGGTAGATTCTGCTAAGTCTGTCACAAATTTATTTGAAGAAAAAAAATAAAATACATCAGGTGTCTCAGCATATCGCGTGTGATAAGCGAAGTCAACAATAAATCTCAGTTTTGTCGCTATTTCAGATTTTTTTCTGTTATAACGCGTTTTTGAATTACGTTAGATGAAAATAGAGCAAAAAGTACATGTCATAATAACCTGGACTCGAAATTTTCACAAGTGTCAAATGTGAAATCTGTTAGCGATGTTTGTTAGGGTTCAAGTTTCTCTAAAATTACTTCTGTTTTAATTAAAAATTTGCCTATTAGTATAATTATATTAATTATATAATCTCAGTATTAATTTGATAAGAGAAACCCATACAGAGTGTCTCTGTATATTCAGTATTTTAGAAAAGTATTTATTACTTGTTTTTTTTAACATTAGTTTTAAAATTAATAGCACAGGTTTTGCGATATTTATTAATCTATAATTCATTTTGATTTTAAAAAATTGTACATTCATTTGGTAATTACCGGTAATTACTATGTAATCTGTGTATTTTGGTAATTTTGATAATTTGATTGTTTTTCACAGAAATTGTTGGTAATTTTGGTAATCTCTAAGCAGTCCTATTTTTAAAAACTTTGCTTATCTGATAGTAATCTAATTTCTCGGTGATTCCAATGGTAATCTGGTAAAATCTATTTTAAGTTTTTTTTGGACAAAGCTAATTTATGGGTGTCTACGTATTTATAAGAAATCTTTTTTTTTGTAAATCGGTGATAAATAATCATAATAATGCAATGTACATTTTTGGGTAATCTAATTTTTTTGTAGTAATTCCTGGGTAATCTTACTGGTAATCTAGCCCATAAAGAAATGTTCTTTGGTGGTATTAGAAATTTATAGCTATTTTTGGTAATTAATAAGCTTCAGGAAATTATTTATAGTTTCTGGAAATTTTTGCAATCTGAGGTAATCTTACAAGTTTTGCTCTTTTTGGCATTCTGGTAATCTGGTATTCTATATAACTTACCTCAAAGGATGGTTGCTGTAGCATTAGGTGTCTGCTACATTTATTATTTTGGCAATGGTAATCTGATTTCTAGTAATCTTGAAAAAGATGATCTGATGGTAGTCCTGTGGTAATCAGAAGGTAATCCTAATGGTATACGTTTTCTTTTTGAGTTTTTGGGCAAAGTTTGATTTATAAGAAATCTCTGATAGTTTTTGAAATTCGGTGGCTTTAAGCTCGAGGAAATCATACCATATTGTGAGGTATTCTTTGATATTTATAAGAATCAAGTGAAAATTTTTAGAAGTTTTTGCAAAACATTACAACAATCTGGAGTAATCTTAAAAAACATTGTTTTGGCAATCAGGTATTTTTGTGCTTTGGTAAACTGGTCAATTATTCTGAGAATCGCTGGTAATCAATATAAAACATTAGAAATTTGACTTTGTTTTTTGATAGTTCTGGAAAACTTTACTAATCTGATGGTGATCGTACAGTAATCAAAAGATTATCCTTATGGTAATACCAGTGGTATTTTTTTAAGCTTGTGGGAAGATTTTTCAGCAATCTGGTAATATATTTTTTTTATTTTTGCTTGTGACAGGGTTAATTTACTGTGGCAAACAGTTGGTTGGAAATTGTAGGTAATCACTTTGTAATTTGATGGTAATCGATAGATAACGATAATTTAGTGGTATTCTTTTCTAATTTTTGGGTATTTTATGGTTACCTGAGAAATTTATAGTATTTTTGAAATTATTATTTGGTGTGAAAATCTTTTACAGCTTTTGGAAATTTTTGGTAGATTTTTTATTTTAATTTTGACACACCTATTTAAGCAATGAGGTACTCTAGCTACTTATTAGATGGTAATCTGATTTTTTCTTTGGTAAACTTAGAAATTTTGCAATTTTCATGGTATCCCACAGATTATTCATAAAAAAATATTTTAATGGTAATTTAGTGGTATTTTTTATGGCTTTTTGGCTTGTCGTCCCTTTTTGAAAATTATTTGGTTCTGGCATTTGCAATATTTTTGGTATTCAATAGAAATATTTGAAAGTTTTTGGAAATCTGTAGTAATATTACTAATCTGATGGTAATCTTACAGAAATAAAAAGGTACTAATTGTAGTATAGTGGTATTTTTATCTTTATGGCCTTTGGGATTGCTAATTTATGACAATTCTATGGTAATCTCTTACTAGAGAGTATCTTATCAGGTTTTTATTTTTGTTTATTACTTATCGTGAGAGATAATTTAAGGTAAAGATATTCATTTGGTAATCGTTGGTAATTACTTTGTAATTGATAGTAATCAATGTAAATATGATATTAATCTGGTAATTTTGATTTTTTTTTAAATCTGATGGTAATCTCAAGTACCCAATGGTCGTTTAGTAATATTTTTTATTGAGTTTTTTGTGATAACTAGTTTATGAGAATTTTCCGAAAGTTTTCGGAATTTATTGCATATTATATTGGATCGTATTTAGTAGTATTCAGTGGAAATCTTTGGTCGTTTTTGGGAAATTAGTGTTAATTAAAAGAATACAATGGTAATCTGGTAAAATTTTGAAAAATGTGATGTGATTCTTTTATCTTCCAGGATTTTTGGCATTGCTAACTTAGGGCTACTCTATGGAATTCTAGTACGAGACTATTTGGTATTTGTTCATTTCTTATTTCTTTCTAAGGCTATATGTGGCTTGATAAAGACTGCAGTCGTGACGACATTTCCTAGAAAGCAGCTGTTTGTTTTCTTTAAAACAACTCTTTAAAGTTTGTTCTGTGCATTTTAAAAATGTTTTAGAATTGTTAATTTATTACGTTATTTGTTTGTTGTTATAAAACGAGCTTACTAATGTGTTGTGTTTTAGAATAACAAATTTATAAATTTGTTGTTTGTGTGTGTTCTGGTTGAATGATTGAAATATAGGTTTGCATCTTGAAAAACAATTCCATATCCTGCGTATGCAATTAATCAGCTTATAAATTTATTAATGAAATACAAATTTCTATATTTATCGAAATTCAATGAGGTTGTAACAGTACCTCCTCGAGTTTGAAAAAATATATGTGAAATCTAAAATCCTGCAAACATAAATTAACGGCTTTAACTCCTGGAATCGTGTGTTGTTAAACGCGAAATCTTAATTGAATTTTCATTGTATTCAGCCCGTGCATTTCTAAATTAGGTATTGTGTGCACTATTTCGAAATTCATCTTGTGAAAATAACGTAGCTTCGTATGCTTCTGCATAACGTTTTAATTATGCCGAAAGATTTCCTGCACATACACTCGCCTCGGCCGGGTCACTGTACCTTATTTAATGCATTTTACATAAATTAACGTATTTCTGGATGAAAAGACGAGGCCGGATGAAATGAGGTCTATGCTCTTTCAGGTACACTTTGGATTAAAATTCTAAAAGGGAAAAGGGATGTGGAGACATTTTAAGGGCAACTCCTACGAATTATTCAACGATAGGAAAGGGAAATGACGGGGAAAAAATTTAATGACGATTTTATACAGGATTATTTAATTAATATGAATAGGAGAGGGACTTAATTAGCTCTCTGTGTAACACAGGAATTTCTGGTAATAAGTAGTAAAAAAAATTTGAGAGTGAAAGTCAGAATTTTTAGCAATTAACAATTGAACATGTACAAATTTGGACTTTTTGCCAAAAAAGAAATGAAAGAATAAAGCATAGCACCAGATTACCATCAGGATTAACTTTTTGATTATCGCGAAATTAGCAAAATTTTAGTTTTTGTCGCTTTAAAAGTGGATATTCAAGAACACATTTCTAAGAATTAAGGAAGAAAAAGTTTCAGCAAGACTGGGCCACAGCTCATACCGCAGATCAAACAGTTGTGATATTGCAAAGATATTTTGAGTCACTTGTCATTAAGATCACTTGACTTAACACCTTGGGACCTTTCAATTTCGGGTTTATTTAAAAAAGTAAAAACCGAAACTAACCTAGAGAGTGTTGCTTTAGATATGTTAAATAATACTTTTAAAAATCAATTAACAATAACGGTTTCTAAGTGATCTCTTGCGGACTTCCTTAAATTTAGTAATTTCGTTAACTAGACCTGTATTTACGATTTGAATAGTTGTGAAATCTGTCAATTTCCGTCAATTTGTGTTTATCTCTTAGTATTGCTTTGAGTGTTTTTTCTTTTTGAGTAATGTGTGTTTTTCTTGTGATAAAATTGTGAGAATCTGGTGTATATCTCGGCCTCACCGCAAGGTAATAGTTTTTCGTGGCATTAAATCAATCTAAAAATTGAAATTAACGACCAACATCGTCCATTCCAAGAGGAAATCGTTGAAAAATGAAGCAATCACCATCGAACTGTAAAAAGGTGCATTTCTCTTACAGCTCGCCTGATTTTTATTACACGCAATTAGAATCGTTTCGTATCCTTTATTTCCAAACCGAAAAACAGGAAGAACCTTAACTTAATTGCCTTGCATCAGTCAAGATAATTAAATTAATTGAGAGCTGTAATTTCGAGAAAACTGCACCTAATTACAGTAAAAATGTGATTTACGGCCGGACTAAAATTAATTCCTGATTTTGATAGAGGGGTCGAGGTCAAAGTTAATACGTTAAGTAGCGTTCGCATCGATAAAATTTTACGGTATTGTCTGAACCGTGGGTCTGAAAAAAACCGTCATAAATAAAGGTCCTCGTACTATAATAAGACTGAGGCTATTCCCACAAACTTTTTATTGATTGACGATAAATTTTAAGAAAATTATCCCGTGTATGGAGAGATAGGAGCGTTCAACTTGACTTCTTACATAAGACAAGCTTTTTTCCGCAATTTTTTTTAACGCGTAGGCTACAAAAATTTCGCAAATAACGGTCAAAAATAATTTGGCACAGTTTTGTTGTTAAATTCTGACTAAACATTTCAATTTAAAACCGCCAGAAATTATAACCTTTCTGAGCGGAATTTACGAGAAACGCTGTCCCTCAAGGCGCAACTTTTGACCCTATGTTATGTCAATATTTTTTTAAGTTTTAATTTAAGTAGCTTTTTAATTGAATGAATGTAATAAACAGAGTGTCCCTTACGGTGCCACTTGACCCACTGCTATATCAACCTAGAGAACTGAAGTACCTAGTTTTTTTTTTGAAAATCCTATCAAAAGATAATAACTACTAAAAACATTTATTTGAAATCTTGTGATTTATTGTTGTTTTTATTAGGAATTTAATAGGAATGTCATAAATCTCGAGAGTGTGCCGCAAGGTTTAGCTTTTGACCCTTTGCTATGTCTGGATTTTTTATAGTCAAAGTAGCTCAATATAATAATAATTCACTGCGTCGGTGCTTTTAACACATTTATGGAAAATTTACTCGGAAGATAATAATAATTAATTAAAATAATAGATTGCTAATTTTTTTTTGAAATATTACAGAGATTTTGGGAGGAATGTGCCGCAAGGCTCAGCTTGAGACTCTTTGCTAGATAAGACAGACTATTTTAATTATAATGATTAACACACTTTTTTAGGATTCTTTACAAAATTGTGAGGAATGCACTAATTATTTAGACACTTTTTTAAAAAAATTTGCTGTGTTTTTCGTAATTTACACAATAATTTCACTGCAAAAAGAAATGACGAACCAAAGAGGCAAAGAAGAAATAAATAAGTGAGTGTGGTATACTCAAAAATGGCGGTGTTGCATGGTGTCGCCTAGAAAACACGATAAAAATGCAGATGTACTTCAGCAATCTGTAATTTTGGTACATATTTATTCATAGTAGAGCGATTTTTAACGACATTTGACTTTACAGATGTTTTTGTAGGTGTAAAAAGTAGTTAAATACTGATTTCAGTTGCTAAAGCAACCCAAAGGTGGTGTAGATAAATGACTCACTTTTTAAGTATTTGCCATAAACAGCAACACAAATTATTAAAGCCGCTGTAAATTTTTAATGAAACGATTTACTTAGGAATGAGGGCAAAGAAGCTGTCATAAATCAATTGAGAAGATTTTTTCGAAGTTACTGAGAAGTTACTGTCATATTTTTATGCTTGTTTTTATTGGGAGTTAGGCCACTTTGTTATATTTTTACTAAACTACTTATTTACACTTTGATCAACCAATTAAAATCAAGATGGCGTCCCGACTTTTTAACTTTTTGTAGGCTTCTAGACAAGTACTTGGAAAGAACACTTTGAGAATTTTTTTTTCAAAAACGTGAAGAGATACGGGACTGGGGTTTTCAGGAATTGATAGAGCGGTTTAAAATTTATAAGTGTGGTAAATTTTATGGGATAAGTTTGCTTTGTTTGAATGTTATAAAGGGAAGAAGACATATTTGTCAAAAAAAAATGGAAGCTAATAAAATTGTTTTTTGGCGATTTAATTATTTCTGACTTTTTTACGTTATATTGCAACACATATTTTTGATCAGGATCACTTCAGCTATTTTGGGCTTTTTGAAGCTATTTTTGAGCTCAGATCTGTTATGGGAGGAGAATTGACGATTCTAGAGACAAGTTTATGGAAGTAAGAAACAATTTTTTTATTAATTTTGAGAATTTTTTTCTTGAAAACGCGAAAAGATATGGGATTAGGGTTTTTAGGGATTGATAGGGCGGTTTAAAAACTATATGTGTGGTAAATTTTATATGATAAATGTGGTTTGTTCGAAAGTTATAAGATAAGGAAGACAATGGTGTCAAAAAAATGAGAACTAAAACGTTTTTTTTTTGGGGAATTTTAATTATTTTTGACTGTCCTACGCTACATTGCGACTCATATTTGTGATTGGGATATCAGATATGCTTTTTCAAAAAAATTTACTTTTGCTAATTTGGGCTTTCTGAAGCTATTTTTGAGCTCAGATTTGTTATGGGACGAAAATCGACAATTCCAGAGACAAGTTTATGTACTTTTTTAATTTGAAAATTTTTTTCTCGAAAACGCGGAGAGAGGACTGAGATTTTCAGAAATTAATAGACCGATTTAAAGTCTATAAGTGTGGCAAATTTCATGCTGCAAATGCCTTTTTTCCGAAAATTATGAGGGGAGGAAGACAATTGTGACTCAAAAAAAATTAGGAACTAAAACTGTTTTTTTTGGGAGTTTAATTATTTCTGAGGTTTTTATGTTATATTATGATACACATATGTGATGAGGACTTTAGATACTATCTTTTCAGTGATTTTCAGTTAATTTGAAAAATTTTGAAAAATCGACGAATTTTCAAAAAAATTACATTTTGATAAAAGTTTTCAAAAAATTTTGAAAATAATTATCTAAGCTAATTTGACTCTTTTGAATCTATTTCTATACTCAGATTTGTCATCCGAGGACAATTGACGATTCTAGAAACAAGTTTGTGGAAATGAAAATCTTTTCTTTTATTTTGAGATTTTTTTTGTCAAAAATGCGAAGCGATACGGGATTGAGGTTTTTAAAAATCAATAAAGTGGTTTAAAAGCTGTAACTGTGGTAAATTTTATGGGACAAATGCGGTTTGTTCGAAAATTGTGAGGGAAGAAAGACAATAGTGTCCTCCCAAAAAAAAAAAAAAAAAAAAGATCTAAAACTGTCTTTTTGGGAGTTCTAATTATTTCTGACTATTTTAGGTTGTATTATGATACATATTTGTTATTAGGACGTCAAATATAAATATTGAAAACTATTAGAAAAATTTTGTAAAATTTAGGAATTTTTAAATTTTCAGAAAAAAATTATATTTTAAAAAAGTTTTTGAAAAATTTTGAAAAAATTTAATTACGCTAATTTGAATTTTTTAAATCTATTTTTAGACTAAGATCTGTCATCTGAAGAGAATTGACGATTCTATAAACAAGTTTGTGGAATTGAAAATCTATTTTTTTAATTTGAGAATTTTTTTCTCGAAAACGCCAAAAGATGTGGGACTGCTGTTTTCAGAAATCAATAGAGCGGTTCAAAATCTACAAGTATGGTAACCTTCATGGGGTAAATGCGGTTTGTTTGAAAATTATGAGGGGAGGAAAGCAATGGTATTCTCCCCCAAAAAAATTAGAGCTAAAACTGTCTTTTTGGGGGCTTTAATTATTTCTGACTATTTTAGGTCATACTATGATACATATTTGTCATTAGAACGTCAGATATATTTTTTTCCAGCGATTTTTAGTCAATTTGAAAAATTTTTAAAAATTGAGGAATTTCCAAATTTTTAGAAAAAAAATTATATTTTAAAAAAAAATTCGAAAAAATTTATCTACGCTAGCTTAAGTCTTCTGAATCTATTTCTAGACTCAAATCTGTCATCTGAAGAGAATTGACGATTCTAGAACCAAGTTTGTGGAAGCGAAAATCTATTCTTTTATTTTGATAATTTTTTTCTTGAAAACTCGAAAAGATATTGGACTGGGGTTTTCAGAAATTCGTAGAGCGGTTTAAAATCTATAAGTGTGGTAAATTTCATGGGGTAAATGCGCTTTGTTTGAAAGTTATGAAGGGAGGAACGCGATGGTAATAATAAAAAAGGAAAATAGGAGCTAAGACTTTTTTTTGGAAGTTTTAAATATTTTTGATTTTTTTACGACATTTTATAGTATATATTCGTAATCATGACGTCAGAAAAGACCTCCTCAGGGATTTTCAGCCAGTTTGAACGATTTTGAAAAATCGCCGAATTTTCAAAAAACGAATTTTCAAAAAATTTAGAAAAATTTTTTTAAAACTAATTTGAATTTTTTGAATCTATATCTATATCTGGATCTGGATCTAGATCTGGAATTGGAAGAGAAATTTCGCTTCTAAAGACAAAAAATCTCATTAAAACAGGAAGAATTTTATTTAGAATTTATTGGGAGTGCCTCAAGGCATAATTTTGGTCTCTTTCTTGTTTTTGTAGTATTTGAAATTGTGAGATATTTAGCCAGACCTAGCAGTCTAAATTAGAGCGCCAAATTTGAACTTTGAAATTCAAGACAAATTATAAAAATCTGAAAGATAACTAGTTTTATTTAGAAATTATTAGGGGGTACCTCATGGCACAACTTTGGTCTCTTTTCTGTTTTTGTATAATTAAAATTTGTAGTTATTTGTGAATTTCTGTGTAAAAAAACGTTTTTAAAAGTAAATATCATTGCGGAAGTGTGTTGAAAGCGTGGAGATAAATCGACCACAACGAGTGAACAGTTTGGTGTCTTAATCGTCAATAAATTTATCTTTTAATACAGCCATATGTCCGACGACGTGTATTATACGTTAGAGCAATACTGCAATCAAAAAAGGAACACACAGTAAATCAATTACGTAACGACCGGCACACCACAATAGCCGCGAAACGTACAAAAGCTCATAAAAATTTTCCATTCATCATTTCTGAATTATTTAAGGGAGAGAGAGGGTGAAAAAAAAAGGAAACGCCGAACCGTTTATTATTGTTGATTTATCATTTCTGTATAAGAGTAGAGAAATATATAAAAAGATCCAAACTGTCGTATGATGTATGATCACTGTCCTCTCAAAATCTAAGAATTAATCACTCGCTTCTTGCATTTGCTGTAATAACTGAACCGCCAAATCTAATTGTCACGCTAAATTTACCACGTAATATTGTCAACTTGAAATAAATGAGGTAATTAGTCAAGAAGACCACTACAAACATCCAACAAAAACGAATTTGACGAGAAACCCTCTCTTGAGGAGTTAACCATTAACACCTTGTAATAAATTTAACCTAACCTTTAAGTCACACTTAATAACTTACCAGTAGTTTATGCTATATGATACCTTGAGGTGGGCAGTAACGATCTCTACTTAATCATTTTATCCGCGATTGGGAGTTAATTAAGTGTACAGTTACTTCTGAAAATTTTTGGTTTATTAAAAAGACAGAGAAGCTGTAATGGCAGCGTACAAGCTGAAAATAATGGCCTTTAAAAGGATCATTTAGCGAAAAAGAGATCACGCTAAGCATCTAATCAGATAAAATTGGCACTTTTTTGGACATTTATGTTGCGATGAGAGGCTTTATAGTGTTGTGAAGAGAAGGAAAAGTGAACTTCAGCGAGGTTTCATGTTTCTAGGGATTGCGTTAGGGATCAATGGCAATGCTAATTTGCTGTCAAAGACACAAAGGGAGGGAGATTTGAGACTGTTTTTGCTTTAAAATAAATACTTGTTACACAGGGATTCTCTAAAGGACCATTTCTTTTATTTTTTGGCGAGTTTTTTTGGAAATTTTGTTTTTTTTGAGGGAGTTTAATCTAGTTTATAACTGTTTTTTTGGCGAAAATATGAAATTTGAGACATTATGGGGAGAAACCTAAAATATAACGGAACAAAAAACATTTATTTTTAAAACAATTTAACATTTTTTTTCTAAACAAATAATAATTTTGAAAATAATTTATAGAACCTTAGGTCTTTAACCTTTATAACAGGGGACACAAAAAACTGTTTTGATTTAATTTTTTTACAATTTCTCTTATTTTCCGTCTATAGTATCTTGAGAAAATAATAATTCTGCATTATCTTCTTCGTCTTCTGAGGAATCATTGCTGGTGTAGGAAACAGCGTTATTATCCTCTCTTATATATTTTTTTCTTCGACATTACTTTGGTTTTATTTCGGCTTTACTTTTTTTGTTTTTTATTGTTTTTTTATTTGTGTCCATTTGAAATAACCCTAGCATTTTTCTCCCTTTTTGCCACGAGTGTCTTGGACAATCTGCATCATCTTCTTTCTCTTCAGAAGAATCATTGCTGGTGTACGAAACAATTTTTTCGCTTTTTTTTAATGCTTTTTTTATTTGTGCTCATTAGAAACAGCTCTGGCATTTCTGTTACTTTTTGCTTCTGTTACTCTGCATCATCTTCTGAAGAATTAGTGACGATGCAGAAAACAGCGTTTTTACTTTCTTCTCTTTCATAGTTTTATACTTCTCTTTTGTTTTTTTCTCTTCTTTTTTAAAGCTTCTTCTATTTGCAATTTTTGCGTAGAAGTTTGCTGAACCTGAATTTTAGTTTAGACATTCTTGAGGATATTAGAAGTAGCTTTTATAAGGTGCCACGTATGTTTCTTTTTGAATAGAAACGTTTCTTTTTAGAGTTGAAAAAGAAAGTTTCTTATGAGAGAAACCAGAAGTAAGAATAATAAAAGTATTATCAGATACGGTTGAGTTATTTTTAATCTTTTCTATGGTGGTTTCTTGGATAGAATCAGTAGAGTTAGCTTTAAAAACTAGACATGGATTAATAGAAACTCTCATGGATTCTGAGTATTTCTCTTTGAATTTTAGATGTTGTAGATAATGTAGGAAGTGGCTTTATTTTCTATGGTGACGCATTTTGTCACGAAAATAACTTAGAGTTACAGAAGAAAGATTCTTAAAAGAGCAACTAGGAGATGGGTTAACAGTATTATCAGAAATGACTGAGCTTCTTTCAGCTTCTTTCAGCTTCTTTCAAGGTGGTATCTTAGACAACATCAGTAGAGTTAGTCTTAATAATTTGACAAGGATTAATAAGACCATCATGGATTCTGAAGTGTTCTTTTTGACCTACAGAGTTTTCTAAGAGTGTAGGACATAGTTTTATTTTATATGGTGACACATTTTTTTTTAATAGAAACGTTTTTTTTTGGTTGAGTTTCCACGGAAATAACTTGGAGTTAGAGAGAAATACCTTTATGAGAGCAACCAGAAGTAAAATTGAGAAAAGTATTTTTAGAGACGGTTTTCTGATGGTTTTCTGGATGACGTTAGTAGGGTTTGTTAGGGACATGAATTGAGAAGAGCATGATGGATTCTGAAATCTTCTTCTTTGAACATTATATTTTTTTAAGGGTGTAGGAAGTAGCTCTATTTGACATGGTGACATATTTTTTTTATTAAAAACGTCTTTTTGCTGATTTACCACGAGAACGACTTGAAGTTGAAGAAGAAAGACTTTTATGAAACAACAGTTGAGTCTTTTCTTCTTTAATGGTGGTATCTTGGACAACATCAGAAGAGTTAGCTTTGATGGAACAGGGATTGGTAGAACCATTATGTATTCTACAATATTCTTCTTTTTCTTATAATTGTGGTTTTTTTATTTTTTCAGAATTGTTTTTGGCATTTTTAGACCCTTTATTTGTTGTTCTTTATCTTCTAACCGACGTCTTTCAATTTCTTTTTGAATTTTTTTTTGCTCTTCTGATCATAGTTTCTCATATTCTTTTTTTTCAAAAACGCTGTTTATAATTTTTTTTGCTTCTCTAATCGTCGTTTCTCTTAATATTTTTTTTCAAAAACGCTGTTTATCATTCTTTATATTGTTTAACAAAATTTTCTTGTTTTTTCTAGAATTTTAGTTTTTTCTTTTGCTCTTCTTTTTGTTCTGAAATTAGATTTCTGAAATCTTCTAGAATTTTCCTATATTTTTCATCGTCTTTAAGTCTTTTTTTTTAAATTTTTTTGTTGAGTTTGTATCTTGGACCACATCAGAAGAGTTAGTTATTGGACAGGGATTGATAGAATCATTATGTATTCTACAATATTCTTCTTTTTCTTATAATTGTGGTTTTTTATATTTTTTCAGAATTGTTTTTGGCATTTCTAGAACTTCTTTTTGTTGTTCTTTACCTTCTAACCGGCGTCTTTCAATTTCTTTTTGATTTTTTTTGTGCTCTTCTAATCGTCGTTTCTCATATTTTCTTCAAAAACGCTTTATATTGTTTATCAAAATTTTCTTCTGCTTTTCCAGAATTCTAGGGTCTTCTTTTGCACTTCTTTTTTTTCTAAAAGTAGATTTCCGATATCTTCCAAAATTCTCCTATGGTTTTTATCGTCTTCAAGTCTTCGTTTTTTCATTTCTTTTAGAATTCTTTTTTGAAATTCTTTTTGATTTAAGAGTTGGATTAATAACGAATTGTTTATTTCTACACAACAATAACTTGTTAAATAAATAACTTGATATTCACACAGTAATAACTACGATTGCCGTTTAAATAAGTTATTCTTTGTTTAAAATTAGAGTAAAAGATTGCTTTCATAGATCTAAAAACAACAAAAATTATAAAACGCGTTACACAAGAATCCTCTTGTGGACCATTGCTTTTAATGATAATAATAACTAAACAAGATTTTAGTGATTTCCATCTTTGACATTGTTCTACTAAATTAAACTAAATGAGCAATTGAGGTAGTTTTACGATTGTATATATCAAGAATTACAACTGTTACATCATAGACTCGAACTATTAAACCCAGCTACTGTCTTGGTTATACGTTTTAATATCTAATACCGTTTTTATGGGCAAAATTTTTGGCAAATCTTTCAAATAGTGTCTTGGTCATAACTTTACATATCTAATTCCGTTTTTTTTTGTCAAAATTTTTGCTAAATCATTCAAATACGAGTAATATAACCTGTCACATATTGTCTCGCGTTGGAACGCGACCGAGATCGTTTTGATAACGATGGTCAAGTCTGATACGCGGTAGGTGGCATTACCGTTACGCCATCCGCGTCATTAATTAATGCAAAGAAATAATAATATGCAAGTAGTTGTTCTATATCTGTCGCAAAATAATCATTATTATCCAATGTCTAGTGAAAATAATTGTTGCCGGATGCTGAGCAGGTTTATTAGGTTTTGCGCCACATTCCTTCCGTATATCCGTGAGAGAATCAACGACAGCCGGCAGCCGCAAAAATATGAAAAATCACTTTCGACGAATTTAATTTGTTGAGAGAAATGACGCTAACATGGATATATGAGAGTTCCAAACTGTTTGCTGTGGTTATTGTTTTTTTGCAGGAATTATTACAATGGATGCATTCATTTGGTACCTACTAGGCGGATAATTGCATTGTAATAAAGTGACTTTGTAATTTTTTCTTATTAGTTTAGAAAATAGACCTGCAGGGATATGCAATATGCAAATTTTCACCAATGTATTATGCAAGACCGCTGGCTTATATTGCAACTATAATGAGCTGGAGCCAAGTAGGTGTTCTCATTTATGAAAGGGATACAATACTCTTGCCGACAAATGATTCTTCATTTTATCTACAGTATGTCCCCAACTTACCGAATTGACTTTAAAAGAGAAAAAAATGTAGATGACAATGTTACGGAACTGGGGAAGAGTGCTATCTACATTAATTTTTTGTTTGTCTTTTTCAATCAGTTTTTAAATGATTCAATTTCTAAAAGAATCACTAAGTTCTCTAGATTTATTTCTAAAAAGATTTCTAAACTCCTCTTACTGTTGAATCATTGTTTTACAGACATATTTTATAGATTTGCTTTCCTAAGATTCACTTTCTCGAAAACTTACTAATTTCTTGATCGATTTCTAAACGCTCCTTTTTGTTGAATTATTGTTATAAAGACATATTTTATAGAACTACTTTCTTAAAACTCACCTTTTTGTTTTAACTTTTACAGAAATTATACTCCACTTGCCTAGATGATATATCTTAAAATCTATTCTCAAGACTGGTTTTAAATTTCTACGACAATAACCTAGATAGATGTCTTTTCAAATCACTTTTAAAGTGATTTGATTTCTAGAAGGCTTACTAATTTTACTAGATTTATTTCTAGATCGATTTCTAAAAGCTCCTTTCTGTTGAATCATTGTTCTAAAGACATATTTTGTAGATTTACTTTCTTATTCTTATAACTCACGTTCTTGATTAATCTTTTATACAAATCATTTTAGATCTACATACAAATCTATTTTCAACACTGATTTTAAATATCTAGATCAACAATCTAAACATTTTTTCCAATTATTTTTAAATGATTTAATTTCTAGAAGGTTTACTAATTTTTCTAGATTTCTAGATCAATTTCTGAACACTCCGTTCTGTTGAATCATTATTTTAAAAACTTTATAAAATGAGTTTTCTAAGACACACTTTCTTGATTAGTACCTAAATAATATAGGTACTTTAAAATCTATCCTAAAAAATGATTTTATATATCTGTAATACTGCATCAATTATCTAGACGTATTTTTAAACACTTTTTTAATGATCCAATATCTAAAAGACTTTCTGGTTTTCCTAGATGCATTTTTAGATCAATTTCTAACCGCTTCATTCGGTTGAATTACTGTTTTAATATTTTACAGATTTATCTTTTTGATTTAACTTTAATACAAATCATTCTCTACGTGCCTAGATGTAGATATCTTGAAATCTGTTTTCAAGATTAATTTTTAACTTCTACATCAACTTTCGTACAACTTTTCCAATAATTTTTAATTCATTTAATTTTTAGAAGAAAAATGAAAAATAAAACATCTACCAACACCAAGCTGGGTGTTTTATTTTTTATTTTTTAATTAATCACACCAAGAAGATCCAACCACAAGAAGAATTTTTAGAAGAGTCACTAATTATCCTAGATTTATGTCTAAATCGATTTCTAAACTTTTTTTTGTTGAATTACTGTTATAAAGACACAATCTATAGATTTACTTTTTTAAAACTCACTATCTTGATTCAGCTTTTGTGCAAATCTTTCTTCCCGTGCCTAGATGATATACTTTGGGATCCATTTTTAACACTGATTTTTAATATTTACATTAATTAGCTAGACGTCTTTTCGAATCATATTTTAAATGATTCAATTTCTAGAAGACTTATCAATTTTTTTACATTCATTTTTAGATCGATTTCTAAACGGTCTTTTCTGCTGAATCATTGTTTTAAAGACATGTTTTATAGATTCATTTTTCTAAAACTTAGACTTTTGATTCAATTTTTATACAAATCATTTTCTACGTGCCTAGATTCTGTACTTTACAATTCATTTTTAATACTGATTTTTTAATCATTTTATAAATGATTCAAGTTCTAGAGGACTTATTAATTTTTCTAAATTTATTTCTATATCGATTTCTAAAACCTCCTTTCTGTTGAATCATTGTTCTAAAGACATATTTTGTAGATTAATTTTTTTATTCTTATAACTCACTTTCTTGATTCAACTTTTATACAAATCATTCTTTATCTACATACAAATCATTTAAAATCTATTTTTAACACTGATTTTAAATACCTACATCAACAATCTAGACATTTTTTCTAATTATTTTTATTTAAATGATTTAATTTCTAGAAGATTTAATAATGTTTCTAGATTTCTAGATGAATTTCTGAACACTCCTTTCTGTTTAATCACTATTCTAAAGACATATTTTATAGAATGAATTTTGTAAGACACACTTTTTTGATTAGTGTCTAAATGATATAGGTACTTTAAAATCTATCCTAAAAAATGATTTTAGATATTTGCATCAATTATCTAGACATTTTTTTCAATTACTTTTTTAATGATTCAATATTTAGAAGATTTTCTGTTTTTTCTAGATGCATTTTTAGGTCGATTTCTAAACGCTCTATTCTGTTGAATTACTGTTCTAAAGATATATTTTACAGATTTATCTTTTTGATTTAACTTTTATACAAATCATTCTCTACGTGCCTAGATGTAGATATCTTGAAATCTATTTTCAAGATTAGTTTTTAACTTCTACATCAACTTTCGTACAACTTTTCCAATAATTTTTAATTCATTTCATTTTTAGAAGAAAAATGAAAAATAAAACATCTACCAACACCAAGCTGGGTGTTTTATTTTTTATTTTTTAATTAAATACACCAAGAAGATCCAACCACAAGAAGAATTTTTAGAAGAGTCACTAATTATTCTAGATTTATGTCTAAATCGATTTCTAAACTTTTTTTTTGTTGAATTACTGTTATAAAGACACAGTCTATAGATTTACTTTTCTACAACTCACTATCTTGATTCAACTTTTGTTCAAATCTTTCTTTCCGTGCCTAGATGATATACTTTGGGATCCATTTTTAACACTGATTTTTAATATTTACATTAATTATCTAGACGTCCTTTCGAATCACATTTTAAATGATTCAACTTCTAGAAGACTTACCAATTTTATTACATTTATTTTTAGATCGATTTTTAAACGGTCTTTCCTGCTGAATCATTGTTTTAAAGATATATTTTACAGATTTATTTTTTTTAAACTTAGTTTTTTGATTCAATTTTTATACAAATCATTTTCTTTGTGCCTAGATTCTATACATTACGATTCATTTTTAATACTGATTTTTTAATCATTTTATAAATGATTCAAGTTTTAGAGGACTTATTAATTTTTCTAGATTTATTTTTAGATCGATTTATAAAACCTCCTTTCTGTTGAATCATTGTTCTAAAGTCATATTTTGCAGATTAATTTTCTTATACTTATAACTCACTTTCTTGATTCAACTTTTATACAAATCGTTTTTGATTTACATACAAATCATTTAAAATCTACTTTTAACACTGATTTTAAATATCTACATCAACAATCTAGACATTTTTTCTAATTATTTTTAAATGATTTAATTTCTAGAAGATTTAATAATGTTTCTTGATTTCTAGATGAATTTCTTAACACTCGTTTCTGTTGAATCACTATTGTAAAGACATATTTTATAGAATGAATTTTGTAAGAAACGCTTTTTTGATTAGTGCCTAAATGATTTAGGTACTTTAAAATCTATCCTAAAAAATGATTTTAGATATCTGCATCAACTATCTAGACATATTTTTCAATTACTTTTTTAATGATTCAATATCTAGAAGAAAAGATGCATTTTTAGGTCGATTTCTAAACGCTCTATTCTGTTGAATTACTGTTCTAAAGATATATTTTACAGATTTATCTTTTTGATTTAACTTTTATACAAATCATTCTCTACGTGCCTAGATGTAGATATCTTGAAATCTATTTTCAAGATTAATTTTTAACTTCTACATCAACTTTTGTAGAACTTTTTTAATAATTTTTAAATGATTCAATTTTTAGAAGAAAAATGAAAAATAAAACATCTACCAACACCAAGCTGGGTGTTTTATTTTTTATTTTTCATTTAAACACACCAAGAAGATCCAAACACAAGAAGAATTTTTAGAAGACTCACTAATTGTCTTATATTTATGTCTAGATCGATTTCTAAACGTTCTTTTTTGTTGAATTACTGTTATAAAGACACAATCTATAGATTTACTTTTCTAAAACTCACTATCTTGATTTAACTTTTGTACAAATCTTTCTTTCCGTACCTAGATGGTATACTTTGGGATCCATTTTTAACACTGATTTTTAATATTTACATTAATTATCTAGACGTCCTTTCGAATCACATTTTAAATGATTCAATTTCTAGAAGACTCACCAATTTTTTTACATTCATTTTTAGATCGATTTCTAAACGGTTTTTTCTGCTGAATCATTGTTTTAAAGACATATTTTACAGATTTATTTTTCTAAAACTTAGTTTTTTTATTCTATTTTTCTACAAATTATTTTCTACGTGTCTAGATTCTATACTTTACGATTCATTTTTAAGACTGATTTTTAATATCTACATTAATTTTTTAGACGTCTTTTTTATACATTTTGTAAATGATTAAAGTTCTAGAGGACTTATTAATTTTTGTAGATTCATTTCTAGATCGATTTCTAAAACCTTCTTTTTGTTGAATCATTGTTTTAAAGACATATTTTGTAGATTTATTTTCTTATTCTTATAACTCACTTTCTTGATTCCACTTTTATACAAATCATTCTAGATCTATATAAAAATCATTTAAAATTTATTTTCAACACTGATTTTAAATATCTACATCAACAATCTGACATTTTTTCTAATTATTTTTAAAAGATTTAATTTCTAGAAGGTTTACTAATTTTTCTAGATTTCTAGATTAATTTCTGAACACTCCTTTCTGTTGAATCACTATTCTAAAGACATATTTTATAGAATGAATTTTCTAAGACACACGTTCTTGATTAATGCCTAGATGATATAGGTACTTTAAAATCTATCCTAAAAAATGATTTTAGATTTGCATTGGATCTGCATTAATTATTAATTTTTTTAATGATTTAATATTTAGAAAATTTTTGTTTTTTTTATGCATGTTTAGATCGATTTCCAAACGCTCCATTCTGTTGAACTGCTGTTCTAAAGACATATTTTACAGATTTACTTCTTTAAAAGTTACTTTCTTGATTTAAGTTTCATAGAAATCTTTCTCCTCGTGCCTAGATGATATACTTTGGGATTCATTTCTAAGACTGATTTTTAATGTCTACATCAATTATCTAGACGTCTTTTCGAATCACTTTTTAAATGATTCAATTTCTAGAAGATTTACCAATTTTTTTATATTTATTTTTAGATCGATTTTTAAACGGTTTTTTCTGCTGCATCATTGTTTTAAAGACATATTTTATAGATTCATTTTTCTAAAACTTAGTTTTTTGATTCAATTTTTATACAAATCATTTTCTATGTGTCTAGATTCTATACTTTACGATTCATTTTTAAGTCTGATTTTTAATATCTACATTATTTTTTTAGACATCTTTTTTAATCATTTTATAAGTGATTCAAGAGGGCTTATTAATTTTTCTAGATTCATTTCTAGATCGATTTCTTACTTTCTTATTCTTAAAACTCACTTTCTTGATTTAACTTTTATACAAATTATTCTAGATCTACATACAAATCATTTAAAATCTATTTTCAACAGTGATTGTAAATATCTACATCAACTATCTAGACATTTTTTCAATTAATTTTTTAATGATTCAATATTTAGAAGATTTTCTGGTTTTTCTAGATGCATTTTTAGATCGATTTCTAAACGGCATATATTGAAATCTATTTTCAAGATTAATTTATAAATTCTACATCAACTTTCGTACAATTTTTTCAATAATTTTTAAATGATTTAATTTTTTTATTTAAACACACCAAGAAGATCCAACCACAAGAACATTTTTTAGAAGACTCACTAATCGATTACTAAACGTTTTTCTCTGTTGAATTACTGTTGCAAAGATACAATCTATAGATTTACTTTTTTAAAACTCACCATCTTGGTTCAACTTTTGTACAAATCTTTCTCTCCGTGCCTAGATGATATACTTTGGGATTCATTTTTAAGACTGATTTTTAATATCTACATCAATTATTTAGACGTCTTTTTCAATCATTTTATACATGATGTAAGTTTTAGAGGACTTACTAATTTTTCTAGATTTATTTTTGGATCGATTTCTAAACGCTCTTGTCTGTTGAATCATTGTTCTAAAGACGTATTTTATAGATTTTCTTTTTACAACTAACTTTCTTGATTCAACTTTCGTATAAATTATTGTCTACGTGCCTAGATGATATACTTTCTAATTACTTTTTAAATGATTCAATTTCTAAAAGACATACTAATTTTGTAGATTCAATTTTAGATTTATTTCTAAACATTTCTTTCTGTTGAATTATTTTTCAAAACATATATTTTATAAATTAATGTTCTTAAAACTTTCTTTCTGGATTCAATTTCTATACAAAACATTTTCTACGTGCCTAGATTATATACTTTACGATCCAGTTTCAAAAATGTTTGTTAATAACTACCTCAATTTTCCAGAAGTTTTTTCCAATCACTTTTTAAGTGATTTAGTTTCTAGAAGATTCATTAATTTTTTTAGATTTACTTCTAGATTGATTTCTAAACTGCTTTTTTGTAGAATTATTGTTCTCTTAAGAACAATGTCTTTAAATACTTTCTAGATTTACTTTTCCAAAACTTATTTTGTTGATTCAACTATTATTTAAATTTTTGATTTTTGATATCTAAATAAAAACGGTTTTTAAACATTCAATTTATAGAAGACTTATCAATTATTTTAGATTCATTTATAGATCGATTTCAACAGGCTTCTTTCTGTAGAATTAATATTTTCTGTAGAAAAGACATATTTTACAGATTTATTACTTTCTTACGTTCTACATCAATTTTCGGACGTCTTTTCTATTCATTCTTAAATGATTTAATTTATAGAAAACTCATTTATCTAAATTTATTTCTAGATTGCTTTTTAGGAGCTTCTTTCTACAGAATAATTCTTCTAAAGACACTTTATAGATTTATTACTTTCTTAAAACTTGATAAAATTAAAAATTACAAAATTTTCGCAAAGTAGATAAAGTTTTTCATGTTTATAGCTTCCTATTTAAGATATTTCCAATTAAGATCCATTTAGAAAATTATTAAAAACTTTTCAAAGGTACTTACTATTATATTTTTAATCTACTAAAACGTAGAAACATATTAAATTTACTGAAATACTGAAACCAGAGAAATACTGTACATAAATAATTTAATTTTGAAATTATTTATAAACGAACAATTTACCAGTACATATAATGGTTATTTTACAGTATCGGTATTGTAAATTGACATTTAAGTAACAAGTAATAAAATGATTAACGTTCACAAGACGAAAAAAATAATTTCCACCACCGATAAAACCCCTGTGACAATCCACTTCTTGTCGATCCGACGATTAATAAAGATTGATAGTTTTCAGCGACATTCTCCCAAATCAAATCTATCTTTTTCGTCTTTTATCCGAGTTCTGTATTCGATCATGGAGTGAAGACAGCTGTAAAATTCATCCCTCTCGAAATAAAAAAAACAAAATTAAAGAACAGACGCAATTCCAAACCAAACATTCCCAATAAATCTGCAACATTCCGCCCCACGACTCGAAATTTACACCCTTATTAGTATAACGGATGGGAGGACGTTGTCGTTTTTGTTTGGCCCGTAGATATTTCATTGTAGCGCTCTGTACGACCTTCTCAACTCGTTAGATAAATCAGGAGCATCGCCAACAGGACCTGGACCACTCTTCCGCAAAGGGCGGACTCTTTCCGCAATTATCAACCTTGTTTACACACTATTATCAGAAATCAAATATCAAATAAGGAAAACTAGAAGAAGTCTCACGGATTTTTCGTTTAAATCTTTACAAACTTTCATAAATACCTAGACAAATAGGTTGAAACCTACAGTTTGCCTTATTTAAACCTGACGATTTCATTTCAATAGATTAGGCTTTCAGTGCTTTAAAT
Organism: Tribolium confusum; assembly: GCA_029207805.1. Lineage (NCBI taxonomy): Eukaryota > Metazoa > Arthropoda > Insecta > Coleoptera > Tenebrionidae > Tribolium > Tribolium confusum. The sequence goes on along the minus strand of JALGAY010000008.1, from coordinate 12,944,652 downwards.
AAACCTAGTCTATTAAAATCCACTGAAAAATCTGACTTTCACTCTCAAATTTTCATTGCTTACGCTACCTTCTCTTAAGTTGTTAATTTTTTTGAAAAATCCTGAAAACCTAGTTAAAATGGGAACATTCCTGTCGTTGTCATTGAATCTAGGACATTTATTTTTCGATGCGTGAGACAATGTTTTAGAATTTTTGTTCCCGGAGGGTCGGTCCCCATTCCCATGGTCGTCTCGTTTATTAACGCGATTACTGTAATCAAAATCGGTAAGATATGAAACAATATTGGGCACGAAGACATTGTTCATTAATGTAAGTATATTTTCGATGTTTGGTATTGAAAGGTAAACAACGGTCAGGTAGTTTATGTCAATGAGATGCATCGGCTTGCATCTAACTGTAAAATAGCACTATAACATACACGATTCGTGAATTCTAGAAACCTAGATTAAGAGAGAAAAGATTTGTTATAATTATTTAATAGATATACAGTATATCTCCGGATCAAAGTATCTAATAAGAGTAATACATAATAAAAAAACAAAAACATTAAAGATGATTTTCTTTGACTACTGACAGTTGTAAATCACTAAAATTGTAGTGTTGCCAAGATAAAATAAATTTTCTCCTACTGTTAGAGTGAGTAATACATAATTATAAACGCAGATTTTAATTAATTTTTTTGACCAAAAGAAATCTAATACAATTGTCGTGCGTTAGGTAATTTACAGTGCTCAGACTTATCTGAAATGGAGTTTGCGCATTGCGCAAATTATACATGTTCCACTCTAACGTAAATAATTATTGAACACCTGTTATTTTGTTAAAAAATCGTATAAAAATACAAAATCAATTTCTGGTTTAAGAATTTTGTATCGATCGAACGTTGATTAATTGAATATATTAGCACTATAAATTCTCGTTTGGTAAAAAAGCCGCCGTCTCCGATAATAACACCGATTCGAGAGATAATATCCAGCTAATTGTATACTCGTCGAAGATAATTGTACAACGCTCTATAAATTTCGTCAGTTGTAAAAATCCCATCTGGGTTGACGTTGACTTGTGAGGCATATTAAAGAAAATAATAGGTGTTAACCTGTTGCCTGTATATTGTTTGCATGATAATTGATATCAGTTTTTCGCTATAATATCTTAACGGTAGAAAATGTTTTTTTTTCGGGCGAAATCTTCGCGTAAACAGTGCTAATTTAGGCGAGTTTTCCCTCAAGGGAGTGGAAAATTCGTTTAATTGCGGGTTTGAGGCCTGTAATGTAATTAAGAGCCTGAATTTTCATACGCCTTTGTCGATTCACAAGGGGGAAAATTTCTGATTTTACACCTGGATTGTTTTTTGATTTGCTTCGGTTTTATTGATGGGTCGGATGTGGGTGAGGTTTACCTTAACGCATTCCACAATTTTAATAATTAATTTAGCGAAACCCACTGAGTTTTTTTCTAATCTTGTGCATGCAAAGGGCGACAGCAAAAGCAATCTGGTGGCTGAGTTAACGAAATTTCTCAAGCGTATTGTTGGAATTTATTCTGCAACTATAATAGAAGTGAGGTCGTAATTACGTTATGAACGCGAAATTATATGCCTCAACTAGACGCTATTGTTACTTCAACAGAAGTTATTTTAACAGATTTTGTTTAATTTTTTTAATAAACAACGAGATTTTTAAATTTTGGCGGATTTCGAACGCACTTTGGCCTGTTTATCTCAATTAACAATTTTTGACAGCAAACACGTCACTTGAACAAACCTTATCCTACCTAGATTCCAATTTTTGTATAAATTAAGAAAGTCTTTTAAGACTAGGGGGAAGAGACGACATTTTACAGACATTAGAAACGGCAGAAAGCATATTATAAAAATTGGGGAATGTAGATGACGTTTTATAAAGATCAGGATATACAAAGAATGATGTATTATAAAAACTAGAAACATGAGGCATTGTGACAGGCATTATTTTATTCTTAAACATTATGAATTGCATGTGACATTTAATAAGAAAATTGTGAGCTGCAGAAGGCATTTTATACGACTAGAACATCTGAAAATCATTGGCAACGGTTTGTGTGAAACCAAATACAAATAAAAAGTCAAAAAATGATTTATAAAGTTGGAGGCATTTTATAATAACTAGGAGTCATGTGAGGCATTTTACAAAAAACGCAACTGGCAGGTGATGCTTTATAAATACTGTAAGGCACTCGAGGCATTAAAAAATGGAACTAATAAGCAACATTGACATGTCACTTAGTATTTCTTTTATAAAAATCAGAAACTTTACGAAACATTTTATTTAAAGCATTTTAAAAGTGAGATTTTATTGAAGTATTAGAATAAGAGTAGACATATAAAAATCGTATGTGTAGAAGGCATTTTTAAAAATTGGATAGTGGAACTAACATTTTATATATAAAAATTAAGAACAAGAAGCTTGTATAAAGCTGCGGAAGGCATTTTATATAACTAGAATCTAAGAAAAAATTAATTTACAAAAACTGAAAATTATTGGCAACATTTTGAGTAAATGCAAATGTAAATAAGAATTTGCAAAATGAGTTTTATAGAATTTCAGGCATTTTATGAAGACTGAGAGCTAATTGAGGCATTTTACAAAAATTGCAACTGACAGGTGATGCTTTATAAATACTGTAAGGCAACTGAGGCATTAAAAAATGGTACTAATGAGTGACATTGACATGCAAAGGGCGACAGCAAAAGCAATCTGGTGGCTGAGTTAACGAAATTTCTCAAGCGTATTGTTGGAATTTATTCTGCAACTATAATAGAAGTGAGGTCGTAATTACGTTATGAACGCGAAATTATATGCCTCAACTAGACGCTATTGTTACTTCAACAGAAGTTATTTTAACAGATTTTGTTTAATTTTTTTAATAAACAACGAGATTTTTAAATTTTGGCGGATTTCGAACGCACTTTGGCCTGTTTATCTCAATTAACAATTTTTGACAGCAAACACGTCACTTGAACAAACCTTATCCTACCTAGATTCCAATTTTTGTATAAATTAAGAAAGTCTTTTAAGACTAGGGGGAAGAGACGACATTTTACAGACATTAGAAACGGCAGAAAGCATATTATAAAAATTGGGGAATGTAGATGACGTTTTATAAAGATCAGGATACACAAAGAATGATTTATTATAAAAACTAGAAACATGAGGCATTGTGACAGGCATTATTTTATTCTTAAACATTATGAATTGCATGTGACATTTAATAAGAAAATTGTGAGCTGCAGAAGGCATTTTATACGACTAGAACATCTGAAAATCATTGGCAACGGTTTGTGTGAAACCAAATACAAATAAAAAGTCAAAAAATGATTTATAAAGTTGGAGGCATTTTATAATAACTAGGAGTCATGTGAGGCATTTTACAAAAAACGCAACTGGCAGGTGATGCTTTATAAATACTGTAAGGCACTCGAGGCATTAAAAAATGGAACTAATAAGCAACATTGACATGTCATTTAGTATTTCTTTTATAAAAATCAGAAACTTTACGAAACATTTTATTTAAAGCATTTTAAAAGTGAGATTTTATTGAAGTATTAGAATAAGAGTAGACATATAAAAATCGTATGTGTAGAAGGCATTTTTAAAAATTGGATAGTGGAACTAACATTTTATATATAAAAATTAAGAACAAGAAGCTTGTATAAAGCTGCGGAAGGCATTTTATATAACTAGAATCTAAGAAAAAATTAATTTACAAAAACTGAAAATTATTGGCAACATTTTGAGTAAATGCAAATGTAAATAAGAATTTGCAAAATGAGTTTTATAGAATTTCAGGCATTTTATGAAGACTGAGAGCTAATTGAGGCATTTTACAAAAATTGCAACTGACAGGTGATGCTTTATAAATACTGTAAGGCAACTGAGGCATTAAAAAATGGTACTAATGAGTGACATTGACATGTTATTTAGTGTTTCTTTTACAGAATTTAGAAACTGTATGGAACATTTTATTTAAAGCATTTTAAAAGCGAGAGATTTTTTTTAATTATTGGAATCTAGAGTAAGCGAATAAAAATCGTAGTTGTAGAAGGCATTTTATAAAAACTGGTTAGTGTAATAGGCGTTTTATGTATAGAAATTAAAGTAAGAGGCTTGTATAAAGCTGCAGAAGGCATTTTATACAATTAGAATCTAAGAAAAAAATAATTACGTTCGCTTTACAGAAACTGAAATTATTGACAAGATTTTGTGTAAAACCAAAAATTAATAAGAAGTTGCAAAATGGATTTAATCAAATTGGAGATATTTTATAAAAACTTAGAGTCGTATGAAGCATTTTACCAACTAGGAACCAAGAAAAGATAAATTATATTCGGTTACAAAAACTGAAAATTAGTGGCAAACACAAAAAAGAAGTCGCAAAATAAATTTTATAAAATTGGAAGCATTTAATAAAATCTTAAAATTGGTGCAGGCATTTTATAAAGATTAGAATGTACAAAGAATGCTTTATTAATAAAATCTAGAAACAGAAGACGCATTTTAAGCAAATTCGTCATTTTATTAATCAAAACTTTTAAATTGCGTGTGATATTTCAGAAAAAGTTGGAAGCTGTAGAAGGCATTTTATACAACTAGAAACCAAGAAAAAATAAATTATATTCCCTTTACAAAGACTCAAAATTAGTTGCATTTTGGGTAAAACTAAATACAAATAAGAAGTCGCAAAAATAATTCTATAAAACTGGAGGCATTTTATAAAAACTCAGAGTCGTATGAGGCATTTTATAAAAATCGCAATCAAGTACATGTACGTTAAAAAATTGAAAAAAACTTCATTTTAAAGCTTGAATATTACCAAATTTTGGAAAGGATTTTGCATTTTATAATGGAAACTTGTGGTAATCTAAAATTTTGGTCTTTCAACTGGTGTAAATTTTTTTCCTCGTAAACAATGTCGAATTAGAGTTAAGATTCCGCGTTCGGTCTCGGCACATTTGCTTTTACGATCAGCGAGAGCATCTCTAGCAATAGTGAACCTCCCGCTGGTGCGCATTACGCCACCACAAATGTACAAAGATGATTACATTTGTCATATGATAACAATGAGCCGTTGAACTGAATCACATCGTCCGCATTCCAGTGGTGTGTTTTTTAATAACTTTGTAGATGAATAGAAGGAAAAAAAATAAAAAAAATTAAAACACACTTCATGGTTATTATTAGTGTGTAGTGGTCTCGTGGAGGTGGTCTGCAATTTCTTGAATAATTGCCGTTTTAACGTTGGAAAAATAATTGCGTGCTACTTCTATCATCATAAGCCACCACACATACTGGATCTAGGAAAGTGGCTCAAATGGGATTTTTCTTAAGCGCAGCTACGTAATTATATACATCTCGCGTCTAGCCAATTTTAAGGTTGTTTTGCTAGCAATAAGCGACTATGATTCATAATAGAGGAAAGTTAATGCGGGAAGAAGGAGATTGCCCACAATTATCTACAAAGCCATCATATACAAATATTAATTAAACAATTCAAAAAAATTAAATTAGCTTAGGGTTTGAAGAGAGCTTAAAGAGAGAGATAGTTCCAAGAGCGAGCCTCCTAGCAAATCCTGTGGTCTTTCTATATCAAAAGTTGCTATTTAACATTGCAAAAATATTACTTGCAGTTTGAAACTGTTATAAAATGCCTTATACGATTCTCAGTTTTTATAAAATACCTCCAAATTTATTCTGCAACTTATTATTTGTATTTGGTTTCTGATTGCATAAATGCCTTTTTCTTTTAACTTTTTATAAGATATCACTTGCAATTTAGAATTTCTAATTAATAAAATGCTGCTTGTTACATAGAATTTGCATAAAATGCCTTTAGTCTTTCTAGTTTTTATTAATAAAACATTTTTTGAACATTTTAATCTTTTTAAAATGCCTGCACCGACTTTCAGTTTTTATAAAATGCCTCTAATTATATCTGTAGAATGTCATCTGTCTCTAGCAGTTTTAAAAGGCTTTTTTAATTTATATAAAATGTTTTTATTTTGTACATTTTATTGGATACATTTATACAAGCTTCTTGTTTTTAGTTTTTATATATAAAATGTCTGTTGCACTATTTAATTTTTATAAAATGCTTTCTAAACCTTCTGATTTTTATATGCCTACCTAAATTTAAAATACTTTTTATAAAGTGTTTTTTTTATATTGAAAATAGCTCTTGCTAATAAGAATTTTTAAAAAAATTCTAGCTCAATTTTATATTTTAAATAAATTGTGTCTTTAATTTGAAATTTTATAAACTAGATGTAAAGTATTACTTGCTGGTTGCGGGTACATTCTAATCTTTATAAAATGCTTTTTACGTTTTCTGATTTTTGTAATATGCTTCTTGCATAAACACTTTTTAATCTTTGTAAAATGCCCTCTGTGGCTTCCAATAAAATATTGCCTGCGCCTAACAGTTTAAAAGGCATTTTTAATTTATATATTGCATTATATAATTTTTATAAAATGCCTTCTACACCTTTTAACTTTAATAATATGCCTACTTTAGATTTTAATATTTATAAAATTCCTCCTAGCTTAAAGCTTAGGCATTACCTGTAAATTTTAACTTTTTAAAATGTCTTCTACATCTTTAATTATTTATAAAATATTGCCTGCGGCTTCTAGTTTTAAAATGCTTTAGATATATAAAATGTTTCTTTAGGTTTCTATATGCCGATGTCGGCTACTGGTGTCTAGTTTTTTAAAATGCCTTGTATGGCTTTCAAAATTTATAGTTTCGCTTCTATTTTTTAATGTTTATACATTTATCTGTAATTTGTGAGGCGCTTTTATCGGTCATTTCTGTAGCCTTCTAACTTACAAAATTAAATATTTTATTTAGAGAAAAAATTTAATTTTTGTTTTGTCAAGATTGTGCTTGGTTTTTGAGAATTTTGAAACTACGAGCAGATAGTCTTCTTTTGTGGTAGTAATACCTTCTTGTAGCGGCTTTATCGGTCATTTCTGTTGTCTTCTAACTTACTATAAATTAATTATTTTATCTAGAGAAAAGAAATTTAATTTTTTTTTGTCAAGACTGAGCTTAGTTTTCGCGAATTTTGAGACTAAGATCCGATATTCCTTCTTGTGTGATAATAAAGTTTGATGAAAGTCGGTTGCTTTCATCGTTGGTCGTAAAATTTCAGTAGTTTTAATGTAGTCATAGATTCCGTTGATCGGTTGACTGCACAAAGCCCGACGAGAAATGTTTGTGCACCTCAATGGCATAATATTTCCTGCTCCCGCAGAGTCTAACTTGGACTTTTTCGATGACTCTTTCGCATAAACTCACCGAGTCATCTGTACAATTGTTTCGTCTTGAATATTCATAAAACCATATGGTCTTTTTCAATCGTGACGTATTTATTTTCGTGCGCTTTCAATCTCATCGGCGGTCATAATTTCATTAAATATCGCTTTCGGACATGGACGTTTATCTGTGCGTAATAGCCGATTCACGACGCTCTCACCTGTTATTACATGCGATTACACTTTCTGTTTCACACGTTCTTGCGTGAGCTACATATGCTACAGAAATTGATTCGTAACAATAAACCACAAAACGTCTAAACGCCCACAGGTTCAATAATAACCCACCAATGATCTATAATATACAAGGATCGACGGAAATTCCTTTATAATCCTAGTACTCTTATTAATTGCTAAACTGACAGATTACAGTTATCTACAATTTTAATCAGCACTGCTGTCATAAAAGCAAAAGTGGATACGTACAAAGTCCAACACACACGACGCAATTAAATTTCGTCAAGAATGTAATATCTCACTTCAAACATTCAAAGTTAGTGATGGCAAAGGTCATCGAGCAGTCGTGAGCTTACACATTTACAACCATAATCATCAAGACGTACGTACGTACTTTAGGGGTGGGGTGAAGAAAGCACAAGGTTTTTTTCCCTTATCCAAATCCACTAAAATACAACTTTAGACTTTTCCCTATATCCGGCTCGAAGGACCACACAGATTACTTCTTATTTAACTCGAAGAGTTATCGAGATTTCTCATTTTTCTTCAAAATTTGGACTTTTTGTAATTTTTAGAAGTAATTCTAGTAGGCGGACTTTATTGAAATATATCAATGACAGCATTGATAACAAATCTAATAAGTTAGTAGAGCTGCAAATGAAATCTTTGCTAATTTGAAAAGTATTTATGCTATAATCTTGACTTTACAAGAAAAAATTTATATAATTTAATATTATGGAACTGGGAAAGAGTCTTACCGAGTCGTTATCAGAAAATTCCACTAAAAATACCCGGAAGTTACAATTTTAAATTCTGGTGCAAAACTTCCTGACCAAATTCCTTAAAACGAGCTTGGTTTTAAACATTAAGAAGTCAAGGAGTTGTTCAATGAAGACGATGCTGCTTCAGTCCTTGCCGTTCATTCCGCAAGAGAAGCTCAAGGTGGTCTTTAAGAGAGCAATAACTCTGATAAGTAACACCTCTTTACAAAGAATCTTTAAAGAGAACAAAATTTCACAATTTACCTCAATTTAGGTAAACTTTAGAAAATGGTGATGAAGCCAAACGTCTAGATTTTTGTTTAGAAATGGCCTACAGAATTTTGGAAGATTTAAATTTTTATAAACGAATTATGTTCTCTGATGAATCCTTTTTTAAAGTAGATCTGGGGACATACTGTATTTATTTAAACACAAAAGAATTTATTAATTATCTAAGATAAAACAAGTAGTGATGCAATCTTTTAACATCTCTAGCGGTATCGTTAATTTGCTATGTTAAGATTTCAATAATGTCTTCCGTCTGTCTCATCATCACGTGACAACTAATAGCCGATTTAATTGAATGAGAACAATTCCATCTAAGATCGGCGAGCGGCTTGTTTGTCACTAATTTTTAAACTTGATTTGACATTTTAATATTCCGTAATTAAATGGTAATAGGACGTGGTCGCACGTTTATTGCTGTGGTACAGTAATGACTACTTCAATGTTTTACGACCGAATTAAACAATAATTAGTTATAATATTTTGCTTTATTGCAAACGTTCTACAGTTTCACTTTTCAGCATTCAAGGACGTACACAGATTTTTTTTTCTTATGTCCGGCTCGAAGGATCAAATACAATTTTGGAGACGAAGGCGACAATTAGTGTTTTAAAAAATATTTCTGCTTTTTTTTTCTTTCCATTTTATCTTCTTTCACTTTTGCATGTTTATTTTGCTTTTTTTTAAACCTCTTTATTGTTTTTTGACCGAATTATTGGTACTAAACGGCCTTAAATCGAATAATTGCATAAAATAATAAATACCACCTGTGTATCCTATCTCTGTTGTATAGCAAATGTTCTCATTATTTATGTAATTGTTGTTTTCCATATGCAATCTGTAACTAAGATGGTTTTGCTATTTTATGTATCACAAACGTGAGATAACTTATATGAAGACATTTCAGACGTGTCTGGTAATGTTCAGCCAACCCACACCTACCATTTTCCCCCCAACACAACCATAAATAGCTCCTATGGCCACTAATTATAGGCACTTACATGCAAGAATGGCCGTAATTACCTATACATATCACAAATTTCCACAAAAAAACGCCACTCTTAAGGCGACACTTAACTCAAACGAGATGGCGCCACCAGACTGTGAAACATAAACTGCGCTTTTATCTTGAGGAATACACAATTTTTTTTTCCGAGAGAACTTTTAAAAAAGTATTAAAATTCTCTTTGTTGCTGGTATAACTGTAGATGATGTGTACCATCCGTTCATTTCCCTATCTTTTCCGTCAATCCATTAAATCAGTGTTGTCAGTGTGCGTTGAATTCTCCCCGATCGAGTTGAAAAAGCCGATTTAATAAATCACAGTAGCAAATTGACGAGACGGGTCTGTCGGGTGTTGAAAGAAAGAAAGAAATGAAAGGACTTGTGTAATCTCGTTTCTTCCTCGTCCCGTTTGTAAGTGGTTCAGGTGCAACTTGTGTGGTCAAACAATGGCGAAGTTGTTGAGTGCGGACAGCCACACAATGCCATATTTTACACAAGTGAAACGCACGGTAGATCACTGATAGAATGCAAAAATTTGCAACGAATTTGAAGGTTTCAGATAATTGATGGACTTGTTTACTTAATAAAAACAAAATAATTAACAACTAACTAATTTCGGTTGTAATTTACGCCAAAAATTAATCAATACATGGCGACGTTGCTAGATTTTACTTATTAAAGGTTGATTTGACAACAGAGCAGTTTTTCTGTGAGTTCTGTAGCTACAACACAATTTAGGAGCCAGCTGTGATCAAAATTAGTAAAATTTATTTTAGATTACAGTTTTCTGGAGAATAGAAAGTTGTAGTAGAGCGACGTTTAAAAATTAAAAGAAATAATTTTCTAAAAAAGAGTGAAAACTGGATGAAAAAGACAAACAATAAACTATTTTTAAAAATAAAAAAAAGTTTTTAGAAGAGTTTTAAACACGAAGATAAAAGAGAATGAAAGGTTAAGAAAGAAAAACAAAACACAATTGTGATAAAGCTTGCGAAGCAATATTTAGAAGGAAGTGAAGAGAAAAGTAGAGAGGAGAAGAAAAGAGAATAAGAAAAACAATTTTTTTAATGACTTTAAACTGTAAAAATCTGATGAAAAGGACAATCAGTAAACAACAGTTTTATTCTATTTTTGTATCTTTTTTGTTATATCTCCACAATTTCTAGGAAGTGTGATAAGACAAAAACATTTTTTTAGAAGAACATAACAGAAGAGAAATGAATAAAACAACAATTTTATTCTAATTTTGTATCTTTTTTATTTATTATTGTAATTATTTCTTTTATTTTGGGTTTTTTTTCTTAGTACTCTGTTATTTTCTTTTTTTATTTTTTTATTCTAATTTTGGCTTATTCTTTCTATAATATATTGCTTTTTAATTTTGTTTGTTTTAACTTTTTTTTAAATTTTATTTATGTCACGTTTTGCTTTGACTTTATTTTCTATTGTGAATTCTATACCTTGACAAACTGTATATAACAAAAAGAAAACAAGAATTTGATAAATTACGTTTGGTAAAAAATGAAACAAAAGGTAAATTTAGAAGAAGTAAAAAAATGTCGACTTGATGAGGAAGAAGAAGAATAAAAAAAGTCTTAGAGCAGTAGAAAGATTTTGAGTAGACACGGTTTTTAATCTTCTTTTAGAGTCTTTCTCTGTTTTTCATATTTTTTTTGTTTTTTTAAGATACTTCATTGTATTTCTTTAACTAGTCGTTTAAAAAAAAATTGAGAGCTTTCTTTAGTTTTTTTAGAATATTTCGGCATTTTTCCAAGATCTTCTTTTGTTCTTCTTTATCTTTTTTTCAGAATCTATCTGTGCTTTTGGGACTTTTTTTCTTTGTTTTTTTTAAGTTTTTTTTAGTCTTTTATTTCACCACTTATTCTAGCTAAAGAGTTTTATCTTTTTCTAGAATTTTTTTTGTTTTTATTTTATTTTTGTTTTTTACATCGAATTACCTATTTGTTTTGTTGTTTTTAAGATACTTTAGAGACGTTTCTATTTTTCTAAAATTTTCTTTGACTATTTTTTTTCTTCCATTGTCGTTTCTTATGCATTTCTGAAAACTCTTTGGATGATTTTTTTGTTCGTGTTTCTTTCTCTTCTAAACATTGTGTTTTAAGTTTTTCTAGAATCTTTTTTTGTTTTACTCAAATCTTTGTTAGGTTTTATTTTCCTTTAAAAGTATTTTTTACTGTTTTTTTTTTAGAATTTTTTATTTTGTTAGATAGTCCATTGTGCGTTTTTTATACATCTGGTGCTTTAAACTTATTCTAGAGTTTTTTTTTCTATCAAACGTCTTTTCTTGGATTAGAAACTTAGATTGCTATTCTTTTATCCAGCTGATGTCTTCTAACATTTTTCAGAATTGTTCCATTATGTTTTAAAACTCTTTCTCTTTTTCTTCTTCTATTTTCTATTTCTAGAATTTTTTATTTTTATTTACATTTCTTAAGCTACTTCTAATTCGTGATCTATCAGTTTTAATTTTGTTCCTATTTTTGATTTCTTTTTCTATTTGTTCATAATTTTTATTTCAAACTTTTTAAATTTTTGAAAAAAAGTAAGAAAACATTGCTTCTACACTCAACTTGCTATTTCTGCTTCTATTCTTATTCCTCTAATTTAAACTAAGTTTCTTTTGTTGAATTTTCTATTCCAAAGATTTTTATTTCTACTTATACGTTTTTCTTGAGTTGTAGTTATTTATGTTGTTTTTTCTTTTTTTTTTTCATAATATTTCTTTGTTATATCAAAATACTTCTTTGCTTTCTACATTTTTTTACACCTACTTTTTTATTCTTTTATTATCTTTTATCTTTATCTTTAATTTCATTTGTTGTTTTTAGCTCCTTTAAAAAATCTTGTGCCTTTATAATTTTTTTTTACTATTTTTCTTGTCCCACTGTTGTCTTTCATGCTCTTCTAATAACTTCCTTATTTTTCTCGAAGCTTTCTTTGTTTGTTTTTCTTTCTCTTCTAAATGTTGCATTTTAGGATTTTTTAGAATCGTCTTTTGTTTTACTTAAATCTTTGTTAGCTCTTATTTTCTTCCGGTATTGCGTGGCGGTTTTTTTAAAAAAAATATTTGTTTTCTTGGAATAGTCTATTTTGCATTTTTTTATTTATCTTATGTCTTTCAGCTTCTCCTACAGTTTTTTTTGTTGCTCCTATTTTATCAAATCCTTTTCTTCTAAAGTTTTGACTCTTTTTTTTATCGAACTCACATTATTCTATTATTTTTAAAAATTATATTTGTTTTTGTTTTTCTATTAATTACAATTCTCATTTTCTTTTCAAACGCTCTTTTAAAACCTCTTCTAAAATTTTCTTCTGTTTTTTCAGAATCTTTTCTTGTATTTCTTTATCTAATCGTTTAAAAACTATTCTAGCACCATCTTCTGTACATTCAAGTTTTTGTGTGCTTTTTTAAACCTTTTTTTTGTTTTTTTTCTTTTTCTTTTTCTAGAGTTTTTCGCATGTTTTTTGCACCACCTATTACAGTTAACGTTTTTTAACATCTTCTAAAATTTCCTTTTTTATCTTTTTCTACAATCGTGGTTATTTGAATTCGTCTCTTTATTCTGTTATTTTTAATTGATTACATCTTTTTTCCAGTTGATGTTTTCGATATTTTTCAAATTTTTTTCTTGGTTTTTAAGTTTTACGAATCGTCGTTCTTCTAATTTCTCTTTTTCTTTCAAAAAGCTTTTTCAAGCTCTTCCCTTTATATTTCTCCAAAATTATTTATAATTATTTTTTGTTATACTAAAATACTTCTTTTTTATCCTATTGTCGTCTTTTACGCTCTTCTAAATCTCCGCTTCTTAACGTATTTTTTGCTGGTCTTCCTAGATTTTTTTTCGATTTTTTAGTGAGTCTTCTAGAGTGTTTCTTTCTCTTCTCTGTTTTAAGTTTTTCTAGAATCTTTTTTTGTTTTACTAAAATCTTTGTTAGGTTTTCCTTTCTTTTTAATGTATTTTTAGCTGTTTTTTTAGAATTTTTTTGTTTTGTTAGATAGTCCATTGTGCGTTTTTTATCTATCCTGTGCTTTCAACTTTTTCTAGAGTTCTTTTTCTATCAAACGTCTTTTCTTGCATTAGAAACTTAGATTGCTATTCTTTTATTCAGCTGATGTCTTCTAACATTTTTTCAAAAATTTTTTTTGCTTTACTATTTTCACTATTTCTTCATTTCTTAAATTCTTTTTTTTTACAAAAGGCGTTTTTTAAACTCTTCTAAAATGCTCTTTTGTTTCTCCAGAATCTTTTTTCTTTTTTTTTATCGAGTTGATGTTGTTTAAACTTCTAGAGTTTTCTATTTTTTAAAAAAATTTTTGATACATTTTTTTAAAAATAGAACAGCAAATACAAATACCACTGAGAGCAAGATAGAAATAAAAAAAGCTTTTACTAGAAATAAATATAAGAAGAATAGAATAGCAAACAATAGAGAAATGGAAGTGGAAGTAAAATCAGAAATAATGGAAGAACATTGAAACAAAACTGGAGAAAGAATAGAAATAAAAACAAATGAAATATTAGAAAATAATTATAATAGGAATAGAAATGGGTTGAACGTGCACAAATTCCTTTTCTCTTCTCTTCAGTTTCTCTCTCATTTCTTAATGAAGTGTTGGTTATCTCCTAATAAAATAATGTCAATTCAGTGTTTATAGTAAAAAAATGGTCTTTTCTGCGTGATCATTTCCAGAGTGGTCGTGCTGGCATCATTATCATTGGTGTGCTTTTATTAACATCGCATAAAACGTAATGTGTGGGCGTGCTATTACTTCCTGAAAATAAAGTAATCGTGGTCCATGATTTGAGCATCGTAAACGTTCGCGCTGCTTGCTCATAAAGGTGCGATTTAGTGCGTCAAAACGTCCACTGGTAGAAAAAAATCTCTTTCACACACACACACACGGCACGTCGTCACCGACATTATAGTCCCGAAAAAGCGCAATAAACCACTTAAAACAAAGTGAAGCGCATAAATCTCCTCGCCCGAATTAAACATGCAATAAAAAGTCACCGCAGAAATTTATTCAAAAATGCAAATAAACGCCGAGGTTATGATTCATATGGAAGCTGGAATAGAAACGAGGGTGGAAAAATGCGGCAAAGCTTAGGTGATTTATGTAATAAAGTTGGTGGTCAATGTCCTTAGAGAGTTATCTTGACCGGATTAAGTCGAATGCTGTGTTCTAAGGGACCCACGCAACGTCCATAGATGGGTCAATCAGTTAGCGATGCTTGTTTAATTAGCATTGAGGATGGAAAAATACAACGTGGCTCTGTCAGTCTGGTGAGCATAATGATTAAGTGCCGTTGAAGAATTGCAAATTGATAAAAAAAAGAAAAAACTGTAGATGAAATTGAAAGACATGGAATAGCATTAGGAATGACGCACAGTGGACTATTATGAGAAAACAAAATTTTTTTTTAGGAAAATCAGCAAAAATACGTTTGGTAGAAGAGAAGAAAAACGACAACAAGCCACAAACAATTATTACCATAAACTACATTTGCTCTTCTTTGTATCAATTGAAATCTTCTTTTTTTTGAGACGCTCTTCTAGGTTTTTTCTCCGTTTTTATAAAACGTTTCTTTGCACTTCTGTATTTAGTCGTTTTAGACTCCCTCGTGAAGTCTTTTTTCTTCCTTCAAGAATTTTTCTTTGTTTTTTTAAAACTCTTTTTTGTATTTCTTTGTCCAGCTGAAACACCAAAGTTTTGTTTGGTAAAAAAAAAGAGCTAGAGAAGATTTTAATAGAAGAAAAAACGATTCTAGAATAGCTTAAAATGCAGTATTTAGAAGAGAATAAAAAACGAACAAAAAAAGCGTAAAAGACGACAACGTGGTTACCAAAAATTTCATCTGCTCTCCTTTTTATTAATTGCAATTTTCTGTTTTTTGAGACGCTTTTCTAGATTTTTTCCGTTTTTATAAATTACTTCTTTTCCTACTCGTTTTAAACACTCTGTAAGGGCCTTCTTTTCTCCTCCAAGAATTTTTCTTTGTTTTTTAAAACTCTTTTTTTTATTTTTCTGTCTACCCTTTTTTAAAAACTGTCTACAGTCGTCTTCTGCTTTTGCAGAATCCTTTTTGGTCCTTTTAAACTCTTTGTAATTTTTTACCTTTCCGACGTCTTTCAACTTCTAGAGCTTTTTGTTGTTCTTTTTAAATTCAATTTTTGTTATTATTATTGATAATTTTAAACCCAATGTTGAAGATAATTTCTTAATTTCTGAATTCTTCTACTTCTTCTTTCACACGCCGTTTTTTTAACTCTTTTAGAATATCTTTCTGTTTTTCTAGAATCTTTCTTTATTCTTCTGAAAACTTTTTCTTGTTTTTATGATTCATATGGAAGCTGGAATAGAAACGAGGGTGGAAAAATGCGGCAAAGCTTGGGTGATTTATGTAATAAAGTTGGTGGTCAATGTCCTACGCCTTAGAGAGTTATCTTGACCGGATTAAGTCGAATGCTGTGTTCTAAGGGACCCATGCAACGTCTGTCTATAGATGGGTCAATCAGTTAGCAATTCTTGTTTAATTAGCATTGAGAAGGGAAAAATAAAAAAAGGTTTTGTGAAAGAGCTGATTCGCATCCGGAAGCACAATGATTAATTGATGTAGAAGAATTGCAAATTGATAAAAAAAGAAGAGCAGAAAGAAACAGAAAACGATACAATAAAATTGAAAGACATAAGATAGAATAGGTTGGAAGAAGAGAAGAGCTAACGAAGATTTTAGTAAAACAAAAAATGGTTCTGAAGAGGCTTGAATTCAACGTTTAGAAAAGAAAAAAAGACGGATAAGAAAGCTTTCAGAAAAACAAAAAAAATTTAAGAAGCGCGTGAAAGACGACAACGGGCCAAAAACGATCATTTCCATAAGTTTATATTCTTCTTTTTTATCAATTGCAATCTTTTTTTTGGAAACAATCTTCTAGATTTTTTTTCTGTCTCTTAAAAGACGTTGTTAAAAATAGAATACTGTCAGTGGTCTATTTTAAGAGAACAAAGGAAATTTCTAGGAAAATCAGCAAAAATACATTTACTAGAAGAGAAGAGCTAACGGAGATTTTAGTAAAACAAAAAATGATACTGAAGAAGCTTGAAATACAAAGTTTAGAAGAGAAAGAAAGATGAACAAAGAGAGCTTTCAGAAAAACAAAGAAAATTTTAGAATTTTGTTTGCTCCTTTTTTTATTAATTGCAATCTTCTTTTTTTCGAGACGCTTTTATAGATTTTTCCTTCGTTTTTATAAAATGTTTTATTATACTTCTTTTTCTAGTCGTTTTAAACACTCTTTTGGAGCCTTCTTCTATCCTTCAAGAATTTTTTTTGCTTTTTTAAAACTCTTATTTGTATTTCTCCATCTAGCCGTTTTTAAAACTGTCTAAAGTCGTTTTCAACTATTGCAAAAATTTTTTCACTCTTCTAAACTCTTTGTAATTTTTTATCCAAACAACGTCTTGCAACTTCTAAATCTTTTTGTTGTTATTTCTAAATAGAGTTTTTATTATTGTTATTTCAATTGAATGTAAAAGATACATAAACAGCTATTTCCCAAAATTTTCTCCTTCTTTTTTCAAACGCCGTTATTTGAGCTCTTCTAGAATATCTTTTTGTTTTTCTAGAATCTTACTTCATTCTTCTAAAAACTTTTTGTGTTTCTTTATTGATGTTATGATTTATATTAAAGCTGGAATAAAAACGAGAGTGATGATAGAAAACTGATAGATTGGTCAATCAGTTAGCGATGCTTGCTTAATTAACATTTTGAAGAGAAAAATACAAGATTCTGTCAATCCGGTGAGCACAATGATTAATTGCCAGCTTCAGATTTAATTATATTTTAAGACGTATCGTGTTTACATGCCAGTATTCTGATAATAACAAGCGCTCCAAGGGTGCGCTTTATTAATTTATTAGTGATAAACAGGAAATAGTATTACGATATTATAAAAAAAATAGTTACATGGGTGTGAGTGGTAATATTTTGAAATGAAACAACCAGGAAAATGCTGTTTTAAGATCTTTTTTCTACGATTTTGTAACTTCGGAAGTTTGTTAAGACATTACAAGCAGACTCATAAAGAAGAATTTGGAAAACCACTACTATAGAAAAAGAAAATTAAAAAAAGATTTTAGAAGAGGTTAGCTGTAATACGTGAAGGTGGTGGAAAAAGAACAATAGAAAACTCTAGAAGATGAAGTAAAAGAAAAACAAAGGGAAGGTTTTATAAAACACAGAAGGATTGTAGACGAACAGAAGACTGCAAACTAAGTTTAGAAGAGAAAGAAATACAAACAACTTAAGCAGAAAAACAAAGAAGTTTTTAGAAGAGCACAAAAGAGAGAGAAAAAAATGTTTAAGAAGTTTAAAAGCAACGGTTGGAATAAGATAGATTAGAAAGATGTTCTAGAAATGAAGAAGAAATTTGGAATGAAGTTTCCAGGAATTAAGAGAGATTTGAACGAAGAGGTTAAATCATTAGAAACGAGACAAATACTAAGATCGTATTGGTGTTGCGAAATTGGAAATGAACGATCAATAAGATGTTTTTTTTAAATGTATTTACTGCTTATCAAACATTATAAATAGAAATAAGAAAGTCGTGAGTACAAAAATTATAATAGAAGAAACATGACTTAAAATAGGAGAAAAGAAGGACTAGAAGCAGAAGTAGCAATTTGAGTGTAGAAGCAGCGTTTTCTTAGTTTTCTTCAGAAATTCAAAAGGAAACTAATTGGAAAATCCAATTTGAGATACAAATTATAAGCAATAAGTAGTAAAAAGCGAATTAAGAAATGAAAACGGAATTAAAATGATAGAACACACATTAGAAGTAGCTTAAAAAATATAAATGAAAATATGACATTCTTCCTATGAGGATTTAGAAATGGGAACTAGAAGAAGAAGAAGAACATAAATGGCTTTAAAACATAAAGGAACAAACGATTTATGTTTTTTGTAAAAAGTGAAGAAAAAGAACAGATGCGAAGATGAAGAAGAGAAAGTTGAGGAAGAACTATTAGCCAATTTTGGTAAAACACGGTTCCATTCCCCGATAATTTTTCTGTTTGTAAAATTTTTCGCGTTTGTGTGGTTGGTATCGTAGATTTTGTATGTCGAATTTGTCAAATCGTCCTTCGCCGATCATGTTCATCGTTCGTGATGGTGCAATATGCATTTTGTCGTGCACGACTGGATTCTGCAAATCTTTCGAATTGGGTGCAAGTCTTTCTTCACATGACTAAGTCGAAGCGGTTTTGCGGGCAAAAGAAACCACACAGTTCAATCACGTCCGACTTTTTAAAGTTTCTCGACGAAATAACTTCCACAGTTGTAAATATCGAAAAAGTTTGATGAATTGCTTTTTGTTCGGGAGCACCTGCATTGTTTCGTTCTGTCGGCGTGTGTTACTCGAAAGCCGGCAATGCCGGCAGTACGTTATTCATTCTGCCTTCTTCCACGCCATAAGAGGAACAGTTTTGACCGCAAAAACTCAGAGAATCGATGCGAAATTTGTCCCGTATGCGCATATCCGTTACTCGAGACTTGAATTACCATTGTATAATTGGATGTAAACAATCTAATAGTTTTACTTTTAACTGTACATTCGACTAACAATATGCACTCACCGATGGATGGATCACTCTAATTGGCTCTCATAAAATAAACAACGCACGTAATTAGACTGCACACAGGGCCGCTACGATTTTCGACTACAATATACACTGTGTTTTAAACAACTTGGAATAAATTCAATAACAAATAAATGCAACACTCTATATATTATTTAATTTTTGGTTTCTTCAGAAAATTCTACACATATTTTATCTACAATGTCCTATACCTATCTTCAACTGTTTCGGAAATATTAAGTGTTTTCAAATTTATTGCAAAATTACTTTCTATTTTTTTATCATTTTTTATTACAGAAAACAAATCAGTTGTTCCTTTATGTTTTCAAACTATTTCTCTTCTTCTTCTTCTTCTTCTATTTTTTATTTCTAGAATTTTTTTTTATTTACATCTTAAGCTACTTCTAATTTGTGATCTATTAAATTTAATTTTGTTTCTATTTCTTGACTTCTTTTCTCTATTTGTTTATAATTTTTCTTTCAAAATCGATTTTCCATTTACTTCCTTTTTAAACTTTTGAAAAAAAGTAAAAAAACATTGCTTCTACACTCAAATTGCTATTTCTGCTTCTATTCTTATTCTTCTAATTTAAACTAGGTTTCTTTGTTGAATTTTCTATTCCAAAGATTTTTATTTCTACTTATACGTTTTTCTTGAGTTGTACTTATTTATGTTGTTTTTTCTTTTTTTTATAATATTTCTTTGTTATAATAAAATACTTCTTTGCTATACATTTTTTACACCTACTTTTTTTATTTTTTTATTTCAATTGTTGTTTTTAGCTCCTTTAAAAAATCTTGTGTCTTCATATTTTCTTTTTACTACCTTTCTTGTCTCACTGTTGTCTTTTATACTCTTCTAATAACTCTTTTATTCTTCTTGAAGCTTTCTTTGTTTGTTTTTCTTTCTCTTCTAAACGTTGCATTTCAGGATTTTTTAGAATCGTCTCTTGTTTTAGTAAAATCTTTGTTAGCTCTTCTTTTCTTCCGGAATTTTTGGCGGTTTTCCTAGAAATTTTATTTGTTTTCTTGGAATAGTCCATTGAGCATTTTTTTAATTAATTTTTGGTCTTTTCAGTTCTCCTACAGTTTTTTTGTTGCTCCTATTCTATCAAATCCTTTATTAAATTCTTAGATACTACATTGCTCTTATTTTAACCAGCTGATCTCTTTCAAGTTTTCCAGAATTTTCTCTTGCTTTTTAAGTTTTACCAACTGTCGTTTCTCTAGTTCTTTTTTTGAAACGGCGTTTTTAAGCTATTTTTTTTTTCAATATCTTTTTGTGCTTCCTTTTTATCTAACTGACGTTTTTGAAACTTCTAGATAAATTTCTTTAATTTTCTCAAGTTTTCCTAGAAACATTATTTGTTTTTCTACGATATTTTATTATTCTGTTTCTTCCGATATTTTTCGATTTGTTCTTAAATTTGCTTTTATAAGAAATTGAAGAACACCAAACAAAACGCATCTAAAGACGAAAATGAAATAAAAAATTAGAGTAAAAACAAATCTAAAAATGAGAAGAGAAAAGAAGACGTGAATGTAAGAAGAATA
Source organism: Tribolium confusum (assembly GCA_029207805.1). NCBI lineage: Eukaryota > Metazoa > Arthropoda > Insecta > Coleoptera > Tenebrionidae > Tribolium > Tribolium confusum. The sequence continues at coordinate 12,923,858 of JALGAY010000008.1, read as the reverse complement.
AAATAGTAAACAATATAGAAATAAAAATAGAAGAAAAACAGAAAAGTAGGAACATGAATGAGTGCAAAAATTGAAAGAAAACCAGAACAACAGTAGAGATAATAAACGATATGTAAATGCAAATAAAATTAGAAATAAAAAAAAGAATTAAGAATAGAAATGGGTTAAGCCTGCACAAATTCTTTTTCTTTTTTTTTTCTTTTTAGCTTCTCTCTCTCTTTCATTGACGAAGACCTGGTTTTTCTTGTCAAACGCAATTTTTTTTGAAGCGCCGTTTTTAAATTACTCCTAGAATCTTCTTCTGTTCTTGCAGACTCTTTCTCTGTTTTTCTAAAATCTTCTTTTGCATTAATTTATCCAGACGTTTCGAAATCTTTTTAGAGCCTTCTATTGATTCCTGTTATTTTTAATTAATTTTCACAAATTTATTATAATTATAATTCCCCCAGAAATTGTGTCTTTTAAGAACATGTTAAAGACTAAAGGAAAAAGGACAGTTTATAAAATTAAAAGACCAAATTTGTATTTGTTAATGTTAATTTTCAGTTGGCTGAAAAACCGTGTATATCGCCTTATTTCTAACTTAGATGTATCGAAACAAGCTTTTACGAGATCTACACACCTTTTACAACGTCTTTCGTCGTCTAACTAATATAATAATTTTTACATTTCGCATGCGAAAGAATAAAAGCCGTCATAAATTTTATTTCAAGTCAATTTCTTGCTTTGATGCATCTGGAAATAACACGTCTTCCGGAATTGTTCTCGTACTGGCAGTTTCGCTGTTTGTAGACACATTGTAACAAAATTTCACAAAATAAAACTATTCTCTCGTTGGGAATTTAACTGAGACGTTAGAGACGATTTTTCAACACACATTTGATTGAAACTTGACAACACTAGAGAAATACACTAACTCATTTTCTTACTACAATAAAAGAGTTTCCTTAAATGGAAACACAATATCTCTAGAATAGAATTTATCGAGAAGAACAAGAAACCTTTTCTAGAAAAGAAATAGGAATGAGAGCAGAAATGGTAACTGAAACTAACTCATTTTCTAACTACAGAAAGATTTTTCTTTAATGGAAACACAATATCTCCAGAACAAGATTTTTCTAGAAGAATCTAAAAGAATAAGAGCAGAAATGGTAACTAAAATAAGAACGAGATCGGTATGTTTAACGTGAAAAGGAAACTAGAACTACAAATGTGGAAGAATTGGCTTTTCTATTACTAGGAATAGCAATCTATTATATGATATACAGAAGAACAAAAAATCTTTGTAGAAAAGAAGAAAGTTAGAACATATTTGGGAACAGAAATAAGAATGAGATCAGTGATGTGTTAAATCATAAAAGAGCACTGAAACTAAAAATGTGAAAGAAATGGCTTGCTTATTGCTATTAATAGCAATTTTCTATAATAAATATAGAACAACAAAAATTAAAAAAAGAAAGAAATTGAGAGCAGAAATGGGAAGAGAAATAAGAGCTATAGGTATTATCTTATATAATATATAAAAGAACAAAAATTTCTGCCCGAAAAAAAAGAAGATGAGAGCAGAAATGTGAACAGAAATAAGAACTAGATCGGTGGATATGTTAGACTATAAAAAGAGAATTGGAACTAGAAATATGAAAGAAATACATTGTCTATAATATAAATATAAATACAGTAGAAGAACAAAAACCTTTTATAGAAAAAAAAAAGGAAATGAGAGAAGAAATGGTAACAGAAACTAACTCATTTTCTAACTACAAAAAGCTTTTTCTAAAATGGAAATACAATATCTCCAGAACAAAATGTTCCTAGAAGAATATAAAAGAATAAGAGCAGAAATGGTAACTAAAATATGAACTAGATCGGTATGTTTAATGCGAAAAGGAAACTAGAACTACAAATGTGGAAGAATTGGTCTTCCTATTACTAGGAGTAGCAATGTATACAGAAGAATTATATACAGAAGAATTATATTATTATATACAGAAGAATTAAAAAAACTTGTAGAAAAGAAAAAAAGAGCACATAATTGGGAACAGAAATAAGAATGAGATCGGTGATGTGTTAAATCATGAAAAGAGCACTGAAATTAAAAATGTGAAAGAAATGGCTTGCTTATTGCTAGGAATAGCAATCTTCTATAATATATATAGAACAACAAAAATCAAAAAAGGAAAGAAAATGAGAGCAGAAATGTGAAGAGAAATAAGAGCTAGATCAGTGATGTGTTAAGCCATCAAAAGAGCACTGGAAATTGAAGAAGTATGAAAGAGATAGTTTGCCTATGACTAGGAATTGCAATTTTTTCTAATATGTATAAAGAGGAAAAAGAGATTTCTTCTAGAAAAGAAAATGAGATTTGAAATGGGAAAAGAAATAAGGACTAGATCAGTATATTAAAAGTGATGAGGGAATTAGAACTAGAAATGTGAAAAAAAGGTTTTTTTACTAGGTATAGTAATCTTATATAATATATAAAAGAACAAAAATTTCTGCTAGAAAAAAAAAAAGAAAATGAGAGCAGAAATGTGATCAGAAATATGAACTAGATCGGTGATATGTTAGACCATAAAAAGAGAATTGGAACTAGAAATATGAAAGAAATACATTGTCTATAAATATAATAGAAGAACAAAAACCTTTTATAGAAAAGAAAAGGAAATGAGAGCAGAAATGGTGACTAAAATAAGAACTAGATCGGTATTGTTTAATGTGAAACGGAAAGTAGAAGTACAAATGTGGAAGAATTGGTCTTTCTATTACTAGGAATAGCAATCTATTATAATGTATACAGAAGAATAAAAACTTTTTGTAGAAAAGAAGAAAGTGAGAACATATTTGGAACAGAAATAAGAATGAGATCGGTGATGTGTTAAATCATGAAAAGAGCACTGAAACTAAAAATGTGAAAGAAATGGCTTGCTTATTGCTAGGAATAGCAATCTTCTATAATATATATATAGAACAACAAAAATCAAAAAAGGAAAGAAAATGAGAGCAGAAATGGGAAGAAAAATAAGAGCTAGATCAGTGATGTGTTAAGCCATCAAAAGAGCACTGGAAATTGAAGAAGTATGAACGAAATAGTTTGCCTATGATTAGGAATTGCAATTTTTTCTAATATGTATAAAAAGGAAAAAGAGATTTCTTCTAGAAAAGAAAATGAGATCAGAAATGGGAAAAGAAATAAGGACTAGACAAGTATATTAAATGTGATGAGGTAACTAGAACTAGAAATGTGAAAAAAAGGTCTTTTTTTACTAGGTTTAGCAATCTTATATAATTGTAAATGAACAAAAATTTCTGCTAGAAAAAAAAAGAAGATGAGAGCAGAAATGGGAACAGAAATAAGAACTAGATGGGCGATGTTTTAATTTAGGAAAAGAGCACTAGAACTAGAAATGTGAAAGGAATGGTTTTTGTAATTCTAGGAATATCAATCTTTTATAATATAAATATAGAAGAACAAAAAGTTTTTGTAGAATAGAACAAGAAATGAGATCATAAATGAGAACAGAAATAATATCTATATAATAGAATAGAAAAGGAAATGAGAGCAGAAATGGTAACTAAAATAAGAACTAGATCGATATGTTTAATGTGAAAAGGAACTATAAACTATAAAACTAAAAGAACTACAAATGTGGAAGAATTGGTCTTTCTATTACTAGGAGTAGCAATCTATTATATTATATACAGAAGAATAAAAAAAATTGTAGAAAAGAAAAAAAATGAGAACATAATTGGGAACAGAAATAAGAATGAGATCGGTGATGTGTTAAATCATGAAAACAGCACTGAAACATAAATGTGAAAGAAATGGTTTGCTTATTGCTAAGAATAGCAATCTTCTATAATATATATAGAACAACAAAAATCAAAAAAGGAAAGAAAATGAGAGCAGAAATGGGAAGAGAAATAAAAGCTAGATCAGTGATGTGTTAAACCATAAAAAGAGCACTGGAAATTGAAGAAATATGAAAGAGATAGTTTGCCTATGACTAGGAATTGCAATTTTTTCTAATATGTATAAAGAGGAAAAAGAGATTTCTTCTAGAAAAGAAAATGAGATTAGAAATGGGAAAAGAAATAAGGACTAGATCAGTATATTAAATGTGATGAGGTAACTAGAACTAGAAATGTGAAAAAAAAAGGTTTTTTTTTCTAGGTATAGCAATCTTATATAATATATAAAAGAACAAAAATTTCTGCTAGAAAAAAGAAAAAGTTGAGAGCAGAAATGGGAACAGAAATAAGAACTAGATCGGCGATTTTTTAATTTAGAAAAAGAGCACTAGAACTAGAAATGTGAAAGGAACGGCTTTTGTAATTCTAGGAATATCAATCTTTTATAATATAAACATAGAAGAACAAAAAGTTTTTGTAGAAAAGAACAAGAAATGAGGGCATAAATGAGAACAGAAATAAGAACTAGATCGGTGATGTGTTAGACCATAAAAAGGGAATTGGAACTAGAAATATGAAAGAAATACATTGTCTATAAATACAGTAGAAGAACAAAAACTTTTTATAGAAAAGAAAAGGAAATGAGAGAAGAAATGGTAACAGAAAGTAACTCATTTTCCAGCTACAAAGAGCTTTTTCTAAAATGGAAATACAATATCTCCTGAACAAAATTTTTCTAGAAGAATATAGAAGAATAAGAGCAGAAATAATAACTAAAATAAGAACTAGATCGGTATGTTTAATGTGAAAAGGAAACTAGAGCTACAAATGTGGAAGAATTGGTCTTCCTATTACTAGGAGTAGCAATGAATTATATTATATACAGAAGAATTAAAAAAATTTGTAGAAAAGAAAAAAAAGAGCACATAATTGGGAACAGAAATAAGAATGAGATCGGTGATGTGTTAAATCATGAAAAGAGCACTGAAACTAAAAATGTGAAAGAAATGGCTTGCTTATTGCTAGGAATGGCAATCTTCTATAATATATATAGAACAACAAAAATCAAAAAAGGAAAGAAAATGAGAGCAGAAATGTGAAGAGAAATAAGAGCTAGATCAGTGATGTGTTAAACCATCAAAAGAGCACTGAAAATTGAAGAAGTATGAAAGAGATAGTTTGCCTATGACTAGGAATTGCAATTTTTTCTAATATGTATAAAGAGGAAAAAGAGATTTCTTCTAGAAAAGAAAATGAGATTTGAAATGGGAAAAGAAATAAGGACTAGATCAGTATATTAAAAGTGATGAGGGAATTAGAACTAGAAATGTGAAAAAAAGGTTTTTTTTACTAGGTATAGTAATCTTATATAATATATAAAAGAACAAAAATTTCTGCTAGAAAAAAAAAAAGAAAATGAGAGCAGAAATGTGATCAGAAATATGAACTAGATCGGTGATATGTTAGACCATAAAAAGAGAATTGGAACTAGAAATATGAAAGAAATACATTGTCTATAAATATAATAGAAGAACAAAAACCTTTTATAGAAAAGAAAAGGAAATGAGAGCAGAAATGGTGACTAAAATAAGAACTAGATCGGTATTGTTTAATGTGAAACGGAAAGTAGAAGTACAAATGTGGAAGAATTGGTCTTTCTATTACTAGGAATAGCAATCTATTATAATGTATACAGAAGAATAAAAACTTTTTGTAGAAAAGAAGAAAGTGAGAACATATTTGGAACAGAAATAAGAATGAGATCGGTGATGTGTTAAATCATGAAAAGAGCACTGAAACTAAAAATGTGAAAGAAATGGCTTGCTTATTGCTAGGAATAGCAATCTTCTATAATATATATATAGAACAACAAAAATCAAAAAAGGAAAGAAAATGAGAGCAGAAATGGGAAGAAAAATAAGAGCTAGATCAGTGATGTGTTAAGCCATCAAAAGAGCACTGGAAATTGAAGAAGTATGAACGAAATAGTTTGCCTATGATTAGGAATTGCAATTTTTTCTAATATGTATAAAAAGGAAAAAGAGATTTCTTCTAGAAAAGAAAATGAGATCAGAAATGGGAAAAGAAATAAGGACTAGATCAGTATATTAAATGTGATGAGGTAACTAGAACTAGAAATGTGAAAAAAAAAGGTTTTTTTTTCTAGGTATAGCAATCTTATATAATATATAAAAGAACAAAAATTTCTGCTAGAAAAAAGAAAAAGTTGAGAGCAGAAATGGGAACAGAAATAAGAACTAGATCGGCGATTTTTTAATTTAGAAAAAGAGCACTAGAACTAGAAATGTGAAAGGAACGGCTTTTGTAATTCTAGGAATATCAATCTTTTATAATATAAACATAGAAGAACAAAAAGTTTTTGTAGAAAAGAACAAGAAATGAGGGCATAAATGAGAACAGAAATAAGAACTAGATCGGTGATGTGTTAGACCATAAAAAGGGAATTGGAACTAGAAATATGAAAGAAATACATTGTCTATAAATACAGTAGAAGAACAAAAACTTTTTATAGAAAAGAAAAGGAAATGAGAGAAGAAATGGTAACAGAAAGTAACTCATTTTCCAGCTACAAAGAGCTTTTTCTAAAATGGAAATACAATATCTCCTGAACAAAATTTTTCTAGAAGAATATAGAAGAATAAGAGCAGAAATAATAACTAAAATAAGAACTAGATCGGTATGTTTAATGTGAAAAGGAAACTAGAGCTACAAATGTGGAAGAATTGGTCTTCCTATTACTAGGAATAGCAATCTATTATATTATATACAGAAGAATAAAAAAATTTTGTAGAAAATAAAAAAAAATGAGAACATAATTGGGAACAGAAATAAGAATGAGATCGGTGATGTGTTAAATCATGAAAAGAGCACTGAAACTAAAAATGTGAAAGAAATGGCTTGCTTATTGCTAGGAATGGCAATCTTCTATAATATATATAAAACAACAAAAATCAAAAAAGGAAAGAAAATGAGAGCAGAAATGGGAAGAGAAATAAGAGCTAGATTAGTGATGTGTTAAGCCATAAAAAGAGCACTGGAAATTGAAGAAATATAAATGAAATGGTTTGCCTATGACTAGGAATTGCAATTTTCTCTAATATGCATAAAGAGGAAAAAGAGATTTCTTTTAGCAAAGAAAATGAGATCAGAAATGGGAACAGAAATAAGGACTAGATCAGTATATTAAAAGTGATGAGGGAACTAGAACTAGAAATATGAAAAAAGAGGTCTTTTTACTAGGTATAGCAATCTTGTATAATATATAAAAGAACAAAAATTTCTGCTAGAATAAAAAGAAGATGAGAGCAGAAATAGGAACAGAAAGAAGAACTAGATCGGCGATATTTTAATTTATGAAATGAGCACTGGAACTAGAAATGTGAAAGAAGTGGCTTTTGTATTTCTAGGAATAGCAGTCTTTTATAATATAAATATAGAAGAACAAAAACTTTTGTAGAAAAGAACAAGAAATGAGGGCATAAATAAGAACAGAAATAAGAACTAGATCGGTGATGTGTTAGACCATAAAAAGAGAATTGGAACTAGAAATAAGAAAGAAATACATTGTCTATAAATACAGTAGAAGAACAAAAACCTTTTATAGAAAAGAAAAGGAAATGAGAACAGAAACAAAAACTAAATCGGGGATGTGTTAAACATATCAAAAGAGCACTTGAACTAGAAATGTGAAAAAAATGGCTTTGAAGTTTGTTTATGTTTTTTCTTTATAATTTTTTTTTCTCAAATTTTTTTTGGTTTCCGTTTTCTTCTATATGTAGTTTCATTTAGAATATTTTGTCGTTTTATAACTTCTAAAATGTTTGTTACTCTTCTAGAAATTCTTCTTCTAGAATCGTTTTTATTGAGTCTTTTCAATTTAGTAGTTTAAACTGAGATTTGGGTTTGTACTAAGAAAGACAATATTTCTACTAAAAACTTTTTAATTTTTACAGTTTTTTGCTCTTTGTTTGTCTTTTTTCAAATTCTTCTAGAAGTTTTGTATGCTATAATTTTTTTTTGATTTTTTTCTTATTACAGAATGTTTCTTTGGTATTTTTTTTATTATTTGTCGTTCTTCAATATGCCTACATTAAAAAACGAAAAGTCAATTTTGTGACACAAATGCAAGTTTATAAAACGAGAGCGAAGCGCGAACGTCTTTAAAATAATAATAATAATAAAACCTCTTAAATGTTTTCAATCATTTCTTGTAAATTTTCGTTCGTTACTCTCACTTGTTTTGATTTCTTGATTAGAGATCGGTTCGTAATTAAAGAGTTATTTTTCTAAATTTGATGGACAAGCATTAAAAACGATAAATCAACGTCGTTTTGTTAATTACAACGCCAATTCATGTAATATCACAAATGCGATAAGATATACGAAAAACCTTTTCCACCTATCATAGAAATCCCTTCAAAGGTAGATAATTACAGCGTCAAGCTTTTCGCACCTAGTAATTAAAACAAAGTTTATTTCAATAGCCATTATTCATAAATCATTCTTTTTACATCATGTATACACGTAATTATAATTCGAGCAAAATCTACATTGCTAACGACGCCATTGATTAATTACAATAAGTTCTATGACGACATGTGAACGGATTAACTAACTGCTAACAATGCCCTACGCCACTGGCGAACTGATATCACGTTCTGACTTTTCTTTTACAAATTACTTCTTAGCTCGTGTTAATCTTTGAAATAATTAGACGAGACAGGAACGGACTCACCTAACATATTTAACATGCCTTTATCATGCAAGAAATGTACATAGATAATGTTAAAAAACTTTTAATGAGCCGGCTCGAAGGACCTGACATTGTCGCCTCCAGCTTCAATATTCTACAAAAAATTTCGGTAAACGAAGACGGAAATTACTGTAAATTGTCTCTACATCCGGCTCAACAGACCTCTAAGACCCGAAGGAGACAGTTATAAAAATTAATGTGGAGACACATAAAAAAATTAAGATTTTTTATTTTAAAATTAGAAAGCCGAAGGCGATATTTATTACAAAATTTTTTTAAAAATTAACAGGATGTTTGTGGTATTATCTCAAAAATTATTTCTTGTAAGTTAGTAGATTTGCATGACATAACAAATAGAGATTTAGTTTTATCAACTTTCTACATGGATTTCTATATTTTGATCCACACAAAAATTTACAAAACATCTAGATCTATAAGAAATAATTTTTACAGATCTAGATTTTTTTGTACAATATATGTTTAAGATTTACGTACACTTTGATCTACAATAAACAAGATTTCTACATCTGTATAATAACTTTCGTCGTCAAGAATAAAATTATTTGAATTTTGAGTCACAGAATAACAAATGCATCTAGATCTATTAGAATGATATTTACTAATTGCTATGTATAAGGTTTTCTAGAAACTGAGTGTTAATTTTATAGAATTAGATTGTTGTCATGTTTTGCAGATGATGCAGATGACATCGATATAACTTATATAAAACATTCAAATCTAGATCTATCAAGTTGTCTTTTTCGACATGTAGATCTTGATTTGTAAACCAAAAAATGCATGAATCTATTATATTTTTTGTTCCTGATTTAGATGATAGTCATTTACAATCTAGATGCAAAAGCAGAAAAGAAGTTTCTAGATCTAGATAATTTCATAGACTTTGTACATACAAGTATTTAAACCGCTTTTTAATACTTAAACACGTTTCGAGGATCTAGATTTAGAGCTACAGTCTGTGATTTGGGATGTTCGTATTATTTGTAACAAGACAATGAATAACTATGTCGTGTTGATTATAGATCTAGATTGTTGTCGTGTTTCGCAGATGATCTAGATGACGTAGATGAACATTTAATAGATAAAACATTTGAAATCTCGATCTATCAAGCTTCTTTTTTTAAAACATTTAGATCTTGACGTAATAGTTTTCTAAGTCAATCTAGATCAAGTTTTAAGTAGATCTTTTCTTAAAACATCTAGATCTTGACTTGCAAAACAAAAAATGCATTGATCTACTATATTTTTGATTTTTGATTTTGATGATATTGTGATTTTGTAGAACTACAATAAATTCAAAATTTAAAAATTCTGTTTTTAAACATGATCTACACGATTTATTTATTTACAACTACAGCGTTTTTGTAATTTTATAGATCTAGATGCAAAAACAGGAAAAACTTCGTCTCTAGATAATTTTATAGAATTTATATATAAGAGTATCTAAACAGCTTTACAAAATTATTGAAATGTTTGAATTATTCTATTGCTTTGTAGATCTAGATTTAAAGCTACAGTATTTGATTTGAGATGTTTGTGTTATCTGTAGCAAGATAATAAATAACTAAAGATTTATTATTGTCGTGTTACTTACAGATCTAGATTGTTGTTGCGTTTTGCAAATGATGTAGATGACGCAGATGAATTTGTATAAAACATTTAAATCTAGATCTATAAAGTTTCTTAATAAATGTTTTTTAAGATATCTAGATCTTAGCTTGCAAATCCAAAAATTTAAATAAATTAACGAGGGACAGATCTAGATTCTTTTATTGTTTTTCATAGATTGTTGTTGTTTTTAAACTAGACATACACGATTTATTTATTTAAGACTTTGGCGTTTATACAATTTTGTATATCTAGATGCAAAAGCAGGATAAACCTTGTAATCTAGATAATTTTATAGAATCTGTATATACGAGCATTTAATTAGTTCTTTAAAACTTATTTACATTGTTTTATTGTTTCGTAGATATAGATTTAGAGCTTTAGTATTTGATTTAGGATGTTTGTGGTATCAGTAATAAGATAATAAATAAATGTTATTTTTATAGATCTAGATTGTCGTCTTAGTTCATGCAAACAGAGACAAAAATTTTAATCTTATTAATTTAGCGCTGTTAAACAGTTATCACACAAAATTTTTATTAAGCTTCTCGGTTTATGGATTAAAAATTAGTAATTTATAAAATTAAAGAACTCTCTTTGATGATAAGGACAACCGTATTTTCAATTAAATACGAATAGTAAAAGAGCTAAAAATGTCTATCTAAAGTAGAGAAGAAAGCTTTGAATGCAAGAAAACTTATTGATAGTCACCTTATTACCACATTACATCACGTCTGCGATTCACACCGGCGTGTAATCAAAAGTTGAGGTCCCCAGGCAAGGTCGTCTACCTGTTACCTAAGGAAATACCATCTGTTATGATTTTTTTCGGCGTAAACACAACAACCAATTATTCTTCAATACAATGAACAGTGCAAGAATCCAACAATTTCTCTTTTAATAACGTTTTTTTCTCTCTCTCTCTCTCGTAATAAATTACTTAGCGAATTATCTCCACTTGAAACTTCCACATACCGTAATATGCATTGTTGATGTATCTAAGCCTGAGGCGAGTCTAATTATTAAAATAAATTAAATCGATTCCTTGCCAAAATCGTCGAGATTTGACCTTTTTCAAGCCGAGTCAAAGTGAAACTTGTAATGATAAACATCAAGAGAGTATAATCGCGTGAGTTCCAAAGCTTCTCCACTGACAGGAATTTATTTGAAGCTCACGTGTAGGCAACGGTCTGACTTAAAGTTATAGCTTTACAAAGAGAAATTTTGAAGACGGGAGTCTCGCAAGACATCCAAAACTAATTAAATAGTTTACTTCACATGCACACCATTATCTTTCTCCTTCTATCTCTTTATGCTAATTGCTAGCGCCTAGTAGGCAGTTATAAAAAGACGATTTTTTTCTTTTTCTTGTTGTACACTGGTAGCAACATTCGCGATAATGAAAAGGAATTGTCTCTTCATTATCTCGCCTAAAAATTGAAAGTGCAACTGTCGACTCGATTCGCTACACGTTCTCTCTATTCAAATAAACGTAATAAGCATCGGAAATATCGCCTAGTAAGAGTAATGAGGACATAATTGGCGTCATGTCGAGACCACATAAACATATCGAGATAATTGAACATCGCACTTCTTACACAATTCAAAATCGGGATGAACTACCGTTACAATAAAAGACAACCAACTAACTAATAAGGCAAATTTATTTCACGCCGATTATGCGAATATACGAACAGGACCGGCACGAGGAACAAGACGCCAAAATTTAGATAGAGGAAATAAAAGTCGTAGTAGAAAAAATAAGATACAAACAGCGTGATTATTAGGAAAAGGAACCAAAAATAGAAAAAGGAACGGAAATGGGTCTGAAAATAATGAAAATTGAAGAAAAAAATGATTGGATTCAGAATAAAGAGAATTAAAAGGCAAAACTAGAATAGAAAATAGATTTGGAAATTTAGAAATTGTTACTCTAGTAAATTCTAGATGATTACACTTATACCTCAAGCGGACTAAGCCACAAAATTTTAGATAGAGTAAATACGAGTTGTAGTAGAAAAAATAAGATACAAATAGCGTGATTATTAGGAAGAGGAACCAAGAATAGAGAAAGGAACAGAAATGGGTCTGGAAAAAATGAAAAGAAAGGAAGAAGAATGATTGGAATTAGAATAAAGAGAAGTCTGATGCATTTAGAATTAGAAGGAAGAACTAATATAGAAAATAGATTTAGAAATTTTGATATTGTTGCTCTCGAAAATTCTAGATGATTAAATCTGGCACAAGGTACAAGCGGATTAAGTCACAGAACTTTAGATAGAGGAAAAATGAGTTGTAGTAGAAAAAATAAGACACAAACAGCATGATTATTTGGAAGAGGAACTAAAAATAGGAAATGGAACAAAAATGTGTCTGGAAATGATGAAAAGAGAAGAAAAGGAATGGTTGGAATCAGATTAAAGAGAAGTTAGATGAGCACAGAATTGGAAGAAAGAACTAGAATTGAAAATATAGATAATGTTGCTTTTGAAAATTCTAGATGATTACAACTTAGGAGGTGTCAGCGGACTAAGCCGCAAAATTTTAGATAGAGTAAATACGAGTTGTAGTAGAAAAAATAAGATACAAATAGCGTGATTATTAGGAAGAGGAATCAAGAATAGAGAAAGGAACAGAAATGGGTCTGGAAAAAATGAAAAGAAAGGAAGAAGAATGATTGGAATTAGAATAAAGAGAAGTCTGATGCATTTAGGATTAGAAGGAAGAACTAAAATAGAAAATCGATTTAGAAATTTTGATATTGTTGCTCTCGAAAATTCTAGATGATTAAATCTGGCACAAGGTACAAGCGGATTAAGTCACAGAACTTTAGATAGAGGAAAAATGAGTTGTAGTAGAAAAAATAAGACACAAACAGCGTGATTATTTGGAAGAGGAACTAAAAATATGAAATGGAACAGAAATGTGTCTGGAAATGATGAAAAGAGAAGAAAAGGAATGATTGGAATCTGAATAAAGAGAAGTAAGATGAGCACAGAATTGGAAGAAAGAACTAGAATCGGAGATATAGATTATGTTGCTGTTAAAATTCTAGATGATACAACTAGCACGAGGTGAAAGCGGACTAAGTCACAAAATTTTAGATAAAGGAAATACGAGTTGTAGTAGAAAATATAAGATACAAACAGCGTGACTATTTGGAAGAGGAACCAAAAATAGGAAAAGGAAGAGGAATAAGATAGAAATGGGTCTGGAAATAATAAAAAAGAGAGGAAGAAGAATGATTGGATTTAGAATAAAGAGAAGTTAGATGAGTTTAGAATTAGAAGGCACAACTAGAATAGAAAATTGAATCGAAAATTTAGAAATTGTTATTCTCGAAGATTCTAGATGATTAAAAGCGGCACGAGGTGCAAGCGGACCAAGCCACAAACTTTTAGATAGAGGAAATAAGAGTTGTGGTAGAAAAAAATAAGACACAAACAGCGTGATTATTAGGAAGGTGAATCAAAAATAGGAAAATGAACAGAAATAGGTCTAGAAATAATGAAAATAGAAAAAGGAGAATGATTGGAATGGAGGTAAAAATAAGATTTGATTTAGAATTAGAATAAAGAGAAGTCAGATGGGGTTAGGATTATAAGGAAGAACTAGAATAGAAAATAGAATTGGAAATTTAAATATTGTTGTTTTCGAAGATTTTAGATGACTACTGATAAATACAAATTCGATTACTGATAGCCAGACAAGAATAAAAGAGAAACTAAAGAAGCTTATGGAAGAGTAAAGATATATTCTTAAAATACAGAAGAAGTTTTTGCTAGAACAACAATGTTTGGAAGAAAAAAAGTAATTTTAAGAATTTCTAATTAGTAGAAAATTAGAAGCATAGTATGGGAAAAAATGAAACACGCATGAACAACAGCTGAAAGAAGAAGATTACCAAAAAGAAAGATTTTGAGAGAGCAAGAAAGGTTTCTGGAAAATAGAAGAATATCTTTAGAAAAGCCCCAATGACAGCGTTTTGAGGAAATAGAGAAAGGTCGATTAGTATATCAAAAGAAAATTGATTTTGAGAAATGACGATTAGAAGACAAAGACAAACAAAGAGTAAAAAACGACAATTAAAAACCACTTTTAGAAGAAAAGAAAGAACTAAGAGAAAATGTGGAAGAACAAAATGTGAATCATCTATTGACAGCGGTCTTAGAAAGAATTAGTCAAAACGTTGGATTACAGGAAATTAGTTAAGAATAAAAGAGGGACAGACTTATTTACGGTTTGAGAAGTAAAGAAAAAAAAGTTAAAGAGGCTTCTGGAAGAGCAAAAGAATGTTTTGAAAGAACAGAAGATTCTGCTAGTGTTAAAACTTGAGCATCGTCATTTGAAAGAAAAAGGAAAATTAGAAAACGAAAAAGTTGAAACACGGCAGCTGAAAAAAAAAATCTGGAAGGGCAAAACGTTTCTGAAAGAACAGAAAAATATTTTCAAAAGCCAAAAGACGGCGTTTAGAAGAAGAATTTCAAAAATGAGGGTTAGAAGAACCGAATAATATTCTATTAAAAGCTGAAATGTTAGCTGGATAAACAGAGAGATTCTAGAAGGATAAAAAAAGTTTCTAGAAGAATTCGAGAAAAGACGACAAGACGAGAGGGAAAAGCCAGTAAAGACTCTAAGGAAACAAAAAAACTATTGTGAAAGAGTGTAAAATAACACGATTAGAAGAGAAAGAAAGAGAAACAAAGATGAAATAGTGATTTAGGAGAAAGGAAAGAACTATGAAAAAATATGGAAAAACAGAAAAATGTTCTAGTGGTCTTACATTACCAATTTAGTAATATAGTTACTGAGTTTTTAACAATCTAAATTGAAAAGCTTATTCTTTAATTTTATGTAGATAAAGCACAGATTTATTATCAACAAATTGTGGACTTAAGAATGTATGTCGTTTGTATCGCAAAATTAGTTCAAGCCGTCCCTGTCCACAAATCATCATTACAATAATGAGCAGCAGGCGAGCAAAAATTTTTTTCTAGCATTATTACTATTATTATTATCAAGTCGGAAATTGGCTGCGGTTTCATGTCTATTGCTCGGCATTAATTGCGCCACGAAAAGAGAAAAGAAAATATTTCTAGAGTGGCAGTGTTTCACTGTGCTGCTGTTACGGCTGGAAAACTTTTAAATTAAAGCGCTGCTGCTCCACTATTCTTGTTGAAAAATAATCTCCGAGTTTTAAAGATTATGTCGTGTTTGGTCTATGTTTTTACGCGAACAAAACGATTGTTTCGTTTGCTTTATTCTTTTTTTACAACATTGTTCGGAAAGTTTCAAGATGTAACCGCTACTTAGACGAGATGAATGCAACACACCAAACATTTATTTTTCTTTACAGACATTTGCATTGCAATCAGTTAAAGCTACCACAATGTATACTTAGGTTTAATCTGACGTTACACACAAGTCGTAAATAAAATTCACGAGTTAAAAGAGAAAAATTGAGAAAGAATTAATATGAGTACTTGGAACAAGGAATAGAAAACGAGAAATGAGTGAATAAGAGCGGAAATAGAAAAAATAACATATAGACAGCATGATAAATAAGAAGAGGAACAAAATTAAAATTTAGATAAAAATAGAAATTAGGATTACAGTAAATGAAAAGACAACTACTCAACAATGAGTAGGATAAACAACAAAATATTCTATTTTTTGCTTTTCTAACATCTGTTTTAGCTCTTCCTACTCTTCTAGAACATTTTATTGCTTTTTTTAACTAACTGACGTCTTTTAACTTTTCCTAGATTTTTCTGTTGCTTTTTTCTAATCAATTATCGTTTTTTAAATTCTTCTAAAATCTCCTTTATTTTTCTAGATTTTTTTTGCTATTCTATTTTGTTGTGACATTTTTTTCTATTTTTATTGAAGATTTTTATCTCCTCTTATGTTTATGCCGTTTCTCATATTCTTTTAGATACTTTTTTTGCTTTTTCTGCAACCAATCGACGTTTCTCTTGTTTTTATTCCAAATGCCGCTTTTGAAGCTATCCTATAATGTTCTTCTGTTTTTCCAGAGCTTTGTGCTTTCTTCAAAAACAAAAACCAGATTAGAAATAGAAATAGATACGTATACAAATCAAAATGAAAGCAAAAACTAAAGTAAAAATTAGAACAACGCGTTTAAATTTAGATTTACTAAATTGTTAGAAGAAAACAAGTAAGAAAATGCTGCTTCTACACTCAAATTGCTATTTCTGCTACTTTTTTTCTTCTCTTACTTTAAGTTATGGTTTGCTTGGAAGAAACATAGCAAACTAGTTTTTCTATTTTTATTTGAAATTTTTTGATTTTGCTCTTTAATTTCTTTAAATTCTTATATATCAGTTTCTTGTTTCCAACTAAGAGATTTAACAAAAATAGAAACAATGATCTAAATAGCAACAGTACAATGATAGAAATAAAAATAGAAATGATAATAGAAATAGGAATACAAAGGAGAAGAAAAATAAAAAAAGTACTAGAGATAAAAATAAGAATGCAAAATATAGATACAGAGCTAGGAATTAAAAGAGAAATGAGGGTAGAAATAGAAATACTGAATAGAAACGGGAACAGTTCTACAAACAGAAATATGAAAACAAATAGATATGAGAGTAAAGTACTTTGTCTTGTCTGAAACCTTTCTTTCTAAAGCATTTTGTAATTTTTTTATATTTCCTAGAAGTGGGAGAAATAATACAAAAAAAAAAGAAATAGAAAAATACAAAAGTGAAATCATGAAGGAGCATATAAATAGAACTGGAGATTAGAATAAGAACTATGTTTATAGGTTTAGAAAACAGGAAATTAAAAAAATAGAAGTAGGATAATAAAAATGAATTTAGAACAGGATAGGAAAATGGAATTAAGAAGTGAAACTTGAGTTGGAATCAGAATTGGAACAGATGGCTTTATTTCTGCTACCAATTTTCTTCTTCTTCTTATAATGCAAATGAAACTGGTAGTACGAGTGGGTTTATTATTTAAAACGAAGAACTTGTGAAATGAGAAGAGAGAATAGAAAATAAAAATCAGAACTAAAATAAACAAATAGGATATAAACAGAGGAAAAAATTTAAAAATAGAAGTGGGAGTAATAATAAGTAGAAACAGAAGTATACAAAACTAAAATCAAGAAGGAGAATATAAATAAAAATGGAGATTAGAATGAGAACTACGTTTATAGATTTAGAAAGCAGTAAAAGAAAGAAATAGAAGTAGGATAATGAAAATGGAATTAAGAAATGAAAATTGATTTGGAATCAGAATTGGGATAGAAATCTCTATTTCTGCTACCAATTTTTTTTTTTTCTAATGCATACTAATCTGGTATTACGAGTGGGTTTATTATTTAAAATGTAAAACTTGTGAAATGAGCAGAAAGTAAAGGGTGATTCTGGCCGCTGGAAAGATGTGGTAATAACTTTGAAACTATAATAAAATTTGGTCTTTCATTAAGATGAAATTGACCTGTTTTAGCATTTTTTCGAAATTTGAACGAAATCTACGATTTTAAAATTTAATTGGGACACCTGTATATGTAAAAAAAGGGAACAGGAGTGTTGATTGCTTAGGTTAGCGCGGTTTATCTTGTATTTTTTGCCACAATGAAATAAATATGATTTTAAAGCGTGCGTTTTCATCATGTATAAGTCTTCAAGTAAGCTGTTTTAATACTGAATTAGCTGCCACTTGAAGTTCCTCAAGCACACGAAATACGTGAAGATTATAGAGCGTTATGAATTTGTTGCTTCAACCCTTTCTTTAATTAGTTTAACCGAAAAATTTCGAAATTCTCGTTTAAAATTGGTTGTATAATTTCGTTTCTACCGTTGGGATAATTCGTTCGTCAATCTCCATTTTATTAAAACCTCATTGTCTACCGCTGTATAAATATGCAATAACTCCAAAACGATATTACACGTCCTCTTTTGAATTTATGAGATATTGTGTTTGCCAGCTTCCTTCTTTTGATTATTGAAATAAAATAATAAACCTTCTTGGGGCGTGTCTAAGTCGTTTCATACCCCATAATTTCGGCCAACATTTACACCCGAGTTGGTTCTTTCGACTCGAATCAATTCTCTCGACGGCCACTTACATTATGATTAATGTGGCAAGGTTGTATGCGGTATTACATAACCCAATGTGAATGCACCTTCACATTGTTTCACTCTCAGCCTTCCCCTGGCTATAAATCAAGCATCTGCATCGATGAAACGAAAAAAACCATCACCCAGTGGATTGAACGTCCGTCAAACGGTGCAGCTTTGTTTGCTTTCTATTAAATTGTAAAACTGATCAACGGAACGCCAATATTAAATATTGGCAGAATGTCGACGAGATGGGTTCTTCCGGTAGCGCAAACAACACTCATGGGAAATAATAAGAAATTTTCTGGGTGGGCGTAAGCCGATTTGTTCTTTGCATATTTCCTCTGGCCGTTCAAACTGACATCTGGTACGAAAGCAACAAATCTTCCCGACGAGGGTAATAGGTTTTACGCGGACTTTGCATGATTAAAATTCCGAGCTTCCGGGTCGATGGAGACGTCCCAACGGATGACAGATCAAGATTCTTACAATTTTATTACTACTGACTTACAACCAACCAGAACTGAGATCTTATCAAATTCCTGAGGTGTAGGGTTCCCAGACACCTACAACAACAAACTTACGTCGACAACTAGCAACATAAATAAGAGACAAGAGAAAGAAATTTGCATTCTAGAGATATATGACTGTCACTATTAAAAAAAAATTGCTCATATTTCCTATTTTATTTTCTATATAATAATAACTATTCCTTCTACATCAAATGTTAATAATACAGTGTTTTTTCGGAAAGCACCGCAACAACCGCACCATCTGTTCCAGTACCAACGGAGACAGTAGAAATTGCTTCAAAAAAAATTAAATAAAGATTTTGAAAGATCTGGAATAAAAAAAAGCAAAAATTGAATCGGGAAAACTAGAAAACGACAACTGAAAGAGAAAGAAGAATAAAAGAAACACTATACAACATAAAATGAATTATTGTTTAAACAATTTTTTAAAGACGACATTCCTCTTAATAATGCATCTAAAAGAACAATAATAAAAAATGCGTTAGATATCATTACAGGAAATAATATTAGAATTTTAAATAGTGATCCAAGAAGATTTACTACAGAGAAGAACCGTTTTTCTCCTGTTGCATCAATACCTATTCCTTCTACATCAAATGTTAATTATCCAGTGTTTTTTCGGAAAGCACCGCAACAACCGCACCATCTGTTCCAGTACCAACTGAGACAGTAGAAATTGCTTCACCCCCTAATTGTTCTAGAACTACGATTCAGTGTCTTTACCAAAACGTAAGGGGTTTAAGGTCAAAAACCTCCGAATTCTCCAACAATTTTTTATCTATTTCCGAGGAATTTGATTTGAGTATTTTAACAGAAACTTGGTTAGATTCTAGTATTTTTGACAATGAACTATTTCCTAATAACTTTCATATTTATCGCCAGGACCGGAATTATCAAGTTTTAGGCAGCTCTAGAGGCGGTGGCGTTTTAATTGCTGTGAATGGAAATTTTTCTTGTCACAAAATTGATGTGTCTAATATTATAGAAGCGGTTCCAATAATTGATCTGGTAGCTATTAACTTAAGTACTACTATGTATCAACACTTTTATATTCTTGCTGTCTATATTCTTCCCGCCACATCGTTCAACGACTACGACACTTTTCTCGATCATCTTAACGGCTTAATTGAATTGCACCAAGAGAATATCATTTTTAAAGGTGACTTTAATACACCCCAGTATAGTAGTAATCTAAATAACAACTTTGTTCTTTCACTTAGAAACTTCGTATTATTTCATGGTCTTAAACAGTATAATACAATATTTAATAATCACAATAGCATGCTGGATCTTCTGTTTGCTAAGTTTCTTTGTCAGATTGACAAATCAGATATTTCTCTCGTTCTTGAAGATAGTTTTCATCCTACACTTAAATTCTACTTTAAAGCTCAATCCCATAAACCAGATACGTTTTCTTTTAATGACAAGGTAATTTCCTATAATTTCAAAAGGCATACTTTCCTCGCCTATATGAACTATTACTCAACATTGACTGGTCAGATTTGGAAAAAACAAACGATGTAAACTTATCCTGCGACATTTTGTAGAGCACCCTACAGCAAGTTTTCGATCTGAGTGTTCCAAAAATATCTCTTAGAAATAAGAAAAATTCTAATTTTCCTCTTTGGTACGATATGGAAATCATCAAATGTCTTCGCGAGAAGTCGGCTTTATTAAAAAGATTTCGTAAATCTCATTGGCAGAATTCGTATGAACAATTTAAAATTTTGCCATCAAGAACCAAGCAACTTATTCAAAAAGCATATTCTAATTATATTTCTTCAATGGAATCAACTATCTCTAAAAATCCGAAAAATTTTTGGACATTTGTTCGGTCAAAGAAAAACAAGTCTCGCATCCCAGGCACCATGTTGGTAAATGGGAAAGCAGTTTCCAACCCCAGTAGTATAGTGAATCACTTTGCTGAATTTTTTAAGAGCGTAATTATACCAAGTTCATGTTCTAATCATTCCAATGTTCTTGGCGACAAGTTTCTCGAAACAATAAACATCGGAAGTATACCCGAAAGTGAAATTGTAACGGAACTGAAACATGTAAAAGCTACCCTAACATCGGGCTGTGATGGTATTCCAGGTTTTTTACTTAAGGACTGTGCGTACGTTTTTGCAAAACCTCTTTGTCATATTTTCAATTTAATACTGAAATCTTCTACTTTCCCTAAAATTTGGAAGGTGGCGCAAGTCTGCCCAATACTCAAAAATTGTAATCCTAACGTAATACAGAACTATCGACCTATTTCTATTTTGTGTAATTTTTCAAAAGTATCTGAATCGATTATTTACACTCATATTTATTCTTGCGTTAATAATTACATCTCTCCCTGTCAGCATGGTTTCATGAAAAAACGATCCACGATTACAAATTTAGCCTGTTTTGCACAGTACATTGCAGATGCTCTTGACAAACGAAAACAAGTAGACGCCATTTATATGGATTTCCAGAAAGCATTCGATCAAATGGATCATCATATACTTTTGAATAAACTTGATAGCTTCGGTTTTTCTGGTTCTTTGCTTTCGTTAATGCAATCATATCTTTTCGACAGGAAACAACAGGTTAAATATCGCAATTACCTATCTGATATGTACACTCCAACTTCTGGGGTTCTACAAGGGTCTTATCTTGGTCCCCTTCTGCCTCTTCTTTTCATAAACGATATTACTCTTTCGTTGAACTCTTGTCATGAGTTGTTATTTGCCGACGACTTAAAATTGTACTTGGAAATTAATTCTATCGACGACTGTAGAACTCTGCAAAGTAATCTCGACGCACTGTATAACTGGTGTAAGAGAAATCATCTGCAACTAAATCTGTCTAAATGCAATGTGATATCTTTCACGAAAAAGCACCATCCAATCGAATTCTCTTACAACATAGCATCATGTGACTTAAACCGAGCCCTTACTGTTAAAGACCTGGGCATTATCTTCCACGTAGAACTTACGTTTAACGACCATATTGCTGATATTATATGTAAAGCTTATAGATTGTATGGTTTCATATAGAGAAACTGCAAAAATTTTTCTAATGTTCGGCCATTGACTATTTTATTTTACGCTTTGGTACGGTCTAGATTAGAATACGGATCGTTGATTTGGTATCCTATCTACAACACCTATATCTTACAGATTAAAAAAATACAACGAAAGTTTTTAAAGTTCTTATCATTTTTAGTGGACGGCATCTATCCTGAAAGAGAAATTGATTAAGGTCTTCTATTAATTAAATTCAATTTTATTTTCTTAGAAACTCGACGGATTTGCTATGCATTAAAATTCTTCGTTTCTACAATTTATTATTTTGCACATCTTCATTTCTACAGTTTTGTTCTTTAATTTTATGATTCTGCAGTTTTGCAGTTTTACAGTTCTACAATGGTAAAATTCTAGGTTTATTTAAATACTGCTAACCAATGATTTTACATTACTTTTAATTTTGAATTTTAACATGTCTATGTCATTTTACATTCTAGAACTAAGCCACAACATTTCTAATATCCGAAATATTATTTCTGTGATATTACAGTTTCTGAAAACAATTTTTAGAAATTATTACGACTCCACGTTTTTTCAGTTTTACATATTTCCTAAGAGTTTGACGTTTGTTCTTTAACTTTTCGATTTTACGGTTTTTTGTTTTGTAATTTCACAGTTTTTGGGTATAAATTTGTAACAATTTTAAGAAATTTTAGTTCTAGATATTTAATTAAATTTTTGAAATTTTTTTATCGCCATTTTGTCAATACAACGTAGAACTTTTTGGGTATTACCATGGAGGGCGTTGAATGATCACCAGTGCGACAATTTTTCATGTCCAGGCCTCCACTACCAAATATTCTTGCCACTTCAATTTTAAATTTTGTAATTGTAGCTATCTCTTGTACCAAAGAGCAGCTAACATGTTAAAGTAACCGTTGTTACTACATTATTTTAATTATTTAGGGCTTTTCACACTTTTATCTATAGTCTAAAAAAATCTCGAGAGAATAATTAAAAAACTGAAAATTTGTCATCATTACAAGGAATCTTGGTGTAAAAAGAGATAGTTAAAATTGGTGCGATTTTAAGATTCTTTTTGTCAAAGTTTTCCCGGCTAAATGTTTTTGCTACCAGTTTCAAATGAAATTTGGCTCTTTTTTGTCATTTTTTTTTTCAAAAACTGTTTTTATAAATGAAAAGCATTCATCTGTTAACATTTTTCTCTGAAAGAAGGCTTGCTTATAATAGTGGTTACAGTTAGGGCACTAAAACAAGGAATGAGTAATTTAGCATCCACCTTTAAGTGTTTCCCGCGACATTTATATATCAAACTAATAAATATTTAGTAGTTGGTGGTTTTAGAATCGATTTTAATAGCGATAAAAGTAAGATCAATAAATTTATGTATGTTCTACCGCAAAGATTGGAGTAGAATAACTGTAAATCGAAGTGAATGAGTTGAAATTATTTCTAATGGCTGTTTAAATTCACTTACAACGATTACAACAAAATAGTGATTTTATAGCAGTAACAATTTGTCTGATTTATGGTGATTCACTTTCACAGGGTAAAAAAGGAAAACCTTATGGTGTTGAAACAATTTCCCACAAAATCGTTTCAGAGAGTTATTTAAAAAAATTGAGCTTAACTGGTTTTACTAGCCGCATTTCCGGATTAAGAGTGCTACTGGTGAATACCACCGACATCAATAAGAGTAATTACCAATAGTATGCAACTTAGCATGTAATTAAAATTTACAACTATGTTAAGCTACTTCCTTATACCCAAATCCTTGTAATTTAATTCTCGATATTTCCGTGTCCATTCATCTCGAATCCGCCTCCACTTGTCTCTTCCCGACTTTGTTAATTTCAGTGAACAAAACGATTTTAATTATTTACGATTGCATTTGTAATATACGACATACGCACTGACGTTAATTTCACTTGGAAACGTTAGTGTTAGCTCCAGGGTGCCATTTCTAGTCTGATATACAGATAATAAGCGCCAAGATTCAATCAATGCTTTTATGAAGATGTATTCGATGACTAATTTCAAATTATCCCTCATTAAGTTGCTTCGGGAATAATTTATAGTCTGTCGTTCGAAGACTTATCACCCAGAATCCTAACTTAATAAAGACAAGAACGAGGAGATACGAAACGTGAAGGGAATTTGTTGCTAAAGAAAAAATCGACGATTATTATTCTTAATTTGTAGGCGAAGAGAAATTTGTTTTGCTTCTTCAACTATTCCAGTGTTAATTGAATTGACCTCGGATTCTTTGCAACTAATGAAGATTCATAGATAGATACGGAGAAAAGATTTTTTTTTTTTGATTGTAGAACCACGACTTGAGTGCCAAAATAAAAATTTCAACAGAATATGATTGGAATAACACTTTGACAGAACGCCACTGTTTAAACGTCACAGTCGTTTGGGGACAACTGTGCGTATTGAAAACTATAAAAAACATAAAAGAACGGCTAGAGAATTGCTAATTATTAATACACGTGCGTTATTGAAGGAGAAAACTAAAATTTTTGACATTTTGTTGATAAAACGCTGACCTTAAACTACAAGAATAAGAGTAAAGCACGGCGAAGAGGATACTAAAAGAAAATAGCCAAAGAGAATTTAAAATGAATGAACCAAACATAGAAAAATTTGTTAATTAAAGAAGAGACAGTACGACACTAAAATAATAGAAGGGATTAAGGAAAAATACAGAAAAACACAAATATTTTTTTTTAAGATTTGGAAGTGAGAATTATTGAAAATTTGCTTTATTCCAATGCAGACTTTCCTCAAGATTTGACTCTAAAGGCCATTTTTTTCTTACAACAATTTTTTTTAATTTATACTAGTTTTAACCTTTCTTGTTCTTCTTTTTTTTCAGTAATCGTTTTTTTTTGTTCTTTTCTATCTTATAAACGTTGTTGTTATTTAACTTTGCCTAGAATCTTTATTTGTTTTCTCAGATATCTCCAAATCAACGTTTTTCAACTTCGTAAATCATCTTTTGTTGTTTCTTTTCTTTTTCTTCTAATTTTTGTTTTTCTGTTTAGAACAATTTTAAACATTCCTAAAATTCTGACGTTGTTGAAACTGTAATAAATGATATCTTTAATAGATTCTCAAGCTTCCTAAATTTATGACTAAAAATTAATTAAAATCATTAGAATTTAGTGATTCTTAGTGCGCCAAGATCTGATACAACAGTTTTTAAAATTCCTAAGATCCCAAAATTTTCTAAAATTCTAATAATTTATATTTCTTAATAGATTCTCAAGTCTCTTCAATTTTTGAACAAAAATTTGTTTATTTCACTAGATTTTAGTGTTTGTTAGTGCTCAAAGATTCGATACAACAATTTTCAAGATTCCTAAAATTCTAAAGTTTTTTAAAGTTTTAATAATAATTTAATAATTGTATTCTTTAACAGCTTTTTAAATAAGTCTTTACTTCATCATTGAAAAGTAGGTAAAATTCGTAAAATTGAGTATTTCTTAGTGATCCAAAATTTGATACAACAATTATCAATATTTCTAAGATTCTAAACTTTTCTGAAAATCTAATAATAACTTCTATTTTTTAATAGACTTCCGAATGTTGCCGTCATTAATTTAGCATCTAAGATTAGCTAAAATCCATGGAATTTAGTATTTCCTTATGCTTATGGATCAATACAACAATTTCAAAGATTTATAAATTTCTGAAATTTTCTAAAACTTTTCACGATTTTTAAGATTCTAAAGTTTTTTGAAAGTCTAATAAATTATATTCTCTAATATAGTCAAATTTTTTCAGTTTATAATTAAAAAATAGTAAAATCACTAGAATTTACTAATTCTTGGTGCTTCAAGATTTGATACAACCATTTTCAAGATTTCTAAGATTTAAACGTTTTCTAAAACTCTAATAATAATTTGTATTCTTTTTCAAGTCTCTTCAATTCATTATTGAAAATGAGCTAGAATCACTAAAATTTGGTATTTTTTACTGCTCCAAGATGTGATACAACAATTTTCAAAATTAGTAGGATTCTAAAATTTCCTGAAAACTTAAAAAAAAATTTTCTGATTCTGAAGCTTCTTTGATTTATTATTGAAAATCAGTTCAAATCTCTGAAATTTATTTAATTTAATAAATAATAAATAATAAATAATTATTTATTTATTAATTAATTTATTTATTTTTAAGATTTTAAATTGTTTTATCGATTCTCAAGCGTCTCAATTTATCATTAAAAATTAGTTGAAATCACTAGAAGCTAGTAATTTCTAGAGCTTCAAGATTTGATACAACAATTTTCAAGTTTCCTAAAATTCAAAATATTTTAAAATTTTAATAATAATTTGTATTCCTTAACAGATTTCTAAATAAATCTTTAATTTATTATTAAATATTAGGTAAAGTTAATGAAATTTAATATTTTTTAGTGATTCCTAGTGTTCCAAGATTTAAAATAACAATTTTCTAGACTCTTGAGATTCTAAATTTTCAAAAAACTCTAATAATAATTTTTTATTCTTGAATAGATTTTCAAATCTCTTTACTTTATTATTAAAAATTTGTTGAAATTAGTGAAATTTAGTTATTTTTAGTACTCCAAGATTTGCTATAAAAATTTTGAAGATTTCTAAGACTCTAAAGTTCACTGAAACTGTAATAATAATTTGTGCTTTTTAATAGATTCTGTTTAAGAGTTTTTAATTTATTATTAAAAAACAGTTAAAATAACTAATATTTTGTACTTCTTAGTTTTCGCAGACTTGATACGACAATTTTCAAAATTATTAAGATTCTGAAGCTTTTCGAAACTCTAATAAATTATATTTTTTAAAAGATTATAAAGCTTTTTTAATTTGTAATTAAAAATTAGTTAAAATCACAAGAATTTGGTAATTTCTAGTGCTTCAAGATTTGTTACAGCAATCTTCAAGATTTCTAAGATTCGAAAGTTTTTTAAAAATGTAGTTATTTGTATTCTTTAATACGTTTTAAAGTTCTTTAAATTTACTATAGAAAATTAGTTAGAATTACTGAAATATAGAGATTCTTAGTGCTCCAAGATTTGATACAACATTTTTTAAGATTCCTAAGATTCTAAAGTTTCCTGAAACTCTAATAAATTATATTCTTTGAGGGATTCCTAAGCGTCTCAGTTTATCATTAAAAATTAGTTAGAATTATCAGAATTTAGTGATTCTTAGTGTCTTACAACATAGTACAACAATTTTCAAGATTTCTAATATTCTGAAGTTTTCTGAAACTGTAATAAATTGCATTTTTTAATAAAGTCTCAAGTTTGTTTAATTCGTTTTTCAGAACTAATTAGAATTACCGAAATATAGTAATTCTTAGTGCTCGATGATTTGATACAACAATTTTCAAGATTTCTAAAATTCTAAAATTTACTAAAAATTCTTATAATAATTTGTATTCTCTAATTTCCCAACATCTTTAATTTATCATTAAAAATTAATTAAAATCACTAGAATTTACTGTTTCTTAGCGCTACAAAATTAGTTGCATCAATTTTCAGGATTTCCAAGATTCTAAAGTTTTCTGAAACTTTAATAAATTATATTCTTTGATGGATTTTCAACCTTCTTGAATTCTTTATTAAAGTTTAGTTAAGATTGTTAGAAGTTAGTGATTTTTAGTGTTTCAAGATTTTATACAACAATTTTAAAAATTTCTAAAATTCTAATATTTCTTGAAACTCTAATAATAATTTGTATTTTTTAATAGATCTTCAAGCTTTTCCAGTTTATAATTAACAAAGTAATTATCATAAAATCACTAGAATTCAGTAATTTCTAGAGATCCAAGTTTTGTTACAACAGTTTTTAGATTTATAAGATTCTAAAGTTTCCTGAAACTTTAAACTCTTTTCAAGTGTCTTTAATTTACTATTAAAAATTAGTTTCACTAGAAATTAGTTAGAATCACTAAAATTTAGTGATTTTTAGTGCTTCGAAGATCATACAACAATTTTCAAGATTTCTAAAATCCTAAAGTTTCCTGAAACTGTTATAAGTTGCGTTGTTTAATAAATTTGTAAGCCTCTTTAATTCGTTATTAAAAATTAGTTAAAAGTACTGGAATTTAGTAATTTTTAGTGATCTAGGATTTGATAGAACAATTTTTAAGATTCCTAAATTTCTAAAATTTTTCTAATAAATTTTCAAGTGTCTTTAATTAATTATTAAAAATTAGTTTCACTAGAAAAATTAGTTATAATAACTAGAATTTAGTGATTCTTAGTGCTCCAAAATATCAAGCAACAATCTTCAAAATTCCTAAGATTCTAAAGTTTCCTGAAACTCTAATAAATTATATTCTTTGAGGGATTTTTAAGCGTCTCAGTTTATCATTAAAAACTAGTTAGAATTACCAGAATTTAGTGATTTTTATAAGTGTCTTAAAACATTGTACAACGATTTTCAAGATTTCTAATATTCTAAAGTTTCCTGAAACTGTAATAAATTGCATTCTTTAATAAAGTCTCAAGTTTGTTTAATTCCTTTTTCAAAATTAATTAGAATTACCGAAATGTAGTAATTCTTAGTGCTCGATGATTTGATACAACAATTTTCAAGATTTCTAAAATTTACAAAAAATTCTTATAATAATTTGTATTCTTTAATTTTCAAACGTCTTTAATTTATCATTAAAAATTAATTAAAATTACTAGAATTTACTGTTTCTTAGGGCTCCAAAGTTAGTAAAATTAGCAACAATTTTCAGGATTTCCAAGATTCTAAAGTTTTCTGAAACTTTAATAAATTATATTCTTTGATGGATTTTCAAGCTTCTTCAATTCTTTATTAAAGATTAGTTAAAATTGTTAGAAGTTAGTGATTTTTAGTGTTTCAAGATTTTATACAACAATTTTAAAAATTTCTAAGATTCTAATATTTCTTGAAACTCTAATAATAATTTGTATTTTTTAATAGATCTTCAAGCTTCTCCAGTTTATAATTAACAAAGTAATTATCATAAAATCACTAGAATTTAGTAATTTCTAGAGATCCAAGTTTTGTTACAACAGTTTTTAGATTTATAAGATACTAAAGTTTCCTGAAATTTTGAACTGTTCTCAAGTGTCTTTAATTTACTATTAAAAATTAGTTTCACTAGAAATTAGTTAGAATCACTAAAATTTAGTGATTTTTAGTGCTTCGAAGATCATACCACAATTTTCAAGATTTCTAAAATCCTACAGTTTCCTGAAACTGTAATAATTTGCGTTGTTTAATAAATTTTTAAGCCTCTTTAATTTGATTTTAAAAATTAGTTAAAATTACTGGAATTTAGTAATTCTTAGTGCTCTAGGATTTGATAGAACAATTTTTAAGATTCCTAAATTTATAAAATTTTTCTAATAAATTTTCAAGTGTCTTTAATTAATTATTAAAAATTAGTTACACTAGAAAAATTAGTTATAATAACTAGAATTTAGTGATTCTTAGTGCTCCAAAATATCATACAACAATCTTCAAGATTCTTAAGATTCTAAAGTTTCCTGAAACTCTAAAAAATTATATTCTTTGAGGGATTCTTAAGCGTCTCAGTTTATCATTAATTAGAATTATCAGAATTTAGTGATTCTTAGTGTCTTAAAACATTATACAACGATTTTCAAGATTTCTAATATTCTGAAGTTTCCTGAAACTGTAATAAATTGCATTCTTTAATAAAGTCTCAAGTTTGTTTAATTCGTTTTTCAAAATTAATTAGAATTACCGAAATGTAGTAATTCTTAGTGCTCGATGATTTGATACAACAATTTTCAAGATTTCTAAAATTCTAAAATTTACTAAAAATTCTTATAATAATTTGTATTCTTTAATTTCCAAACGTCTTTAATTTATCATTAAAATTAATTAAAATTACTAGCATTTACTGTTTCCTAGCGCTCCAAAATTAGTTGCAACAATTTCAGGATTTCCAAGATTGTAAAGTTTCCTGAAACTCTACTAAATTATATTCTTTGATGGATTTTCAAGTTTCTTGAATTTATTATTAAAGATTAGTTAAAACTGTTAAAATTTAGTGATTCTTAGTGTTTCAAGATTTTATACAACAATTTTAAAAATTTCTAAGATTCTAATATTTCTTGAAACTCTAATAATAATTTGTATTTTTTAATAGATCTTCAAGCTTCTCCAGTTTATAATTAACAAAGTAATTATCATAAAATTACTAGAATTTAGTAATTTTTAGAGATCCAAGTTTTGTTACAACAGTTTTTAGATTTATAAGATTCTTAAGTTTCCTGAAACTTTAAACTCTTCTCAAGTATTTTTAATTTACTCTTAAAAATTAGTTACACTAGAAATTAGTTAGAATCACTAAAATTTAGTGATTTTTAGTGCTTCGAAGATCATACCACAATTTTCAAGATTTCTAAAATCCTACAGTTTCCTGAAACTGTAATAATTTGCGTTGTTTAATAAATTTTTAAGCCTCTTTAATTTGATTTTAAAAATTAGTTAAAATTACTGGAATTTAGTAATTTTTAGTGCTTTAGGATTTGATAGAACTATTTTCAAGATTCCCGAATTTCTAAAATTTTTTTAATAAATTTTCGAGTGTCTTTAATTAATTATTAAAAGTTAGTTGCACTAGAAAAATTAGTTATAATAACTGGAATTTAGTGATTCTTAGTGCTCCAAAATATCATACAACAATTTTCAAGATTCCTAAGATTGTAAAGTTTCCTAAAACTCTAATAAATTATATTCTTTGAGGGATTCTTAAGCATCTCAACGTATCGTTAAAAAATAATTAGAATCACCAGTATTTAGTGATTCTTAGTGTCTTAAAACATTATACAACGATTTTCAAGATTTCTAATATTCTGAAGTTTGCTGAGACTGTAATAAATTGCATTCTTTAATAAAGTCTCAAGTTTCTTTAATTCGTTTTTAAAAATTAGTTAAAATTACTGAAATTTAGTAATTCTTAGTGCTCCAAAATTTGATACAACAATCTTCAAGATTTCTAAAATTCTAAATTTTTTTGAAACTTTAATAAATCCTTAAGTGTCTTTAATTTATTGTTATAAATAATTTTTTTATTAAATTTTAGTTAAAGGCTGTGCAAACGGACAGCTGCCGTGCACACTTAAGTTCGCGGTTTATCAACATCTGAATTACAGATTTCTGTAATGGTTGTGCGGATAAATTTTCATTAATTATTTAGGAATTACCCGATTCCATTAGTGCCTGAATTTATTTGACTTAGTAATGTTGGTAGTAACGTATTTTTTTTTACTATGTATTCTGTAAATATCGACTTTATAATACTCGTCCTGATTGCGTTTTCAATTTCCGATATGATTATGTTAGCTCTACACAGTATGTAGGTATATATAGAATTTGCATTTATATAACTGGAAATATCATTTTCTATACATCGCTTGAATATTTCTGTTGATACGTTCTGTATTCTGAATGTTCATCATAAACACCATATAATTTCCGGGAGCAGTTTGAGTCACGTTTATGTTAAACATATTCTCTTTTTGGGTCTCTTCCCAACTTACAAACTAAGTGCAATTACTTCACTAAAGCAGAAAACGAAAAAAACAAAATTTCTGTACTAGATTTATCCCGTTGGCAAATTGACCTGTTCCAACTTATTAAAAGAGGGAGGAAAAAAAAATTACAAGTCTTCTCTACTGACAGAAACTGATCTTTCTAACAACAATGGATCCATAATTGGGAAAAAATAAAAGCGGACTCGGACCTCCCGGTTTCGTATTGTGTGCAACGAAATGAGAACGCTTTTGCCAGAACAAAACATTTTTTTCAGAGACGGCAAAAAGAATATTAATTTTTAAAAGTAATGGGAAATTCCAACACACGCAGCTACACCAAGATTACCTTTTAAATTACTCAAAAAGACATATTTTCAATCAAATTGAGGGATTTGCTGACACACAAACGGTTTTGCCAACACAAAAGACACAGTTTTCACTAAAATTAACAGCTTTTTACTAAAGCAAATTGATTTTTAGATGTTTATTAGTTTTTTCAAAAATTTACAAAGTTTTTTATTTTTAAATTTAAAAAATTCTAACAAGAATTAAAAGTAGAACAGTAGAAAATGAACAGCACTAATAAATAAGCTACTAACAATAACAACAAATTGTGCTTTCTTCTAGTATCAGCTGATATAAAATTAAAACGCCTACATGAATTCAACAAATTTAAAATTGAATCAAAATTAACAACACTTAAATTAAATCGATTACGGCAGCTCTAAAAGTGAATTTTTACAACGTTAACTAACAACAAATAACTGTGACTGAAGAGCTAAAACAACAATTATTTTGGTGTATTACGTCCATTATTTTTATATTTAAAAAAATATTGTTACGGGTAAGTGGACAAGGCAGATAAACTATTTTATAAGGCCGACGTTTCGAATCATTTATTGATTCTTTATCAAGGCTGGAATTGATTTAATTTAGAGTTACGAAATACATAGATTATTTACCTTATAAGAAATGTTAAAATTTGTTATTTTAGGTTAATTATTAAATATAAAAAAAATATTTTTAAAATTACCGATTTCTCTCAATAAGCAGACTATTTATTGTTCAGGTTTGGACTTTCTGTCTTTGTAGCTTTTCTAGATTTATTTATCTTAATCAAATCATAGATTACATAACAGTATTTTAGTGTTTCGATTTGGTCGGCCGCGTGCCCTTTGATTACCTCATAAGTGTGCCTTTATGTGGCAACAAATCCAGCATCCTATGCTTAAAAAGCATAAGAAATTAAAATTCAATTTGGGCGTACGTAACCGCCGACCAGCATTACAACACGACTGAAAATTACATTGCGGTCGGCCGCATTACAGTTTTCTGTCGGTTTTGTGAGTTCCCACAAAATGAACAGTTTACGTGCTCATCACCATTTGATAAACTGCATAAAGGATGCACAATGTTGACTTTACGCCCTTTATCAAACTTTCTCTCGAAAAAACCACGAAACTTTTTAATTTCGGACGATTTCGGCTAACTGCACCCCAGAGAGTCATAGAATACAGTTTTGCTTTCATATCGGTGGGGTTTAACCTTCGACACCGGTATCGTGCTGCCTTCGAGCCACGGCCAATCCCATAACACACACTCGTATGTTTATCGTAAAACATCAACGCAATTAGACGATTATTAATAAAATAACGGTGTCGAGTGAGTCGTTAACTAAGGATTTTTAACTGGATTTGACCACCCACCAGAGGGCTACCTAGCTATTTATTCTAGACGTTTTTATAATATTGCGATACTCATTAAATATTGTTTATCGGCTCATTAAGGGAATTCCTGCCGATTTCGGTACTCGTACCAGTAATAAACACAAGTGGTGGGCCAATTAGATGATTTTCATATTTTTTAACCACAAACTACTACTTCGGGACCTATTGTGTTCACAAAAAATATTTTTTATTTACAGCAATGATAAAAATAACAACTAACCTAACTTCTACTTGATAATTAAACGGTGTTTTTAAGCTCTAAGCTTAAATATATTACATAATTTTTCTTCTAC
This sequence comes from Tribolium confusum, assembly GCA_029207805.1. Lineage (NCBI taxonomy): Eukaryota > Metazoa > Arthropoda > Insecta > Coleoptera > Tenebrionidae > Tribolium > Tribolium confusum. Next base: position 12,890,351 of record JALGAY010000008.1, on the reverse strand, counting down.
ATCTTCACATATTCTTCTATCATATTTATTGTCAAAAATTTTTTTTCTATCTCTCATATTTTAAAAAAACATAACAATTATAAAACTTGTTTTTAATTCTGAAAGTAGTCTTTCGACTTGTCTTGTACAGAACTCTTCTTTGAAAGATTGAAACCAAAATTATCATGTAAGGACAATAGAAAAGTACAAAAACACAGAAGTAATCAACCGCTTTTGATTCTCAAATTTTTTTTACCGGTTATTTCATTTCTCCTACTGATAATTCTAAACTCTTTCTCATTTATAATAAAAGGTTTAAATTAACATTTTTAAAAATTTTTAAAAACCTTCAAATCCACCTTTAAAACTCTCTCAACAAGCTCTAAACGACCAAAAATTTTCTAGGCTTATGGCTTCGTCGACTATCTTTCTTCATTCTTTTTTCTTTCATGATCTTTTTTTTCACTGATTTAGTTTTTGTTGTTGAAGATTATCTCCTATCTCTTGTTCTCGGCTTGTCTCTTCTTTTGTTGAATTCTAGTTCTGTTTCAGGTACTTTCTTGGTTCTTATATTTTTTACCGGTTATTTTTTTTCTCTTACTGATAATTCTAAAATTTGTAATAAAAGGCTATTTTTAAATTTTTTTAAAATCTTTAGAAATACTTAAATCCACCCACGAACAGCATCAACAAGTTCTAATCGACCAGAAGTTTTCTAGGCTCATGGCTTGATCGACTATCTTTCTTTTTTTCACTGATTTAGTTTTATTTGTTAAAGATTGTTTCTATTCTGTTCTTGTTTTTTACTTTTCTGGGTTGCTGTTTGTTATTTTTATTGCGTCGTCTATCTATCTGATTTTTGTTTTTATGTTATTTTTTTAATACTCTTCTCATTTGACATTCTTCTTAATTTGTTATTTGTTTGTGATACTGTCACGGGCTCTGCCTCGTGAGGTGGGGTTGAGATTAAAAACAGGGTTTTAATACAAAAGGAAATTTAATGATGATCGAGATATACATATTAGATAGTGGATAGAATACTTAAGAGCTACTTACAGTGACATTCTCAGACAATCGAAGGCTCTGGACATATCTCACACTCCACCTAACTCAACTCTCTCGTTGAACTCTCTCAACCGACTCCCGATTAACGCCACCCGCTAGTTCGCCAACTCCCCAAATGCTGAGCCAGCCATTGCTTCAACCGACGGTGATTTAGTCGATATCAGCAATAGCCCATCCGCATCGGCAGGCCTTCGACCCAGCAGGCTAACGAACTTCCGCTTCGTGACAATACAATTACTTTTATTTTTGTCTCTCTATAAATTTTTTTTAGATTTTTTTTTCATACATATCTGTAGCATATACTGTTCTTGGTTTTGTAGTGTTTACTTTTCACACTGGTCAAATTATTGTTTTACACATTCTAAGATTTGTTATTTTTGAAACAGCTTTTGACACTTCTGTCTCCAACCGCTATTCTTGCTTTTATCTCTTCTATATTTGTTTTTTGTTTCTATTGCAGTTTTTAGGCAGATAAATTTTTCTATTTTGCTAAATTGTTGTCTTTTTTTATATTTCGTCTTTCTACACATGAATTTAGTGTTTTGCATCTTTCTACACTTTTTGCCAATTTTTCTTTTCTTGTTGCATCATCTGTGAATGCATCTGAGACATAAGAAAGTAGATCATTGTGGTATATATCGTCTTGTTTGTTGTTTTAATTTTTTTGTAATAAATTATTTAAAACTTCTTCACAATTATTTTTCTAATTTTCTTCTAGTTCTTTTTCTTCTCCTATTAGTTAACCACTTTTATTTAGACATGAAAATGTTGTTGCTACTACTTTGTATGTTTTTCTTTGTGTACTTTTTGCAGTTTGTCTTGTTTTGTTTTTTGGGACTTGATACATTTTTTTATCTTTCTAAATACTCTGTTCTATAGTATTATCGTTTTTCTCAGCGTTTCTTCTTCAGATATTATTATCTCTCTCTTATGCTGTCTTCTCCTGACTTCTTATTATTATTCAATTTCGTAATAATATTCTTTACTCTATTAAATATTGGTGTTTCTTTATTTGGTCTTGTCTGTTCTTCTAATCTTTTTCAATTGTTTTTTTTTTCTATGATAATTTATTTAAATTTTTTCAAAAATATTTTTCTATTAGTTCTTCTTTTTTTCCTACTAGTTAATCAGTTTATTTTGATAAGAAATTGTTGTTGCTACTACTTTGTGTACTTTTTAATATTTATTTTTTTATCTTTCTCAATACTCTTAGTTCTATCGTATTATTATTTTTTTCAGCAATTTTCTCTATATTTTATAATTTCTTCTTCTATGTTGTCTTTTCCTGAGTTCTAACTTTTATCCAATTTTCAATAATGTTTTTTACTTTACCAAATGTCGGTGTTGATTTATTTGGTCTTGTCTGTTGTTCTATTCTTCTTCAATTGTTTTTTCTTTCTGTGATGATTTTTTAAAACAAGTTTTCTATTAGTTTTTTTTTCCTATCACTTTCTAACATTGAACTGCTTTACAATACAATACAAAGCTTTATCTGATCACCAAACTAGCTGCTACACGTTGATAAGCAACAAACAGTGTTCCAATCGAACACAGCGCCAGGAAATTGCAGACCGGTTTTGTCGGACAAGACTAAGCGGACAAGAAGTAAAAACATATTTTTATCTTGTCTATATTCTTTTCTCTTTTATTTTAAAATTTTTAGTGTGTTTCTAGAAGTGTTAGAAATCTTAGAATCTGTTTTGATCTTAAGTTTTGGTGAGTTTTTATAATCATTCGACTAAATAGTCATAATTCAACTAACTCAAAGTGCGAAAATAAAATATTTTTAAACCACCTAAATGAGTGTTATAAGAAGCTTCTTAAAGACAGCAATATCAGTACTTAAAAATGACTGTAGGAAATGTCAAATTTGGTCACGTGGACTGTCATAGAGCCAATCCCGTGTCGCATTGGTGTCAGTTTATTTAAAATATTATAAATAATTAGTGATTTATCAGCCAATCAAATTTGACATTTGATTCGGCCACGCTGTATACAAATCCAGCTTATTAATATTAAGATTCCTGTCAGATTACAACAGAATTATTATGTCTGCAATTTTCAATGGTTTATTAACTTTGTAAATGGCTATTAACCTCAGTGTCAGACTCACACCATCTGATATTTTTTCTGTCAAAAACAGCACTTTTTCTGCCCGTTTAAGAGGGCAATTTGTGGTCAACTTCCGTTGTCACAGATGATTGCATCGATCCGAAAGCAGCGTCGTTTAATTATGAGCATTAAAATCGACGGCAGTTATTTGTAACAACCTGTTCAAAGGACGAAACGGCGTCCCATAAACGGTTTTATTGGCATTTTCCTGTTTAGCGGTTTCTCCAGGAAACGAGGCGACAAAATACGCCGAGTAAAGCACATAAGAAGCAATTCTTTTTTCCTTCTCTTGAAGAGGAACGCTCGATTCGAGAAGTTCTCTATTGACACGAGGAACAAACGGAATTTGCTAATTAAGAATTTCAATATTTGCAACAAGTGATTAATAATAGTAATGATGATAATAATTTAAATGCTTTATTTCAAATATCGGTTTACAGCAGGCTCTATTCAATATTTATGCAGCTATTTATCATTGATGGAGATACAAGTTTTTTTTTGTTTGGGAAACAGAAGTGGCACCAAAGTAGTTCCTTGTGGGACTGCAATTGTATAATAATAATAATTTATCTAGAAGGTTATTAATACATTGTTAGTATATAGATATGTTAGATAATAAATGATTAATAAATTAAAAAACCAAAATAACAAATTACTCAAAAAAGCAGAAAGAGAATGAAGAGAAATACAGAAGAGCAACAGAAAGCAATTAATGAACCAGCTGTAAAAAAGAAGAAAAAGAAAGAAGAAGATTGTAGATTACACAAAGAAAAGAAAAACGCTGTAAGAAAAAAGATTGTAGAAGAATATACACTAAATCTTTAGTCAAAAAGAAAACACAAATCAAAGAATCTTCAGAAAACGCTAAAGTAATAGAGAACGTTGCAGATGAATACTAAAACAAAGAGATTTGAAACTTTTATATATAAGTTAAACAAGAATACCGTGGTTAGCTAGTAGAGAAAGAACTAATAGAAAGATTGAAGTAGTTTTATGTAAATTATTGCCGAAAGGAAGAACAATTTAGGAAGGATAACACAGACATTTGGTGATGTAAAAAATATTATCAAAAAATCGGATAACACTGAAAGCTTAGAAGAAGACAGGATACGAGGAGAGATGATATACTTGAACAAGAAACTTTGAAAGGGAATACAGAAATATAAAGAAAATTTAGGAAGAATAGAAGAACAAGAAAGAATAAATGAAGAAACACCGATATTTGATAACGTAATAAACGCAAAGAATGTTATCGAAGAATAGAACAACACACACGGAGAAGACAACACACACGGAGAAATGATAATATATCACGAAGAAATGCTAAGGAAAATGAAGATACAATAGAACAGAGATTATTTAAAATGATGAATTGGTGATTTAATTTTATAAAAATAAGACAAGATAAAGTGCAAAAATTTTACAAAGTGGTGGCAGCAACATTTTTTTTTGTCGAAATAATTTGTATGAAACAAAGAAGAGCTAATAGAAAAATGGAAAGAATATTGAAATAGTTTTATATAAATTATTAGAGAAAGAAAGAACAATTGAGGAAGAATGGAACAGCAGACAAGACCAAATGGAGAAGCATCGATTATTGAAGAATTGAGTAACAATAAGAACCCAGGAGAGGACAGCATACAAGTAGAGACGTTAATATATGGAGAAGATACACTGAGGAAAAGAAAAATAAAAGAGAAGAGACAATACAAGAGTGGGAAAACTACAATAGGTAGCAGCAACAACATTTTTTTTATAAAATGTGGTTAACGAGTGGTAGAAAAAGAACTAATAGAAAATAGGAAAGAATGTTTTGAAGAAGTTTGAATTAAATTATTACAGAAAGGAAAAAGAATTGTGGAAGAATAGAACAGCAGACTAGACTAAATGAAAAAGCACCGAAATTAGATGAAGCAAAGAAGATTATTGAAGAATTGAATAACAATAAGAGCTTAAGAGAAAATACCATAGAAGGGGAGATGTTAATAGATGGAATAGAAACGCTTAAAGAATATTTGTAATAAATTATATATTGGTGTTCCAAACTCATAAAAAATAAGACAACTAGATTACGAAAACTACATAAAGCAGTAACAACAAATTTTTTTGTCAAAACAAAGGTGCTTAACTAGTAGAAAAAGAAGAAGAATTACTAGTAAGATGGAAAGAGGAAGAAGTTTTAAATAAATTATCTCAGAAAGGAGGTACTATTGAAAGCAGACAAGACCAAATGATGAAACACTGATATTCGATGAAGTAAAGACCGTAATTGAGGAATTGAATAACAACAAGAGCTCAGTAGAAGACAACACACACGGAGAAATGATAATATATTAAAAAGAAATGCTAAGGAAAATGAAGATACAATAGAACAGAGATTATTTAAAAAGATGAATTGGTGATTTAATTTTATAAAAATAAGACAAGATAAAGTGCGAAAACTTTACAAAGTGGTAGCAGCAACATTTTTTTGTCAAAATAATTTGTAGAAAACGAAGAAGAGCTAATGGAAAGAATATTCTGAAATAGTTTTATATAAATTATTAGAGAAAGAAAGAACAATTGAGGAAGAATGGAACAGCAGACAAGACCAAATGGAGAAGCATGAAATAAAGAACGTTATTGAAGAATTGAGTAACAATAAGAACCCAGGAGAAGGCAGCATAGAAGTAGAGACGTTAATTATGGAGGAGAAACACTGAGGAAAAGAAAAATGCAAAAGAAGAGACAATACAAGAGAGGGAAAACTGCAAAAGGTAGCAGCAACAACATTTTTTTTAAACAAATGTGGTTAACGAGTGGTAGAAAAAAGAACTAATAGAAAATAGGAATGAATGTTTTGAAGAAGTTTGAATTAAATTATTACAGAAAGGAAAAAGAAATGTGGAAGAATAGAACAGCAGACTAGACTAAATGAAAAAACACCGATATTAGATGAAGCAAAGAACATTATTGAAGAATTGAATAACAATAAGAGCTTAAAAGAAAATACCATAGAAGGGGAGATGTTAATAGATGGAATAGAAACGCTCAAAGAATATTTGTAATAAATTATATATTGGTGTTCCAAATTCATAAAAAATAAGACAAAACTAGATTTCGAAAACTAAACAAAGCAGTAGCAACAACATTCTTTTGTCAAAATAAAAGTGGTTAACTAGTAGAAAAAGAAGAAGAATTACTAGTAAGACGGAAAGAGGAAGAAGATTTAAATAAATTATCTCAGAAAGGAGGTATTATTGAAAGCAGACAAGACCAAATGATGAAACACTGATATTCGATGAAGTAAAGACCGTAATTGAGGAATTGAATAACAACAAGAGCTCAGTAGATGACAACACACACGGAGAAATGATAATATATAAAGAAGAAACGCTGAGGAAAATGAAGAAACAATAGAACAAGGATTATTCAAAAAATAGAAATGCTGTTCCAAATTTATAAAAAAATAAGACAAGGTAAAGTGCAAAAACTTTACAAAGTGGTAGCAGCAACTTTTTTTTTTTGTCAAAACAATTTGTAGAAAACGAAGAAGAGCTAATGGAAAGAATATTCTGAAATAGTTTTATGTAAATTATTTGAGAAAGAACAATTGAGGAAGAATGAAACAGCAGACAACACCAAATGGAGAAGCATCGATATTTGATGAAATAAAGAACGTTATTGAAGAATTGAGTAACAATATGAACCCAGGAGAAGGCAGCATACAAGTAGAGACGTTAATATATGGAGAAGAAACACTGAGGAAAAGAAAAATACAAGAGAAGAGACAATACAAGAGTGGGAAAACTACAAAAGGTAGCAGCAACAACATTTTTTTTTAAACAAATGTGGTTAACGAGTGGTAGAAAAAGAACTAATAGAAAATAGGAAAGAATGTTTTGAAGAAGTTTAAATTAAATTATTACAGAAAGGAGAAAGAATTGTGGAAGTATAGAACAGCAGACTAGACTAAATGAAAAAGCACCGATATTAGATGAAGCAAAGAACATTATTGAAGAATTGAATAACAATAAGAGCTTAAGAGAAAATACCATAGAAGGGGAGATGTTAATAGATGGAAAAGAAACGCTCAGAGAATATTTGTAATAAATTATATATTGGTGTTCCAAATTCATAAAAAATAAGACAACTAGATTACGAAAACTACACAAAGCAGTAGCAACAAAATTCTTTTGTCAAAATAAAAGTGCTTAACTAGTAGAAAAAGAAGAAGAATTACTAGTAAGACGGAAAGAAGAAGAAGATTTAAATAAATTATCTCAGAAAGGAGGTATTATTGAAAGCAGACAAGACCAAATGATGAAACACTGATATTTGATGAAGTGAAGAACGTAATTGAGGCATTGAATAACAACAAGAGCTCAGTAGAAGACAACACACAGGGAGAAATGATAATATATTAAAAAGAAATGCTAAGGAAAATGAAGATACAATAGAACAGAGGTTATTTAAAAAGATGAATTGGTGATTTAATTTTATAAAAATAAGACAAGATAAAGTGCGGAAACTTTACAAAGTGGTAGCAGCAACATTTTTTTTGTCAAAATAATTTGTAGAAAACGAAGAAGAGCTAATGGAAAGAATATTCTGAAATAGTTTTATATAAATTATTTGAGGAAGAAAGAACAATTGAGGAAGAATGGAACAGCAGACAAGACCAAATGGAGAAGCGTCGATATTTGATGAAATAAAGAACGTTATTGAAGAATTGAGTAACAATAAGAACCCAGGAGAAGGCAGCATACAAGTAGAGACGTTAATATGTGGAGAAGAAACACTGAGGAAAAGAAAAATACAAGAGAAGAGACAACACAAGAGTGGGAAAACTACAAAAGGTAGCAGCAACAACATTTTCTTTAAACAAATGTGGTTAACGAGTGGTAGAATAAGAACTAATAGAAAATAGGAAAGAATGTTTTGAAGAAGTTTGAATTAAATTATTACAGAAAAGAGAAAGAATTGTGGAAGAATAGAACAGCAGACTAGACTAAATGAAAAAGCACCGAAATTAGATGAAGCAAAGAACATTATTGAAGAATTGAATAACAATAAGAGCTTAAGAGAACATACCATAGAAGGGGAGATGTTAATAGATGGAAAAGAAACGCTCAAAGAATATTTGTAATAAATTATATATTGGTGTTCCAAACTCATAAAAAATAAAACAAAACTAGATTTCGAAAACTACACAAAGCAGTAGCAACAACATTCTTTTGTCAAAATAAAAGTGGTTAACTAGTAGAAAAAGAAGAAGAATTACTAGTAAGACGGAAAGAGGAAGAAGTTTTAAATAAATTATCTCAGAAAGGAGGTATTATTGAAAGCAGACAAGACCAAATGAAGAAACACTGATATTCGATGAAGTAAAGAACGTAATTGAGGAATTGAATAACAACAAGAGCTCAGTAGATGACAACACACACGGAGAAATGATAATATATAAAGAAGAAACGCTGAGGAAAATGAAGAAACAATAGAACAAGGATTATTCAAAAAGTAGAAATGCTGTTCCAAATTTATAAAAAAATAAGACAAGGTAAAGTGCAAAAACTTTACAAAGTGGTAGCAGCAACATTTTTTTTGTCAAAACAATTTGTAGAAAACGAAGAAGAGCTAATGGAAAGAATATTCTGAAATAGTTTTATATAAATTATTTGAGGAAGAAAGAACAATTTTGGAAGAATGGAACAGCAGACAAGACCAAATGGATAAGCATCGATATTTGCTGAAATAAAGAACGTTATTGAAGAATTGAGTAACAATAAGAACCCAGGAGAGGACAACATACAAGTAGAGACGTTAATATATGGAGAAAAAACACTGAGGAAAAGAAAAATACAAGAGAAGAGACAACACAAGAGTGGGAAAACTACAAAAGGTAGCAGCAACAACATTTTCTTTAAACAAATGTGGTTAACGAGTGGTAGAAAAAGAACTAATAGAAAATAGGAAAGAATGTTTTGAAGAAGTTTGAATTAAATTATTACAGAAAGGAAAAAAATTGTGGAAGAATAGAACAGCAGACTAGACTAAATGAAAATGCACCGATATTAGATGAAGCAAAGAACATTATTGAAGAATTTAATAACAATAAGAACTTAAAAGAAAATACCATAGAAGGGGAGATGTTAATAGATGGAAAAGAAACGCTCAAAGAATATTTGTAATAAATTATATATTGGTGTTCCAAATTCATAAAAAATAAGACAAAACTAGATTTCGAAAACTACACAAAGCAGTAGCAACAACATTCTTTTGTCAAAATAAAAGTGGTTAACTAGTAGAAAAAGAAGAAGAATTACTAGTAAGACGGAAAGAGGAAGAAGTTTTAAATAAATTATCTCAGAAAGGAGGTACTATTGAAAGCAGACAAGACCAAATGAAGAAACACTGATATTTGATAAAGTAAAGAACGTAATTGAGGCATTGAATAACAACAAGAGCTCAGTAGAAGACAACACACACGGAGAAATGATAATATATTAAAAAGAAATGCAAAGGAAAATGAAGATACAATAGAAGAGAGATTATTTAAAAAGATGAATTGGTTATCTAATTTTATAAAAATAAGACAAGATAAAGTGCGAAAACTTTACAAAGTGGTAGCAGCAACATTTTTTTGTCAAAATAATTTGTATGAAACGAAGAAGAGCTAATGGAAAGAATATTCTGAAATAGTTTTATATAAATTATTAGAGAAAGAAAGAACAATTGAGGAAGAATGGAACAGCAGACAAGACCAAATGGAGAAGCATCGATATTTGATGAAATAAAGAACGTTATTGAAGAATTGAGTAACAATAAGAACCCAGGAGAAGACAGCATAAGTAGAGACGTTAATATATGGAGAAGAAACAGTGAGGAAAAGAAAAATACAAGAGAAGAGACAGTGAGGAAAAGAAAATACAAGAGTGGGAAAACTACAAAAGGTAGCAGCAACAACATTTTTTTTTTAACAAATGTGGTTAACGAGTGGTAGAAAAAGAACTAATAGAAAATAGGAAAGAATGTTTTGAAGAAGTTTGAATTAAATTATTACAGAAAGGAGAAAGAATTGTGGAAGAATAGAACAGCAGACTAGACTAAATGAAAAAGCACCGATATTAGATGAAGTTGAAGAATTGAATAACAATAAGAGCTTAAGAGAAAATACCATAGAAGAGGAGATGTTAATAGATGGAATAGAAACGCTCAAAGAATATTTGTAATAAATTATATATTGGTGTTCCAAATTCATAAAAAATAAGACAACTAGATTACGAAAACTACACAAAGCAGTAGCAACAACATTCTTTTGTCAAAATAAAAGTGGTTAACTAGTAGAAAAAGAAGAAGAATTACTAGTAAGACGGAAAGAGGAAGAAGATTTAAATAAATTATCTCAGAAAGGAGGTATTATTGAAAGCAGACAAGACCAAATGATGAAACACTGATATTCGATGAAGTAAAGACCGTAATTGAGGAATTGAATAACAACAAGAGCTCAGTAGATGACAACACACACGGAGAAATGATAATATATAAAGAAGAAACGCTGAGGAAAATGATGAAACAATAGAACAAGGATTATTCAAAAAGTAGAAATGCTGTTCCAAATTTATAAAAAAATAAGACAAGATAAAGTGCAAAAACTTTACAAAGTGGTAGCAGCAACATTTTTTTTTTGTCAAAACAATTTGTAGAAAACGAAGAAGAGCTAATGGAAAGAATATTCTGAAATAGTTTTATGTAAATTATTTGAGAAAGAACAATTGAGGAAGAATGAAACAGCAGACAACACCAAATGGAGGAGCATCGATATTTGATGAAATAAAGAACGTTATTGAAGAATTGAGTAACAATAAGAACCCAGGAGAGGACAGCATACAAGTAGAGACGTTAATATATGGAGAAGAAACACTGAGGAAAAGAAAAATACAAGAGAAGAGACAATACAAGAGAGGGAAAACTACAAAAGGTAGCAGCAACAACATTTTCTTTAAACAAATGTGGTTAACGAGTGGTAGAAAAAAAACTAATAGAAAATAGGAAAGAATGTTTTAAAGAAGTTTGAATTAAATTATTACAGAAAGGAAAAAGAATTGTGGAAGAATAGAACAGCAGACTAGACTAAATGAAAATCCACCGATATTAGATGAAGTAAAGAACATTATTGAAGAATTGAATAACAATAAGAGCTTAAGAGAAAATACCATAGAAGGGGAGATGTTAATAGATGGAATAGAAACGCTCAAAGAATATTTGTAATAAATTATATATTGGTGTTCCAAACTCATAAAAAATAAGACAACTAGATTACGAAAACTACACAAAGCAGTAGCCACAACATTCTTTTGTCAAAATAAAAGTGGTTAACTAGTAGAAAAAGAAGAAGAATTACTAGTAAGACGGAAAGAGGAAGAAGTTTTAAATAAATTATTTCAGAAAGGAGGTACTATTGAAAGCAGACAAGACCAAATGATGAAACACTGATATTCGATGAAGTAAAGAACGTAATTGAGGAATTGAATAACAACAAGAGCTCAGTAGATGACAACACACACGGAGAAATGATAATATATAAAGAAGAAACGCTGAGGAAAATGAAGAAACAATAGAACAAGGATTATTCAAAAAGTAGAAATGCTGTTCCAAATTTATAAAAAAATAAGACAAGATAAAGTGCAAAAACTTTACATTGTTGTAGCAACCACATTTTTTTGTCAAAATAAACGAGTAGGAAGAGAAGAAGAACGAATAGAAAGATGGAAAGAATATTTTGAACAAGTTTTGAACAAATAGTCACAGAAAGGAAGTAGAATTGAAGCAGAATAGAACAGCAGACTAAATAAAGTCTAAATAAAGAAACACCAATATTTGATACAGTCAAAAACGTTATTAAAAAATTGAATAACAAGAAGAGCTTAGGACAAGACAGCATGCAAAGAGAGAGGATAGTATTTCTAAAAGAAACGCTGAGTTAAATGCAGATACAATAGAACCAGCAGTGTTTAGATAAGTAAGAAATGGTGTTCCAAATTTATCAAAAATAAAACAAGACAAAGTGGAAAAACTAGAGGAAGTAGTAGCAACAACACTTTTTTGTCAATATAAAGGTGGTTAACTAGTAGGAAAAGAAGAAGAACATCTTGACAGATAAAAAGAATATTTTGACGAGGGTTTAAATGAAACGTCACAGAAACAAAAAACAATTGAGCAAGAATAGAACAGCCGACAAAACCAAATGAAGTAACACCGATTTTTGATGAGGCTTTTAAGCAAATTAGTTTGTTTTTTTCACACAGCTTGTGAATTGTTCAAAAATTTTTTAAATAACTTAACAAAATTTAAATCAACACAGTTTATTTTAGCGGCCGCCGTCTGTTAAAAACAGATTTTTATTTATCTATTTCTTGGTATTATGAAAAATCTTTTTTTGAAAATACGAGATAACAAGTCTGATTCAGTGTCGGACGCACGAAGTAGTTGTTTCCACCTAATTGTTGAGGTACTTGTTGCATGAGATGGCGCATAGCTCTATTTGTATTTATCAAAAAAACAATTTAAAAATTATTGTTTTGTTGTTTTAAACAGTGTAGTATTTAGTTTTGTGTTGATCTATCCTGTAAATTTGGAATTTGTTGGTTTGTGGTATAAGAAAAGAGGTAAAAATTTGTGAAAAAAAATTAATTAAATTTCCTGAAAGTATCGGTATACGGGTGGTCTGAGAAAAAACAATGTTCTTGCGTTTTGTTGAAGCGCATTGATTGGACAGATGAGTGACAACAACGCGACACTTCTTTTTCCTCTCGGTTAAAGTCATTAACTCGAATACAATCCTCGAGGAAAAAGAACACCGAGAGATAATTATCATAATGCGAATGCCCCATGAATAGATTATAATATTTTATGGAAATTTTTGCCAATTATTGACTAACGATGATTTAGGAATAGGGAACTGCAAATTTTTATTTGGTAATTCTCGTGTAATAATTATTGCTCGCCTTTTTCGACTTCGACCCGAGGTGAGGGAAATATTTTCGAAAAATTCTACAATTTATAGCGGTCGAGTAATACCAGAGCGATAAAGTGATGAGTGCAATTATATCATTATGTTGTAAATCAAGCAACATTATTTATTTATTAGAACATAAACGATAATAAGTACCCGTGACAGCCAACCGCTGATATTCAAATTAAATGTAATTTCAATTGCAAGAGAGACGCTTATTATACCAACAATAGACGAGGTTTTTTACCAACATCAAGACATAAATCAATTTTAACCATCGACCAGATATATTCATTCGGAGAATCAACGGCGTTTTATTATTCGATACTAACACCCTGTAGAAAAATTTTTACGCTTAATATTTTTACAAAATCTTAAAAAAAAATATTATAATAAAAAGAATTGGTCCTTTAGGAGACCTCTGTGGTAAATCTTATTATTTAGATGTTATAAACATATTTAACAAAAATGCCCTTGTTGGTTTTAGTTTTTTAAGGGATGAATTACAGTTTCTTACAAATATTTTAAAACTTATTAATTTTTCAATACTATCAAAATGCGCAAATAGATAATAATTAAACAAAAAGAGTCTGTAAAACAACCTGACCTGATCTGTTTTGTTCTGACCTGACTTGACGCAGCTTGACTTGATCTGACCTGATCAATGCGTAAATAGATAGCAATGAAGCAACAAGAGTCTGCAAAACAACTTGACCTGACCTGACCTAACCTGACTTGCCTTGACCTGACCTCGCCTGATTAATGCGTAAATAGATAGTAATTAAGCAAAAAGAGTCTATAAAACAACCAGACCTGATCTGATTTGTTCTGACCTGACTTGACGCAGCTTGACTTGATCTGACCTGATCAATGCGTAGATAGATAGCAATGAAGCAAAAAGAGTCTGTAAAACAACTTGTCCTGACCTGACCAATGCGCAAATATATAATGATTAGCTAACAGTCCATAAAACAACCTGACCTGACCTAACCTGACTTGCCTTGACCTGACCTCGCCTGATCAATGCGTAAATGATAGTAATTAAGTAAAAACAGTCCGTAAAACAACCTGACCTAATCTGATTTGTTCTGACCTGACTTGACGCAGCTTGACTTGATCTGACCTGATCAATGCGTAAATAAATAGCAATGAAGCAAAAAGAGTCCGTAAAACAACTTGACCTGACCTGACCGATGCGCAAATATATAATGATTAGCTAAAAACAGTCCGTAAAACAACCTGACCTGACCTAATCTGAATTTCCTTGACCTGACCTCGCCTGATCAATGCGTAAGTAGATAGTAATTAAGCAAAAAGAGTCTATAAAACAACCTGACCTGATCTGATTTGTTCTGACCTGACTTGACGCAGCTTGACTTGATCTGACCTGATCAATGCGTAAATATATAGCAATGAAGCAAAATGAGTCCGTAAAACAACTTGGCCTGACCTGACCGATGCGCAAATTTATTGTGATTAGCTAAAAACAGTCCGTAAAACAACCAGACCTGATCTGATTTGTTCTAACCTGACCTGACGCAGCTTGACTTGATCTGACCTGATCAATGCGTAAATAGATAGCAATGAAGCAAAAAGAGTCCGTAAAACAACTTGACCTGACTTGCCTTGACCTGACCTGATCAATGCGTAAATAGATAGTAATTAAGCAAAAAGAGTCTGTAAATCAACCTGATCTAACCTAACTTGACTTGCCTTGATCTGGGCAGACCAGACTAGCCTGACCTAACCTGACTTTTATTAATAAGTCTATAGTGTATGAATCTAGATAAAGAAATTGTCTATATACTATTCAAATTAAGAGTAAATTTGAGAGTATTTTTAAGACATCTAGGACTTTTTCAGAAATTGCTTGTCGAGTTTATGCTAACTATCCGGTCATTGTCTTCACACCGCTTATATAAAAATACGTTTTTCTTGCAATTTCAATTTGAAATTTTTGTTTTAAACTTGTTGGGATTTTTTTAGATTTTTTTTGTTTTTTATTTCTAATTTGTTTACCTTTTTCTCTAAATTATCTTGAATTTCTTGAATTTTTTTTTACTTTTTGTACATCTCTCTGAAAGGCATCGAGCAAAATATCAAATTTTTTGAAAATATTTGTGATTTTTTTAGTTATTGTTTTAAGCAGCTTTCTACAAATTTTTCTTTTTTTATTTCTAGTTCTAGTTTTTTAGATTTTTTTTCTACTACTTTTATAATCTTTCTTTTTTTCACCATCTTTTTCTTCTTTCTTTCGTAATTGTTTTTCATTCTCTTTTTAGAAATGTTTTTTGTGTCTCTAAAAAGTTTTTTGCTCTTTTTTTCTTCTAATCGTCGTTTCTCAAACTTTTTTTTAATTGTTTTTTATAGTCTTTTTTTCAAACACTTTTTTAAGCTTTTCTTAAATGTTTTGTTGTTTTTTCTAGAATTATTTCTTACATTTCAGAGATTTTTTTTATGTTTTTAATATTTTAACCGACGTTTTTCAACTTCTTTCAAAATTAACTTCTTTTTGAATTTATCGTTTCTCATATTTTTTTTAAGGCTGTACTTCCAGAATTGTTTTTTGCATTTTTAAAACCTTTTTTTCTTTTTCTGTTTTATTTAAAAGTAGTTTTTGTAGATCTTCCAGAACTTATCTGTGATTTCCATAGTCTTCGAGTCTTTGTTTTTCTTGTTTTTCCAAAATTTTTCGTTGTTTTTTTTACATTAAATCTTTTGTAAATTTTTTACTGTTCTTCCAGGATTTTCAAACCTTCTGCTGTTTTTCCAGAATTGTTTCTTGTATTTTTAGTATCTTTTTTTGTTTTCTTTTTCTAAAAGTAGTTTCCCGAATTTTTCATTCTTTTTATCGACTTCGAGTTTTCGTTTTTACATTTATTCTAGAATTTTTCGTTGTGTCTTTTTTCTTTTTTTTTAAATTGTCGTCTCTCTTACTGTTTTTCTTTTAAACGTAGTTTTTTAACTATCCCAAAATTTTCGTTTGTTTTTTCAGGATTTTTTTGCTTACATTTCTAGAACCTTCTTTTGTTGTTCTTTACTTTTAACCTTCTTTATCTTCTAATTTTTTATCAGTTCGTTGTTTTTCATTTTTTTTTCTAATCATTGTTTATCAAGCTCATTTAAATTTTTTTAATGCTTTTTCAGAATTGTTTCTTGCATTTTTGGAACTTTTTTTTTTCTTCTTTTTTTTTCTAACAGTAGTTTTTTTTGTCGAGTTATCGTTTTTCTTCTTTGTGTTCTAGTTTTTGTTTTTATATTATCTCCGACCGACTTCTTATATACATTAGACCTAATTACTTAGACCGAAATTGATAAAGTATTAGTAATTTGTCAATGATAATCTTATCAATGAGTTTTTGATACATCTCTACTCTGATTTTGTAGATAATATTTTCTAAATAAGCTATTTCTACAAATTAACATTTTCTAAATTTTTTAAGATTTCTACCAACTGGGTTAGAATTTCTGAAACTTTTTTTCAGGCACACTCGTATCTTACAGCGCCTTCTATGACAGTAAACTGTTTTAAAGACACCTTGTACAACAAAGAAATAGTAAAACAAAAAAACTGTTGCTATTATTATAATTTTTATGATTATAGTAAGTAATTGCACGCTACAAGAATAATTTCTACACCATTTGAGAGTAACGAGAATATAAATTATACAAGATGTTAAATCAGAAAAAAGTTGTTCGGTTCCATTAGAAGTAAATACATTCTATTGTTCAGTGTGCAAGTAATAATTTACTTGATAATATGGCAAGATGCACGTGCTTAAAACAAAAAGGTACTTTCTATAATAACCAATTTTTGTAATTGATCCAAATTAAATAATGAAAAAGTTCTCCGTCTTGGTGACAATGTCAAACAAACAAGATAAATTACCGGTTTTGGTAAGTTAAATTTGCTAAAACTTTCTTAATTATCTCTGAGTGTGGGTGTTGTGATTTTCTTTAAAGAAACCAAACACATCTCTTATTAAGCATTATAACAGGTGTTTATTTAAAAAAATAGTCAAGAGTACCACTCGTATTGGAGATTTCAAGTGTTAAAGTTCTGTCAACAAAATCACTAACTCTTTTTCAATGGCTTTGTGTTCCATCGAATAGATCCACTCGCCTTCAACCTTTCTTTTTGACTGAAACTGAAATTTAAAAAATACGTAAAAAGAAGGAATTAGGAAATATTAAATCATATAATAATTTATGTTTTTTTAATAGTTCGAGTGACATAAATTTTTGGTTAAATTTTCTTTTATTAAAATTTAGTTTGAGGTTTGTTAAGATTTTTAAATGAATATCATGGGCACGCACGCATCTCTGTCTCGGTTAGGTCAAATACCCATCGACCGCAAGGACGTTCACGATGCAAAAAGAAGCAGCCCAAGGCTTTCTTCAATCAGTTCTGTGTTATTTTTGAAGCAGCCTCTAGCATTCTTCGCACTCTCGTTTCAAGCACGCAAACATCGTTTCCAAATTCCACCACAATACAGCCACCATTCGTCTCCACAATTGGCTATAATAGGCAAATGAACTCCGGCTAATGGCTTCGTTCAAATTGAATTTTCTACTTGACTAACCAGAGCTTGAGCATCACGCTTCTTCTGTTGTTCGCACGACCAAATTAAATTAGATGGGATGGATTTTTTTTTTATTGTGTGCTACTGTTTTGGTGATGTCCAGATGGTACAGGATGTATTGTTGGTAGAGATCTACGACAAAGCAGCGGACGTTCATGGTAGTCATCATTCATTCCTTGTCTTTACACAATGCGGCCGGAGGAAGCATGGGAACGGTTCCGCAAACAACGACTCAAAAAGGCCTCCCGCTGATCACATACGAAACAGAGACGGACTAGGAAAGGAATTCGATCATACCGTTACAACAGAAAAATTACTAAATGTACACATTTTTTTTCTCTTAAGAATTAGCTAAAATTAACCACTGATTATTATCAATGTAATTTTTTGTATACTGCGCGTTTCAGAAAATTTTTAATTCGAAGTACTTCTTATCGTATTGTTTCAAAAATACAAAAATACAAATATAATTAGGTTAACTATCACTTTATTTATTTACAAGCAATTTATAATGATTTTATAATCACTGAGTTGCACAGACTTGCTGGTACTTAAGACCAAAAGTGTCAATTTACATTTTTCAGTCTAATTAGTCTAGAAACGTAGTAAAATAGTAAATTAAAAAAAAGTTATTAAAGGTTCAGATGATGCCGAATTTTACAAATGTTATTTTGTATAAACAAGATGTTTGGAATGCTCAAAAGTGTGTTTTCTAGAAGCTTCAAGCCTAACAACTAGCATCAGGAGTGGGATTGGAAGTCACAGAGGAAAATTCGTTTAAAGCAGTGTAAATACTTAAAATCTGTAGTACTTCCTACAGATCGCAGAAAAGACAGTGACATGACAGCTTTAATACAAAATATGTTTGCGCCATTTCAAAAAAATCGTTATTCACTCAAAGAAGGACAGAGAGCAGAAATAAAAAACTACATAACCGTGTGAAAGATTAAACTGTGATATATATGAAGTTTAAGAAAGGCGAAAAAAATTCGTCGGAAGTTAGTAAAAGTAACGCAATTGAAGAAGTTAAGACCAAACTAAGAAACAGAAAGAAAGAATGCAGAGGTGACCAAAGAAAGAAAACTAAAGAATGTAAAATCTAAAAAAAAACAAAATTAACCGAATTAGCCAAAAGTAAAGGTGTTGTTTTAAGAAAAATGTCACTAATAAGCTGCAAAAACAATCCTGGCAAACGCAAACAGAAAAACCCGAAAAGAGAAAAAGCTGAATTGTTGTAAATGACTGTTGAAACTGATTTGTCACAAAGAAGATAACTATAACGTAGCAACTTTACAGAATAACAAAAGACAGAAATTCAGCGACTTAAAGTATTTACAGAAACAGGAACAAAAACAGTTTCTTAAGACCTGACGAATCCAAAATAAAACGTTTTGCTCGAGTTAGAAATCTAAATTTAATTTTTGTGACATTACCTTTTATCATTTAAAAAGGCTTTGACCCGAAAAGATCTCTCCCTTTAATAACTTTTTTAATGATTTACTTACTACCTTTTCTTGATATCTTGCTAACCTTAAAATACCTAAATAGTCTTCTAAATACAAGTACAACACACTATCCGCTCCTTAAAAATTTGGCCTCGCAAAAAATACTTTAAGGTCTCTGCTATGGTAAAGAGATAAACGATCACCATAAACCATCTTTTATACGTTGTTGTCCTCTTTGTTTTAAGCACTACACTATTTAACTGTCTTCCTGTAACTTCAAACATTTTCTAAATCTTCTTTTCTAGTTGTAGAATCAGACCAAATCACGTTCTTTCTTCTTCTCATGCCTTCATAACACCGAATGCCTTGGCAAAATAAAGATCTCTTTAATCTGTTTTCTGCCTTCCCAAAGCGCAGATTCACGTGTCGCTCTTTCTGTTGCTCTTTTCTGCTCAAAGTTCCTTTATTGTTTTTCAAATTTTAAATGTTCTTTAAATGTCAAATCTTGGAACTGTTTTGTTCTTCTTTTTAGCAGATACTTATTATTTATTTCAAGCACTACATTATTTTAAGACTGTGCTATAAATAAAGTTCTTTCCAGTTTTGTAACTTTAGATATCTTCCTACTCCTCTCTTCTAGTTGTAAAACTAGACCAAATCACGTTCTTTCTACTTCTCATGCCTTCCTAACATCTGATGCCTCTTCAAAATAAAGATCTCTTTAATCTGTCTTTTCGCCAATTAATGTTTCTCTTAAATCTGCCTTTCTTCTATTTTCCAAAGCGCAGAAATGCTCTTTCTGTTGGTCTTTCCTGCTCAAACTTCCTTTCTTGTTCTTCACGTTTTAAACGTTATTTAAATGTCAGATCCTAGAACTGTTTTTGTTCTTCTTTTTTTGGAAGTGCTTAAATTTCCAGAATTTTTGTTTTTGTCGTTTTGTGAATCTGACAAGTTGAAATCATCCTCATTTGAACTAATCACTTTATTTGTTGTTGCCGTCACTACAACATCATCTCTAACAAATTTGCTTCTCCTCTTTCGTGTTTTTCTATAACATTTGCTAAAGTTGTTTCTCTAGCTCTTTGTGGCATTTTCTTTAAGACAGTATCTTCATTTTCGGCGAATTCGCATAATTTTGTTTTTATTCCGTTTTTAATTCTTCAATTTCCTTTCTTATTTCGCCCCTACATTCTTCAATTTCTTTTCCTACTTCGTTCTTACTTTCTTCAATTTCTTACTTGACTATTTCCCGACGAAAATTTTCTTTGCTCTTTGCTAAATTTCATAAATATCTATATTTGTTCTTCCAAACGTCTATTCAGTTTTTTCTTTCCTACTTTTAGCTCTTCTGTCAGTAAATAGAGATTTTCTTCTCATGAGACCAACATGTTTTGTTTTAAAGCTTCCACGTTGTGTCTTCTTTTGATCCGCAGTTTTTGGTATTTACTCTGCTGAAAAAAAAAAACGATAATTTTGAGAAAGACTTGTCGAATCTAATTTTTACGAACTAAACTCACTGCTCTAGCGAAGATTCAATTTGATGATGATTTCCGATCTAATTATTCTTACAGTTCTAACGTTTGGAGCTTCTTCAAAGACACTTTAGAGACATCCAAATACTAATAACCAGCTTGTTTAAGAAAAAAAACATTTAGAGTTTTCTGCCCCAGCTGAACCCTTAAAAAACTTTTCTCTAATTTTTTGTTTACTACGTTTCCATGTCAATTTGCAAATTTAGAAACAACTAACTAGATTTCTATATAAATTCGCTACAGGAGTATCTTTTGTTGTTTTCTGGACATAGCAGGGTCAATGTAAACACTTGCAATAACAAAGAAGGCAGTTCTACTCAAAAATTGAGTGAAAACTGAGGCTGCTATGTCCAAAACAATAGATGATACTAAATATTGTAGCGAATCTATATTTAGAAATCTAGTTAGTTGTTCCTAAATTTGCAAATTGTCATAGAAACGTTGTAAATAAAAAATTAAAGAACAGTTTTTAAGGATTCAGATGGTGGAAGAAACTCTAAAAGTTTTTTGCCTGAAACAAGTTGGTTAATAGTGTTTGGACCTCTCTAAAGTGTATTTGAAGAAGCTCTAAAGATGGTGGAATAATTGGACTAGAAGCCAAGGAAAAAAATTTGTTTGAGTCTTCGCTGGAGAAGTGAGGTTAGTTGTAAAAATTGGTTTCGACGAATCTCTCTCAAAATTATCGGTTTTTTAGCAGAGTAAATACCAAAAACTGCGGATTGCAAAGAAGGCACAATTTGGGTAGGAGAAGAAAAACCGAATTGACGTTTGGAAGAACAAATTAAGATATTTATGAGATTTAGCAAAGACCAAAGAAGATTTGCGTCGGGAATTAGTCAAGAGCGAAATTGAGGAAAGTAAGAACAAAAAAAGAAAAAAAATTGAAGAATGTAAGTGCGAAATAAGAAAGAAAGTTGGAGAATTAAAACCGGATTTGACCCAAAATTATGCGAATTCGTCGAAAATGAAGCTTCTGTCTTAAAAATAAGACCACAAGAGCTAGAGAAACAATCTTAGCAAGTGTTTATAGCAAAACATATGTGGAAAGATGGAAATTTGTTGGAGATGGTGTTGTAGTGATAACAATTAAAATGATTAGGCCAAAAGAAGGTAACTCTAACTTGGCAGATCTACTAAGGACGAAAACAGAAATTGTGAGAATTTAAGTATTGTCAAAAAAGAAGGACAAAGACAATTCCAGGACCTGACATTTAAAGAACGCTCAAGACTTGAAGAACAAGAAAAGAAGTTTGGAGAAGAAAGAACAACAGGAAGAGCGACTCATGAAGACACGTGAATCTGCGCTTTGGGAAATAGAAGAAAAGCAGATTTAGAAGAAACATTAATTGCTGGAGAGACAAATTAAAGAGATCTTTATTTTGAAGAGGCATCAGATGTTAAGAAGGCACGAGAAGAAGAAAGAACGTGATTTGGTCTGGTATTACGACCGGAAGAGAACAGTTGGGAGGTGTGTGAAGTTACAAGACTGGGAAGGTCTTTACTTATAGTACAGTTCCTAAATAGTGTAGTGTTTAGAACAAAGAGGACAGTAACATACAAAGGTGGTTTATGGTGATTCTTTAGTTTTCTACAATGGCAGGGTCAATCTTTAAGGAATGGGTAGATTGGCGAATTTATATTTTGAAAATTGCTTAGTTGTTTCTAGATTAACAAATTGTCAAGGAGACGTAGTAACTAAATTATAAAAAAAGTTATTAAAGAATCACCTAGAGATCTTTTCGGATTAAAACCTTAACTGTTAACAAGGTAATATCACGAAAATCAAGTTGAGGTTTCTATACTTTATTTCTCTCGATTTTTGTTTTTTTTCTGTCATTCTGTAAAGCTGCTACGTTTTTTTAATCTTCGTCTGGACAAATCAGTTTACTTGTTGTCTTTATCACAGCGCCATCTCTAATAAATGTCCATTTTTGCTCATTATGTTTTTCTATTTGCGTTTGCCAGGATTATTTTTTTAGCTTTTTTTGGTCTTTTTCTTAAGACAACATCTTCATTTTTGACTATTTCGGTAGCTTTTGGCTTTTTTTCGGTTTTACATTCTGTAACTTTCTTCTTTTTGGAAGCACTTTACCATTCTTCCTTTTCGGTTCTTAGTTTGGTCTTAAGTTCTTCAATTGTGCTTTTTACCAATTCGGGACGAATTTTGTTTTGAGCTTTTCTAAATTTTATGTGTATCTCAATTTGTTCATTCACATGTCTATTCAATTTTTTGGTTTTTACTCTCTGCTCTTCTTTGAGTGAATGACGATTTTCTTGAAATGACGCAAACATAATTTGTATTAAAGCAGTTATGTCACTGCCTTCTCTGCAATCAGCAGTTATACTACGAAAGCTTTTTAGTATCTACACTGTCTAAAAAGAAAAAAAAAATCGATGATTTTGAGACAGGGACACGTCGAGTCTAATTTTTGTGAGCTAACTTTAATTTTCTGCGGAGGTTTAAAACGAATTTTTTTCTGTGACTTTCAATCCCACTCCTGATACCAGTTGTTAGACTTGAAGCTTCTAAAAACAAATTTTTGGGCGGCCCAAACAACTTGTTTGTTCAAAATAACATTTAAAGTTTCTTGCGACATATGAATCTTTAATAACTTTTTTAAAATTTATTATTTTACTACGTTTCTAGACTATTCGACAAGAGTGATAAATGTAAATTTAAATTTTTGGTCTTAAGTACCGGCAAGTCTGTGCGACTCAGTGATTTTATAAAATGCTTATAAATGAATAAAGTCATTGATAACCTAATTATAGTTTTACTTTTGTATTTTTAAACCGAATATTTTGGTTGGTCTAAAGGGCTTAAAGGCTTGGACAATTCCTTGTTAGTGCAAAAGATAAATATGGAGATCTCAGAAATGGTCTAGTGGTACTAGTTTTAAGGTTTAACAATGAGCACTTAACTCTAACATGAAGTAATATTACAATTTTTTTATCTGCTGTCTTATTTATGAACGTCAAGCTAAAATTAACCGCTGCTTATTGATATAACTTTCTGCGTGCTGTGAGCTTCAGAAAATTCTTAATTTGGCGTATCTTTTATCGTTTTCTTACACCCCTTGCCACATCTCTGGAGACACTGAAGAAATGTTAAAGACTGGGACAGATTTAATGTGTTTTACTCTTCTACATATACAGAAAAATTAATAAACTAATTAATTGGAGACAACCTGAACAATTGCAGGTAACAAATAAGGTAGTTCTACTCAAAAACTGAGTGAAAACTGAGGCTGCTTTGTCCAAAACAATAGATGATACTAAATATTGTAGCGAATTTATATTTAGGAATCTAGATAGTTGTTCCTAAATTTGAAAATTGGCATAGAAACGTTGTAAATAAAAAAATAGAGAAAAGTTTTTAAGGATTCAGCTGGTGGAGAGAACTCGAAATGTTTTCTCTTCTAAAACAAATTGGTTATTAGTGTTTGGATGTCTCTATAGTGTCTTTGAAGAAGCTTTAACCGTAGGAAATGGTAGAATGATTGGACCGGAAGCCACGAAAAAAAATTTGTTTGAATCTTCGCAGGAGAAGTGAGGTTAGTTGTAAAAATTGAATTCGATGAATCTTTCTTGAAATTATCGGTTTTTTGGCAGAGTAAATACCAAAAACTTCGGATCGCAAAGAAGACACTATTTGGGAGCTTTAATACGACACATATTTGCGTCATTGAAAGAAAATCTGTATTTACTGAAAGAAGTGCTGAAAGTAGGAAAGGAAAAACTGAATAGGCGTTTGGAAAAACAAATAAAGATATTTATGAAGTTTAGCAAAGAGCAAAGAAAATTTTCGTCGGGAAATAGTCAAGTAAGAAATTGAAGAAAGTAAGAACGAAAGAGGAAAGGAAATTGAAGAATGTAGGGGCGAAATAAGAAAGGAAGTTGAAGAATTAAAACCGGAATAAAACCAAAATTATGCGAGTTCGCCGAAAATGAAGATAATGTCTTAAAGAAAATATCACAAAGAGCTAGAGAAACAATCTTAGCAAATGCTTATAGAAAAACACGAAAGAGGAGAAGCAAGTTTGTTGGAGATGGTTTTGTCATCACGACGACAGCAATTATAGTGATTAGTCCAAGTGAGGGTAACTTTAACTTGGCGGATTTACATAAGGACGAAAACAGAAATTGTGAGAATTTAAGTATTTGCAAAGAAGAAAAACAAAAACAGTTCTAGGACCAGGCATTTAAAGAACGCTTAAGACTTGAAGAACAAGAAAGAAAGTTTGAGCAGGAAAGAGCAACAGAAAGAGCAATTCTGCGCTTTGGAAAATAGAAGAAAGGTAGATTTAGGATAAACATCAATTGGCAAAGAGACAGATTAAAGAGATCTTTATTTTGAAGAGGCATTAGATGTTAGGAAGGCATGAGAAGTAGAAAGAACGTGATTTGGTCTCGTTTTACAACTGGAAGAGGAGAGTTGGAAGGTATCCGAAGTTACCATACTGGGAAGGACTTATAGTACAGTCTTAAAATAATGTAGTGTTTGAAATAAATAATAAATATTTGCTAAAAAGAAGAACAAAAACAGTTTCAGAATCTGACATTTGAAGAACAAGAATGGAAGTTTGAGCAGGAAAGAGCAACTGAAAGAGCGATTGATGAAGACACGTGAATCTGCGCTTGTGAAAGTAGAAGACAGATTAAAGAGATCTTCATTTTGCTAAAGCAACAAATGTTAAGAAGGCACGAGAAGAAGGAAGAACGTGATTTGGTCTGGTTCTACAACTGAAAAAGAAGAGTTTGATGGTGTCTGAAGTTACAACAAGACTATAAAGGACTTTACTTATAGTACAGTCCTTAAACAGTTAAGTGCTTAAAACAAAGAAGACAACAACGTATAAATGGTGGTTTGTGGTGATCGTTTAGCTCTCTTCTATAGCAGAAACCTAACATTATCTTTCGCGAGGATAATTTTTTAAGGAGCGGATAGTGTGTTGTATTTGTATTTAGAAGACTATTTAGGTATTTCAAAGTTAGCAAAATTTTAAGGAAACGTAGTAAGTAAATCATTAAAAAAGTTATTAAAGATATTAAAGGGAGAGATCATTTCGGGTCAAAGTCTTTTTAAATGATAAAAGGTAATGTCACAAAAATCAAATTTAGATTTCTAACTCGAGCAAAAGTTTTATTTTGGATTGGTTAAGTCTTAAGGAACTGTTTTTGTTCCTGTTTCTGTAAATAATTAATTTCACTCGATTTCTGTCTTCTGTCATTCTGTATAGTTGCTACGTTGTTATCTTTTTTTGGGACAAGTCTGTTTACTTGTTTTTGACGTGATCACAACGTCATCTACAACAATTCAGTTTTTTCTCTTTTCGAGTTTTTTTGTTTGCTTTTGCCAGGATTGTTTTTTCAGCTTTTTAGTGACATTTTTTTATAGACAACACCTTTACTTTTGGCTAATTCGTTTAGTTTTCATTTTTTTCGGGTTTTACACTCTTTAATTTTCTTTTTTTGGTCACCCTTACATTCTTCTTTTTCGTTTCTTAGTTTGGTCTTAAGTTCTTCAATTGCATTACTTTTACTAATTTCCGACAAAAATTTTTTTTGTTTTTTCTAAACTTCATAGTTATCTCAGTTTATTTCTTCACACGGTTGTTTGTTTTTTTATTTCTGCTCCCTGCTCTTCTTTGAGTGAATAACGATTTTTTTGAAATGGCGCAAAGATATTTTGTATTAATGCTGTCATGTTACTGTTTTTTCTGCGATCTGTAGGAAATACTACAGATTTTTAGTATTTACACTGATAATTTCCTGCAGAACTTTAAACGAATTTTTTTCTGCGACGTCCAATCCCACTCCTGATACCAGTTGTTATGCTTGAAGCTTCTAAAAACACATTTTTAAGCGGCCAAAAACAACTTGTTTGTACAAAATAACATTTAGCGTTTTCAGTCTCATCTGAATCTTTAATAACTTTTTAAAAATTTATTTTTTTACTACGTTTCTAAGTTAACTATCTATACTTACTAAATGTAAATGTAATTTTTGGTCTTAAGTTTCGGCAAGTTTTATTGCTTTGTAATATTTAGAGAAATTAAAGTAAATTTCGGACATTTTGGTGTTTCAATCGAATTTAATTAGTCAGTGGAATGTTTTTGGAGTTATTTTTAGTGATTTTTATGACATTCAGTCTGTTTTTTTCTCATTTAATAATCTCTGACTTTGGAATGTAAAATGTTTCGATATTAAATACCTGAATGTAGAGTTGAGTTATTTGGTTTGTGTTTATATCATTCAGAATATAAATCGTGCGACCATCAGGGGGGCAGATAAAATAATCAAAGCTGGTTATAATTGAAGTGTTATTGTCAGAATTTGCGCTAGTCACAGTCCTGCTGGCTAATTAGTGGCAATGTAGTTTCATTAACTGCAGATCGAAACAGCTTTGTAACTAGTTGTGTTAATTGTAATTAAATGCTATTTAAACTTTATGGTAATCCGTTGAGGCGGATAGTAAAACTCTGTTGGGTCCCTCAAGCGACAACGTTTCACTAGGGACTAGTCAAGAAGGAATTTTATCTTTCTTGATTAGCGATTATTTTAATCGATTTCAGTTCGATTCGATTTTTATTGAGAATAACAAGTTAATAAGATTTTCTGGACGTTTATTAGTATATGTCATACATAAAACGATATTAAAATTTTCTAAGGAGTAAGAAGCGAGTCGTTAAGACCCATAAAAGCTATTATCTCGCTTGTAAAACACAGATAAAAGAAGAGGTAAATTATTGAAGCAGACTTTAATACCTGACTAGGTTTTAAGCAATCGGAATCGATTTTTTTTTTTCAGCCGGTAGCTAAACTTTATGTAATATATCAAAATTTTAATTAACTCCAGTTAAGTCCACACTACAGTTATCTCTGATTTTCTCTATCTCATAAACAATTCTACACCACCACCGCACTACTCTTCCAGCGATAATAATTACCGTTGTTCGTTCAATTGAACTCTATAATTATTGTCAATATGCTAATTTATTTTATTGTTGGTATTGATCCAAACGACCTTTTGACGGTATCCATTGATCAGGAAATTGCGAATTTTAATTACAATTTACATTGTTTGTACCACTTGCAATTATTTATTGTTGCTACACTTCAAAGCAAATAACTATGCCGACATTTTAGCATTTTATGACCATAGAAATACCTCAAAGTCAAGCGGTTTATATTAATCAATCAAAATTAAATGGGTGTTCCACAAAAAGCTGTTTTAGGACCTATACTATTTATAAAATTAGGACAAGTAATTGAGGATTTTGCTTTGTACCTAGTTTTCGATTCTTGGTGTGTTTATAGATTTTCTACATATATTTTTAAGTTATCTAGATCCCAACTTTCTAAATTACGAAGCATCTAGATCTACGTAGGTATTTTTTGATTGCTACATAGATGAAGTTTAAACATTTAAACATGTATCTAATCCTAAATTGTTATTTGCAGATCTAGATTGTTTTTTACATCTATTTACTGTTTTTAATCTGTGACAAATCTCTACTTCTATACTTCTCTTTCCGGTAATCTATATATATGACAGTTTGTAATATAGAAGTAGATATTATTGTAGTTTTGTAGATCTAGCATCTAGCAAAGTAAATTTTTCAATATATAACTGAAAGAAACGACAAAGCTCCTGAAATCTAGATCTATGGAAGTTTCAGATGTATCTAGAATTTGATTTGCAGAATCTTAAATACTCGCACATCTAAGTCCTTCAAAATATTATTTGTAATTACTGTATTTACAAAATCTTATATTATTTTTGCAGATCTAGATTATTGCTTGTTTTACTGATCTAGTTTAGATGGCGTTGGAAATAGAATAGGTAGAATATTTAGATTATTTTTATAAAAAAACCTTTTCTTTGTGTAACTCTAGAATCTTGTTATAGATGCTTTCGAGATACGATGTTTTTTAAACTCAGATTTTACTTACACAATCACAAAACATCTAGATCTATGCAATTAATAAATAATTAAATTATGAAACTTGATTCTATTACTGCAGACCTAGACTATGCTCTTGTTTTTTACATCTAAATATTTTCAAGATTTACTTAGATCTTTTTCTGCAAAACAATCTAGGAATTTGTACCACTTAGAATGTTTTCTGACAAATTTTGGTATAGATTTTATTGTTGATTTGTAGTTCGAGTGTTTGTTTTTTTAGATTTTAAATTTGACAGATGTAGATGTTTTTTCAGTTATCTGAGTTTAGATCTACAAAAGGAAAAAGACATCTGAATCTATCAGACGGTCTTTCTTAATAGCAACAAACAATTTTAAAATAACCGCATTTGTGAAATTTTATGTAGCTGTTACAGATCTAGATTGTGGTTATTGTATCTAGTTGTTTTTAAGATATACTTAGATCTATTTCCGCAAAACAAAGTGTCTACGTCTATGCAATTTACAATTTGTGGTATAGATGTTATTAATCATTTAGTTGTTCTAAGTTTTATAGATGCAGATGTTTTTTTGTTATCTGAGTTTGGACTTACAAAATGAAAAAGACATCTCAATCTATCATCTATGTTTCCTAATAGCTACAAACATTTTTAAAATAACTGCATTTCTAAAACTTTTTTTAAATTTTACAGATCTAGATTGTTGTATTGTTTCTATATTTAGTTTTTTTTAAGAATTTTTCATTTAGATTTTGTTTTACGAATGGAAATATTATTATATCAGTTTTTTTTTGAATTTGATAGAGCTAGACTGAAAAAAAAGAGCCGACTATAACAAAACTTATAAAATCTAGATGTAGAATCTAATACTTTATCGTTATAGATGCATAATTTAATAAAACGTGTTGATCTATTATATGGATAGTTTTTGTTTTAGTTTCATGTATGTATGGACAAATCTAGATTGTTTTTTTGATTCATGTAGATTTTCTTAGGTCTACATCTATGCAGTCTAAAAATCTATTTCTAAAAGTCTATTTTTTGGTAATTTGGATATTTGCAGGTTTGTGGTTCTAGCTTTTAGTTAATAGATTTAAGCTTCTAGTTAATAGATAATAGTTTTTTGTGGTTCTAGCTTCTAGTTAATAGATTGCTTCGTGGAACAAGATAAACAGAAATATTTTTTATAAACGTCTCAATCTTTGGGAGTATTTACAAATTGCTAGATCTAGATTGCTTTCTGTTTTCTACATTTAAGTGTTTTTCAGATTTATGTAGATTTGGCTCTGCTAAGCAAGGAAATGGACATCTATGCAATCTAGAAATCTGTACCAAAAGAATACTTTTTTGTAATTTTAGATTCTAGTTAATAGATTTATTTGAGGAACTAGATCTACACATAATTTATTTGTCCTAAATTTAGTAGATGCAGATGATTTTTTTATTTATTTGGTTTTAGATCTACATACCTAAAAAGACATCTAGAATCAGAATGGTCTTTACTAATAGCAATTTACAATTTAATAATATTTTTTGTTATTTTTACAAATCTAGATCTAGATTAAAGCTTCTAAAATTTAGATTTTTATAGTTTTTAATTTAGTTTTTGATATATGTACATAGTAAATGGACAGATCTAGATTATTTTCTTGTCTTATACACTATTCTTTTTCAGAAATACCTGAATTACGTGCAATTGCAATTTAGTAATCTATATCTGTAGGAATAGTTTTTGCTAATTTAATTTTAGTTTAGTTTTTCTAGCTTCACATATATCGTTTTTTTAATCTAGCAGATCTAGATGAGATAGGAAAAAGCTTTTTAATTATTTTATAATCTATAACAGAACTTTCTAATTTTTAGACAGGATTTGAAAACAACGGTTTCTAAAACTTGATTTTGCTTTTATAGATCTAGATTATTTTCTTCTTTTATTCATCTACTTGTTTTTAAGATTTACGTACATTTAGAGATGTAATTTAAGACTTACATCTCTAGGTGGGAAACAAAGAAATAAATTTGTACATCTATACATTCTTCTAATCTATATCTACTATTCTTATCTGAATCTATGTACTTTTTTTTCTTTAAATTGATAATCTGTGGGTGTTTATTACGCACGGTTTTAACTAAAATTGTATTTATAGCTTTGTGAAATTACAATTAGTTACTCAAGAAAATTACTCGTCTGCTCTTCGAGCTCGCGGATAAGCTTCCAGTTTTTTTCTTGAATTTTTTAGTAAGAAAATCGGTGAAACGATAAAGTTAATTTCGATCTCAGTATCCACGTACGCGCTGCGCTCACGTTCAAGTGCCAGAGTAATTTATACCTTCCTGAATTTCGAGTCCATCAGAAGTGATTGTTCCCAATTGATTTTTCTTTTCTAACCTAACACACAATCGATTCACAGGAAATTACAGTCTTTATGGAAAGGAATCGGTTCGAAATATAATAGTTATTGTAACGGCTGGATTTCAGTTTTATTTTATTTAAGATTTAAATGTCTTAGTTTTTCACGATAAAAGCTTCTGTTTTGGACAATCGAATGCAATTTTCGTATAAATCGAGTATGTCAATGCTTGTGATTCTTGGTATATAAACACATCGAATCTTTGAGATAATCCAATTGTTTTTCGGTTTTCTGGAACACACTGACTGGACATTCAGGTCAACAAAAAATAAGCGATTACATCTAAGAAATCTAACAGATATAGATGAGACACGATTATACAACTAATCTAAAACAAAACTTCAAATATCTAGCGTCTACAAGTATTTTTGTATGTTATTTAGATCTTAACTTAAAAAGCTACAATGCATCATCTAGATCTACATAAGTATTTCCTACTTTCTAGATATGATTTTTTTTTATACTCGTTTCTATTTTTTTGCGATGAAATATAATCTGTTCTTTTTCTTCTATATCTTCTATTAATCTCTATTTACAAGAGTGTATTTACAGAAATAGATGTTATTGTAGTTTTGCAGATCTAGCTTATTCTTAGCAGAATTCTTATTTGCTAGATACAGATTAAATACTATGTAGCGATATCACTTTTTTTTTAAATATAACTTACAAAAAGAACAAAACTTCAATAATTTATCTATATATATGATCTACAAGAAGTTCTAGATGAAAAAACTTTTTAATAATATGGAATTTGATCTGTAAAATCAAAAATACGTCTAAATTTAACAGAATGATTTTTGTTAGTTACTGATAATTTTATATTGTTTTTACAGATCTAGATTATTGCCTGTTTTATAGGTTTAGTCGTTTTTAAAACAGTAATCTTAATCTGTAAACAAGAAAGGTCTATATTTATAAACGTCTAAAAGATTTTCATGAATTTTTATTCTAGATGACATTCTAATTTTATAGATGAAGCTTAGGTGTTAGATTGTTTTACGGAACATATGATCTCTATCAAGACATTGTTTTTTAATTTATTTTATCTAGATGGGTTAGAAGATTTTTATAAAACACTTTATTTTAACTAATCTACATCAAAATTTTTAGAATCTAGATTTAATAACTTTCTAGAAACGATTTTGACGTTTAAAGCGACAATACATCTAGATCTATGCGAGTATTTGCTAATTGATAGCTAAAATTTAATACACTTTATCTTATTTGTACAGATCTAAAATGTTTTTTTGTTTCAAAATTCCAAATGCTTTTTAGACTCATGTAGATCTTGTCTTACAAAACAAAAAGGTTTATTCTATGCAATCTAGAAGAATTCTTTTTAAGTAATTTTTGAGATTATAGTTTTGCTGTTTTTTTAATAGATCGCTTTGTGAGAGGTCTACACAGCTTATTTTTTGTAAATTTAATAGATGCCGATAGATTATTAATAAACACATGATTTTTATAATTAACAGACTTACAAAATTAAAAATACATCTAAATCTTCTAGAATGACTTCTGCTAATAGCTTGGTTTAATTTAAAAACAACTATTTTTTGGTAATTCTTAATGTATTTTTATAGATCTAGCTTAGGTAGCAAAATGCTGCACAAAACACAAGATTTAGATTTTATTTTATATTTTAATTTGGTGGATCTAGATGAGTTAGGAAAAACAAGATAATTTAAACTGTAAAAAACAACTAATTAATAACAAAGCTTCTAGAACTTTATCAATAATCTAGATGATTTCTTTGTTCTGGATTTATAGAGCAACAAGATTCTATAATATATAAGACTACAAAACTCTCATCTAAATCTATGCGACTATTTGTTAGTTGTTAGATAAAAATGTAGAATTAGAATGGATTGAAGCTAAATGCAATTAAAAGATAACCGCATTTTGTTATTTTTAAGATCTAGATTATTACTCTTTTGTAGATCTTACTGCTAAAATCGAGATATTTCTTTTTATAGATGCTTAATTGAATAAAACATTGAGATCTAGCGTATTATTTTTTTTTAAATTTTAGTGTGCATTTTAACAGATCTAGATTATTTTCTTGTTTTACACAATCGTTATTGTTATTTTTTTAAAGATATTTAGAGCATTTAGAGATGTAGATCTTGATCTGTAAGACAATACATTTTGAGATTTATTGAATCTAGTACTTTATATTTCTAGGTCTAGATATACTATTGCTTAGCTAAAAATCTAGAATATCACTTCTTAGTTTGCTAGATTCTAGACGTAGATTTTAAATTTTGTTAACACAACTAGTTTTACATCTATGAAATCTAGTAGATCTAGTTTGAGATAGGCGACGGGAGATAGAATGTCATAAAAATAATAATAAATTAAAGTCGATACTTCTAGATCTAGATTTACTATTGCTTAGCTAAGGATCTAATATATAACTTTTTTAATTTGGTAGATTTTATACCTAGGTTTTAAACTGGACATCACAGAAGTAAAGTTTCAGGCAATTTAGTAAATCTAGATGGGACAGGAAATAGAATAAATGTCGCTAAACTAAGACAGTTTTTCTATTGAGCAACTAACTTATAACGACAAAACTTAGAAAATCTAATTCTATCAACTATTTAAATGATTATGTCTTGATTTATAGCAGAAATTCAGAATCTTAGCAATGTTTTTAAAACTGGATCTTATTTGTACAGATTTGTAGTAGATTGTTAAGACGTAGATCTCAAACTGACAATACTGACAATAAAAATAGTAAACATCTACATCTATGCAATTAGGTAGATTTAGAAAAGATCGGAAATAGAATGTCATGATCTTATTTTTACAAATTCATAGTATATTGTTGAGTCATAGATCTTAAATTGGACAACCACAAGATAAACGTTTATATCTATGCAATATAGCAGATCTTGATGAGATAAGATATAGAATGTAAAATAAGACACTTTTTGCGTTATTCAACTAATCTATAGCGACAAGACTTTGAAAATTTAATTTTATTAACTTTCTAAATTATTGTTTCTCGACTTATAGCAGAAATTTAGAATCTTAGCTATTATTTGTACAAATTTATAGTAGATTGTTAAGACGTAGATTTTAAACTGGCCATTAAAATAAGTAAACATCTATGCAATCTAGTACATCTAGAAACGATCGAAAATAGAATGTTATGATCTTATTTTTACAAATTATTAGTAGATTGTTAAGTCATAGATCTTAAATTGGACAACCACAAGATAAACGTTTACATCTATGCAATATAGCAGATCTTGATGAGATAAGATATAGAATGTCTTTAAAATAAGACACTTTTTGCGTTATTCAACTAATCTATAGCGACAAGACTTTGGAAATCTAATTCTATTAACTTTCTAAATGATTGTTTCCTGACTTCTAGCAGAAATTTAGAATCTTCGCTATTATTTGTACAGACTTACGGTAGATTGTTAAGACGTAGATCTTAATCTAGACAATGAAAAAAGGGAACATCTACATCTATGCAACCTAGTAGATCTAGAAAAGATCGGAAATAGGATGCTATGACCTTATCTTTACTTTATATTAGATTGTTAAGTCATAGATTTTAAACTATACAATCACAAGATAAACGTCTACATCTATGCAATATAGCAGATCTAGTTGAGTTAAGTAATAGAATGTTCTTAAAATAAGACAGATTTTGCATTATGTTATTAATCTGTTGCGACAAGTCTTTCGAAATCTAGTTTTATCAACTTTCTAAATAAATGTTTCTCAACTTATAGCAGAAATTTAGAATCTTAGCTATTACATGTACAGATTTATAATAGATTGTTAAGACGTAGATTTTAAACTGGCCAATAAAATAAGTAAACATCTATGCAATCTAGTACATCTAGAAAAGATCGAAAATAGAATGTTATGATCTTATTTTTACAAATTATTAGTAGATTGTTAAGTCATAAATCATAAACTTGACAATCATAAAACAAACGGCTGTATCTATACAATATAACAGATCTAGATGAGATAAGAAATAGTATGTTTTGAAGATAAGACAGTTTTTGCATTATGCAACTAATCTATAACGACAAAACTTTGAAAATCTAGTTCTATCAACCTTCTAAATAATTGTTTGCTGACTGATAATTTATTGTAGATTGTGGGGGCGTAGATCTTGAATTGGGTTACAAAAAAATCGTCAACATCTATGCAATCTAGTAGATCTAGATGAGATAGAAAATAGAATGTTATTATCTTATTTTTGACATTTATAGTAGATTGTTAAGTCATAGATCTTAATATAGAAGATCTAGATGAGATAAGAAATAGAATGTTTTTAAAATAAGACAGTTTTTGCGTTATGCAACTAATCTATAGCGACATGACTTTGGAAATCTGTCAGAATTTGACTAATATTAGCAAAAATTTGTTTAATTGGGAGAAACAAACTGTTGAGACTGTTATTATATTTTTTCCTTCTCACAGCTAGCTGCGAGTTTTGTTTTCTTAACGATTTAAACGTCTTAGTTTTTGTAAATTGAGGTCTTTCGATAAAAGCATCTGCTTTGGACAATCGAATGCAATTTTCGTATAAATCGAAGATGTCAATGTCTGTGATCCTCAGTACACCAACCTACATATCCAATTGAGATAATCCAATCGTTTTATGTTTTTCTTTTTTAGCACACGCTGACTGGACATTCTGGCAAGGTGATGGCGGCCAAGTTTCTCGGTGAAGCGTCCAAAGTCGTCACTGGCAGTCACGATCGTACCCTTAAGATATGGGATCTCAGAAGCAGAGCCTGTAAGTATAGACTTGTTCGTGTTTAAGTCGAAGTGGTCGCGTGTCTTATCGAACACAGTTATCACAAAACGGCGGACTAATTATTTTTTCGAATCGAGAAAGAGAGAAAGAATTCTGCTGCGATCACAAAAAAGGGACCGAGAGAGGACTCTTAACTTAAGGGAGACAAAGGAATTTTTATTTATTGCGGAGTTAAGAGAAATTATAAAGAGATAACAATCAATCTTCAGTTTTGTATTTAATTAAAAATTGCTAAGTCTTTTTAAAAAAAGTAAAATTACGTTAAAATTAATTCCCTAAAATTAGTTAAATAATGTCTACAGCTTTTAAAATTAGAACTACATTGTTACCTTTGTTTTTTTAAAAAAATCTGGTTTTTAAAATTAGTAATATTACGTCTCTATCTTCTAAAACTGCTACGATCATAAAAAAAAAGGAGACGAGAGAGGAATCTTAATAGCAGAAGACAAAGGAATTTTTATTTATTGCTACGTTAAGAGAAATTAAAAAGAGATAACAATCAAGGAATTTTTAGTTTTTTATCTAATTTAAAATTGCTAAAAAATATTTTTTCTCGCTTTCAAAATTAGTAAAATTATGTCTCTACCTTCTGAAATTAGTAAAATGTTGTCTATGACTTTCAAAATTAGAACTACATCATTGTCTTTGTCTCTATTTATTTAAAAATTGTTAAAAAACATTTTTTCTGTTTTTTAAAATTAGTTAAATTACGCTTCTTGATTTCAAAAATTAGTAAAATGTTGTCTTTGATTCCTAGAATTAATAAAATGTCGTCGCCAGTTATAAAAATAAGAAAAACATTGTCGTTTTAAATATTTTTATTTCTGGTCTCTAAAATTGGTAAAACTGTAACTTACGGTTTACAATAATAGAAAATGTCACTTTACTAATATTCAAAATTGAGAGAAAACATTATCTTTATCTTCTAAAATTTGTTTACGACTCTTAAAATAAGAACTATATTATTGTATTTGACTGAGTCAAAGACAATTTTTCTAATTGCTTAGAAACATTTTTTCTTTTTTTCAAAATTAGTAAAGTTACGTGTACGGATTTTAAAATTAGTAAAATGTTGTTTTTGGTTTCTAAAATGATTAAAATGTCGTCGCTAGCTTTTACATTGAGAAAAATTTAGCGTTCAAAATTAGTAAAATACTGCACTGGTGTCTGCAGCTTTTATAATTAGTAAAATCTGACCTACAGTTTTTAAAATCATAACGCATTGTTGTTTTTTGCTTTTATTGATTTAGAAATTAATAAAAAACATTGTTTATGGCTTTAAGAAATTACTAAAATTATATCCTTAGTAAAACTTAGTAACATATTGTTTCCGTCGTCCAATATAGCATAAAATGACATTTTATTAATATTAAAAATTGGGTTTCCAGCTTTCAAAATTGGTAAAAATTGGTTTTTACTTTTATTGTTATAAAATTATAAGAATTATTGCTTTTAGTTTCTGAAATTACTAAAATACGTTTTTGCATTATAAAATTAAATTTTATTTTCGGGTTACTCGCTCATTAGATTAATTCTAGGCTTAAGCTTAATTTAACAGTTTTTAAAATTAGTAAACTATTTTTTCCATTTTTTAAAATTAGTAAAACGTTTTTTTGAGCGTCTAAAATTAAAAACACATTTTTGTGTTGCTGTTTTTGTGTTTATTTATTTTAAAATTGTTACTGGAGATTATCTCTCCCTTACCAAATTATTAAAATTATATTTTGTATTTCAAAATTAGTAAAATTCCATTTTATTCTTTCAAAATTAGCGTATTAAAATTAGTAAAATGTTGCCTCCAGCTTCTAAAATGGCAACTATGTTTTTGTTAATTTAAAATTGATAATAAACATTATTTCTGTATTCTGAAATTAGTAAAACTGTTTTTTTAGTTTTAAAAACTAGTAAAATGATACCACAAGCTATGAAAATTATAAAACGATTACGCCTTTTTTATTATCAGCAAAAAACATTGTATTTAGTTTCTAAATTGAATAAAGTTTTAAAATTTGGAAAATTTTGCTTTGGGTTGTTTAATTAGTAAAATGTTTCTAGCTTTTGGTAGGGGAAGAAAATGCTAAGTTATTAAATTTGTACTGAAAATTGAAAGAAACACAAAATTGGTAAAATATTGCTTTTGGTGTTTAGAATTAGTAAACCGGTGTCTCTGGCTTTTAAAATTAGTAAAATATGATTTTCGGTTTCCAAAATTCTTTTTAATTGATTTAACAATTTATAAGAAACATTACTTATTAGGTCTTCAAAATTTATTAAGTTGGTTTCAGAATTTCAAAATTAGTAAAATATTTTCTACTGCTGTCAATAGTGAAAAAAATTTTTTTTTAATAATTAGAATTGAAACGAAATATTGCCTATAGAATGTTTTAGTGACAATTTGGAATAAAGTAGGTTATATTTTAGTAATTTTGGTAGTCAGAGACAATATTTTCTTTAACTAATAGAATATGTAATTAAGGAAAAAATATTGGTGTCCTGAAGGTATATTATTATCGATTTGTACACTCACATTCTCTTGTTGTGATTACAAGTTATGTCAAAATCATAGAAATTATCTCTAATTACAATCTAAGAAAAGGTAAAAAGTGTCAAACCTTTTCCCACTTTAAAATTTCACAACGCAATCACTTAAAACCCAAATTATACGTTATAAACATCGTAGGGAATTTTAAAGAATTTAACCTAAGACCCGACCTTTACTACCAATTGTCTCCCAGTTCTGGTCACTAGTTACAAATTCAAAAAAACTAAAAAACTTTTTTTTAATGGATGCTTTTCGAGAAGATTAAACGTTGAAAAGATGTCAGAAGGAAGCGCAAATCGATGTCTGTTCGTTCACAAATTTTCTTGTCACCGAGGCGTCACTAACTTCCCTAAATTGATTTTAAATTAAATTATGAGACGACATTTTTCAACACTTATCTGTATTTTGCATACAAAAGTATGGGAAATTTGAGAGCAGAAGCCGAATTAATGGGGCGATGTAAACGAGAAATCGAGAAAATTCGGCTGGAAAGTGGGAAAAATCAAATTGGAAATAATTGGGAACTCCAGGAAGAGGAATTTGTCAAAATTTGTTTGAAATTAAAAAAAAAACTCAAATTTATTTCTATCTTTTACTATCTTTTTCCGAAAATTTTTTTTGTCGTATTTCGCTTGCAATTGGCTTGAATGCAGACCACGTGACTAGTATACTGCTGTCTTTGTTTAATTAAGTACAGTTGAAGCAAAATTTTACTAATTTGATAATCCAGAAACGTAATTTTACTAATTTTAGAAGCTGAAGGCAATGTTATAATTTTCTTGAAAACTAAAGACAAAGACAACGAGATGATTGAACTTTTAAAACTCGGAGACACAATTTTATTAATTTCTGATGCTAAAGCTAATATTTTACTAATTTTGGAAACTGAAGGTCTAATTTTGAATATTAATTAGATGTTATTTATTTAATGCTGGGGGTCGAAAGCATTATTTTACCAAATCTGAAAATTGTTGCTAATTTTTTGTGATATTTTAACAATTTAGTACTAATTTTTAAATTTAAAAACTTTGTTTTACTAATTTTAGAAGACAGAAACAATGTCTTTTATCAATTTTAAAATGATAAACACAAAGAGGACGGTATAGTTGTTATTTTAGAAGCTGGAAGCAACATTTTGCTAATTTTAGAAATCGATTATTGTACTAATTTTAAAATCGCAAACTGTAATTTTACTAATTTTGATATCAGAGATGATATCTATTAAAAATTTTAAAATTAGTGAACAGAAAACTAGGAATGTATTTAAAATTTTGAACACTTAAGGAATTATTTTACTAATTTTTAAAGCTAGAAAAAATAATTTACTAATTTTAATTAATAGATTACTGAATTGATTAGAGCTAGAAAACTGACTTCTAAATCTAAGAGAAAAATGTCAAAGTAATTACAACAAAAATTATGTTAAAATTATAAAAATTGACTGGTAAAATAATAAAATGCTGTCTTTTGCTTTCAAAATTAATAAAATGTAGCTTCTGGCTTCTAGAGTTTCTAAATTGTTAGTATATTACAAAATAGGTCAAATATTGTCTCAGAATTCTAAATTTAAGGGAATTTTTTTTATAAGCATAATAAAAAATAATAAAATGGTGCCCTTGATTTTTAAAATTAGTAAAATGTTTTTTTTTGGCTTTGAAAATTACTAAAACTGTGAAATAATTAAAATATTGTTTCAGAATTCTAAATTTAAGAGAAAAATATTAAAACAGTAATTTTAAAAATTAGATTAAAATCATATTTTCGATTTCTAAAATAGCAAAATGCTGAGCCTGGCTTTTAAATTTAGTAAAATATTTATTATAAACATTATAAAAGATACTAGTAGTTAATACTAAAAATTGAAACAAAGTACAATCTCCAGCTTTTAAAGTTAGTATAAAATTTTGTTTCTGACTTTACAAAATTAGTAAAATTGCACTTTTGGCTTCTAAATTAGTGTAAATTATGGTTTGGATTTCCAAAGCTTCGGAAAGTGGCATTTTTTCCAAAATTGGAACTACATTATTAGTCTGTGTTTTTATTGACTTAAATAATAATAAAAACATTGTATAAAACTACATTTTCAGATTTAAAAATTAGTAAATAATGTCTTCTATAGCTCACAATATTCGAAAAATTAAAAAAAAATTGCTATATAGTACTAAAAATTGAAACAAATTACAATCTCCTGCTCTCAAAATTAGTATAAAGTTTTGCCTCTAACTTTTTAAAATTAGTAAAATGACATTTTTGTCTTTCAAATTAGCAAAAATTATGAATGTAGTTTCTAAAACTACTAAAAGATGCTTGTTTTTCCAAAATTAGAACTACATTATTAGCCTTTATTTTTATTGATTTAAAAAATTAATAAAGACTTTGTATCTCTGTCTTTAGCATTAATAATATTACGTTTCTAGATTTAAAAATTAGTAAGTAATGTCGCCTATAGCTTACAATATTCGAAAAATTAAAAAAAATTGATATACCGTACTAGAAATTGAAACAAAGTACAATCTCCTACTTTCAAATTTAGTATAAAATTTGGCCTCTGATTTTTCAAAATTAGTAAAATAACACTTCTGGCTTTTAAGTTAGCATAAATTACAAATCTGGCTTGCAAAACTACTAAAAGACGCCTGTTTTTTCCAAAATTGGAACTACATTATCAGCCTCTGTCTTCATTGATTTAAATATTAATGAAAAAA
This sequence comes from Tribolium confusum, assembly GCA_029207805.1. Taxonomy (NCBI): domain Eukaryota; kingdom Metazoa; phylum Arthropoda; class Insecta; order Coleoptera; family Tenebrionidae; genus Tribolium; species Tribolium confusum. Next base: position 12,849,261 of record JALGAY010000008.1, on the reverse strand, counting down.
ACGTTGTAGCTCTGTCTTAAGCATTATTAAAATGACGTTTCGAGGTTTAAAAATTAGTAAATAATGTCACTTATAACAATTCTGGAAAAATTTGAAAAACATGTCTTAATGTACTGAAAATTACAACAAAGTATAATATCTAGCTTTCAAAATAGTATAATAAAATTTAGTTTCTGGCTGTTTAAAATTAGAAATGGTACTTTGGGTTTTCAAATTAACGTAAGTTATGACTTTGGCTTCCTAAACTACTAAAAGACGCCTGTTTTTACAAAATTAGAACTACATTATTAGCCTCAATTTTTAGTGATCTAGAAATTAGTAAAAGACATTGTATTTCTGCCTTCAGCATTAATAAAATTACGTTTGTAGATTTAAAAATTAGTAAATAATGTTACTTATAGCTATAATTGTAAAAAAAAAATTAAATCGTCTTGTAGTACCACAAATTGAAAGAGAGTACAATGCCTAGCTTTTAAAATTAGTATAAAATTTTGCTTCTGGTTTTTTAAAATTAGTAAAATACCTCTTCTGTCTTCCGAATTAGTATAAACTACAACTCTGGCTTCCCATACTACTAAAAAAACTTCGTCTACGGTTTTTAGAAAAGACCTTATTATTATTAAAAATTTTAAAAAATTTTACTTTCAGTTTTCACAATTAGTAAAATGTTATTTTTGGTTTCTAAAATTAGTAACAATTTCTAAAAAAAAGAACTAAACTAAATTTGGAAATAAATGAACCTCCTTCAGTGGATGAGGTTGCAGACCCGAAAATCTAATTTTTAATTGTTGTTTCAGACTTAATTATAGTTAGACAAATAGTATTTGTGTCCTTGTGGTTAATACCACAATTAGTATGTATTGATTCACCCTGTATAGGAGCAAACCATCTGCCAACGAAACGAAATAAATCGTAATCAAAAACTTAACAAGCTTCAAAGCGAACAAATGTCAAATACGGGATGGCATTATTATAACGGAATCGTATAAAATATTGTTGAATATCTATCTAATTACGTAGCATATAATTTATGTAAGTAAGCAAATAGTCGCTCGTTAGTACTAAATAATATTTGTTGTCGTAAGAATTTTTTTTTTGTTTATACCAGGAACAAGTATTTGAGAGAGATCAGAGAAAAAAGCGGCGTTAACATCTCTATCAGATCTATTAGCGGACCATAATTATGGACCTTTTTTGTCGATACAATCAAGTTTTTTTAACACGCTAGAAATTTTCAATATAATCATAATCACACATGTGTTAAATCTCCACACCAGGAGAATTCAATAGCGACCAAATCGGGTCGGTTTTGTGGATTCTCAAGCATTCGAAAATGGAAATGATTTTTTTTTAATATAAAGGTTAGATAACCTTTAGATGAATTAGGAAAGGCAATTAATTGGCAAAAATTGGTAATACAATATCTAATTAAAAAAAAAAATATTGCTGGCCTCGAGGTTTCTTATTATCAATTTGTACACTCGCATTCTCTTGCTGTGATTAATTTTTATTTTATTTAGTTTTTTTGGGACGTTACAGGTAAGATTTTACTATTTTTATAAGTAGAAAATAGTATTTTAATTTTTAAAAATGACTATTCCGACATTGTTCTCATAAACTTGGAATTCTGAGAAAACATTTTACTTATATTGAAATATGACACTATTTTAGTATTTTTGAAAACCAGAGGCAAAGTTTTACTAATTTTAAAAGCCTGGGGATCTATTTTACTATTTTCATAGACCGAAAATATAATTTCGATCCGACTATTTTGACATTTCCTTCTTAAATTTGAAATTCTGAAGTAATATTTTACGTATTTTAAAATATGCCGCTATTTTAGTAATTTTGGAAACTACATTGCTCCAAGAAATTAACGCACCACTTGAAAATAAAGTAAAAAAATTAAAACTATGTACATTTGACAACTTTGAAGGTTTAATCAAGCTATAATTTAGTTACCCATTATAATAAAAGATTTGACATTGAAGTCAGAAATTTGAGTTTAATAGTTTTTTAAGCAGAAATTTTAAAATAATTTTCAATTTTAAATTGTGTTAATTTGTCATTTTGTTTTATTGTTATTTGAATTTGCCGTTCTGTGGATAGTTTTTATCATTTGAAACAATAATAAAAACATTATGAGGAATTTGACTCAAGAAGAATGCGCCCAAGCTGTGGTTTTGTTGGAGGAAGGATGGAGCTACAGAAGAATTGGTGAAAGGTTTGGTGTATCTCATACGTCAGTTTCGCGTATGATACAAAGGTACAGAGAGACAGGAAGTCACCTCAGAAGACCTGGGCAAGGAAGAAAAAGGAAAACCACTCCTATCCAGGATAGATTTTTAAGAATATCTGCGCTAAGGGAACGCTTTGTAACCGCCAGGAAGCTACAAACTGAGTTCCGTGACGTAGAAGGAATTCAAATCAGTTCCGAAACTGTTAGAAAAAGACTTATGGAGGATAGTTTAACATCTCATATTTCTGGTCGTGGTCCTGCATTGATTGCAGAACACCGCAGAGCCCGATTAGAATTTGCTAGAGAGCACATAAATTGGCAAAGAGAGGATTGGGAGTCTGTTCTTTTTACAGATGAGTCAAAATTTTGCCTTTACAATTGCGATAGACGTGTTCGTGTGTATCGTAGACCAAATGAGCGGTACACACAGTGTAACATTCAGAATACCACATTGTTTGGTGGAGGCTCAGTAATGGTTTGGGGTGGTATTTCCTTACAAGCTGGCACGGAGTTAGTGGTGGTAAATAATGGCTCTATAAATGCCGACCGTTACATAGCAGACATTCTTGAAGAGCATGCCGTACCATATGCCCCTTATATTGGTCCAAATCTTGTGTGCAAGATAACGCAAAGCTCCACACTGTCCGAATTGTTAAAGATTACTTGAATGAGGTAGAAATCAATGTTTTGGATTGGCCAGCTTAAAGCTCTGACCTGAATCCTATTGAGCATGTTTGGGACATTCTCGGGAAACGTTTAAAAAATCTTCCACATCCTCCTGTCCATCTTCAAGAGGTAGGTCCTCAACTAAATGAAATTTGGAATAACTTAAATCAAGAAGACATAAGTTCGTTAATTTTGAGTATGGAACGAAGATGTGCAGCGGTTATTCAAAGTAGAGGTGGAAATACGCGATATTATGATGTTTTCTGTAACTTTTATAACGGCGTAACTTTAATAAAATTTTGTTTTCGGTTTGTTTTTCTATATTTGGACACATTAGATATTAATTTACTTTAAACAAATGTTTTTGTTAAATTTTTCTTAATTTTGTACCAATTGGTCGAATACATGTTTCAATTTTCAAAAAAATTCAAGTGGTACGTTAATTTATGGAGCAGTGTAGAAGCAACATTTTACAAATTTTAAAAAACAGAGACACTATTTTACTGTTTCTATATATTAAAAATGCTATTTTATTCTATTTTTTCACGTGGATTTTGAATCGGAATTCTGGAACAATATTTTTCTTATTCTGAAAATTTGCACTATTTTAGTAATTTTGAAAACCAGAGGCAACATTTAACTAATTTTAAAAACCAAAAGCACTAATGTTTCTCCTAAATTTGGAATTTTGAGATAATATCTTGCTTATTTTGAGTGCCAGAATCATAAATTACACTAATTTAGAAGCCATCAGAAATGCCATTTTACTGATTTTGAAAAGCCAGAGGCACAATTTTCTACTAATTTTAAAATAACAATTAATTTTATTAATTATCATTAATTAATTTCGTCATTGTCATTAAGTTAATTAAATAATGACAAACGACAAAGCTAAGATTTTATTAATTCTGAAAGCCAGAGCGTACATTTTACTAATTTGGTAAGTTGGGATTTAGTATATTGTTTTAATTTTTAAGACTAATAAGGCGATACTGTTTTTCCAGTATTTGTCGCCAATCTTAATACCTAGAAGCAAAATTTTACTAATTTTATTAGGTGTAGAAGCGAGAGGTAACCTTCTTATAATTTTATTAATTTTAGAAAGATAGCAGCACCATATGATAAATCTGGAAGGCAAAAGTGTCATTAATTATCAAGTTTTGAATTAAAGCTGACAGGAAATATGGCGGTGGTTTTTAAAATTAATAAAATTGCGTCTTCCCGAATATTAAAATTTGTTAAATATCGTTTTTAGCTCTCAGTATTGAAGAATTAATATTATTAAGAACGAATTTTCACAATTTTGAAAGCAGAAAAGCAACATTTTACTAATTCTGGAAGCCAAGATTCCACTAAATTTCATATGCAACGTTTACTAATTTTAAATTCCGGTACATAATTTTATTAATTAGCGATGTTTTTTATCAAGTTTTATAACAATAAAAAGACAAAAACGGCAGTGTAGTTATAATTTTGGAAAATATATAAACCAAAGGCGACATTTTACTAATTTTAAAGATCCAAGACGTAGTTTTACCAAATTTTTAAGCTAAAGGCAATGTGTTTTATTGAGTTTGAAATTAATTAATTTTAGAATTTGTAAACTATATTTTGCTAATCTAGATATTTGAATTTTTTTGAATTTAGAAACTAGATGAAAAGATATGGGAGCTGGAGGCGACATTTTGCTAATTTTGCTATTTGAAGACGTTGCTTTTGTATTTAGAATGAATAGTTTTATATTAAAAAAACTTTACATTAAAATTAAGAAGAGATATAACTTCCGGTTTAATAAATTAGTAAAATTACGTTTTTAAAATAAACAAAATGTCACCACCAGTTTTAAAATTAGGAATACATTGTTGCTTTTGGCTTTATTGATTTGAAATTAAACAATAAACGTCGTTTGGCTTTCTAAAATTAGTAAAATGACGCTTACAAAAATCAAAATTAGTAAAATGTTGTCTCTAGATTCTAAAATAAGCAAAAATTAGCAAAATGTAGCCACCAGTTTTAAAATTAGAAAAATATTGTTGTTCTTGTTTTTTTTTGTTTTGAAATTTGACAACAAACATAGTTTTTGGCTTCTAAAATTAGTACAATTTCATCTACAAATGTCAAAATTAATAAAATGTTGTCTCTAGACTTCAAAATAAGCAAAAATTAGCAAAATGTCATTTCCAGTTTTAAAATTAGAGTAACCTTGTTGTCTTTGTCTTTATTGATTAAAAACATGATAAAACATCGCCTCTGGCTTCTAAAATTAGTAAAATTACAACTTCAAATATCAAAATCAGTAAAGTGTTGTTTCTAGTCTGTAAAATAAGCAAAATGTTGCTACCGGTTTATATAATTAGAAAAAAATTTATAATTACAAGTATTTTGAAATCTGGTGGCGACATTTTGCTTATTTTAAAAGCTATAGGCACCACTTTACTAATTTTGAAATTAAGTGGTGTAATTTTACTAATTAGAATTTTAAATTAATAAAAAAATAAAAATTCACAAGCCGGAGACGACATTTTACAAGTTTTACAAGAAAGACGTACTATTTCCTTCAAAATTTTACTAATTTTGAAATTCGAAACATTATTAATTATCTAGTAGGTAGTACAAAAAACCTTGTATACACCTCTGGTGTTTTTTTTCTCCAGGCATAGAAACAAAATTCGCCGGTTCCAGTTGCAACGACTTGGTGATAGTTGACAGTTCAGGTTCGACAATAATCAGTGGTCATTTTGATAAGAGCATCCGTTTCTGGGATGCTCGTTCAGAATCTAGTGCCAATAACATCCTGTTCAATGGTAAAGTGACATCTTTAGATTTAACACGAGGTAAGTGTGTTTTCGCAGGTGACTCGATCTAATTGTAATTGTAAATTCAGTCTTCTAAAGTCTCGGGAAAAGTCTCTCACTAATGCAAAGTAATTATGCAAACGTTGGCACCTAATTAAATAAATCTAACGCCCCACGACACACCCTTAATTTGTTTTTCTCTTATATTTTCTCTCTTTTTGTTTTAGATGCTAAATATCTGATATGTTGCGTGCGAGACGACACGTTAAAATTACTAGATCTGAGGATGAATCAAGTAGTCAAATCGTTCAGGTGAGTATTCTTATCAGAATTAAAAGGAGCCTAGTTGACCGGCTCTGGAAAAAATATTTTTAATACTAGGCCTGGATTTTTGTTTATTGAATAACAAACGGTATTAGGATATTATAAAAAAATATTTTGTTTGGCAGTAAAACACAGAAATTTAAACATTTTAAATCGATCAATTCACAAAATTTTTAAATTGATTATGATCAATTTGATCAATTTATTACGAAAATGAGAAACTAAAGAGAGATAGAAATAAATTTTATGACGTAGACAATCTACAAATAAATTCTTTATTTGTTAATAAAACACAGAAATTTCCTAATTTTAAATTGATCAAGTGAATTTACAAATAAGAAGAATGTAATAACAAAGAAACCTTTTAAATTGATCATGATCAATTAACTAAGAAAAGAAAAAACTGAAGAAAGATAGCAGTAAATTTGATTACGTGGATTGTTTTAAAACCAATCATAAACAGATTTTTAAATTTCTAAATTTTGAGTTGTTTAAGTGAATTTATAAATTTGAAAATTTGTTGACAAAGGGAAGCTTTGAATTGATCACGATTAATCAATTAAAAAAAGGAGAAACTAAAGAGAGATAGCAGTAAAGTTGATTACGTGGACTGTTTTAAAACCAATCACAAACAAATTCTTAAATTATTAAATTTTAAATTGGTCAAATGAATTCACAAATTAAAAATCAAATAGGAAAGGAAAGCTTTAAATTGATCACAATCAATTAACTAAGAAAAGGAGAAATCAAAAAGGGATAGCAGTAAATTGATTATGTGGATGTTTTAAAACTAATTTTTAAATTTCGAGTTTTAGTGAATTTAAAAATTTGAAAATTTGATGACAAAGAGAAGCTTTAAATTAATTATGATCAATCAATTAAGAGAAAGTCAAACTAAGGAGAAATTGCAGTAAACTTGATTGTTTAACAACCAGTCACAAATAAATTTTGAAGTTTTGAAATTTTAAATTGATCAAGTGAATGTACAAATGTAAAAATCTAACGATAAAGAAAATATTTAAATTGATTATGATCAATCAGCTAAGAAAAGGAGAAATTAAAGAGAGATAGCGGTAATCTTGATCATGTGGACTGTTTTAAAACCAATCACATATATATTGGTTAAATTTTCAAATTTTAAATTGATTAAGTGAATTCAGAGGTTTAAAAATCAAATAACAAACAAAAGTTTTGCAGAGAAGAATAGCAACTAAACTGATTACGTCGACTCTTTTAAAACCAATCACAATGATTCTTAGTCACAAATTTTGAATTGATCAGTTTAGTAAGAAAATTATAGAAAGACAGCACCAGATTTACTTGTCAAAGTTATAAATTTTGAATTGATTAATTTACTAAGAAAATCTAAAACTATGGAAAGACAGCAATGAATTTACTTCTCGAAGATTTAAATTTGAATTGATCAATTTACTATAAGAAGGATAAGAACGATAGCGATAACATTGATTACGTCGATTATTTTCAAACCAATCACAAGTGAATTCTTAGAATTACCAATTTTGAATTGATCAGTTTACTAACAAAAACTATGGAAAGACAGCAATTAATTAACCTCTCAAATTTTTAAATTTTGAATTGATCAATTCTCTAAGAAAATGAAAAAACAATAAAGCTAGCAATAAATTTGATCAAATATTAAAATAAACAGAAAACTTGGGTTGTGAGACCGGCTTAGCGTCCCGCTTGTCTCATCAAACCCTGGCTCACATACGCTATTTTTTACCACACCAAATTCTTTCTTTGTTAGAATTTCTAAATTTCGTAATTAATACTGTTTTGTCTGTGTTGCAATAGAGAGTAGCAATGAAATTTTCTCGTGATGATTAGGGAACGAAAATTGTAGGTACATCCTACGTGTCGGGGAACATAATTATTGATCAGCGAATCGAACCACGGTCATTATCTGTGGTATTACACAATGTTGGTTTGGGGCTTTACATTCGGTGGGTTTTTACGGAAATGCCAGCTGAGGGGAATCGTAGGTGGATTGTTTGTCAAACTGCATTCACAGATTTTTTTCCACAGCAAATACCTCTCAAAATTTAAAAATGTTGCGTTTTTATTCTGGATGAAAAAAAGTCGAGTATTTTTTGAAACGAGAGGAGCAAAATACGGTTTTTATCGACTCTAGAGAGACGAAAAATTGAACTGAATTGTTAGTTCAGTGAATTTCAACGGGAAATATTTTCATTTTTTTTATTTTAAGTCGTGTTTGACTAAAATGTAGAGCTGAAAATTATTAGAGTTAGCTGAAATGTGGATTTAAAATTAATTAAAACTATTTGCAGATGTTTTGTAACGTATGTAATTTATTTTTTTCTGAAAGAGTCACGAAAATTAATTATTTTAATTAGGGTACGTCGAGGTGCAGGGCTCATCCGCCTCTCTTACTCTAAACTAAAAAGTTGTAACGACATGCTTCAAATTTACTTAAATAGTATATTAAGTATGGAGAACGGTAAGGAATCCTTAACGTTCGAAGACAATTGTTTGGAGGAGGAGCGAAGCGACGACTCCAATTATTGTCTGAGAACGGTAATCCTTAACGTTCGATATTCTTATAACGTTTTTTGCGCGATTGGAGTTTCTAGAATAATAATAATAATAATTTATATCAATACATTTGTGATAATCGGGAAGATTGAAACTGAAAACTTTGGGTGGCTGTTCCATGGTTGCTATGGTTTTGTTCCAAACAAGTAAAATTGTCTTTTTGATGCAGGACACAATATATTAAGTTAAGGCCGGGATTAACAAAATTTATAAAGAAATTATCATTCCTACATAGTTCTGTTTTGTGGTTCCGTTTTCGAAGCAAATATGAGCGATAGTGATGATCTACCGGATGATTTAGAAGACGCTTGGCAAGAAGGATGTTCGGCAATAATTCCAGAAAAATCTAAAGCCCGATATGAACAGACATACAAGTTGTTTAAGGAATGGCATGAAGCAAAGAAGATTTCTGTAAATAAAAAGAGCTTGTTAGCGTATTTTGTGGTGAGAAGTGGACACTTGAAGGCCCCAAGCAGTTTATGGGCGGAGTATTCTATGCTGAAGAGTACAATTTTTCTCCATGATGCTATCGATATTTTTAAGTTTACTACATTAATTGCTTATCTTAAGAGAAAAAATATTGGATATCGGCCTAAGAAGGCTAAAATTTTTACCAAAGGAGACATGGAAAAATTCTTGAATAAAGCACCAGACGAACAATTTTTAATTCAAAAGGTACCTATGTTGTAGATGATGAGGTGGTACATCTGAGTTCTAAGGAAACAATATATTTGCACGTAGCAATGATATTGGGAGTATCGGGCGCTTGTAGACGAGAGGAATTGTACAATATTAAAATGAGTGACATAGAAGAACATGAAGAAATGTTTATAGTAAATATTCCAAATACAAAAATGAATATTTAGCGAACGTTCACAGTTATTAATAAAGAAAATGAAGCAGTTCATTATTTGGAAATACTTCGAAAATACATATGACCAAGCAACCCAACGTCAGATCATTTATTTCTGAACTATCGAAATGGCAAATGCACTAGGCAAGTCACAGGAAAAGGCACAATTGGAGGCTGGCCATCAAAAATTGCAAAGTATTTAAAGTTGCAAGCCCCTGAAGGTTTTACTGGACACTCGTTTCGACGCACATCGGCTACACTTTTGGCGAATAACGGAGTTGATGTGTTGGGACTAAAAAGACATGGTGGGTGGCGTTCATCAACGGTGGCCGAGAGTTACGTGGAAGATTCCCTCCAAAACAAAATTGAATTTGCTCTTAAATTTTACACAGCGATGTTGGTGGACTATTACAACAATCTGGGACTTCTACGTCGGAAAGTTTGTCTATTAACACTAAAAACTCAAATGCGAGTGGTATTACTACTATTAATTATAATAATTGTACATTTAATTTTAATAAATAAATCGCAAAATTGTTTTTTTTAGATTTAATTGCTTACCGTTCACTGAACGGTAAGTGAATTACTTACCGTTTTGTAACACGTAGCAACCAGTAACAGCAACCTACCGTCGTGGAAACAGGCACAGTAAACTGATAAAAACAGCCCATCGCGCAAAAAATAAGAAAGTACTATTTTTCAGACATTTGTGGGAATAACTGATTTGCGTTTATTTATTTAATTTTTGATTTTCTTGAATAACAGATCAATTTAAAATTTGTAACTTTAAGATTTCGCTTGTAATTGAATTTAAAACAATCGGCATAATCAATTTTACTACTAGCTTTTTCGTTTTCTTACTTGTAAATTGATCAATTCAAAATAAAACATAATCAATTACTATTTTTCCCTAGATTTTAATTTTCTTAGTAAACTAATCAATTCAAAGTTTGTACTTTTAGAAATTCACTTGTAAATGATTTTAAAAACAGTCAACGTGATCAAGTTTACTGTTATCTCTTTTTAATTACTTCTTTTCTTAACTGATTGATCATGATCAATTTAAAGCTTTATTGTCATTAGATTTTTGAATTTGTAAATTTACTTGATCAATTTAAAATTTTAAAATTTAAGAATATGTTCATGAATAGATTTAAAACAGACCACGTGATCAAGTCTACTGCCATTTTTCTTTAGTTTCTCACTTTTTTAATTAATTATCTACAATAAATTTACAGTTTTTGTTTGTCATTAGATTTTAAATTTCTAAATTTATTTAATTAATTTAAAAATTTAAGAATTTATTTGTGATTGGTTACATGATCAAGTTTACCTCTACTCCTCTTTAATTTTTTTTTTAGTTGATTGATCATGATCAATTTAAAGCTTTTCTTTGTCCTTAAATTTTTAAACTTGTAAATTCACTTGATCAATTTAAAATTCGAAAATTTAAAAATTTGTTTATAGTCAGTTTGTTAATAGTTTACGTGATCAAATTTATTGCTACCTCTCTTTATTTTGTCATTTTTTAATTAAACTGATTAATTTTAAGTTATTTTTTTAATTGGTAAATTTACCCGTAATTCTGATTAATTTTTAAGCAGTCTACCTGATCAAGTTTAATTCACAAATTTCTAGTTTGTGAATTGATCAATTTAAAACTTGAAAATTGAAGAATTTGTTTGTAATTGGTTATAAAACAGTTTATATAACCAAGATTATTGATATTTATCTTTAGTGTTTCAATATATTAATGAAGTGATCAATTTAAATTTTGTGTTTTATCTGTAAATTTAAGAAAAAAAAAATAAGAATTTATTTTACGTGATCAAATTTATTCTGCTTCTCTTTTATTTCTTTTTACCTTAGTTGATTGATTATGATCAATTTAAAATTTTTGTTGTCATTAGATTTTTAAATTAGTGAATTCACTTGATCAATTTAAAATTTCACATTGTAACAATTTGTTTGTGATTGGTTTTAAAACAGTCTATGTGATTAACTATATTGCTATGTCTTTTTAGTTTCTTATTTTTTAAATTGAATTGATCAAATTAATTTTTATAGTTTCTTATTTTACCGAGTTTTTTAATGAATTGATTGATTAATTCAGGAATTAAAAACTTTAAGAATTTGCTTGTAATTGGTTTTAAAGCAGTCCATGTGACTAAATTTATTATTATTTTTTACAGTTTTTTATCATTTTAGTGAATTGATTAATTTAGAATTTGAAAATATTTATTGATGTCTATATTTAATAATTCTTTGTTAATCAATTTAATTGATTACAAAATAGTCTATGTGGCCAAGTTTATTGTTATCATTTTTTAATGTCTTAATTTCTTAATGAATTGATTATGATCAATTTAACTTTTTGTTGATGATTTAAAACGCTTGCGCGATCAATTTTATTACTACAATTTTAGTGTCTTATTTTATTATTAGAGAATTGATCAATTTAAAATCTGAAATTTGAAGCATTCGCTCTTGATTGTTTTTAAAACTGTCTACGCTTTTACACGGTGCTTCTACTTAATTTCTTATTTTATTAATTATTGATCAAATTAATTTGTTTGTCTTAAAAGATGAATATTTGAAAATGGGCTGTTTTTTTTTTTGAACAAGAGGGGCCCGCAGCGCGAGCCGCACACTGAGGCCTACGCCCATTGTATGCAACCTCTGGAAATAGCATTACTGCAGTAGTCTTGTACCTCTGATGAAGCTCAGTACCTTGTCTGCTGGAGCCTTCTCGACGGGCTGTTACAAGTCTGTTGTTTAGTTTCTTATTTTCTTAATAAATTGATCATGATCAATTTAAATTTTTTGTTGATTAAGTATTAAGTAAAAGTTTAAAAACGGTTTGCGTGATTAATTTTATTTCTATATTTTTAGTGTTTTGTTTTTTTTAAAGAGAATTGATCAATTTAAAACGTGAATTTTGAAGAATTCGCTTTTGATTGGTTTTGGAAGTCTTTCTATATTTTTTTTATTTTTTTAAAGAATTGATTATTAAAAATTTAAATAATTAAGAATTTGTTTGTGACTGGTTTTAAAACAGCTCACGTAATCAAATTTTTTAAATCAATTGATCAATTTAAATTTTTTGTTTGTTTTGAAATTTTTATGAGTTTGCTTGTGATTGGTTCTAAAACAATTCACGTGACCAAGTTTATTTTAATCATATTTTGTAATTAATTGATTATGATTACTCGCTAACGCTCGTTATTGCTTTAAACAGTTTCTCTCAAGATTTATATATTTTTGAGTCTAGATATCTAAGGAGCAAACCAAAATGCTTAGAATTTATAAGTAGATAAGAAGAAAAATGCGATTTATTTAATAGAGAATGCAACTTTTTGCTGATTTGGGCTTTTTCTAATCTCTCTGTGGTTGGAGTAATACAGATTAGTTCTATATATTTGTAAGTTTTGTTGTATTTCTCTTTTGGCCTATTTCTGTTCCCACACAGAGACACATAAAGCAGAATTCATCGATGCGAAAATATTGAAATAAATTTATTTCGTTCTGTACATACGGCCGTCGTGGAATAAGTTGTTTAAAAAGATGTTTATTGGATTCCGACTATTCGGTTGAATGCAACATTACGATCGAACGGGGACTACATCATAGGGTGCGATATTCTGGTTCGATAACGGCGCAGTTTGAGATAGCGACTCAAAGCGAATTGTCGTTATTTCGTCAGGATTAAGGACGATTGAGCGTATCTACCGAGTCACTCAAAAGACTGCTGAAAATTCAAAGGACGGGAAGATGAACTAGCTTCTGATATGAATTATCTCGATTTTATTGTCTACGTTCTATCTCAGAAGAAAGTGTAAAAAAGAAACTCACATAAAATTAACCCTCGACATGACAGATTTATTTTTATATCAGCGATTGAATTTTATTAGCTTTTTAAACGGCATCGATCAAATCGGAATCCTAATGTTTCACAATAGAAGAATCGAGAGAGGAAAAACTCGAATTGAATTTTGATTTTTGCCATATTACCAAATTATTACCTTCGTATTTTCATTTGAATAAATATTTTTTTATAATTGTTTGCTTTCGTTTGATATATTTTTTTATTGAAGGTGAAACGTAATTGAAAAATGGTGGAGGCGCCGGGTCTGTTGATATAAATAACTTTTTATTAAAAAAGAGAAAGAAAATCTAACTTACGATTTTATTACGACAAAGTTTGATTCATTAATTTTAAAGAGATGTTTTTAATAACAAAGTAATTGCATATTTAGTTAAAATATTTTAAAATTTTCTATTTATCGTTATAGTTTGATAAGATAGAAAAGAGAAAAGATAGGTAATTTTGAGACATATGGCACAAACCTAAGCAGAAAGTAGAACAAGACTGGAGACTAGTTTAGTTTTTGTTGTTCTGAAAATGTAATTAGACGATTTTATAAATGCAGGACTAAGGCAAAAAAAACTTTATTGCCTAAGCCAAGCTTTTACTCTAGATGTAAAAAGTCAGATACGTCAACTCGTGTAAATTTAGATGTAGATCTATAAGCATAGTTTGTTTTTTGAATTCTTTTGGGGAAATCTAGATCTTTTGCTGTGAGAGGATTCTCTAAATCTACCAAACACGAAAACAATTTTTTAGACCAGTGAAACTAAAACTAACTAAATTCTAAAACTATTTATGTATAACAGACGTTCTAGATTTTTCTGCATCTAGATCTGTGAAATTACAACAAGAAAATCAGTAATTTACCGATTTATATTGCTAAAATCTAAAGCAAAATTTATTCTACATTTTTTTAGAACTTTGGAAATTCACAAAAAACAGTTTAAATCTATTGGAAGCTTCTGTGGGTGTATATGTAAAATAAAATCTACGAAACTACAATAAATTTGTTTAAATTTCTAAATTCTGAATGATATGTAGATCTAGGAAAATCTAGGAAAAGGAAACTATATTTATACATTTTTGGTTTGACGATCAAGATCTAGAAATTTTAAATTTTAACACATTTTTATAGATCTAGACTGCAATTTTCTGTGGAACTATCAAATTTTCTTTAAGGTTTATATTAACTAGAGGCAAGCTTTTTAATCTACATTTGCTCAATTTACTTTAATAATGACTCAATTATTATTAAAAAATCTAGATCTGTTTACATTAATTTTTAATCGGCTAATTTTTTGAGTTACGTCTAGATCTACGCAATAGCAACAATTGTTGTATAAATAAAAAATTAGCAAATAATTTTGTGGTGTATTTTAGATCTAGATGTTTCTTGTTTTGTAGATCAAGATGTAAACGACTTAGAAAATCTGATACGTTTAACAGATCTAGATTGTTGATTTTTTTGTAGAGCTATCAAATTTTCTTTAAGATTAATGTCAACTAGATGCAAGTTTCTTAATCTACATCTAGATCTGTTAACATTGACTTTAATTCGGCTAATTTTGTGTATTAAGTCTAGATCTACGTAATAACAACAATTGTTGTTTAAATAAAAAAATAATATATAATTTTCTGGTGTATTTAAGATCTAGATGTTTCTTGTTTTGTAGATCAAGATTCAAACAGCTTAAAAAATCTGATACTCTTTAGTAGATCTAGATTTTTTAGTGCAGTTGTTTACAAAGTAAATGTTTTTTGATTTCATACTTCATCTAGTTCTACTAAATTAAAACAAAATAAAGAAAAAATTTGGAGAGTGTTTTATAAACTGTTTGTGTTAGATTTTTAAAATTATAGAATATTTTTATACGAGAAATTATCAATTTTTCTATAGATCTAGATTTTATAAGTGTAGTTGTTTACAAGGAAAATATTTTTAGATTTTTATTTCATCTAGATTTATTAAATTAAAAAAAGAAAAAATATAGATATTGCTGTTAATCTGTCTGAAGTAGATTTTTGAAATTATAGAATATTGTTATATAAGAAATCGTCAGTTTTTTTTAAATCTAGATGATTTGCAAGGTAAATATTTTTTGTTTTTTTATTTCATCTAAATCTACCAAATTAAAACAAAGGAATTTTTTTATATTAATTTGTAATCTGTTCCAACTAGATTTTTGAAGTTATAGAATACTGTTACATTTAAACTTGCTAATATTTTTTATAGATTTATTATTATAAATTGTATAAGTGTAGTTGTTTACAAGGTAAACATTTCTAGAATTATTTATTATCTAGATCTGTCAAATTAAAAAAAGAAAGAACAAAATTGAATATCGCTTTGTATTCTGTTTGAACTAAATTTTAATAATTACAGAATTTTGTGACATTATAAATTGTCTGTTTTTTAATAGAGCTAGATGATTTACAAGCTAAATATTTTTAGATTTTTTATTTTATTTAAATATATTAAATTAAAAATAAAGAATGAAAATATCTGAATATTGTTTCGTACTCTGTTTAAACTAGATTTTCGATATTATAGAATGCTGTTGTATTAGAAATCTTCAGTGTCTTTATAGATCTAGATGACTGACAACGTAAATTTGTCTTAATTCTCAATTTAATATAAATCAATCTAATTTTAAAGAACAAGAAAAATCTTCTATTGTTTTATAATCTCTCTGAACTAAATTTGCAAAATTATAGAATACTGTTTTATTGAAAATCGCCAGTTATTTATAGATCTAGATTTTATAAAGGTAGTTGTTTATATAGTAAAAGTTTCTCTATTTTTTCTTATCTAGATCTGTCAAATTAAACAGAGAAAGAGAAAATTTGGATATTGCTTTGTAATCTGTTCAAACTAACTTTTTATAATTATAGAATACTGTTACATTGAAAATTATCAGTTTTTTTATAGATCTAGATTTTATAAAGGTGGTTGTTTATATAGTAAAAGTTTCTCTATTTTTTCTTATCTAGATCTGTCAAATTAAAAAAAAGAAAGAGGAAATTTGGATATTGCTCTGTAATCTATTTAAACTAACTTTTTATAATTATAGAATACTGTTACATTGGAAATCGTCAGCTTTTTTATAGAGCTAGACGATTGACAAGCTTAATATTTATTGATTTTTTGTTTTATCTAGATCTATGCAATTGAAAAATGAAAGAAAAGTTTGAATACTTTTTGTCGTAATCCATCTGAACTAGATTTTTTTAATTATTGTTATGGAATACTGTTACATTGAAAATTATCAGTTTTTTTATAGATCTAGATTTTATAAAGGTGGTTGTTTATATAGTAAAAGTTTTTCGATTTTTTCTTATCTAGATCTGTCAAATTAAAAAAAAAGAAAGAGAAAATTTGGATATTGCTTTGTAATCTATTTAGACTAACTTTTTATAATTATAGAATATTGTTACATTGGAAATCGTCAGCTTTTTTATAGAGCTAGACGATTGACAAGCTAAATATTTATTGATTTTTTGATTTATTTAGATCTATGCAATTGAAAAATGAAAGAAAAGTTTGAATATTGTTTTGTCGTAATCCGTCTGAACTAGATTCTTTTAATTATTTTTATTGAATATTGTTACATTGAAAATCATTTTTTTTTATAGATCTAGATTTTATAAAGGTAGTTGTTTATATAGTAAAAGTTTCTCTATTTTTTCTCATCTAGATCTGTCAAATTAAACAGAGAAAGAGAAAATTTGGATATTGCTTTGTAATCTGTTTAAATTAACTTTTTATAATTATAGAATACTGTTACATTGGATATCGTCAGCTTTTTTTATAGAGCTAGACGATTGACAAGCTAAATATTTATTGATTTTTTGTTTTATCTAGATCTATGTAATTGAAAAATGAAAGAAAAGTTTGAATATTGTTTTGTCATAATCCGTCTGAACTAGATTTTTTAATTATTGTTGTTGAATACTGTTACATTGAAAATTATCAGTTTTTATATAGATCTAGATTTTATAAATGTAGGTATTTACGTAGTAAAAGTTTCTCGATTTTTTCTTATCTAGATATGTTAAATTAAAAAAAAAGAAAGAGAAAATTTCGATATTGCTTTCAAACCTGCTTGAGCTAAGTTTTTATAATTTTAGAATACTGTTACATTAGCAACGGTCAGTTTTTTATAGAGCTAGATTGCCAAGCTAAATATTTTTAGATTTCTTATTTTATCTAGATCTATCAAATTAAATAAAAGAAAGAAAATATCTTAATATTGTTCCGTAATCTATCTGAACTAAATTTTAGAAATTATTGAATACTGTTACACTACAAATTGTCAGTTTTTTATAGATATAGATGATTGACAAGGTAAGTATTTCTTGTTTTTTTATTTAATCTAGATCTATTAAATTAAAAAAACAAAGAACACATCTGAATCTAGTTTTTTAATCTGTCTGAACTAGATTTTTACAATTCTAGAACACTGTTAGATTAGAAATCGTCATTTTTTTTCTAGATGTAGCTTACGTCAAGATATTTTTTTATTTTGTAAACAGAGGATTAAATATAATTTGTTATTAAAGTACGATGAAAGAGACACTGACTGACCTTCGACTCGTCAATTTCCTTCCGTCCGTGCTCAATACAATATTTTATTTAGCTCATTTTATCACATCTAGAAATTTTATTTTCTCTAAATTTAGCTATTAAAACCGAAACTTGAGCCGTCAAATAAAACACGAGAGTATTTTAATTTCATTCTTGTGTTTATATTTTTCCGTTTTTATTAGTCGTGCCATCTCAAATGAATTCAGCTGAATTTCTCATTTAATTTCGCCCCGAACTACCAAAATTAAAAACAAAAACCTCGAACTTATTATTATTTATAGTTTCGTTGACGGCATACGAGCTATGCAACCAATTTGCAACGTTGTTTACCGAGTTGCCAACCGTAAGATTGCATTATTTTTGTAAACGAGCGCACTGAAGTCATTTGTTAAACGTCGACTCGGAAGGAAGATCAAAGGAAATTGTTTTGCTTAAATTAAAAAATATTTGTTTGCTTGGAAAAACGTAATTTCAGTGAAAATTGTCCGTTAGATCTCTTGTTTTCTAATTATTGCGAAATTCTCACGATTATTAGAAAATAAGGTAATTTATGTACAGGTAAAAAACACCCTAGATGTGTTTAATTAATAGATTTTCTGTTTAATAACAGGTGTGTGCATAATAAATATCTAATATTTACATTAGCACGACAAATTTGCATCAAATATGCGTGAATATTAATGTACTTGTTTTTCATGCATAATAAAATAATATTGATAATTTATTGAAGCGCGATTTGTAATAATAGAGAAGATTTTAATTTTTTTTAATTGGGAAAATATGTTTTTCATGGAGGAAATGTCCTGATAAAAGTTTAATAAAAGTTTTAACGACCGGAAGGACTTTCGATCAAATCATGGAAAAATAACATTCTTTTCTAGAAGTTTTATACATTGTAGACAATAATAGCTTGAAGGGACAGTATCCAGATGAAAATTTTTAGATGGAAATTGTGTTTTAATAGTTAGGGAATTTTGCGAATGTTGGTAACACTTTTTTTGCTTATTTTGTCTTTCAAATTTTAAAATTATAAGACTCTAAGATGTAAAGAAATAATCTAGATGTTGATCTACAAAACAAGAAAAACATCTAAATCTACAAAACAAATTAACTAAATTATTTTTGGCAATGTTTGATAAAGATGGTATTGTAGATCGCTTCAGAATACAAGATTTATTATTTTTGGAGATTTTAGTTGTAGATGGTATAGAATTTCGGAAATAGATCGCTTGAAAATACAAGATCTAGATAATCAGTTAACTTAAATTTGTAGATCTAGACGAGATAGGAAACAAAACAAAATTTAATTTCTAAACTACAATTGGTGTTTTTGGTTGTTTGCTTCTTCAAATTTTAAAATTATTAGACTTTGTTTAAGATTTAAAGAAATAATCTAGATGTTAATGTAGGAAAAAAGAAAAAACTATATTAATAAAGAAATGAATTAAAATATTTTTAGCAATTTCTGATACAAATAGAATTGTATTTTGGAAGTAGATTGCTTTAGAATACAAGATCTAGATACTTGCTTTACTTACTTTCGTAGATCTAGATAGAATAGGAAACAAAACCCTAGAAATCTAGTTTCTTATCTAGATTTTGACCTACAAAGCTACAGAATAATAATCTGCGAGATTATTAGCTAATTGTTAGTTAAAATTAAAGAATATAAGTGCATTTTTACAACTTAATTTTATTTTTACAGACTTAGATTGTTGTTTTCAATTTTCATAATTTTTAAATTGGAATTTTGTTTCAATATTTTGGGAATTTCGAGAATTGTTGGTAACAATTTTTTGCTTAGTATTACAAATTTTGCTTATGTAAATAACTTAACTTAATTTCGTAGATCTAGATGGAATAGGAAACGGGATGTTTTTTTTTGGAAAAAAAAATTTTCTTATTTTACGACTTGTAAGCAATAACTAGTCTACAACGAATCTTTAGAAATTTAGTTTATCATCTAGATCTTGATCTACAGAACTACAAAACAATGATCTACAAGATTAATAACTTCAAATATAAAAATTTGATTGTATTTTGAAAACTTTGACTTATTTTGCAGATTTAGATTGTTTTTTGGTTTTAATAAACTTAACAAAACTTAATATTTAGAAAATTTTGCTAACTGTTTTCAACATTTTTTTAATTATTTTTTAAATTGCTTTTTAATATTCTAAATTTTAAACATAAGAGAGTTTGGGAAAGGTGTTCCAATCGAGCAACAACGTCGAGAAACTGTACACCGGTTTCGAGGTTTTTGCCCCTCATCAGTACAGTGTATGCTGGAGCGTTGTGCTCGATTGGAACGGGTGGGTTGGGCGAGTTGATGTAATTCAATGTCGGTCGGGGCATTAGTTCGTGAAGTAGTTGTTTTTGAGGTTGATTACGTTGGTGGTCGAGCAAGAGCCGAAGAGATAACTTTGTTATCAGCCAACATTAATATACCAACTCTCGCACCTTCCAGCACTCTTCGTTAGATGGCACACTGTGTCTGTCTATACGACTACTAGCCGAACTTCGCTTGATATAAACGAGTTCTCCCACCCGTTCCAATCGAGCACAACGCTCCGAGATACGCTGTACTGATGAGGGATAAATACACCGAAACCGGTATACAGTTTCTCGACGTTATTGTTTGATTGGAACACTTTTGCTAGTTCTGGTTACACTGCCTTTCAGTGTGTTGCTGATTGTTGCGATTAGGTGATGTAATCTAATGTCAGTCGGGGCATTAGTCCGCGAAGTAGTTGTTTTTGCCTAATCGTGGAGATTGGTTATGTTGGTGGATGAGCGAGAGCCGAAGAGATAACTTTGTTATCCGCCAACATTATTATACCAACTCTTGCTACTTTCCAGCACTCTTCGTTAGATGGCACACTGTGTCTACAACAAAATAACCAAAAACATTTTAATAGATTTTCTCTGTAGATCTAGATGGTTTTCCTTGTATCGTAGATAAACATCTAGACTATTCTTTTAAATTTCAAACAAACTCTCTTATAGTAGTCGTATAGACAGACACTTTGAGAGTTTGTTTAAAATTTACAGGATTTATCTACAAGGAAAACTATCTAGATCTACAGAGAAAACCTATTAAAATGTTTTTGGTTATTTTGTTGTAGATGGTATTGTATTTTAGAACTAGATTTTGATTACTATATAGTAATTTAATTTAATTTTGTATATCTAGATGTAACAGAATGATATTTTTTACAAATGAAATTTTTTTTACTTTGCGACTTGTAAACAAATAATTAATCTAAAAGAAAACTTTAGATATCTAGTTTTTTTATCTAGCTCCTGACTTACAGAACTACAAAACAATAATCTACAAAATTACTAGCTTAAAATTCAAAAATTGTATTATATTTTGAAAACTTGATCTTGTTTTTACAGATCTAGATTGTTTTCTCGTTTTAAATTTCTATCTAAAGCTTTGTTTTAAAATTTAAGATATTTTACGAATAGTTAGTAACAATCTTTTGTTTACATTTACGAAGTGTGCTTATTAATATTTTAAATTTTAAAATTAAGAGAGTTTGTTGAAAATTTAACGATATAATCTAGAATCTAGATTTTGTTCTAAAAAACTAGAGAACACATCTAGATCTACAAAACAATTAACTAAATAATTTTTGGCAATGTTTGATGAAGATGGTATTGTAGATCGCTTCAGAATACAAAATTTATTATTTTTGGAGATTTTAGTTGTAGATGGTATAGAATTTCGAAAATAGATCGCTTGAAAATACAAGATCTAGATAATCAGTTAACTTATATTTGTAGATCTAGACGAGATAGGAAACAAAACAAAATTTAATTTCTAAACTACAATTGGTTTTTTTGGTTGTTTGCTTCTTCAAATTTTAAAATTATTAGACTTTGTTTAAGATTTAAAGAAATAATCTAGATGTTAATGTAGGAAAAAAGAAAAAACTATATTAATAAAAGAAATGAACTTTAATATTTTTAGCAATTTCTGATACAGATAGAATTGTATTTTGGAAGTAGATTGCTTTAGAATACAAGATCTAGATAATTGCTTTACTTACTTTCGTAGATCTAGATAGAATAGGAAACAAAACCCTAGAAATCTAGTTTCTTATCTAGATTTTGACCTACAAAGCTACAGAATAATAATCTACGAGATTATTTGCTAATTGTTAGTTAAAATTAAAGAATATAAGTGCATTTTTACAACTTGATTTTATTTTTACAGATTTAGATTGTTGTTTTTAATTTTTATTTATATTCAGGTGAAAATTTTTAAATTGGAATTTTCTTTCAATATTTTGGGAATTTCGAGAATTGTTGGTAACAATTTTTTGTTTAGTATTACAAATTTTGCTTATATATAAATAACTTAACTTAATTTCGTAGATCTAGATGGAATAGGAAACAGGATGTTATTTTTTTTTGAAAAATTTTTTTTTCTTAATTTACGACTTGTAAACAACAATTAGTCTACAACGAATCTTTAAAAATTTAGTTTATCATCTAGATCTTGATCTACAGAACTATAAAACAATGATCTATAAGATTAATAACTTCAAATATAAAAATTTGATTGTATTTTGAAAACTTTGTCTTATTTTGCAGATTTAGATTGTTTTTTTTTAATAAACTTAACAAAACTTAATATTTAGAAAATTTTGCTAATTGTTTTTAACAATTTTTTTTATTAATTTATTAAATTGCTTATTAATATTCTAAATTTTAAATATAAGAGAGTTTGGGAAAGGTGTTCCAATCGAGCAACAATGTCGGGAAAGTGTACACCGGTTTCGGAGTTTTTACCCCTCATCAGTACAGTGTATGCCGGAGCGTTGTGCTTGATTGGAACGGGTGGGTTGGGCGAGTTGATGTAATTCAATGTCGGTCGGGGCATTAGTTCGTGAAGTAGTTGTTTTTGAGGTTGATTACGTTGGTGGTCGAGCGAGAGTCGAAGAGATAACTTTGTTATCCGCCAACATTATTATACCAACTCTTCCACCTTCCAGCACTCTTCGTTAGAGGGCACAATGTGTCTGTCTATACGACTACTAGCCGAACTTCGCTTGATATAAGCGAGTTCTCCCACCCGTTCCAATCGAGCACAACGCTCCGAGATACGCTGTACTGATGAGGGATAAATACCCCGAAACCGGTATACAGTTTCTCGACGTTGTTGTTTGATTGAAACACCTGTGCTAGTTCTGGTTACACTGCCTCTCAGTGTGTTGCTGCTTGGGCGATTAGGTGATGTAATTCAATGTTGGTCGGGGCATTAGTCCGCGAAGTAGTTGTTTTTGCCTAATCGTGGAGATTGGTTATGTTGGTGGCCGAGCGAGAGCCGAAGAAGTAACTTTGTTGTCCGCCAACATTATTATACAAACTCTCCCCCTTCCAGCACTCTTCGTTAGATGGCACACTGTGTCTGTCTATTCGACTACTATAAGAGAGTTTTTTTAAAATTTAAAGGAATAATCTAGATATTTATCTACAAGGAAAACCATCTAGATCTACAGAGAAAATCTATTAAAATATTTTTGGTTATTTTGTTGTAGATGATATTCTATTTTAGAACTAGATTTTGATTACTAAATCTAGATAGTAATTTAATTTAATTTTGTAGATCTAGATGTAACAGAATGACATTTTTTACAAAAGAAATTTTTTTTTACTTTGCGACTTGTAAACAACAACTAATCTATAAGAAAACTTTAGATATCTAGTTTTTTATCTAGCTCCTGATTTACAGAACTACAAATGAATAATCTACAAAATTACTAGCTTAAAATTCAAAAATTGTATTGTATTTTGAAAACCTGATCTTATTTTTACAGATCTAGATTGTTTTCTCGTTTTAAATTTCTATCTATACTTACATAAAAAAATTTAAATTGAAGCTTTGTTTTAAAATTTAAGATATTTTACGAATAGTTAGTAACAATCTTTTGTTTAGTTTTACGAAGTTTGTTTATTAATATTTTAAATTTTAAAATTAAGAGAGTTTGTTGAAAATTTAACGATATAATCTAGAATCTAGATTTTGTTCTAAAAAACTAGAGAACACATCTAGATCTACAAAACAATTAACTAAATAATTTTTGGCAATTTTTAATGTAGATGGAATTGGATCGCTTTAGAATAGCAGATCTAGATATCAACTTACCATAATTTTGTAGATGTAGATGGATAGAGAAACAGTATGGCTTTTTTTAGGGATTTTTTTTTAATTGAACAACAATACATCTAGAATTGTTACAATAAGATTTACTGATTGCTAGATGCAATTCTTGTTTTTGTTACTTTTACAGATATATTAGACTGTTGTCTTGTTTCTAGATTTGTCAAGTTTTTTTTTCAGACAAAATGCCTACTCTTATTTAATCTAGAAGGTCTTTTACAAATATTTTTTTGAGTTGATAGATCTAGATGAGATCGGAAACGTGTGAGTAAACTTGCAAATAACAGCAAAATAATCTGTATCTATTAACTTTGCAAATGGATGTATTTTTGAAATGATCTAGATTTCTACATAGAATTTGCGGATCTAGATCTAAGAAGCAGAAAAATTTGATTATGGTATATTTTACAGGATTTCTTGGGCGTGGTATCTGTTTTTTGTGCTTTATTATTTTACGAGTATAACGGCGGCAAAATCAAATTTTGCGGACGACTTCACACCAAAACAAAACTTTTTTATAGAATATTTTCTATATAAAATAATGTCGAATTGGCTCTCTTCGTTCCTCGTCTTGAAACTTTTTATCAAACGCCACAAAAGCCTTCATGTTGTAATTTTAAACTGCGATTTAAGAAAAATGGAAAAAATTTCAAGTGGCAAGTGCGCGATAATGGTTAAAGTTTTCGGATTGGAGTTTTCACGCCAAAACACCGTCGAATATCTAATAAATCACCGACCGGAAGTCCGCGGAGGGTGCGGGAGTAATTCATTTTCGTACAAAACGCGTTAAACACTTCACTCCTTTTTTTGGAGTAGGAGAGAGAAGAGAAGGAGAAAAGTGGGTTAAGTGGAGCCAACAGGTTCTCGCTGTGTGTGTAGAGGGATAAAGGGAGTGATAAGACGGCACCCTGGGCGAGACTGATATCGCCATAAAGTCATCGTTTTTATCTACTGTCATTAATCTTTTAGCTGGTGACAGAAGATCGCGTCCTGTTGTGAATATTCAGTCAAGAGGGATGTCCTGCCGTGATATACAAATATACAGAGTGTTAAAGAAAGTTTTTAACAAGAAAAGTTTCGTTCCGCTATGTTTAGGCACAAATAAAACGTCAAATAATTGTACAATTTGAACGCTGATTATGTAGTATGATTGATAATACTCCACAAAAGACAATAAGAAACAATCTAATAAGCTTGCTAAAAAAATCTGTCTTAATTAGATATGTCAAATTAGAAGAAGACAAGAGTCGAACTCTGTTTCTTAGTTATTAGCTTCTCAGATCGTTTCTTCTAGGATATATTTTTTTTATCTAAGCGTTTTACAACGTTACTTTTATTCAGATTGTTGTTTCTTCAATTTTTTTTATCTTCTTAATTTTTTTATCACTCACTTTTCCAACATTTTTTAGAATTTTTTGTTACTCTTTCTCCACCAAACATTGTTTTTCGAATTCTTTTAAAATAATAATAATAATAATAATAATAATATATTTATTTGTGTTGGAGATCATTTTACATGATTTTACACGCGTCATTTGTATATAAACAAAATTAATATTTTAACATATAATAGTTATACATAATACACAGTGTTACTTTACAGTATACATATACAACATATACATTAACATATAAAAACAGACAAGATAAAAGAAGAGGTATACTTCAATCACAACTAGGTATTATAAAATTCGTCGAGATTATAGAAACACTTATTTATTAACCAAGTGCGTAACTTTTTTTTAAATCTACACAAGGTGGATAGGCTTTTTATATCAGGAGGTAATTTATTGTAGATTCTTATACATGAATAAGTTGGGCTTTTTTCGTACAAAGCAGTTTTGTGCATGATTGTCCTTAAGTTGTCGTTAGTTCTCGTATTATAAAAATGTATTTCTTTGTTTTTGACAAATTGTGATTGATGTTTATAAACAAAGATGGCACAGTTAAAAATATAAATACAAGGGAAGGTTAAAATTTGGTACGCAGTAAAAATGGGTCTACATGATTCCCTAAATTTTAAATTATATATTAAACGAATTAGTCGCTTCTGACCAATAAGAATACGTTGCATGTGAATTGAATTACCCCAAACAATTACATTATAACTCATGTGTGAATATGCTAGGCTAAAATATACATTTCTTAGTTGACTCTGAGTCAGCAGTGATTTTAGTTTCATGATGGCATAGTACGCACTACTAAGTTTACCACACACATAGTTAGCCTGGTCTATCCAATTTAGTTTGGTATCTAGCAAAATACCTAGAAATTTGCTACTCTGTAGAGTAGAAGCCCTGGAGAGTATTAATATTTGAGTTTTTGATTTGTTCAGGACTAATTTGTTTTTTTCACACCACGTTTGCATATCATGTTGAACAATTGCAATTTGTGCGTTTAGAACATTGGAGTTATTGGCAGTTACAGCTACAGAAGTATCATCTGCAAAATTAATAACAAGACCTTTGCTTATATGGTGTGATAAATCATTAATAAAGATTAAGAAAATAAGAGGTCCTAAGACTGACCCCTGTGCAACTCCAATGTTGATATCAAATTTCTCAGATGTTTTATTATTACACTTAACAGTTATTTGACGTTTGGACAAGAAGGATATTATCCATTGCGAAACATTACCCCTTAAACCTGTTGCAGACAGTTTGGTTTCGATTAGACTATGCTCTACGACATCAAACGCTTTTGATAGGTCAAATAGGATCACGGCTGTCATTCGATTGTTGTCGAATTCCTGGTGAAGAAAATCCACAAGTTGGAAAGTGGCCGTTTCTGTGGAGCGACCTTGACGAAAACCATGCTGGGTGGCGCTTAAGATGTTATTATCGTCGATGTGCTTCATTACCCTCTTGTAGATTAATTTCTCCAGGATTTTGGAGAAAACACTCAGAAGAGAAATTGGTCGATAGTTCTCCACACAAGTTTTATCACCCTTTTTAAAGATGGGTATCACTGTTGCGATTTTAAGACACTTAGGAAAGTCACCGTATTGAAACGAGAGATTAAATAAGTGCACCAGAGGTTTTAATAGCGCATTAGCCACGTGTTTTAGCACTTTTACACTGACACCGTCAGGACCACTTGATTTTTGACTTGATAGACTCTCTATGATTGATTTGATTTCCGATTCATCGGTAGGATGGATGAACAGTGTATTTGTGATGTATGATGAAGTAGTACAAACATTTGATAGTTTGTTGTTGCCAAAATGGTTTTCAACGATTTTTTGGGCCTGTGTAGAAAAGTACTTTCCAAAGCAGTTTGCAATGTTTATATCATCATTAACGCTTTCTTCTTGGTCACTACGCAGTGTAATTTGCTCAGCATTATTGTTGTTCGAGAGATTTTCTCTAACAATTTTCCATATTTGACGGGAACTGTTGGAGAATTGTTTATCAAGTTTGCGTAGTAAGATGCCTTCGTAGCGAAGATGGTTTTTTTGTATGTCTTTTTTCTTTCCTTGTATAAAAGTGTAAGCTCCTCAGTTTTATGTGATATCATTAGGATGTAGAGATCTTTCAACTGGGAGCTTAATAATTTGATTTCAGGTGTTATCCATGGATGATGGTTCTTTTTATTATTATTAGATTTTTGCGGTCTAACAGGTAATATTATTTCAAGATAATACAGAAAAAGTTCTATAAATTCATTGAAGGCAGCATCAACATTCAGGGTTTCGCTTAGTACCGATTGCCAATTTTCTTTTTCATATGCAAGTTTGAGAAGAGCCAAATTTTCCGTAGTAAGGTTTCTAATATTTTTGGTGTTAAGTTCCCTAGTCGTGGATTTTGCTGTAACTGACTCATCCATATTACACTTGAGAAGCTGGCCGAAGTGATCAGAGATATTGCAGTTGACTATTTCACATAGAGTATTATTTGTCGGCAGTGTAGTAACCATATAATCAATCGCTGTGCCTTGTGAATTAGAATTCTTGTTTGCTGATATCCTAGTAGCTTCATCAAGGATGTTGTTGATGCCAAATGATTCCAGTAAATCTACTAATAGTCTCTTACTTAAAGAGGGGGTGAGCTGGTCAATATTAAAATCACCGCAAAGTATAAAATGGTTGCAGTAATTATTGGCCAGTGTAAGTATAGCACTCAAGCAATCTAGAAATAAAGTTAAATCTCCTGATGGAGGGCGGTAAATATTAATGATAATTAATGAAACTTAAAACCTTTTGTTTTTCTACAATTTTTTTTAGCCGACGTTTTTCAACGTTTTACATTTTTTTTTGTTTTTTTTTTTGTTTTCAGATCGTTGTTTCTTAGATTTTTTTATCGTCTGAACACTTTTTTATCTGTTGTAGAATATTTTCTTTTAAGCTTAAAACTGTTTTTTTCTAAACGCAGTTTTTTAAGCTTTTCTAAAACAGTTTTTTTACTGATTATCTTTCAAATTTTTCCTAAATTTTTCGTTGCCCTTTTTTTACCACGAACATCGTTTTTAGAATTTTTTTAAAAAACCTTTTGTTTTTCTTCTTTCAACTTCTAGAATTTTTTTTATCTTTTTCTTTATTATTTTGTTTTTTTCTCTATTTATCTTCCAAACGCGGTCGTGTTTTTTAAAATCTGTTACTATTCTTTTATCTTGTTTTCTCCTAAATGCCGTTTTTTAACTCTTCTAGATTATTTCTGTTTCTCTTGAATTTTTTTCTTTTTGTAAAGACTCTTTTTTTCGTCTTTCTGTTCTACCTGACGTCTTTTAACTGCTTCTAGGATTTATTGTTGTCTTTTTTCTACAAAATCTTCTACCCAGAATGCTTCTAAAAACCATGAAATCTTTTTTGTGCTTTTTTCCGCCAGTTGACGTTTTAAATTCTCTGTTTTTACTGCTCGTCTTTTCCAAATTTTTTTAGAAACTTTTTGTTTTTCTAAAATCTACTTAATATTTTTTTTGTAGAGTTATTTACCGTTATTTTATTCTTCTTGTTTTCCTAAACATTATTTTTAACTTTTTTAGCTCTTCTGTGATTGCTTTTACTTATTTCTTTTTCTTCTTTATGTCGTTTTCCCCGTTTTTTAGAATCTGTCTATCTTATCTCAGAACCTTCTTCTTTTACCCATTTTTTTTTCTAAGTTATTTCAAAATAGTTTTTTTGTTGTTCTAAAATGTTTTTTATTTCTTCTTTTTCTTCTAATGGTCATTTTTGAAACCATAGAAACTTTTTTTCTTTTTTTAAAGTTTACATGCTTTTTGTTTTATCTAATCGACATCTTTCAGCTTCTTGTTAAAACCTCTTTTGTTCTACTTATTTTTTCTAATTGATTATTTAAGAATCTTGAATTTTTTGTTGTTTTTTTTAAATAATTGTTTATCTAATTTTTCTAGAAATATTGTCTTTTTTGCTAACGTTTTTTAACTTTTATAAGTGTTTTTCGCTTTTTTTCTCGTCGTTTTTTAAATTCTTTATTATTTTTTATACTTATTTAATATACTTAAGCTTTTACAGACATCTATACGCTTTTTTAAATTATTTTACAATTTTTTCTTTTTATTCCAAAACTAAATACTTTCCTTTTTTTGTTCGTTGAAACGCAGTGTACTAATGAATTGTTTTAAAAACTTTTACTTAGTTCTACGTTTTTTTAAACAAAATTTTTTAAATTCTTTTAGAACTTCTTGTTTCTATTTTTTATGTAACGTCGTTTTTCGAGTTCTTCTAAAAATCCCTTTGTTTTTTTACAATTTTTTTCTTTTGTTTTCCTTGTTTTTTTAAACACTGTTTTTTAATCTGTTTTAGAACCTTTTTCTGTTCTTCTACATTATTATCCGGTGTTATATTTTATTTAATTTTCTTTTCTTATTTTTAAGAATTTTTACTTTTGCGCTTTAATTTAATTCTTTTTTTCTTCTTAAAAATTTCAAACCAAATAAAGATTATTTTCTAAATTTACTTCTGCAACTTTTCTCTTTTTCTTTCCTTCTTAAAAATTAAAAGGCCTTAATTTAGCTAATAAATCACATTTAGAAAATAAATAAAATATTTCTTATCTCTTCTTTCTCTTCTAGCCCTTGTTTTTTGAGCTTATTTCTGTGTAATTTTTTGTTTCCAGTTGACTCAACTTCTAGAATGTTATGCTGTTTTTTTAAGCTAATGTCTTTTTAAAATATTTCTAGAATATTCTTTTTTTTAGACACTTCTTAATCTTCTAAAAGCGCTTTTTCAAGTTTTTCTAAAATAATTTTTGTTTCTTTTTTTCTTTTCTACTTAACATTTTTTAACTTCTCGCAATTTTTACCAAACGCCGTTTTTTGGATTCTTCTAAAAACTTCTTTTGTAATTTTTCTTAATTCTTTTTTTTTCAGCCGATTTTTTTAAATTTTTACAATTTTTGTTTGCTCTTTATCTCTTCTAAAGAAGAATATTTTTTTTTTATTTTCTGAACGCTGTTTTCAAGTGCTTCTTAGGTTTTTCCATATTTTTCTTTGGCATTGTATTCAATTTTTTTCTGTTATTTTTTTCGTGTTTCTACTTTCACTTTTTTTTATCTACCTAGATCTTCTTCTTGCAAGATTTTTAATTCAATCAAATTTAATGATAAATTAAAACAAATTTTTGGAAATTTTTTTCTTTTAATTTTCTAATATCTAACGAGGAGATCAAAAGAATTGATATAATTTTGATCAAAAATGACAGTTTATTATCTTGTAACTCAGTAAAAAAAAATATATATTTTATTTCAGTTGTGATGGGTTCAAAGTTGGCTGTGACTGGACTAGGGTGACTTTCAGTCCTGATGGGCAGTATTTAGCAGTGGGGTCAGCTGATGGTAACGTCTATATCTGGGGCGTCTCTTCTGGAAAAGTCGAAACGATTTTAAAGGAACACTCGTAAGTTGCTTTAGTGCTTTGTGTGCTGTAGATATAGAATAGGTGTGTTCATTAAAAAAAAAAAAACTCGCAGCTAGCTATGAGAAAAAAGTATTAATAGTTGGTCGATTATTACAGATATCTAAAGCAACTGTCTTTGAAATTGATAGCATTTTAGAATTTTTTTTAGTGAACACTCGTTATAGTTACGTGTTGCTGCATGTCTGTGGTATTTGTTACATGGGTGCAGATCTCATGGCCTCTTCTCCAGGTCTGCCGTGACAGCTACTGGGTGGCACCCATATGGTACAATGCTTGCAAGCGTAGACAGATCAAAGAAGGCTGTCATATGGAGTGACATCTAACTTGTACATATTTTTTGCAACAAAAAACCTATAATAAATCAGTCTTAAATCTAGTCTTTAAGTACATCACTTGGGTTGATCTAAATAAGGGATAAATGTTGTATTTTGTTATTTTTTATTGCGACCAAGGTCATATATTTTGTAAAAAAAAATCCGGAAAAAAATTTGGCGTTGTAATGGAATTTATGATTAAATAAAAAGTTAATTTTTTAGTGTTGGATTTTTTCAGATCCTATCCTGAAACAGGTTTCCTGAAAAAAAGCGTCTCGAGTCGGTTTCGATCAGGTCGCGTGCTTCAAGAACATTTATCCTGAATGGCGCGGCTCTAAAGCTTTATTTTTATTTGATTTTTGTTCAAAAGTCGGCATGAATTGTCATACGTGTTTACTAAGAAAAAAAATTACAGCGTCGCGACGGCTCGGTATTATCATATTTACAAAAGTCAAGTGATCAGAGAAATAAAAACTCGGTGAGTGACATTTCTAACCCAATTGGCACGTCACGTGATCTTTTATTGTTGTGATTGGTTTAATTGTGTCACGAGTTTGGCTTCTAAATTATGATTGGTCAAATTAAACCACGTAACTTCGATATTATCATATTTACAAAAGTCGAGTGATAAAAGCAACAAAATTACATTTGGCCTAATAGACACGTCACGTGATCATTTATTTCAATTGTGATTGGTCTATATGTGTCACGAGTTCAGCTTCTTAAATATGATTGGTCAATTTAAGCCTCATAGTTTCGCTATTATCATATTTACAAAAGTCGAATAATGATCAGAAGAACAAAAACTGGGTGAGTGATAAGTCTGGCCCAATTAACAGGTCACGTGATTATTTATTTCGATTGTGATTGGTCTAAGTGTGTCACGAGTTTGGCTTCTTATTTATGATTGGTTAAATAAAGCCACGTGGCTTCGGTATTATCATGGTTACAAAAGTCGACTGACTGTAGGAAGAAAAACTGGTGAGTGACACGTCTGGTCCAATTGACAGGACACGTGATTATTTATTTCGATTGTGATTGGTCTAAGTGGGTCACGAGTTTGGCTTCTTAGTTATGATTGGTCAAATTGGGTCACACGTTCTTAATTAATTTTATATCTCTATTGTTATTGGTGGACTTCAGATCACGTGATTGGTGAAGCTCGATTGACGTCACTATTTGAACTCGTGTCTCTTTCTGTCTTAAATATAATTGGTTGGATTTTATTAGTTTGACATTTTGTGTCTTACTAAAATAATTTCAAGGTTATTATTATTCAAGGGAAATATGTTAAAACTTTGTTTGTAAACAGGAAAGTTTTATCCGGTCCTTCTTGCAAGGAAACAATTAAAAAAGGACAAAGAGGCTATCAAATAAATATTTTTTCTATATTTTAGTTTTATTTTACTTTCCTCTACCTTTGAACTTCTATTCAGTGAGATTTTAACGAATTTTGCCGCCATCTTGTCAAACTCAACGTAGAAACAAAGCTAGAAAATGAGACTTAAATCTACGGTAAGACGTATCACGTTTTAACGTGACAACACACAGGAAACATCGGATTTAGAATTTTTTAAAAATTAGTCAAAGTCTTTATAATGACTATTTATCCAATATTCTTTAAATTTTAGGATCAAAGTCATGATAGAATCGAAATTATACAATAAATTTACTTCAGAAACTGTAATACAAGTGTCAAGACAGAGAAAAAAATAGTAAGTATTGATGCTATTTTAAGGTACCTTTGTTTCAAGTTTTTTACTACCAAATATTCTTGCTACCGGTCCTAAAATATGTTGTTTAGTTGGACCAACCAACGAACAAGATTTTTAACGATTTAATCAGACATGTTTTGACTAAATTTAAATTTACAATTGTTATTGAAAAAAATGTTTGAGAACACGGTTTAGAAAAGTTTTATCCGATCCTGATTGCAGTAAACAGGTCAGAAAAATCACATATAGAACAAAGATACAAATTATTGTTGTTTATTGTACTTTCTTCATTTTTAATTCTTATATAGTCACAATCTAACAAATTTTGCCGCCATCTTGTCAAACACAACGTAAGCTTTTTTTTCTTCTAGATAGCGATCACGATTTTAAACGGTAAATAATGCCAGTTTGGGTCTAATTAACTATTTTAAGTCTTTTTTCTCTCTCATTTAATTGTGATTCGTGCAGCCGATTAATCAAATTTTATTGTTTTATTTTGTGTGGTATGATCTTCAAAATGGAGGACAGATGGGACAAACTGTCAATATAGTACTGCAACACACTATTGTAGTACGACCTACCAGCCGATTTTTCTCGGAAATATGACGTCGCACATTGACTCACTATCTAGCGCGTGATTCTGGGAATTATTAGTCACGGTTGTTGTTTGAGAATCTTTGCTCATCGTTCTAGACGAATGTGGATCGAAAGAGAAGATAATACGAACTATATATTTATATATAAGCAAGTCGAATTGAGTTTAGCGGTACAACAGAGCGACAATTGACGATATTAAGCGATAATCATGGGCATTATACTGTGTGATTGAGTTATTTGTGTAAATAGTGAATTTGGAAAATTGTTGCAGTACATTATGAGGTCACTACGCAGGGCTTTTGTTTAGGTTTTTTGATAGAAAAAAATTGATTTACCTAAACCTGAAATAGCACTACTCAAAAAATAGCAGCAATCAGCGAGAGTATTTTGGAAGCTATTAAGGCACCTAAACCTGCAATTAGGGGCTATAAGGGCTTTTAGGGCTGCAACTGAGCGTTATTAAAACACCTTTTTTATGATTATTGTGGTAGCTTTATAACCACAGCTGCGCTGCAGATTTTTTTTGTAGGTTGCTTTGGGATTTGACTGCTTTATACGTTTTGATAGATTCAGTTACTCTCTCTAAATACTTTTCTCATATTAAATATTATAAAATCGCTGTTAATAAAATATAAATTATTCGTTTTAAAATATTTTAATAAATTATTTTCAATATAACAATAAAATATTTAAAATCGGAACTGATGTAATTGTTAAAGTTATTGATTTTCAGACAGATTTTATTCAACGCTGCTTTCAATAAAAAAAACTCATAAAACGGGATATTATTTACAACTTTGAAATAAATATTTCCATTTTAATAAACACAACAATATTAAATAAATGTATTGAAATGTTTATAATTTCGAGCAGATATTAAATAAATATATTTCGGTGAGTCTAGACGATATTAAATAATTTTAATTTCTCGTATATTTAATACGACTCTAAGACAAGTTCAAGATTTGAATAATTGACAAAAGAGGCAGCGTGTCAAGGTAGTTTTTGTTTTTTTTGGAATTTTTTTACGTCATTTTTCTCATGTTTTTCTCAAATTCTTATCAAGAAGAAGAGTTCAAAAGTTCGTCTCCTACATTATGTGGTCCGAATTCCCTATTTTTCTAATGCACTCGAACAACCCCTCCTTTAATGCAACTGAAACTGCATCTCTCCCTTATCTCGTATCACCCTAAGCTGCACTTAAACTCGCCTTTCCATAAAACTCTTAGTTTTTCCAATTCGATCAGGTTCGTTTGCTTTGAATCTCGTCCCTATTACAAATTACAGTTTACTCCAGCCGTCTGTTCCATTGATTTTCATTAACGTGCAAATAGCGTTGCCGTTTCGGATGCAAATGCTTTGATTGCCTGTAAACAAAATAGCGCAAGTTAAAGTGTGAAATTGTGACATGCACAATAATGAGTCGTTCAACACCTGTGCTAATCCCGAAAGAAAAACTCGCTTTAAACAGGGAAAATATTTCAATTAAGAGAAATCCCAGAGGGAGTTGTAGCATGTGGTAGCCGGTCAAATAGTCAATTAAAGGTTTCAAACATCTGCAACCAACATTACACACAGACGACACCTGCTACCTATATGGAACCACTTAGGGGCTTTTAGAGCCGTCACTATAACTTTATTTACTTACCTAAACTCCATTACACTTTAAGGTATAAAGTATACACAAAGCCACTTTACTGCCGAGAAAAACACTTAAGGATTTTATCAATTATTGATAAGGGAAAACGAACAATTACTATAAAGAATATTCACAATTTGCGGGACCGCACTTTATGGTAGAAGCGGCTTTGGATGCTTTCCTAAACTAATAACTACAGCTCAAAGTTAGAGGCAAAAATATGTGCTAACAAGCTCAATATTAATTAAAAAATTTATTTGAAAACGCTGCGTAAACGGATAAAGCTACAAAAAAATTTAGAAATATTAAATTTTTATATAGTAATATTGTACAAAGTGCCATCTCAGTTGACAACAATTATTTTTACTGATCTACAAATTCACAATCTATTATTTCGCTTATCCAGTGGAATTCAACAAACTATTTACAAATTTACTATTTTAGGAATTTATACTTTCATTATTTCAAAAAGCTAGAATTTTTGAATTAACAATTCTTGAATTGTGTGGTTTCTGCTAATCTATAAATCTAAAATTTTTGCTTTCTTATTCTGGAGTTTCAGTTTAACAGTTCTACAAATTCACAATATATTTTTGCACTTATCTGGGAGATTTCTACACTCTATTCTATAGATGTAGGTCACAAATCTACAAATTTAGGAATCTATACTCGCACTATTTTAAAGAAGGTAGAATCTTTTGGGTTTTGTAGTTTTTGAATTTTGTGGTTTCTGCTTTTCTATAAATCTAGAATTTTTTGCTTTTCTATTCTAAATTCATTATTAACTTTGCAGTTTTAATTCTAACTTTCTGCCAATTCATATTCTATTATTTTAATTTTCTAGTAGAATTCTACACTCTATTCTACAGATTTATATCTCAAATCAACTATTTTAGTATTTTACGAATTTATATTTGCATTATTTAAAATAGCCAGAAATTTCTGATTTCAAATTTTCCAAATTTTTTGGTTTTTACTATTTTATATATGTACATACTCGTATCTAGAATTTCTGTTTTTTTTTCTAAACATCTATAACGCCACAGTTTTACTTCTACTAATATACAGATTAACAATCTATTATTTTACTCATCTAGTAAAATTCTACATTCTATTTTATAGATTTAAATTACAAATCTACATGTTATTATTTTAGGAATTTATATTAGCTCTATTTTAAAAAACTAGATTTTTCTGGCTTTATAATTTACAAAATTTAGGTTTTCTGCTATTTTGTAGATCTAGAATTTTTGTTTTTCTATTCTAAATACTTACGACTTTGTAGTCTTAATTCTACAGTTCTACAAATTTTACAATCTATTATTTCACTTTTCTAGTAGAATTCTACACAATATTCTATAGATTTATATCACAAAACTACAATTTTACTATTTTAGAAATTTATATTTGCATTATTTAAAAAAACTACAACTTTTTGGTTTTAAATTTTCGAATTTTGTGGTTTTTACTATATATTTTAAAGAGCAAGAAATTTTTGATTTTAATAATTTCGAATTTTTTGGGTTCTACTATTTTATATATCTAGAATTTCTGCTTCGTTTCTAAACATTTATAACGCTAAAGTTTTACATCTACTGTTCTACAAGTCTACAATTAATTTTTTTTTATTTTTCTAGTAGAATTCTACAGTCTATTCTACAGATTTATATCACAAATCTACAATTGTACTGTTTTAAGAATTTCTATTTGCGCTACTTCAAAGAGCTAGAATTTTATCTATTTCAAATTTTTTAATTGTGTGGTTTCTACTATTTTATAAATCTAGAATTTCTGCTTTTTTTTGAAATATCTATATTGCTGAAGTTTTACTTATACCGTTCTATAAATTTACAATCTATTATTTTACTTATCTAGTAGAATTCTACATTTTGTTCTATAGATTTATATCTCAAATCTACAATGTTGTTATTTTGGAAATATATATTATCTAGAATTTCTGCTTTTCTTAAATTTTCAACGCTTATAAGTTTGATTTCTACCGTTCTACAAATTTAGAACTTATTCTTTTACTTATCTGGTAGAATTCTACACTCTGTTCTATACATGTTTATCACAAATCTACAGTTTTACTATTTTAGAAATCGATCCTTACTCTATTTCAAAGAACTAGAATTTTCTGGTTTTAAAATCTTTAAATTGTGTGATTTCTACTATTTTATAAAACTAGGATTTCTGCTTTTCTATTCGAAACATTTATAAATTTATAGTTTAACTTCATCTTCTGTTCTGAAAATTTACAATTTATTATTTTACTTATCTAGTAGAATTCTACATTTTGTTGTATAGATTTATATCAAAAATCTACAATGTTGCTATTTTAGAAATTTATATTAGCACTATTATAAAAAACTAGAATTTTTTGGATTTGAAACTCTCTAATTTTGTAGTTTCTACTATTTTATAAATCTAGAATTTCGGATATTCTATTCTAAACATTTTTGATTTTGTTGTTTTACTTCTTCTGTTCTACAAATTCACAATCTATTATTTTACTTGTCCAGTAGAATTCAACAAACTATTTACAATTTTACTATTTTAGAAATTTATAGTTGCACTATTTTAAAAAGCTAGAATTTTTGGATTAACAATTCTTGAATTGTGATTTCTGCTAATTTATAAATCTAAAATTTTTGCTTTTTTATTCTGGAGTTTCAGTTTAACAGTTCTACAAATTCTCAATCTATTTTTGCATTTATCTGGGAGATTTCTACACTCTATTCTATATATTTAAATCACAAATCTACAAATTTAGGAATCTATGCTCGCGCTATTTTAAAGGAGCTAGAATCTTTTAGGTTATTTTGAAATTTTTGAATTTTTTGGTTTCTGCTTTTCTATAAATCTAGAATTTTTGCTTTCCTATTCTAAATCCATTATTAACTTAATAGTGTTACTTCTAGTGTTCTGCCAATTCATATTCTACTATTTTACTTCTCTAGTAGAAATCTATACTCTATTCTACAGATTTATATCTCAAATCAACTATTTTAGTATTTTACGAATTTATATTTGCATTATTTTAAATAGCCAGAAACTTATCATTTCAGATTTTCCAAATTTTTTGGTTTCTACTATTTTATATACATATCTAGAATTTCTGCTTTTTTTTTCTAAACATCTATAACGCGGCAGTTTTACTTCTAATCTATTATTTTACTCATCTAGTAAAATTCTACATTTTGTTGTACAGATTTATATCACAAATCTACAAATGTTATTATTTTAGGAATTTATATTAGCTCTATTTTAAAAAACTAGAATTTTCTGGCTTTAAGATTTACAAAATTTGGGTTTTCTGCTATTTTGTAGATCTAGAATTTTTGTTTTTCTATTCTAAACACTGACGACTTTG
This sequence comes from Tribolium confusum, assembly GCA_029207805.1. Classification (NCBI taxonomy): domain Eukaryota; kingdom Metazoa; phylum Arthropoda; class Insecta; order Coleoptera; family Tenebrionidae; genus Tribolium; species Tribolium confusum. The sequence continues at coordinate 12,810,674 of JALGAY010000008.1, read as the reverse complement.
TAGTCTTATTTCTACAGTTTTTCAAATTTTGCAATCTATTATTTTACTTTTCTTGTAGAGGTCTACCCAATATTCTATAGATTTATATTATAAAACTACGATTTTACTATTTTAGAAATTTATATTTGCATTATTTCAAAAAACAAAATTATTTGGTTTTAAAATTTTTGTATTTTGTGGTTTTTACTATTTTATAAATCTAGAATTCTAGCTTTTTTATTCTAAACATTAATAACTTAGCAGTTTTAGGTTATTCTACTGTTCTAAAAATTTATGATTTATTATTTTATTTATCTAGTAAAATTCTACACTCTTTTCTAGACATTTCTAAAACAAATTTATAATTTTGCTGTTTTAAAGAACAAGAAATTTCTGATTTTAATAATTTTGAATTTTTTGGTTTCTACTATTTTATATATCTAGAATTTCTCCTTTTTTTTTGAAATATCTATATTGCTGAAGTTTTTTTTCTACCGTTCTATAAATATACAATCTATTATTTTACTTTTCTAGTAGAATTCTACATTTTGTTCTATAGATTTATATCTCAAGTCTACAATGTTGTTATTTGGGGAATATATATTATCTAGAATTTCTGTTTTTCTTAAATTTATAACGCTTATAAGTTTTAGTTTTACCGTTCTACAAATTTAGAACCTATTCTTTCACTTATCTGGTAGAATTCTACTCTCTGTTCTATACATGTTCATCACAAATCTACAGTTTTACTATTTTAAGAATCTACTATTTTAAAGAGACAGAAATTTCTGATTTTCAAATTTTTGAATTTTTTGGTCTCTAATGTTTTATATATTTAGAATTTCTGCTTTTTTTTCTAAACATTTATGATTTTGTAGTTTTACTTCTAGTGTTCTACAAATTTACAATCTATTACTCTACTTATCTGGTAAAATTCTACACTTTTTTCTATAGATTTCTATCACAAATCTACAGTTTTACTATTTTAGGAATCTACTCTTACTCTAATATAATGTGCTAGAATTTTATGGTTATAAAATTCTCGAATTGTGAAGTTTCTACTATTTTATAAATCTAGAATTTCTTTTTTTTTATTCTAAACATTCATAACTTAGCAGTGTTAGTTAAGTCTGCTGTTCTACAAATTTATAATCTATGATTTTTCTCATCTAGTAGAATTCTACTGTCCGTCCTATAGTTTTATATTACAAATCTACAATATTATTATTTTGGGAATTTATATTAGCTTTCTTTTAAAAAACTAGAATTTTTTGGTTTTAAAATTTACGAAATTTGGGGTTTCTGCTATTTTATTAAACCAGAATTTTTGTTTTTTTATTTTAAGACTTTGTAGGCTTACTTCTACAGTTCTACAGATTTTAGAATCTATTATTTTACTTATTTAGTAGAAACTACACTTTATTCTATAGATTTATATCACAAATCTACAATTTTACTATTTTAGGAATTTATATTTGCACTATTTCAAAGAGCTAGAATATTTTGGTTTTAAAATCCTATTTTGCGGTTTTTACTATTTTGTAAATATAGAATTTTTTTCTAGAAAGTTTCAAATTTGCTTATATCTGATTTTATTTGAAAACGCTGCGTAAACGGTTTGTTTTATTGGCAAATTAAATAAAATAGAGCTAAAAAATGCTGTAAGAGTGCTTGGAGGTGAAAAACAAGTTAAAAAAATCTTGATCTGTTATATAAATAACATTGTAAATTGCTATTAATTATTGAAAAACATTTTTTTTTCAAAGTTGTTGTCACAGTTGCCAACTATAATAAAATAGAATGTGTTAATTGTAAGAGGGTGGAAAAAATAATATTGAACTTCTATTCACAAAGTTATTAGATTCAGTAGAAAGCAGGAGATGTAAATTTCGGAAAATCACTGTTGACTCTATCAGATTAAATATTCCGAATTCGTCGTTGGATTCTCGAAATGAAATTTTTATGAGCTTGCCGTAAAACTGTCTCCATATTTTAATATTCATTTTATCAATACAAAAAAAAATAGATAAAATCCGTCCCCTAATTGCTAATAACCGAATTTACAGCCCCCAAAATAAATGCGTTTCGGTGTGAAGATGTTTGTTTATACCGCGTTGGCTTAATGGTCCCATAAGTAATCGTAAACAACAGTGTAACGTCCATTTAGGGGATGAAATAGTGGACAGATTTAAGAAATAATAGAAGAGAAGGCTTACTTGGACCACCTCTATTTTTATTTCCTCAATATAAGCCGAATGTGAACCCGACTCGGCGTCAGACGTCTAAGGGAAATGAAGATCTATGGAGACTTTCAGGAGACTACAGTCATTTATCTTAACGCTAGAGCAAGGGAGGCCAGGTGGTAATCACAAAACCGCCCTCAAAAAAAAATAAAAAACTTACAAAACTTGCACTATTAAATTATAAAATGGGGCTAGGAGAAGGGCGGACTTGGCTCGACCAATCATAATTAACGGTCAAGGACACGGGATGTGGTTCAAGCAATTAGAGAGGGCGAGATAATCGCGTGGATTTAAGACGACCAATCACAATTAAAACAAAACTGCCATTTTTTAGAAATGATTTTAGTGGGGAGAAAGGGAAACCTACGTTGTGTTTGATAAAGTGACGCTCTAAAATTCGTTAGAATGCGATATTTTTTTTAAAAAAAAGAAAGAAGGATTTTAATTTTTAATTGAAGAGAATAAAGAATTACGACAAAAAAAAGAAGAATAACAGCAAAAGATTCTAGACAAAATAAGAAAGCAAAGGAAGATTTTAAAGAATCAAAAGAAAGGTTTTTAGAATAAATTTAAAAATAATTTGAAAAAAAAAGGAGTATAAATGGAAGAAAACAAAAATAGACAGATAAAATAAAACAAAAAAATGTTATCTGCTTTACCCAAATCTTGTACAATTTTACAGCTGTCTACCAGTGTTGCTGTTGCACAACTCTAACTAATTAGACCAAAAACTGCTTACAGAAGCGACTAGAAAATAAAAAATTTAAGATGAACAATCGAAACAACGTTTGAAAGAAAAAAAAGGCAAAATAACATTATGGAATAAGTTGAGAGACGTCGAATGCAAGAAAGAGAATAGCAAACAAAGATTCTAGAAGAATTTGAAAAAGAAGGTTCGTAGAAAAAGAAGAGCTGAAGAAAATTTGAGGCAAAGTTGCAATACTAGTTTTTTGTTAGATTTTCAGTAGCTAATTAAAGTAAAAATTGCTTAGAGAAGACTTTAGAAACCAAAAAAATTAAGAAGAATAAAAGAACCAACGTTTGGAAGAAATAGAAAGACAAAATAACATTTTAAAAACAAGTTAAGAGAGATCGACTGCAAGGAAAAGAACAGCAAACAAAGATTTTAGGGAAATTTAAAAAAGCAGGTTTGTAGAAAAAGAAGAGCTGAAAAAAACTTAAAACACTAGTTGTCTACTAGTGTTTCAGTAGCTAATTAAAACAAAAATCGCTTAGAGAAGAATTTTGAATATAAAAAATTAAGAAGAACAAAAGAACCAACCTTTGGAAGAAGTAGAAAGACAAAATAACGTTTTGAAATAAGTTAAGAGACGTCGACTGCAAGAAAAAGAACGGCAAACAAAGATTTTAGGAAAATTTAAAAGAGAAGGTTTGTAGAAAAAGAAGAGCTGAAGAAAACTTGAAACACTAGTTGTCTACTAGTGTTTCAGTAGCTAATTAAAACAAAAATCGCTTAGAGAAGAATTTTGAATATAAAAGAATTAAGAAGAACAAAAGAACCAACGTTTGGAAGAAATAGAAAGACAAAATAACGTTTTGAAATAGGTTAAGAGACATCGACTGCTAGAAAAATAAGAGTAAACAAAGATTTTAGAGAAATTTAAAAAAGAAGATTTGTAGAAAAAGAAGAGCTGAAGAAAATTTGAGACACTAGTTGTCTACTAGTGTTTCAGTAGCTAATTAAAACAAAAATTGCTTAGAGAAGAATTTTGAATATAAAAAGATAAGAGGAACAAAAGAACCAATATTTGGAAGAAGTAGAAAGACAAAATAACATTTTGAAATAAGCTAAGAGACGTCGACTGCTAGAACAAGAACAGCAAACAAAGATTTTAGGGAAATTTAAAGAAGAAGGTTTGTAGAAAAAGAAGAGCTGAAGAATACTTGAAACACTAGTTGCCTACTAGTGTTTCAGTAGCTAATTATAACAAAAATCGTTTAGGGAAGAATTTTGAATATAAAAAATTAAGAAGAATAAAAGAACCAACGTTTGGTAGAAATAGAAAGACAAAATAACATTTTGAAATAAGTTAAGAGACGTCGACTGCTAGAAAAAGAACAGCAAACAAAGATTTTAGGGAAATTTCATTAAGAAGGTTTGTAGAAAAAAAAGAGCTGAAAAAAACTAGAAACACTAGTTGTCTACTAGTTGTCTACTAGTGTTTCCGTAGCTAATTAAAACAAAAATCACTTAGAGAAGAATTTTGAATATAAAAAATTAAGAAGAACAAAAGAACCAACGTTTGGAAGAAATAGAAAGACAAAATATTGTTTTGAAATAGGTTAGGAGACGTCTACTGCTAGAACAAGAACAGCAAACACCGATTTTAAGGAGATTTAAAAAAGAAGGTTTGTAGAAAAAAAAGAGCTGAAAGAGCTGAAGAAAACTTGAAGCACTAGTTGCCTACCAGTGTTTCAGTAGCTAATTATAACAAAAATCGCTTAGAGAAGAATTTTGAATATAAAAAATTAAGAAGAACCAAAAAACCAATGTTTGAAAGAAATAGAAAGACAAAATAACATTTTGAAATAAGTTAAGAGACGTCGACTGCTAGAACAAGAATAGCAAACACAGATTTTAAGGAGATTTAATAAGGAAGGTTTGTAGAAAAAGAAGAGCTGAAGAAAACTTGAAACACTAGTTGCCTACTAGTGTTTCAGTAGCTAATTAAAACAAAAATCGCTTAGAAACGAATTTTGAATATAAAAAATTAGGGAGAATAAAAGAACCAACGTTTAGAAGAAATAGAAAGACAAAATAACGTTTTGAAATAAGTTAAGAGACGTCGACTGCTAGAAGAACAGCAAACAAAGATTTTAGGGAAATTTAAAGAAGAAAGTTTGTAGAAGAAGAAGAGCTGAAGAAAACTTGAAACACTAGTTGCCTACTAGTGTTTCAGTAGCTAATTAAAACAAAAATTGCTTAGAGAAGAATTTTGAATATAAAAAAATAAGAAGAACAAAAGAACCAATGTTTGGAAGAAATAGAAAGACAAAATAAAGTTTTGAAATAGGTTAAGAGACGTCGACTGCAAAAAGAAGAATGTTGGATCTTCTTGGTGTGTTTTAATGAAAAATGAAAAATAATACTAAACAAAAGATTCTAGAGGAATTTGAAAAAAAAGATTTGTAAAAAATAAGATTCTTTTTCCTCGGACATTTCTAACTTTGTAATTTTACTTCTACAGTTTTACAAATTTTTAATCTATTATTTCACTTATCTAGTAGAATTCTACACACTATTCTCCAGATTTAGGAAGCTATACTTGCACTATTTCAAAGAGCTAGTATTTTATGATTTTAAAATTTTTTAGTCATTGTGGTTTCTACTATTTTATAAATCTACAAAGATAATTTTTTTTAGTTTTTTATTTTTTTTATTTACTTAACAACTATGAGGTCGGATAAATGCGGTATTTTTACCATTTCACAAATTCACAATGTATTATTTTATTTAACTAGTAGAGTTCTACACTTTCTGTAGATTTATTTCACAAATCTACAATTTTATTATTTTTTGCGCGATTGGTTGTTTTTATCAGTTTACTGTGCCTGTTTCCACGACGGTAGGTTGCTGTTACTGGTTGCTACGTGTAACAAAACGGTAAGTAATTCACTTACCGTTTAGTGAACGGTAAGCAATTAAATCTAAAAAAAACAATTTTGCGATTTATTTATTAAAATTAAATGTACAATTATTATAATTAATAGTAGTAATACCACTCGCATTGGAGTTTCCAGTGTCAATGACAAACTTTCCGACGTAGAAGTCCCAGGTTGTTGTAATAGTCCACCAACATCGCTGTGTAAAATTTTATGAGCAAATTCAATTTTGTTTTGGAGGGAATCTTCCACGTAACTCTCGGCCACCGTTGATGAACGCCACCCACCATGTCTTTCTAGTCCCAACACATCAACTCCGTTATTCGCCAAAAGTGTAGTCGATGTGCGTCGAAACGAGTGTCCAGTAAAACCTTCAGGGGCTTGCAACTTTAAATACTTTGCAATTTTTGACGACCAGCCTCTAGTTGTGCCTTTTCCTGTGACTTGCCTAGTGCATTTGTCATTTCGATAGTTCAGAAATAAATGATCTGACGTTGGGTTGCTTGGTCGAATCCATATGTATTTTCGAAGTATTTCCAAATAATGAACTGCTTCATTTTCTTTATTAATAACTGTGAACGTTCGCTGAATATTCGTTTTTGTATTTGGAATATTTACTATAAACATTTCTTCATGTTCTTCTATGTCACTCATTTTAATATTGTACAATTCCTCTCGCCTACAAGCGCCCGATACTCCCAATATCATTGCTACCTGCAAATATATTGTTTCCTTAGAACTCAGATGTACCACCTCATCATCTACAACATACCTTTTGAATTAAAAATTGTTCGTCTGGTGCTTCATTCAAGAATTTTTCCATGTCTTCTTTGGTAAAAATTTTAGCCTTCTTAGGCCGATATCCAATATTTTTTCTCTTCAGATAAGCAATTAATGTAGCAAACTTAGAAATATGGATAGCATCATGGAGAAAAATTGTACTCTTCAGCATAGAATACTCCGCTCATAAACTGCCTGGGGCCTTCAAGTGTCCACTTCTCGCCACAAAATACGCTAACAAGGTCTTTTCATTTACAGAAATCTTCTTTGCTTCACGCCATTCCTTAAACAACTTGTATGTCTGTTCATATCGGGCTTTAAATTTTTTTGGAATTATTGCCGAACATCTTTCTTGCCAAGCGTCTTCTAAATCATCCGGTAGATCATCACTATCGCTCATATTTGCTTCACAAAACAGAACTATGTAGGAATGATTGTATCAAAAAGACAATTTTACTTGTTTGGAACAAAACCATAGCAACCATGGATCAGCCACCCAAAGTTTTCAGTTTCAATCTTCCCGATTATCACAAATGTATTGATATAAATTATTATTATTATTATTCTAGAAACTCCAATCGCGCAAAAAACGTTATAAGCATGTCGAACGTTAAGGATTACCGTTCTCAGACAATAATTGGAGTCGTCGCTTCGCTCCTCCTCCAAACAATTGTCTTCGAACGGTAAGCATTCCTTACCGTTCTCCATACTTAATTTACTATTAGGAATTTATTCTTGTATTTCAAAGACCTAGAATTATCTGGTTTAATAATTTTTGAATTGTGTTGCTTCTTCTATTTTGTATATCTAGAATTTCTGCTTTTCTGTTCAAAACATTTCTAATTTTAATTCACTTATTCACAATTAATTTCTTAATTCTACTAATTTACTATCTCATCACAATTATAAATATAAGAAAATGAACAAAAATTGTAGAAACGGAAATTTATAGAATAGTAAATAAATATCTGTAGAAATTTACAATTACAATATTTTACTTCACAGATCTTGAATTCTATATTATGAGGATTAAACTTAATTTATTTACTTAATTTCTACATTTTTCCGTGGGTTTATTTTAGAGTTTTATCTTTTTTAAGTCTGACTAGTCCCTACAATTTGCAAATGATTTTCTTTATGCCAAATTATTATTTGTCGTCACAATTCTGTGAATTGAATTATCACAAAGAACGATAACTTGATAATGAGTGGCTGTATTCCACCGCGACTCACATTCTGTGCTGGAATGACTTGAGCAGAGGCAGAGCTAACATTGTAGGTCTGCTTATGGAGATATAGCATTAAAAGCTAATGGAAATTGCCTCATGCACGAGATTGAATTAGACTATATGTCACGGCATCTCGATTTTACAATAATAACATACCATATTTAATTAAGCCGCATTTAGATACCCTGGGCAATTTTCGACAAGGGCTCCAGCCATTCTACACGCCTCATTTAACTTTTTCTAAGTGGAGAACGAGACCAGATGGAGTGTTCACATCGTGGGTTTATTTAATTGTTAGCAATTTCGGTTGGCAAAACTGCTAACCTGGCATTTTCTTAGGAAAGACTTGAATTTGCGAGCTTTAAGGATTATTTGAAATTGTTTTTTTTTTCTCCGGGGTTTTGAAATCTGAGAATGTTTGAATAGGAAGTTCTCAACTCTAATCTAATCTAAGTTAATTATGAAATTGCAATCAATGGAGTTCACCTGATAAAATAACTTCGGACTTTGATCCGGGTTTTTATTCGAAAGTTTTCTTGTGTAATTTACGTACTTCAGCTTCTGCCTGAAAGCACTTTATCAAAGCTAATTTATCTTGAAAAATGCATTACAAAGTAAAATTAACGATTAAATTTAATTATAATTAACGGAACGCCGATCTTCTCAAGCGCAACTCAGCGCGTTTCACTATCGACGCAAACGACAAATGAAAAGATATTGTTAAAAATGAAAGAAAAAGAATAGATGAGACGAAAACCACAAAGGAAAAGTTCATAAAGTCGATGCTATACTTGCTGACTCGACGCTTTATCTATTTTTAATGCCTTATCGCTAATAATTCACAGTCCTGAAACACCATCAAAAGCTTATCGCATTTCGGAGGCTCACTTCAACGGTAAAAGGTCGTGTACAACAGACAAAGAATAGAGAAAGTCAAAGAAAATACGAGAGTTTTCTCCTAAATCTATCCAGTTAAAACTAACCGAAAATGTATGATTTTTTTACTACTTTAAAAAGTGAAATAGTTAGTGAAATAGTCGAGTTATAGAAAGAATCATCGAGACTAGTCTAATTTGTGAAATAATAAAATTGAAAAAGTTTAAAATTATTGTAAAACATAGTTATATAAAATAGAAAAATAGTGAAACTGTTATATTTTAGCTTAGTGAAATAGTAAAATCAGAAATTCGTAGAACAATAAAAGTGAAACTAAATGTCTAAATGTTTAGAATAGAAAAGCAGAAATTCTAGATTTATAAAACAGCAGAAAGCAAAAAACTCGAAAATTTTAAAAACAAAAAATTTCTAGCTCTTTAAAATAGGACAAGATTATATTCGTAAAAAAGTAAAATTGAAGATATATAAATCTATAGAGTAGGGTGTAAAATTCTATTAGATAAGTGAAATAAAGAAATTGCAACAGTAAAAGAAACACTGCCAAGTTAAAAATGTAAAGAACAAAAAAACAGAAATTTTAGACTTATAAAGAAACTAAAGACTAGCTCTGTGAAACAATAAAAGAATATTTTTGTAAGACAGTGAAATACTAGAACAGCAATTTATTTTTATAAAATGGTGAAATTTTATAATAGTGAAATTCTAAATTTTTTACAAAATAGACATTACAAAATTATAGATTTTTAAGAGAGTAAACTGTAAAATTTTACGTTAATGAAATAATAAAATTGGGAATTTGTAGAACAGTAGAAGTGAAGTTCGAAATGTTTGAAACAGAAAAACAGAAATTCTGATTTATAAAGAAACTAAAGAATTCTACCTCTGTGAAACAGCCAACGTATATAATTGTAAAAAAGTGAAATAATGGATTTGCGGTATGGTAAAACAGTAATTTATTGTCATATGTTTGTGAAATTTTATTATAGTGAAATTCTAAATTTCTTACAAAGTAAAAAGTACAAAATTACAAATTTATAGTCATTAAACTATAAAACTGAAGCTATAGAATAGCAAAATTGGGAAGTTTTAGTTTAGTGAAATAATAGAATTGTGAATTTTTAGAACAGTAGAAGTGAAACTGCCAAGTTAGAAATGTCTGAAACAGAGAAACAGAAATTCTGATTTATAGAGAAACTAAAGAATTCTAGCTCTGTGAAACAGTAAACGTATATAATTGTAAAACAGTGAAATAATAGATTTGCGGTATGGTAAAACAGTAATTTATGTCGAAAGATTGTGAAATTTTATAATAGTGAAATTCTAAATTTCTTACAAAGTGAAATATACAAAATTATAGATTTATAAAGACATAAAACTATAAACGAAAGTTATAAGAATAGCAAAATTGGGAAGCTCTAGGTTAGTGAAATAATAGAATTGTGAATTTGTAGAACAGTAGAAGTGAAACTGTCAAGCTAGAAATGGTTGAAACAGAAAAACAGAAATTCTGATTTATAAAGAAACTAAAGAATTCTAACTCTGTGAAACAGCTAACGTATATAATTGTAAAACAGTGAAATAATCGATTTGCGGTATGGTAAAACAGTAATTTATTGTCATAAGATTGTGAAATTTTATTATAGTGAAATTCTAAATTTCTTACAAAGTGAAATATACAAAATTATAGATTTATAAAGACATAAAACTATAAACGAAAGTTATAAGAATAGCAAAATTGGGAAGCTCTAGGTTAGTGAAATAATAGAATTGTGAATTTGTAGAACAGTAGAAGTGCAACTGTCAAGCTAGAAATGGTTGAAACAGAAAAACGGAAATACTGATTTATAAAGAAGCTAAATAATTCTACCTCTGTGAAACAGCTAACGTATATAATTGTAAAACAGTGAAATAATCGATTTGCGGTATGGTAAAACAGTAATTTATTGTCATAAGATTGTGAAATTTTATTATAGTGAAATTCTAAATTTCTTACAAAGTAAAAAGTACAAAATTATAGATTTATAGAGTCATAAAACTATAAAACTAAAGCTATAGAATAGCAAAATTGGTAAGTTTTAGTTTAGTGAAATAATAGAATTGTGAATTGGTAGAACAGTAGAAGTGAAACTGCTAAGTTAGAAATGTCTGAAACAGAGAAACAGAAATTCTGATTTATAGAGAAACTAAAGAATTCTAGCTCTGTGAAACAGCCAACATATATAATTGTAAAAAAGTGAAATAATGGATTTGCGGTATGGTAAAACAGTAATTTATTGTCATAAGATTGTGAAATTTTATTATAGGGAAATTCCAAATTTCTTACAAAGTAAAAAGTACAAAATTATAGATTTATAGAGTCATAAAACTATAAAACTAAAGCTATAGAATAGCAAAATTGGGAAGTTTTAGTTTAGTGAAATAATAGAATTGTGAATTGGTAGAACAGTAGAAGTGAAACTGCTAAGTTAGAAATGTCTGAAACAGAGAAACAGAAATTCTGATTTATAGAGAAACTAAAGAATTCTAGCTCTGTGAAACAGCCAACATATATAATTGTAAAAAAGTGAAATAATGGATTTGCGGTATGGTAAAACAGTAATTTATTGTCATAAGATTGTGAAATTTTATTATAGGGAAATTCTAAATTTCTTACAAAGTAAAAAGTACAAAAATATAGATTTATAGAGTCATAAAACTATAAAACGAAAGTTATAAGAATAGCAAAATTGGGAAGCTCTAGGTTAGTGAAATAATAGAATTGTGAATTTGTAGAACAGTAGAAGTGCAACTGTCAAGCTAGAAATGGTTGAAACAGAAAAACAGAAATTCTGATTTATAAAGAAGCTAAATAATTCTTCCTCTGTGAAACAGCTAACGTATATAATTGTAAAACAGTGAAATAATCGATTTGCGGTATGGTAAAACAGTAATTTATTGTCATAAGATTGTGAAATTTTATTATAGTGAAATTCTAAATTTCTTACAAAGTAAAAAGTACAAAATTATAGATTTATAGAGTCATAAAACTATAAAACTAAAGCTATAGAATAGCAAAATTGGTAAGTTTTAGTTTAGTGAAATAATAGAATTGTGAATTGGTAGAACAGTAGAAGTGAAACTGCTAAGTTAGAAATGTCTGAAACAGAGAAACAGAAATTCTGATTTATAGAGAAACTAAAGAATTCTAGCTCTGTGAAACAGCCAACATATATAATTGTAAAAAAGTGAAATAATGGATTTGCGGTATGGTAAAACAGTAATTTATTGTCATAAGATTGTGAAATTTTATTATAGGGAAATTCTAAATTTCTTACAAAGTAAAAAGTACAAAAATATAGATTTATAGAGTCATAAAACTATAAAACTAAAGCTATAGAATAGCAAAATTGGGAAGTTTTAGTTTAGTGAAATAATATAATTGTGAATTGGTAGAACAGTAGATGTGAAACTGCCAAGTTAGAAATGGTTGAAACAGAAGAACAGAAATTCTGATTTATAAAGAAACTAAAGAGTTCTACCTCTGTGAAACAGCCAACGTATATAGTTGTAAAAAAGTGAAATAATCGATTTGCGTATAGTAAAACAGTAATTAATTGTCATAAGATTGTGAAATTTTATTATTGTGAAATTCTAAATTTCTTACAAAGTAAAAAGTACAAAATTATAAATTTATAGAGCAATAAAACTATAAAGCTAAAGCTATAAAATAGCAAAATTTGGAAGTTTTAGTTTAGTGAAATAATAGAATTGTGAATTGGTAGAACAGTAGAAGTGAAACTGCTAAGTTAGAAATGTCTGAAACAGAGAAACAGAAATTCTGATTTATAGAGAAACTAAAGAATTCTAGCTCTGTGAAACAGCCAACATATATAATTGTAAAAAAGTGAAATAATGGATTTGCGGTATGGTAAAACAGTAATTTATTGTCATAAGATTGTGAAATTTTATTATAGGGAAATTCTAAATTTCTTACAAAGTAAAAAGTACAAAAATATAGATTTATAGAGTCATAAAACTATAAAACGAAAGTTATAAGAATAGCAAAATTGGGAAGCTCTAGGTTAGTGAAATAATAGAATTGTGAATTTGTAGAACAGTAGAAGTGCAACTGTCAAGCTAGAAATGGTTGAAACAGAAAAACAGAAATTCTGATTTATAAAGAAGCTAAATAATTCTTCCTCTGTGAAACAGCTAACGTATATAATTGTAAAACAGTGAAATAATCGATTTGCGGTATGGTAAAACAGTAATTTATTGCCATAAGATTGTGAAATTTTATTATAGTGAAATTCTAAATTTCTTACAAAGTAAAAAGTACAAAATTATAGATTTATAGAGTCATAAAACTATAAAACTAAAGCTATAGAATAGCAAAATTGGTAAGTTTTAGTTTAGTGAAATAATAGAATTGTGAATTGGTAGAACAGTAGAAGTGAAACTGCTAAGTTAGAAATGTCTGAAACAGAGAAACAGAAATTCTGATTTATAGAGAAACTAAAGAATTCTAGCTCTGTGAAACAGCCAACATATATAATTGTAAAAAAGTGAAATAATGGATTTGCGGTATGGTAAAACAGTAATTTATTGTCATAAGATTGTGAAATTTTATTATAGGGAAATTCTAAATTTCTTACAAAGTAAAAAGTACAAAAATATAGATTTATAGAGTCATAAAACTATAAAACTAAAGCTATAGAATAGCAAAATTGGGAAGTTTTAGTTTAGTGAAATAATATAATTGTGAATTGGTAGAACAGTAGATGTGAAACTGCCAAGTTAGAAATGGTTGAAACAGAAAAACAGAAATTCTGATTTATAAAGAAACTAAAGAGTTCTACCTCTGTGAAACAGCCAACGTATATAGTTGTAAAAAAGTGAAATAATCGATTTGCGTATAGTAAAACAGTAATTAATTGTCATAAGATTGTGAAATTTTATTATTGTGAAATTCTAAATTTCTTACAAAGTAAAAAGTACAAAATTATAAATTTATAGAGCAATAAAACTATAAAGCTAAAGCTATAAAATAGCAAAATTTGGAAGTTTTAGTTTAGTGAAATAATAGAATTGTGAATTGGTAGAACAGTAGAAGTGAAACTGCTAAGTTAGAAATGTCTGAAACAGAGAAACAGAAATTCTGATTTATAGAGAAACTAAAGAATTCTAGCTCTGTGAAACAGCCAACATATATAATTGTAAAAAAGTGAAATAATGGATTTGCGGTATGGTAAAACAGTAATTTATTGTCATAAGATTGTGAAATTTTATTATAGGGAAATTCTAAATTTCTTACAAAGTAAAAAGTACAAAAATATAGATTTATAGAGTCATAAAACTATAAAACTAAAGCTATAGAATAGCAAAATTGGGAAGTTTTAGTTTAGTGAAATAATATAATTGTGAATTGGTAGAACAGTAGATGTGAAACTGCCAAGTTAGAAATGGTTGAAACAGAAAAACAGAAATTCTGATTTATAAAGAAACTAAAGAGTTCTACCTCTGTGAAACAGCCAACGTATATAGTTGTAAAAAAGTGAAATAATCGATTTGCGTATAGTAAAACAGTAATTAATTGTCATAAGATTGTGAAATTTTATTATTGTGAAATTCTAAATTTCTTACAAAGTAAAAAGTACAAAATTATAAATTTATAGAGCAATAAAACTATAAAGCTAAAGCTATAAAATAGCAAAATTTGGAAGTTTTAGTTTAGTGAAATAATAGAATTGTGAATTGGTAGAGCAGTAGAAGTGAAACTGCCAAGTTAGAAATGGTTGAAACAGAAAAACAGAAATTCTGATTTATAAAGAAACTAAAGAGTTCTAGCTCTGTGAAATAGCCAATGTATATAATTGTAAAAAAGTGAAATAATCGATTTGCGTATAGTAAAACAGTAATTAATTGTCATAAGATTGTGAAATTTTATTATAGTGAAATTCTGTATTTCTTACAAAGTAAAAAGTACAAAATAGCAAAAGCTACTAAAGCTATAGAATAGCAAAATTGGGAAGTTTTAGTTTAGTGAAATAATAGAATTGTGAATTGGTAGAGCAGTAGAAGTGAAACTGCCAAGTTAGAAATGTTTGAAACAGAAAAACAGAAATTCTGATTTATAAAGAAACTAAAGAATTCTACCTCTGTGAAACAGCCAAAATATATTATTGTAAAACAGTGAAATAATAGATTTGTGGTATAGTAAAACAGTACTTAATTGTTATAAGATTGTGAAATTTTATTATAGTGAAATTCTATATTTCTTACAAAGTAAAAATTACAAAATTATAAATTTATAGAGTCATAAAACTATAAAACTTAAGTTATAGAATAGCAAAATTTGGAAGTTTTAGTTTAGTGAAATAATAGAATTGTGAATTGGTAAAAGAGTAGAAGTGAAACTGCTAAGCTAGAAATGAGAAACAGAAAAACAGAAATTCTTATTTATAAAGAAACTAAAGAATTCTACCTCTGTGAAACAGCCAACGTATATAATTGTAAAAAAGTGAAATAACAGATTTGCGGTATAGTAAAACAGTAATTAATTGTCATAAGATTGTGAAATTTTATTATAGTGAAATTCTAAATTTCTTATAAAGTAAAAAGTACAAAATTATAGATTTATAGAGTCATAAAACTATAAAACGAAAGTTATAAGAATAGCAAAATTGGGAAGTTCTAGGTTAGTGAAATAATAGAATTGTGAATTTGTAGAACAGTAGAAGTGAAACTGCCAAGCTAGAAATGGTTGAAATAGAAAAACAGAAATTCTGATTTATAAAGAAACTAAAGAATTCTACCCCTGTGAAACAGCCAACGTATATAATTGTAAAACAGTGAAATAATAGATTTGCGGTATAGTAAAACAGTAATTTATTGTCATAAGATTGTGAAATTTTATTATAGTAAAATTCTAAATTTCTTACAAAGTAAAAAGTACAAAATTATAAATTTATAGAGTCATAAAACTATAAAACTAAAGCTATAAAATAGCAAAATTTGGAAGTTTTAGTTTAGTGAAATAATAGACTTGTGAATTGGTAGAACAGTAGAAGTGAAACTGCCAAGTTAGAAATGGTTGAAACGGAAAAACAGAAATTCTGATTTATAAAGAAACTAAAGAGTTCTAGCTCTGTGAAATAGCCAAGGTATATAATTGTAAAAAAGTGAAATAATCGATTTGCGTATAGTAAAACAGTAATTAAGTGTCATAAGATTGTGAAATTTTATTATAGTGAAATTCTGTATTTCTTACAAAGTAAAAAGTACAAAATAGCAAAAGCTACTAAAGCTATAGAATAGCAAAATCGGGAAGTTTTAGTTAAGTGAAATAATAGAATTGTGAATTGGTAGAACAGTAGAAGTGAAACTGCCAAGCTAGGAATGGTTGAAACAGAAAAACAGAAATTCTGATTTATAAAGAAACTAAAGAATTCTACCCCTGTGAAACAGCCAACGTATATAATTGTAAAACAGTGAAATAATAGATTTGCGGTATAGTAAAACAGTAATTAATTGTCATAAGATTGTGAAATTTTATTATAGTGAAATTCTAAATTTCTTATAAAGTAAAAAGTACAAAATTATAGATTTATAGAGTCATAAAACTATAAAACGAAAGTTATAAGAATAGCAAAATTGGGAAGTTCTAGGTTAGTGAAATAATAGAATTGTGAATTTGTAGAACAGTAGAAGTGAAACTGCCAAGCTAGAAATGGTTGAAATAGAAAAACAGAAATTCTGATTTATAAAGAAACTAAAGAATTCTACCCCTGTGAAACAGCCAACGTATATAATTGTAAAACAGTGAAATAATAGATTTGCGGTATAGTAAAACAGTAATTTATTGTCATAAGATTGTGAAATTTTATTATAGGGAAATTCTAAATTTCGTACAAAGTAAAAAGTACAAAAATATAGATTTATAGAGTCATAAAACTATAAAACTAAAGCTATAGAATAGCAAAATTGGGAAGCTCTAGGTTAGTGAAATAATAGATTTGTGAATTTGTAGAACAGTAGAAGTGAAACTGCCAAGCTAGAAATGGTTGAAACAGAAAAACAGAAATTCTGATTTATAAAGAAGCTAAATAATTCTACCTCTGTGAAACAGCTAACGTATATAATTGTAAAACAGTGAAATAATAGATTTGCGGTATGGTAAAACAGTAATTTATTGTCATAAGATTGTGAAATTTTATTATAGTGAAATTCTAAATTTCCTACAAAGTAAAAAGTAAAAAATTATAGATTTATAAAGTCATAAAACTATAAAACTAAAGCTATAGAATAGCAAAATTGGAAAGTTCTAGGTTAGTGAAATAATAGAATTGTGAATTGGTAGAATAGAAGTGAAACTACCAAGTTGGAAATGTTTGAAACAGAAAAAGAGAAATTCTAGATTTATAAAAAATTAAAGAATTTTATTTTTGTGAAACAGTCACTTAGTATATATTTGTGAAACAATTTTTTTTTGTAGAATAAAGAAGTTTAGATGATCTCAGTTGTCTTCTACAATAAAATAAATAAATTTGACGTTTTGTAGTAGTAAAAGGGGTGGTAAAAATAATTTTAAACATCGTCGTCTTCAACCTCTAAAAAAATTTCTGTTTGTCATTTTTGTTGTCCCTAATCAGGTCGAATCAAGTAGATAAACCAGGAATTTCTCGTGTCAGTGGTAGATAAATTAAATGTGATTGTGGTAACGGTTTCGGGTTGGTTGTAATGCCTTTGCCGGGGTTGACCCGACTTTGCTGACAAGTGACAACCTTCATCAACACCCGCGCTCTCTTTGTCCCGAGGCGACCTTTAACCCACACTTCATCATAGAGAGCAATTTATCACGGAAACCTGAAATGACGCGCACTGTTTTCTTTTACAAATGGTGTGCCACACTTGACCCCGCAGACCACCGACACTACTACCAACATTTCAAAAAAACAGTGCTCCGCATGCAGATAATTCATCCGGGGAGGACGACGACGACGGAACGCGCAGGAAGGGATTAATTCAAATGAATTGCGAGCGCTGAGACCACCTTTCACAACGACTGAAAAGCGGTTACAGAACCCAAACTCGAAGGGTTTTTGTAACTGAAGGGGGTGAGATTCGCTTTTTAGAAACGGGTGCTTAGGAGTTAGATTCATTATTAGATGTATCAAACAAAGTTTTAGGGTGGGTAGTCTAACTGTCTGACTACACAATTCTATAGATTTAATAATTTACAACAATAAATTTCAGATTTTACTGAAAACAAAATTTTATTACGATGTCGTTTGTAAAAGTCTTAACGAACCAATTCTACTTTTCTAAACTTTTATTATAACATTTTTATTAATTTTAACTCTGTTAATTCTCTCTCGTAGATATTTTTTTTTTAATTGAGACAAATAATAGAAAGAGAGACAACGAACAGATCTAGATTTAAGTCCCTTTAAAGCCATAGATGCTTGTGAATTTCAGTGAGTGCCTTCATCAAACAAAACAGGATTTTTAGGTGGCTTGGTTAGGTTTGGTTAAGACATGACCTGACCTAAGGTGACCTAACCTGACCTGACTGCAGCTAATACATTGCCTTCTGTCACGTTATAGTCTTCAAGAAAGTCTGTAGCAACTTATGCAAACAAGCAATGGATAAAATTACGCTAAATTTGCTTAAGAATCGTTTAGATTTACATAATAACATAATAATCTATATCTGCCAATGCTAATCTAATTTCTTAAAAAAAAATATATTGCTCTAGTTCTATGAAAGTTCAAAACATTTTTAAATCTACTATCTGAATCTATAAAGTGTTTCTGTATGAAGATAATAAGGATGAGCATTCTACATCTACGGAAATACAACACAAAAATCAATAATTTTTACACTAGTTAGACCGAAAGTCTTCTAGAAAAGCTTCTAGATTTTTTGTATAACATTACCTAGATCTTGTTCTACTTATGAAAAGACACTGTTTAGAACTACAAAACATGAAAACAATCTAAATCTCTTGTTGAAAAACTTTTTTACGAGTTATCTAAATCTAGGAATTGTTTTTTAAACATTAAAGATAGGCGTTCTAAATCTACGTAAATATAACAAAACAAAAATTAATAATTAATACATAGCTTAGACCTGAAGTAAGATACATTCTAGATCTTTAAAGATTCAAAAATATAAAAACATTTTTATAGGTTTGGATGACTGTTGTTTTATAGATCTAAAACTAGGTTTTTTGACAACTTATAGCTTTAAATCTGTTGTTAAAAATTTTTTTTATAGCTTATCTAGATCTAAGAAGTTATACTTCATCATCAAAAATGAGCGTTCTAAATCTATGTAAATAGAATAAAACAAAAATCAATAATTTATACATTGCTTTGTTTTTAAGTGAGATAGATTTTTATGTGTTGCCTAAATCTTTACAAACGTGAAAAACGGTCTAGATCTGACATTCTAGTTCTTTAAATTTTTTTTAAAGATTTTATAAATACAAAAATGTAAAACACCATTCTTCTAGATCTGGTCATTGTCTTGTTTCTTAGATTAAGAGCCAAATGTTGTGTTAAGAACTTATAGAGCTAGATTATAGAACAAGATAATTTTATGTTTAAAATTTTGTTTTAGAAAAAAACATTATCTAAAGCTACAAAACACAAAAACAATTAAAATATGCTACTAATGACACTTTTTAAAAATTATCTAGATCTAACAAAGTTTTTTCTTTACTCTTAAACTTTAAAGATGAGCATTCTAGATCTATGTAAAAACAACAACACTAAAATCTATAATTTATATTTGTCATTATAATTCTTTTAAATTTTTGTTAAAATTTTTAAGATTCGAAAATCTAAGAAAGTTTTTATGTAGATTTGAGCTTTTGTTCTGTTTTTAAATCAAGAGCTAAGTGTTTTTTAAGAACTGGTAGATTTATTACATGATAAAATAGCATAATTTTGTGTTTAAATTTTACCGCAAAACATTAGATGGATCTTGTTCTATGAGAAGACACTATCTAAAACAACAAAACATAGAAACAATTTTAATTTTTCGTTAAAAAACATTTTTGAGGGGTTATCTAAATCTACGAAACTTTTTAAATTATATAGAAGAACGTTCTAGATCTACAAAAATACAACAACATGAAAATCAATAATTAAGAATAATAGTTAAAACATTGCTTAGATATAAAGTAAGATAGATTATACATCTGTTCTCTAAACCCTCCACAATTTTAGACACTGTCTAGAACTACAAAACATGAAAACAATCTAAAATCTTTTGTTGAAAAACTTTTTTTACGAGTTATCTAAATCTAGGAAGCGTTTTTTAAACCTCAAAGATAGGCGTTCTAAATCTACGTAAATATAACAAAACAAAAATTAATAATTAATACATAGCTTAGACCTGAAGTAAGATACATTCTAGATTTTTAAAGATTCAAAAATATAAAAACATTTTTATAGGTTTGGATGACTGTTGTTTTATAGATCTAAAACTAGGTTTTTTGGCAACTTATAGCTTTAAATCTGTTGTTAAAATTTTTTTTATGGCTTATCTAGATCTAAGAAGTTATACTTCATCATCAAAAATAAGCGTTTTAAATCTATGTAAATAGAATAAGACAAAAATCAGTAATTTATACATTGCTTAGTTTTTAAGTGAGATAGATTTTTTATGTGTTGCCGAAATCTTTAGAAACGTAAAAAACGGTCTAGATCTGACATTCTAGTTCTTTAAAAAAAAATTAAAGATTTCATAAATACAAAAATGTAAAACACCATTCTTCTAGATCTGGTCACTGT
The DNA here is from genome assembly GCA_029207805.1 of Tribolium confusum. Lineage (NCBI taxonomy): Eukaryota > Metazoa > Arthropoda > Insecta > Coleoptera > Tenebrionidae > Tribolium > Tribolium confusum. The sequence continues at coordinate 12,790,141 of JALGAY010000008.1, read as the reverse complement.
CTTGTTACTTAGATTAAGAGCCAAGTGTTTTGTTATGATCTTATAGAGCTAGATTATAGAACAAGATAATTTTATGTTTAAAATTTTGTTTTAGAAAAAAACATTATTTAAAATTACAAAACACAAAAACAATAAAAATATGCTGTTAAAAATACTTTTTAAATATTATCTAGATCTAAGAAAGTTTTTTCTTCACTCTTAATCTTTCAAGATGAGCATTCTAGATCTATGTAAAAACAACAACACTAAAATATATAATTTATATATAGCTTAGGTCTAAAGCAAAGTAGATTCTACATGTGTTGTCCTTATCTTTATAAATGTGAAAACTCGTCTAGATCTGTTATTATAATTTTTTTAAATTTTTGTTAAAATTTTTAAAATTGGAAAATCTAAGAAAGTGTTTATGTAGATTTAAATCAAATTTGTTTTTTTTTAAATCAGGATCTAAGACATTACTTAGATCTTGTTCTATGAGAAGACACTATCTAAAACAACAAAATATAAAAAGAATCTAAATCTAAAACTTTTTTGAGAATTATCTAAATCTACGAAACATTTCTTAAATTTTATAGAAGGACGTTTTAGATCTACAGAAGTACAACAACATAAAAATCAGTAATTAATAATGATAATTAGTATATTGCTTAGACATAGAGTAAGATAGATTCTATATCTGTTGTCTAAACTCTCACAAATTTAAAAAAAAACGTTCTGATCACTTATTCTAATTCTTTAATAAAAATTTTTTTAACATTATGAAGATTCGAAAATTTTAGAAAGTATTTTCGTAGATTTGAACTACTGTTTTGTTTTCTAAATCAAGCGCTAAGTGCTGAAATTAAGTTTTTTGAGAACTTGCAGATCTAATTATAGAATAACTCAATTTGATGTTATGAACTTATAGATCTAGATTATAAAATACCGCAAACTTATATTTAAATTCTTTCGTAAAACATTTTCTAGATTTCTAGATTTTCAAATATTTGGAGACAGAAATTTCTTACAATTTCAAAATTATTAATTAATGTAATATCAAACATTAATATCTACATTAATAAACGATTTTTTAGCGAAAATTGTGCATTAATGTTGATATTAATAAACGCTGTGTAAAAATAGCTACTTCAATGCACCTAAATGAGTTTTATAACAGGTTTTTTTGAAAATTTTACTATAAAATTCTATTTTCTGTAGAAAAATGTGCCGTCATAAAGTATCTGTAGATAACCGCAAAGATGTGTCGATCTGTGTAATCCTCCGAATTTCTCGTTTCGTCAGCATTGACCTCAGCCGGTTTCGGAATGGCGTCGACACGTACATTTATAAAATCGGCGTCGAAACAATGGAAACGTCAGGTTCAAATCTGGGGTCGATTCGACCTATTCTAGTTATTAATTGCACTGTCAAAGAAACCGTTCGATATTTTTATCGGCCGGTTATAAATGACCGGAGTTTGGCTAATTGTGCGCCTTCGGTAACAAATTGATTCCGGAAGAAAGAAAGAGTTAAAAGAAAAAAAAATTAATCCAGTCTCGGGCCGTCAACGCAGTTAAAACGGCTAATCAAATGAAGAAGGGATTCTTCGGCAGGACAGCGATGTCCCAAAGGGCCGCCGACATGACTAAGGGTCACTTTAAACGAAATCCGCTGAAATTGAGGCGATCGCTTAGAGATTGGATATTGACCAGAGAATCAAACCCGCTTAAATGGATATGTTCGGTCTCATTTCGGGAATGTTTTCTATTAGGGATTTTTCCGGGTTGGCATTGCGATGGATGAGTTCAACAGCGAGATGAGGACCTCTAATCACAGTTGTAGAAATTTGAGGGTAGAGGAACTTTAAACGGGCTGCGATTTCAAAGGCAAAGGTCAAAATGAAAATTTCAAACGAGATTTAGAAGAATTGCCACAGAAAAGGAAAAGGATAATAAAAAAACGGACGATTTTTTAGCGGATATAGATTTATTAATCTATAGTTACAGAGTTTTTTTATTATAATGTGAGGGAAAATTTTTATTTAAACAGAGATAAATTTATATTATTCAGCATATAAATGTCATTCGGTTGAGTGATTTAGCAAGTGCATATCTAAAAATGTTATATCATTTATTAAATAACAAGTGACTTGCAAAATATGTAGCTACATAAATACAAAAATATTTTAAAATAAGTCTCCTAAAATTGTCTGATTTTTAAATAAATATACATTTTTAATATTCTACAGATACCAACATACAGTAAAATTACTCAAGAAACTCTTTTTGTTACAAATAACCTAACAAAATTACCATTATTAAATTAAATTTTTAATTATTATTTTGCTCATAAGTTTTTGTATAAAAATGTAGAAAAAAAAATTGTTTCATTTATTGTTTTACGTTTCTAACTGCTCTATCTACATATTTGTAACACTTAACATTAAATAACAAGATGTTTTCGTAAATTTAACGCAGAATTATTTGAAAAATCCTTCAAAAAAGCCTCCAAATTTCTTTCGGCATTGAATTCCTGTCACTCATTTCTGCCAGAACTTTTCAGGACCTCAGCATAACTTAGGCTTCAAAGTAGAAGACAATGACAAGAAGAAATGGGTGTAAGTGCTAAAACAAAATAGTGGCGCCACATAGCATTGTTTAGAAACGCCGATTAAATTAAAATTTTAAATTTTAATTAAAATTAAATTTTAATTAAATTTTTTTTTTAAATCTAGATAATTCTTAAAAAGGTTTTTAAAGATAGATTAAGATTGTTTCTAAATTTTCTAGTTTTAAATAGAGTTTTTGTCTAGAAAAAATTTTAGAAAACGTTTTATAAAAAAATTTAAACATAAAGTTGTGTTATTCTATAATCTAGAGGCTGCAAGTTCTCAAAAAACTTATCTGCAGCACTTATCTCTTGATTTAGAAAACAAAACAATACTTCAAATCTACAAAAATACTTTTTAACATTTTTGAATCTACAAAATGTCAAAAAAAAATTTAAAAGAATAAAATTTGAGTTCTACAGTTTTTCTTCTAAAATTGTGAGAGTTTAGACAACAGATGTAGAATCTATCTTACTTTATATTTAAGCAATGTTTTAATTATTATTTTTAATTATTGATTTTCATGTTGTTGTATTTCATGTTCTTGTAGATCTAGAACGTCCTTCAATAAAAGTTAAAAAGTTTCGTAGATCTAGATAACCCTTCAAAAAGGTTTTTTAACGACAGATTTAAATTGTTTCTATACTTTGTTGTTTTAGACAGTGTCTTCTCATAGAACAAGATTTAACTAATGTTTAGCGATACAATTTATAATGTAATAAATCTACAAGTTCTTAAAAAGACACTTAGCTCTTGATTTAAAAACAGAACAAAAGCTCAAATCTACATAAACACTTTCCTAGATTTTCGAATCTTAAAAATTTTAACAAAAATTTAAAAGAATTATAATGACAGATCTAGCCAAGTTTTCACATTTATGAAGATAAAGACAACACATGTATTTAGAGTCGATTTTGCTTCAGATCTAAGCTATATATAAATTATATATTTTAGTGATGTTGTTTTTACATACAGTGTGTCAATTTTAAAAGTTGCAATCGGCAATATCTCTAGAATTGAAAAAGTTATTGAGAATCACTTAAAAACGTTTCGGTGGTTGCTATGGGGAATCAAAATGACATGGTAAGTGACACACCCCCACCCACCCTTTAAGCCACAGCCACCCCAACTTGAAAATTTTAAATGGCTCTACCCTACTTGTGATACATCGTTGGAAAGCTCGTAACAAACGCTTTTCAAAAATGTTATGCAAAAGCCTATTTGACAAAGTCATTTTCCAAATACTCGAAAAGAAAACTTTAAATTTTCATTTGTGTTATGCAATGTCCTAAAGGAAAAATTGACGTTATTGACAAAATACACAACCAAAAATATGATTTAAATCCTATAGACTACGTTTCTTTTTTTTGTGATTTTTTTGTGTTCTGAATCTTATCAAAATGACAATACATTATGGTTTTTGCACTCCTATGTTTATTGGGTTTAGATTATAATGTATCTGTTTTTGTAGATTTATACATTTCATTTATTAAATGTTATCTGGTAACGATATTGTAAATTGTCAAAAATTGACAATGGTTTATAGTACGGCAGAGCGAGTTGAATTGATATTTATTTACGGTTCTGAAAATTGTTGTGCTCTTCGAACAGCGGCAGTGTTCAATAATAAATGTCCAGAAAAACATGTCAGTCATGCGTACGTTCAGAAGTTAGTCGCCAAATTTAAGGAAACAGAATCTGTTAAGAATAAAAAAAGAAGTCAACCAAGAGAACTCAGTGTGGAAACCCAAATTGAAGTACTTGGACAATATGCTATAAATCCAAAAATGTCAATTCGTCACGCAGCTAGGGAAACTGGATTATCACACGAATCAGTACGAAAGGTATTGAAACTTCATAAATTTTATCCTTATAAGATGCAAATTCTCCAAGAACTTGGCGATGACAACCCGGATCGGCGCATTGAATTTTGTGAATTGGTTACTGAAAAATGCATTACCGAACCATTATTCGTAAAAAACATTTGTTTTTCGGATGAATGTTCGTTTTATTTAAATGGAAACGTAAATAAACAAAACTGCAGGTATTGGAGTGATGTAAACCCTCACATATTTAGAGAGGGACATACGCAGTATCCACAAAAACTAAATGTTTGGGCTGGGATACTAGGAGATGCCATTATTGGACCTCTGTTTATTGATGGCAATTTGAACGGCGAACAATACGCTAATATGCTGGAGACAACCATAGAGCCTCTTATAGTTCAGGAGCTTGAAAATCAATTGGACGAATTGGAAAATCCAGGATTAAATGAACATCTACTGCATTTTCAACAAGATGGAGCACCTCCACACTATGTACTTCCAGTTAGGCAATGGTTGGATAACCACTACCCAGATCAATGGATTGGGAGGAGAGGACCTACTGAATGGCCTCCTAGGTCACCAGATCTTACACCACTGGATTTTTTTTATGGGGCCATTTAAAGTCTGTGGTTTATAAAACAAAAGTAGACTCACTTGAACAATTGAGACAAAGAATCATTCAAGAGTGTCGAGCTATTCGCAGAGAAACTTTTCAAAAAGTTCGTGAAGAATTGCAAAACAGGCTCTATTTTTGTTTAGCAAACAACGGAAATCATTTTCAACATTTATTATAGCATTTAATAAAATTTAATCACTTGGGCAATGTTTTATTTTAGTTTCGATTAGAGTTTATTTACTACAGCGAATAACAAAAATGAAAATTTAAAGTCTTTTTTTTCGAGTTGGAAAAATCACTTTGTCAAAAAGGCTTTTGCATAACATTTTTGAAAAGCGTTTGTTACGAGCTTTCCAACGATGTATCACAAGTAGGATAGTGCCATTTAAAATTTTCAAGTTGGGGTGGCTGTGGCTTAAAGGGTGGGTGGGGGTGCGTCACTTACCATGTCATTTTGATTCCCCCTGGCAACCACCGAAACGGTTTTAAGTGATTCTCAATAACTCTTTCAATTCTAGAGATATTGCCGATTGCAACTTTTAAAATTGACACACTGTATATCTAGAATGCTCATCTTTAAAGTTTAAGAGTGAAAAAAAACTTTCTTAGATCTAGATAATTTTTAAAAAGTATTTTTAACAGCATATTTTGATTGTTTTTGTGTTTTGTAGTTTTAGATAATGTTTTTTTCTAAAACAAAATTTTAAACATAAAATTATCTTGTTCTGTAATCTAGCTCTATAAGTTCTTAACAAAACGCTTGCCTCTTAATCTAAGAAACAAGACAGTGGCTAGATCTAGAAGAATGATGTTTTACATTTTTGTATTTATAAAATCTTTTAAAAAATTTTTAAAGAGCTAGAATGTTAGATCTAGACCGTTTTTTACATTTGTAAACATTTAGCCAACATTTATAAAATCTATCTTACTTGAAGCCTAAGCAATGTATAAATTATTGATTTTTGTCTTGTTCTATTTACATAGATTTAGAACTCTTATTTTTGACGATAAAGTATAACTTCTAAGATCTAGATAACTTATAAGAAAGTTTTTTTTCAAGAGATTGTAGTTCTAGATAGTGTCTTGATATAGAACAAGAGCTATGTAATGTTCTACGAAAATAATTAGACATAAAACTATATTATTTTATAATCCTAAGCTGTAAGTTATCAAAAACCTAGTTCTAGATCCATAAAACAACGGTCATCCAAATCTATAAAAATGTTTTTATATTTTTGAATCTTTAAAGATCTAGAATCTATATTACTTCGGGCGTAAGCAATGTATTAAAATTAAAACGCCTACCTTCAGGGGATTACACAGATCGACACATCTTTGCGGTTATCTACAGATTGTTTGTGACGTCACATTTTTCTACAGAAATAGAGGATAGAATTTGATAGAAAAATTCTCTAAGAAACCTATTATAAAATTCACTTGGTTGCATTAAAGTAGCTATTTTTGTTGAACGTTTATTAATATCAACATTAATGCACGATTTTCGCCAAGAAATCGTTTATTAATGTAGATATTAATGTTTGGTTTTACATTAATTAAAGATTTTAAAATTCTAAGAGATTTATATTCCAAAATAAAATGATTTACGGTCAACAACACAAAATTATTTAGACAAAAAAATAAAGACAAGAAAAACAACAAATAAAAAAATTATGTTTAGAAGAAAAAAAGAATGAGTTTTAGAAAAATTTGAAAAACGGTGTCTGAAGGAAAAAAAAATTAGAAAATATATATTTGAATGCAAATTCGCAGAAAGACATTTAAAAAGATCTAAATAATGAAGATAAAAAAATGAATAGTGAAAAATCAAATAAATTTTTTAGAAGAACTTGAGAATCGACAATTGAAAGGAAAAAAATTAGAAAATTATATTTAAATAGAACAGGAAATGTAGATTTTAGAAAAAAGAAAATATTTCAGGAGGAAAACATAACGAAATTTGATTTAAAGAAAAAAAAAGAATGCTTTCGAAGAACTTAAACGATAGAGAAGAATCTAGCTAAAAACAACATTTTTTCTGTAAGCAAGGGAGGAAGACTAGAAAAACCAAGATTAAAAATTTAAAAAAAAATATTTAGAAGGAAAAAAACAGGTCAATTCCAGAAACTCAAAAAAAACTTAAAACATCATAGTTGAAAAAAACAAGCTGCAAATAAACATGAAAAACGGTGACTAAAATAATAAAAAATATACGTTTAAAAGAAAGAAAGTTATGAAAAAATTTAGATAAACTTGGAAATTAACGATTGAAAAAAATAAAAATAAAAAGAAAGCTTTATTTAAAGAGAAAAGAAAACTTAAATGTAAATACAGAAAAATATAAAATTTTTGGAGAAAATTATTATTAATTTGATTAAGTATAGAAGATAACGAATAAATAAAAAAATTATATAAAATGTACAAAAAATAACATCTAAAAAAAACAAATGCTTTAGAAGAATTTGAACAAAAAAGAAGAATCTATCACAATTAAAAAAATAAATGTACAAAAGAGGTGTGTGAGTTAATTACAATTAGAAGACAAAGTAAAGACTGAAAAGCAATAAAAAATAATAAAAAAGTTATTTTAAAATATAAAAAAGTTTGCTTAATTTATTTTTTAAGTGTCTCTAGCGCTTAAATTATTAGAAATCAGAATATGACTTTACAAACTTTATTTTACAATTTGTTTTTGTTTTCTTGGCCTTTAGAACAGCCTTATAAACTGTTAAAAGTGCCTGTTTTAAATTAAATCCACTCGCAGTAGCAATTTCGCTTTGAATGGATGTGCTTAATTGAAATTTTTGCCTGCTCGTGAGAAATAAACATCCCGTACCAGCTTAGTATCGTTCCATTCACAATCGCATTGCATGTAGAACAATGCATAGAGCATTGCATTAAGATTCCAGGTGCGAAATTAAGATAAGCTCTGTCATATCTTAGCGAGAAGCTATTCCCGAGTCCGTTAAACAAATCCAGCAAAGTTTCAGCGATAATTTTCGGTCTTTGGAGAGTCTATTGTCCATAAAGCAGTGTCGAACAGTTGGCAAAATCATCCCATAATTTCAGGTTAGAAATTAAGATAAGGGTTTGTCATCAGCGTCGCGTCTCACGCCATTATTATAATCTAAATCGTGGCGTAACAAGTGTTACCGAATTGTTGCCATAACAAAGTTTACTGTCCGCCATAAAACGAGAGACTCTGGTCACATCTGCTATTATTTCCTGTAGCCGAGCTTACGACTTTTCAAACTCCACTTCGCATATGTTTATTTTGGGTTTCACTCAGACCAAAACAAACATCTGACGGATCGGGCATTATTATGTTGATACAAAGTGAAGTAAACGGTTTAGCGGATCATTTGTTGCGTTGCGTCTTAAAAACGTGGAGGAAATCATTGACGTCCTGCTGGATTAGAGGGCAAAAAGTCAGGTTCAACATATACGTGGAGTTTTAGTCGCTCTGCCAGTGAAGTGTAATTAATTTTGTGTATTCAAGCAGGTGTTGCTAAGAGACATTTCGAATGTCAGAGCAGACTGTTGGCTAATTAGGCTTGAATAGAGTGCCGAGTTTAAATTGTGAAAAATTAAATAGCACATCCTGACTTCTCTGACATCACGGGGAGAAAAACGATGCAAGGATTATAACACTTCGGACTATTACGAAAATTATCTCACAAGGGCGGAAAGAAAATTAAGAGCTTATGGCGCAACTCTCAGTACAAAAAAAAATTGAGGAGTAATTTTAACTGAATTTGTTTATTTATTTCTTTTATTTAAAGGTGAGAGAAGTTTTAAAAGTTTTTGAAAAATTACTGAAACAGACCAGAATTACACTGTGTAGTTGTAGGTAAATGAATCTACCATTATTTTATGATAAAACAAATTTGATGTACATAACAAGTTAATTACAACGAATGTACTCGTACATGCTTTTATAATAGTTTTAACCAATTTCGATAATATAATTAACAAATTTGGTTAAATTTAACAACTAAAGAGAAAATAATTTTGAAATACACACACCAGAAAAGTCTAGGGATATTGCTTAAAATGTCAATTTAATCAGTTTATATATTTTTTTCTATTGTTAATAGATATTTATTAAATATCTACCTACTAATTGACTTTATCTAAAACAGTTTTTAAAATTATTTTGTCGCTTGTACGCTATTTATCGCGTTTTACAGAGAGTATCATTGCTTGACAAAACGTTGCAGATATACTGAGTCCTGATAAAGAGGGTAAAATTATCAGAATTCATGTTTTATTGGCTTTAGTCGTTTCAAATAAGTATAGAAACATCATGGCACGAAGACATTTAAATCGTGACACAATGAATAGGGCAATAGGGATGCTCGAATCAGGTACCACTCAAAGTGAAGTAGCGCGTTCTTTTGGTACCTAACAAAGTGTGATTTCCTGGTTGCACGGACGTTACAGTGAGACAGGTGATGTAACTGAACGCCACACAGGCCGAAATCGCATAACAACCCTAATTGAGGACTGATTTCTGCGTTTGACTGCTTGCAGAAATGCTACAATTACAGCACCTGAGTTGGCTGAGCAAGAAGTGCACCAAGTCACTGTTGGACCAGATACAATTCGATATCGGTTGTGGAAAGGCAATTTGTTTTCTTGTAGACTCATGAGAGTTGTAGCCCTAACACGGCAATTATAGAGCTTGTCTTCTATTTACTCGGGAACATGTTGTTTGAGATTGGCTGCAATGAGCTCATGTTTTGTTTGGAGAGAGCCTGGTGGCATAAATCGTTTGCAACATGTTCAAGAAGTCTTTTCTCACCTCGGTGGAACAATCATGGTGTGGAGAGGAATACAAACAGGCCGAAGAACTGACGTTTGGATTGAACCATCCTTAAGCGCAATTCGATACAGGGATCTTATTCTCCACTCTGTTGTGATGCCTTATGCTGAAAACTACAGAGAGAATTTTATATTTATGCATGATAATGCCCGCCCACACACTACTCGGTGATCAACTTTTTGGAGGAGAACGAAATTTCTGTTTTGCCATGGCCAGCGTAATCCCCCGACTTGAACCCAATTGAGCACTTTTGGGATGCGCTCCAAAGAAGAGTTCAACATATGGGATTACTGCGAGAAAATCGTTAACAGTTATTTGCAGCTCCAAACGCAGCGTGAAGAAATCCCCCAAGAAGATATCGACAATCTCATCACAAATATGCCGCGACGATGTAGAGCTGTAACTTTTGCGTTAATACGAGACAGTTGGTAATAAAAATGTCACTAAAGTGTCAATGAAGTTATTGAACTTTGAAATGTTTTCAAATTTGTCTAAAATTCTGTGTAAGTAACTCACAAAAGGTTCTTATTTACCTACCGTATCGGTTATTGATTGATTAATCCAATTGGCATTAACACAGTAAGGAAAATCTCTATTTATCTCTAAATTCCCACTCCATTTGCGGTTCTCAGCGACTCCTTTCATTTCATCGTTATTTCAGTCAAGCAGATTTATACACTCATCTAGCAAATAACTTGTAAATTATCGCATGCTATGGGGGTTGTAAATGGTCAAAATAAAGGCCAAAAGCTCTATTTTAGTTTTAAGTTTCACTTTAACGCTGTTTTAACCTCAAAAGAAAAGTTTGTGACGTCTACCACCGTTGTCCAGTGTCCACTCTATTTTCAAATATTTTATAGATTAATTGCGACACACACACACAAAAACACTTTGTTGAGGAATACTGCTGGTCATCAAGTGCAACAAAATTTATTCGAATATAATTACTGTAATCTCATCGCCGACAGAAACATGAGTTTCATTTTAGCGTTAGCGTGTTACACGGTGTTACCAATCCGAAAACCGTAAATTGCACTAGCTGTTACCGCACGCAATTTGGGTGCGGAATTGGCTATTACCGCACCCAAATCGGACTCTGTTACCAACGTAAAGTAGAAAAAATATATTATAATACAGTCGAACTGATTAGCAATTGACCTGTTTCTCACTTATATAAGACCAAGCTCAAGGTATGACTCACCATTTTTTTCTGTTTCTATTAAGCTCGAGAATCGAAAAAATAAAGCCTTATTTTGTAAAATTGCTTATTTCTCGAAGATTTTTTGTCTTGAATACGTAATTTATTTTAAGGATCTATTTTCGTCATTTTTTTGTATTGTTTTTAGGTTTTTTTTTTTTGATATGTCACAAACTACTACACAACATTTTTTTGTCAACAATATTCTTCTGTTTTTTTATTCATTTTCTGTATGTTTTTTTGTTTTGTTTACCATTTTAATTGTCTTTTTTAGCTCTTTTTTTTCTAATTGTTGTTTTTAACTTATTTTAGAATCATTCTTTATTCTAAATGTTTTTTTACTCTCTCTTTTTCTGTTTAATGTTTCTTTGTTGATTTTTGTAGACGTTTTATTTCGTAATGAATCTCTTTTAAATACATTGTAGAAATTTTGAACAAGTTGTAAAAAAGCTTTCGCAAAATGTTTTATTATTTTCCTTTTTCAGTTACTGTTTTTTATTTGCTGACACGTTTTGGACAAAAACAATAAGAGTTTGATAACAAAACTATAATTTTCTAGTCTTTTTTCCGATAATTTCACAAAAAAAATTTGGTTTTTGGACAAAGCTCTACATTTTGAAGCTGTTTTTGAACAATAGTTAAAAAAAATATGTACTAAAATTAACTAGCTTCGGATGTTTTAAAGAACCCAGTACTAATTTGATGAGACGTTTTTGAAGAAGAACAAATTTTTTTGATAAAACAGCAAACTTAGCTAGTTTTTAGTGTTTTTTTGGACAACATATTATCAATTTTTTGACTTTATGGACAAAAAATGCGATTTTGTAAATGTTTTTACAAAAAAAAAATTTATTTTTGACTAACATTAGACAACACTGGCTAATCTTTGAGGTTTTAGAACATTAGAACTTTAATTTTTATCTCAAATTTAATTTTTGTTTTTGGACAAAGCTCTAAATTGCGTAGCTGTATTTGAACAATAAAAAATTTTGTGCTAAAATTAACAAGCTTTGAGTGTTTTGGAAAACATTAATAAGTTGCTGACACATTTTTGAACAAACACAATAAGCACTTTTTGGCAAAACAACTAACATATTGTCAATTTTTAACGTTTTTGGACAAAAACTGCAATTCTGTAGTTGTTTTGTTTTGCTTTTTGTGCAACATGTTTTCAAGTTTTTGACGTTTTTGGACAATAACCACAATTCTATGGTTGTTCTGACTACAAAAACGTATATTTTTGTGGTTTTGGAACAACAAAATTTTAATTTTACAGCAAATTTGCTGTAATTACAGAAAAAAAATGTTTTAAACAAAACCCTTGGGCATTATTTTATTAATTTTTTGACGTTTTTGGACAAAAACTGCAATTCTTTAGTTGTTTTAAGAATAAGCAGTTGTATAGCTGTTTAGCCAGGAAATATTTTTTTGTGTTTAGGCAATGGTTAATTTTTGCAGTACAACAGAAAATTAGTTTTGTAGCTCGTTTTGTGATAATCACACAAAAAGTTTTTGTATTTAGACAAAATTATCAAGTTGGTCGTTGTCTTAGAATAACAGTAAATATATTTTCGGATTTTTGGAAGCCAAAATATTAAATTTCCGAGTTTTTACACAAAAATATTTTTTTTTAGTAAAATACTAGAAGTGACAGGTTTATAGGGATTTTGGACAAGATATTGTTAATTTTCGGCGGTTTTTGGACACAAAAAAAGTTTTCATCTAAAGAAATATTTCCTTTCTGAATTTTTACTATAGGCCAAGAATCTGAGTCAGAAACAGAATCAGAATGTAGACAAATGTTGAGATTAGCAGTTTTTACCGACTTTTCTTTTATAACCGTTACTCTCGTTAAAACGCAGTAATCGCTGTTTTTCTCTAAGACGAACTATTAAGCAACTGATATATCGCTCGTTTATATAAAGTCAAGGTTAAATTTGTGACTATTTTCGAATTTCCGGGCTTAATTGACAATAATACAGTTCTGTAATTGTAGTCTAGAATATCTATGTCTATAATTATCTAAGAAAAGCGTCTGTAAAACCCTCTCTATTTAGGTAAAACCGTTTCTGCATCACAACCCCTCCTCTATAATTAAACTGGACCACAACCCCTCATTTATAAAACTTGTCAATACATCCCACCCCCTAATGCTATGCACAAGTGGGTTGTATTGAAACCTCGATGACCTCGACGCCGACATCTGCTATGCCATTATGAACCTGCTCGGACCAGGAAACTTGGAACTTTCCTTCGATATTGGTTTTCGAGTGACATTTAATAATCTCAGCATTGTTACTCCTTCGTCATTAGAATCGAATCGAGACGATGTAAATAGACTGCTGTGTCCAAGGAATCGATTTTGTTTTGAGAAAGAAGAAAAGAAAGTAAAGTTGTATGATGAGGTTTTAAATTCGAAGCGAGCTTCTATATAATGTGGCGTCTAACGCGTGTCTCGTATGTTGGCTGCGGTCGGGCTGTTGATCCACCCCACGACCCAGATCCTGAAGGATTACCGAACGCTATACAGATCCCAACTATACCACTACTGTCCCGAATAGATGGGATAACGGGAAAGCACGTTATATAAATGACGTTTAGTCCACGGGAGATTCTATTAGAGAAAACGGAAAAAGGAAATCAATAAGGAAATATTTATTAAGACAATTATCCATGATTTATCAAAAACTAAATAAAAAAGTTTGGCTTAATTAAATTCACACAATGATAGAAAAATAATTAAAAAAAAAATGCTTAAAATGTTAAATTATCAAAAAATTTTTTTGTTGAAAGCAAGGCCTTAGTATTACACACACAGATCTGTTATTTACTTTTCAAAAAAATTTGTTTTTTTGAATTGAAAATTAGACATTTTTTTTCATGTCTTACCATTTTGTTTTTTGTTATAAACTTTTAATTTTTTATTAAAAAAAATCTTGAAGTTATCGTAAAATATAAACCGCATTTTTGTTGTTTAAAATTTTTAGCCACAAAACACTATATTATTGTGTTGCTTGTAGACATTAGCAATAAAAAATGTATAATTTTTAGGTAATTTGGACAACTATTAATTGATTTTTGAACAATCGCAGTAATATCTGAATAAAAATAAACGTTAAACAAAACAGCAATTTTTCTATACAATAATAAAATCTTCAAAAGCAAAATTAAGGAATTTTTAAATATTCTTAGACCTTATTTTTTGGACAATAGCTGCAAGTTTCTGCTTGTTTTAACTACAAAAACAGTAATTTTTGACTAATATTAGACAACACTGTTAATCTTTGAGGTTTTAAAACATCAGAATCTTAATTTTCTACCTTTTTAATTTCTTAAATTGCACAAAAAATCTTGTTTTTGAACAAATTCTTTAATTTCGTAGCTGTTTTTGAACAATAAAAAATTTATATACCAAAATTAACGAACTTTGGATGTTTCAAAAGGTAAAATATTAAGATACTGACAGTTTTGTGCCATTTTTTTTTTGATAAAACAGCAATTTTTTTAACACAGGTAAGACATTTTTGAACAACATACATTGTTTGATTTATCAACAACTTTCTTTTTGATTTTCTATCAAAAACCAAGTTTTCTGACAGAAACTCAATTTTTGGTTGTTTTTAACAAAAAAAAGGTTGTTTGTATTTGTGCAGCATTAGTATTTTTTTTTTGATACAACAATTACAATAACATCTAAAACATTTTTTAAATATTTTATATAAATTTATTATTGTATTTGCACAAGTGTTTTGCCGATTGTTTTCTAAAAAGCAAGTTTTTTAGTATTTTTATAGCAGTCTTCTTACAGAATTTTAATTTTTGGTTTTTTGAACAAAAGCGACAAGTCTTTTGTTTAATTTTGTACAGCATTAGTAAATTTTATTATTGTTTTTGAACAATCACAGTAATATCTAGACAAAAGAAAACTTTAAACAAAACAGCAAAATTTTGAGATTTCAAATATTGACCTTGCAGTTTATTACTACATTTAAAACATTTTTGAACAAAAAATACATTTTTTAGTGTATTTGGACAACTGTCTTGTCAATTTTACACTAAAAAGTATGTTTTTTAGTACTTTTATAGCAGTCCTCTGACAGAATCTGAATTTTTAATTGTTTTAAACAAGAAAACAACATATTGTTTAAATTTGTCTAGCATTATGATGGTTTTTGAACAATAACATATAATGTTTATGTATCTGGACAATTGTCTTGTAGATTTTGGTCTAAAAAGCAAGTTTTCTAGTACTCTTATGGCTGTTTTACGACAGAATCTTAATTTTTGGATGTTTTAAACAAAAAAAAATAAGTTGTTTGTTAAGATTTGCATAGCATTTGTAAATTTTATTATTGTTTTTGAACAATCGCAGTAATGTCCAGACAAAAAGAAGCCTTAACAAAACAGCAAAATTTTGGGTTTCTAAACTATAAACGGCAGATTTTTACTACATCTAAAACGTTTATGAACAATAAAATATATTTTTTATTGTATTTGGACAACCCTCTTGTGGATTTTGGACTAAAAAGCCTGTTTTTTAGTACTTCTATGACAATCTATCTTCTAACAGAATCTTAATTTTTGATTGTTTTAAACAAAAAAAATCATATCGTTTAAACATATTTAAATTTGTATAGAATTAGTAAATTATTATAGTTTTTGAACAATTACAGTATTATGTAAAACATTTTTAAACAATAAAATACATTTTTTATTGTTTTTGGGCAATTGTCTTGACAATTTTGAACTGAAAAGCACGATTTTTAGTATTTTTAAGGCAGTCTTTCCACATAATCTGAATTTTTGATTGTTTTAAGCATAAAAACAATATATTGTTTAAATTTGCCCAGCATTATTATGGTTTTTGAACCATTAAATATATATTTTTTGTAACAATTGTCTTGTCGATTTTGGCCTAAAAAGCAAGTTTTCTAATACTTTTATAGCAGTTTTATGACAGAATCTCAATTTTTGGTGATTTTAAACAAAAAAGAGAAGTCTCTTGTTTAAATTTGTACCTAATTAGTAAATTTTATTATTGTTTTTGAACAATAATTATAGTAATATCTAAACAAAAGGAAACCTTAACCAAAACAGCAAAATTTTGTGTTTTTAAACTATAAACGGCAGATTTTTATTACATCTCAAACGTTTTTGAACTATAAAATATAATTTTTATTGTATTTGGACAACTGTCTTATGAATTTTAGACTAAAAATAATGTTTTTTTAGTAGTTTTATAGCAGTCTTTCGACAGAATCTTAATTTTTGATTGTTTAAAACAAAGAAAACAATATTTTGTTTAAATTTGTACAGCGTTAGTAAATTATTATGGTTTTTGAACAATTACAGCAATATCTAAAATCTTTTTGAACAACAAAATATATCTTTTATTGTATTTCAACAACTGTTTTTTCGATTTTCGTTTAACATGCAAGTTTTTTAGTATGTTTATAGCAGTATTTTTTTTTGTTTTTTGTTGTTTCAGTTTAAGTTCAAGTTTTTTGTTTAAATTTGTTTAAAATTAGTAAATTTTATTATTGTTTTTGAACAGTAATTTTAGTAATATCTAGACAAAAGGAAACCTTAAACAAAACAGCAAATTTTTGTTTTTTAAAACTATAAACGACAGTTTTTTACTAAATATAAATCATTTTTAAAGAATAAAATACATATTTATTATATCTAGACAATTGTCTTGTCGATTTAGGACTAAACAGCAAGTTTTTTGGTACTTTTATAGCAGTTTTTTGACAGAATATTAATTTTTGATTGTTTTAAACAAAAAACAACATTTTGTTTGAATTTGTACAGCACTAGTAAATTATTAAGGTTTTTGAACAACAAAATATATTTGTTATTGTATTTGAACAATTGTCTTATTGATTTTGGCCAAAAAAGCAAGTTTTTTATTATTTCTATAGCAATTTTATGACAGAATCTCACTTTTTGGTTGTTTTAAATAGAAAAGACAAGTCTTTTGATTAAATTTGTACAGCATCAGTAAATTTTATAATTGTTTCTGAACAATCGCAATAATATCTAGACAAAAGGAAACCTTAAACAAAACGGCAAAATTTTGTGTTTTTTAAACTGTAAACGGCACGTTTTTACCACATCGAAAACGTTTTTGAACAATAAAATACATTTTTTATTGTATTTGGACAACTGTCTTTTGAATTTTGGACTAAAAAGCATGTTTCTTAGATGTTTTATAGCAGTCTTTCGACGTTTTTGACGTTTTATTTTGACGTTAAATTATTATAGTTTTTGAACAATTACAGTAACGTCTAAAACATTTTTGAACAATAAAATACACTTTTTATTGTTTTTGGACAATTGTCTTGTCAATTTTGAACTAAAAAGCACGATTTTTAGTATCTTTATATCAGTTCTCCGACAAAATCTCATTTTATGGTTGTTTTAAACAAAAAAACAAATGTTTGTTTGAATTTGTTCAGCATTAATAAATTATTATTTTTTCTGAACAATCACAGTATTATCTAAATTATTTTTAACAATTAAATATATTTTTTATTGTATTTGGACAACTGTCTTTTTGATTTTGGTCTAAAGGCAAGTTACTTAGTATTTTTATAGCAGTTTTTTGACATAATCTCACTTTTGGGTTGTTTTAAACAAAGAAAAAACAAGTTTTTGTTTAAATTTGAAAAGCAGTGGTAAATTATTATTGATTTTGAACAACGTATTATTTCAATTTGTAGGAAATAATAAAAGAATTTGGTCTAGTAGTGTTCAACAGTGTGAGAAAAATAACAAAAAAAATGTTTAGAATATCAAAATGTCAAAAAAAAATTTTGGCGTAATAAATAGACACTTTTTCTTATGTCTTACTATACAGTTTTTGTTATCAACTTTTAATTTTTAGTGAAAAAAAAGACTTTAAATTTACTATAAAATGATAACCGCACTTTAAGTTGATCGTCCTACAAGAGAAAGTAATGTAGAGAGATAAAAAAAATAATGTTGGTAAATTAACTAAAATTTCTATTTTTAATGTTTTGAGATTGATTGATTGGAAGCATTAATGAAATTTTTGGAAGGTTTGTTGTAGGTATTTAGGTGCTTTATTATGTTTTATTGGACATGTGTCTAGCCACAATTCGGTCGTTATTCTCTTCTGATTTTCCCTTTTTTCGTGATGATGCATGAAAGTAATCTCGACTTGAAGCTCTCGAATTTTCTCAGTCGAATTAGCTTAATGGAAAATTTAACGTTGCATTTTACAAAGCTCAAACAAAATACGTGAGAGATAAGGGTCGATGACAGTATGTTCAAAAAATAAATTAGTTGCCATCGTAAACATTCACGAGAGTGATTGTACGAAGAGTACTTTATTAAACTGGGAAATTGAAAACTGCCATTGCCGGATGACACGTACATTGTTGTTTCATCTTTTTTTCACTTAAAAAAAAACAACACATAAATAACCGATACACCAAAATTGCGTATTTTTCAATAGCGAGTTGTCATTCGTTAAAACGTTACTATTTTTTGACGATAAAGGCTTCAAGCGCCGGACACGAGTGTTTAATAAAACGAAAAACACAAATTTTATAATTCGAGAATTCGATATTTTTAGATTTATACTGCTTCGTTAGAATGTAACAATCTATTTCAAATAAAACATCGAGAGAGTTACGTACCGAATTTCTGAAAACGTAACAAAATTTAAAATAAATTGTCTAAAAACACTAAAAATCTGTTTTGCTTTGTTATATTGTCACGAAGCGGAAGTTCGTTAGCCTGCTAGGTTGAAGGCCTGCCGATGCGGATGGGCTATTGCTGATATCGACTAAATCACCGTCGGTTAGGCAATAGCTGGCTCAGCATTTGGGGGGTTGGCGAACTAGCGGGTGGCGTTAATCGTGGAGTCGGTTGGTAGGGTTCAACGAAGAGAGTTAAGTTAGGTGGAGTGTGAGATATGTCTAGATCCTTCGATTGTGTGAGAATGTCAATGTAAGTAGCCTTATTTATAACTGTATAACTGGATTTCCGTATCATGTACCATACTTTGCAAACATTATTAAATTTCCTTTTGTACTAAAACCCTGTTTTTATTCTCAACTCCACCCCACGAGGCAGAGCCCGTGACAATATAAAACATTGTTTTTGTTCAGAAACTGTTAGAAGATTTTACCACTTTTAAGGAATTGATAATTTTGTCCAAACACATCCAATTTTTTTGTTTCAGAGTGTACTAATGGCTAAGTTGTCTAAAAAAACATATAAATTTAAATTGTACAGATAACAAAAGCTAGACACTTAATACTAAATTGTTCAAATAATTTGAAAATTAATTAACATTGTCTCCCGCATCCCGCTAGGGTTGCAACACTTCTATTTCGGTAGCAAGCCAGTAAGGGTTAAAAACCCGGATTTAAATGCAGAGCTGACTAAACACCTCCGACTCCGAAAATTAATAGATAAAAGTGCGTAGGAGTCTCACCAAAGAACTAACTACCGCGTACTCTCATTCCCTAATATGTCCCATATTTGTTTTTTTATTTGACTAGGGAGTCTTTTTGTTTATGTATTTTATTTAATACATTTAGTCATGTCTTGAGATTTAGTGTGCCATAGTACTACACCCGGACTGGCTTTGTTTTTTACCGGTCGGTGTGGTAGTGGTCTCCGGCTTGGCCAGGAGGCTAGTAAAGAGATAGTAATTTTCAGACGAGTAATGAGTCAAATGAGTGTAATCAACTATTAGTTAATTACAACAAAAGGCAATTGGTAGGTTAGATACGTACAAGTCATACGCGGAACTAACTTATTTAGTAAAATAATAGTAATTATAAAATTATAAATAACACAGCTGTAAAGTGATAAAATTAGTTTTTACCTCCTTTAATACAGACCTGTGAAAATCAGGTTTATTCAGGAAACGGTGACTGCTCTCAGACCACGAAGGAATGATCCTCTGGTCCTTCTGGCTCCTCTAACATCGTGGACAGCTAATTAGGAAAAAAATTATAATTAAACCGAGTGTCAACTCGTTGTGCAAAATTTTCCTTGGTTGCGATCAACCCGTCGAAGACTAGGAATGCGGCACTCAAAGAGAATTTTTGGTTCGGGGCTCTAGGGGCGATCATCCGTCGAAGACTAAAAATCTGCACTTTGGACGTGATTTTTAGCTAGAAGACAGTCTTTTGATCATCGATCACCAGTCGGAGATTGCTGTATTAAAAAAATAAGTCGACCAGCATAGAGAACAGAGCATTTTCTGACGATGACTAATGGCTATTCTGGGTGTTTCTTTTATATTCAAATTTTTAGTGACGTCAGAGCTGTCTACGTGACTGCAATCAGGAATGTTTAGCGCGCTTTCCTAACGACTTTCTTTAAACGGTTGCTGTTGCTACAAATGATTGCGTCACTTTCCAAAGCGATGATTGGTTCTTTTTCTAACCGTATTTAGGCCGTTGGTGTTGCCAAAGGTGTCTACGTGACTTTATGCAGGGATGCTTGGCGTGTCTTTAATTAAATATTTAATTAATTTTTTTTTATAATCTTACCTCCCTGGTTCCTACCGAAACATCGCTGTCACTTGGCACGAAATCTTTGTCTTGTACGCTGTCAGCACTATCTTCTATAAACTCTTCATTAATCGCACTTAGAGCACTTGAAGTTGCACATTGATCTAAGCTGGCGGTCATGTTGGAGTGGCTTATCACTTTTTAGATATAAAGAAAAAGCTAAACCGTACTAATGTAATAACCTGACTTAAATGTACCGCTGACATCTATCGGAGAAACGCCAAAATCGTTTCATCTGTGGCATAACCTGGTCTTGCCTAAATACACAGAGCAATAAAGCGTTTTTTTAGAAATGTGGCTTATCATTATATTGCAATATGCTCTTCAATTAAACTAAATTTGATTATTAAAAGACATAACGAATTTGTTTTCTTATTTGTGGAATTGTTTTGGAAGATATTGTAATGGATTGTGTCCTGATATTAAATTAGTCTAAAACACATAAAAGTCTGGTTTGAATGTTTGATTTTGTATTTACTGTCATTGTTTAATTTGCAATAAATATTTTTTTGTTCAGTAGATTTGTCATTTGCTAAAACGCTAGTATTTTCCGGCGATAAATGCTCTAGGCCAAGCAAACAATCTTGTTTACAATGCGTTTTATGTAAATTCGAACTGTGTGCAAACGAGATAATGATATGGGCGGTGGTGGGTGGTGCATCGACATTAATTTGTTGGTTTAACGTTGATTGCTTAAATCGCGTACATAATGCAAAAGCGATTTTAAACAATTTATGTTTTGCTTACACATCGTTCAAGCCACCGAATTCATGCATTATTGATAAGTTTCGGTGTCAAAATGGTATGAGAATCGGACGAATTTAAGATGGTACAAGTGTGGCATGCATAAGGGAAAAGCTGACACCAGACTGCGATTAGCTTTAGCTGAAAAAGCTTGCACACATTTTTATTTCATATTTTCAGAGAGAAAAGACGAGCTGATCGAACGAAAACATACAACAAGTGATAAGCTCACAAAGTTTTTTTTACTCAAAATGACAGTAACTGCCTCAAATATACATTTATAGAACAGCTAAAATATAAAAATATTAATATATTTTTGTGAAATAACAATTTCTAATTATCAAAATTTAACTTATTTTGTTGGCAGATTGTCTCAAAACACTTACAACTAGATAAGTTGCGTTTTAATCGCGATCAGCTGATGTTGAGGAAAACGCTTACACGAAATCAATACTTGCAGAGCTTCACAGAGTACAAATGCTATTTCGTTGCAAGTAAAAACAGCTTTAAAAATTATTTAAAATTAAAAACAAATAATCTAATAGTAAAAACATTTTTGTAATTATTTAAAAAATTAATTAGATCTTTTTGTTTAAAGAAAACTTGTCGTAAACAAATGTAATAAATTAGATGGCATTGTATCGTCCGAAGTTAAACTCGTTGAAAGTTTTCTGGCTGTCGTCTGACTCAATGAAATTCCTAACTCCGCATTTTCTATTCAACTGGTTAAAACAAGAAAGTTAGCACTGTATGAAATTAACCTTAGAGTTTGTATAAAACGTGCGTCACCTCTATAATACGTTATATTGTTCTCAGTTATACAATTTAGATTGTTTTGTTGTCTAATTTGCATCGAAAGCTCACACAACCGAAAACTTCATTTTCCTCTAACCAAATCACCTAACTTTTACAACGTTGTTACAACACTCACAGAAAAAAAAAAAACTCCCGGCCTATTAAAACCTCTAAGCTTTTCGGCAATCGTCCTGTCTGTGCGGTGTCAGGACGATTTCGGTGACCGTCGTCTAATTCAAAAGCGTCCTGCTGGCCGGCCTGGATAACGACCGCGTGCTCACGCTCCGCCGACTATAAAGCAATCACTGCACTGTGAAAGCTTTCTGAATCGGATTAGTGAAAAATCGCGTGTCTTGATCTGACCAATCGAAATTTG
Source organism: Tribolium confusum (assembly GCA_029207805.1). Classification (NCBI taxonomy): domain Eukaryota; kingdom Metazoa; phylum Arthropoda; class Insecta; order Coleoptera; family Tenebrionidae; genus Tribolium; species Tribolium confusum. Next base: position 12,767,617 of record JALGAY010000008.1, on the reverse strand, counting down.
TGCTCGATTTAACGCCAAATTTGGGACATGCCGCATCGATCCTGAACGCGATTCCATTCAAAATGCTTTGATCTGATACACAAATTGGAATTTTTACGAAGAGAATCAAAGGAAAATGTGGGAGATGCGTGGGTTTTTGAGTAATTTACACGGAATTTATATACACTGTACAGAATGGAAAATCTTGGCACAAATTTTATAAGGCTTATTAAAAAAAATGTGGGCTTTTTCAAATTATATTTTTGTTCAAAAACAGCTACATAATTAAGGGTTTTTATCTAAAAAAAATAATTTTTTTGTTTCAATGTGCAATCATGACAAAAAAGCAAAAATATTGGTAATTTGTTGTTTAAAAACAGTAACAAAAACAGTGTTATTCAAAAACAGAGAACAAGTTTTCGGTCAAAAAGTAATTATAAAAATAGAAAACAGTTAATGAGTTGTCAAAAAGCGCAAAAACATTAGTTTTTGTCTAAAAACGACAAACAATACTACTATCTACTATCTAATAGAACTACACTTTATGGAGTTTATTTTTGTGACAAGAGAGGCCCGAAGCGCGTGGCATACGCCCATTGTGTCTCGGACTACCTCTCGGACTTACTGCAGTAGCACTGTGTCTCTGATGAAGCTCAGTACTTTGTCTGCAGGAGCCTTTTCGATAGCACTGGGCTTCAGATATCGAGAGCCCAGGTATAAATCACTAACGCTAGTAACAGAGAATATGAACAGAGAATATGAGATAAGTTTCCTTATCTTCAGCACAACCTCTGCAAATCTCGTTCTTGCTGAGTCCGATGACATGCAGGTGTCTTTTTAGTAGGCAATGTCCAGTGTACATGTTGTTCGTTAGCCTGCTAGGTCGAAGGCCTGCCGATGCGGATGGACTATTGCTGATATCGACTAAATCACCGTTGGTTGAGGCAATAGCTGGCTCAGCATTTGGGGGGTTGGCAAACTAGCGGGTGGCGTTAATCGGGGAGTCGGTTAGTAGAGTTCAACGGTGAGAGTTGAGTTAGGTGGAGTGTGAGATATGACTAGACCCTTCGATTGTGTGAGAATGTCAATGTAAGTAGCCTTATTGTATTATGTATAACTGGATTTCCGTATCATGTAAACTTTGCAAACATTATTAAATTTCCTTTTGTATTAAAACCCTGTTTTTAATCGCAACCACACCTCACGAGGCAGAGCCCGTGACAATGTCTTCCACTAACTGAAGGTCTCTACGACTGAGACGCATCAGGTTTTAACTGCGTGCCTTGTCCGGTCCTTTAATAAAAAGCCTGGATTGTTGCATGCCATCTAGAAACTGCCATTCAGAGAGATGGCGAGATTCTATCCACCTATGAAGTGTGTCTTTCTGTCGTTCTTTGGTAACGCCAAGAGCCGGTTCTGCCCTGATAAAGTCCATTTGTGAACCCTTTCGAGCCAGAACGTTAGCCCTCTTATTAACCGTTAGACCACAGTGTCCTGGTACCTAGCAAAGTACAACCGTTTTGTTGCTCTCCGCCAGTTCCTGTAATCTGTTGTAACATTCCCAGACAAGCCTCGATGAGTACCTGCACGATTACAAGGCCTGCAGCGAAGCCTGACTGTCGGTGCAAATGCAGATTCGCCTGTTTGACAAAGCCCTCTGCACGCACTCACTCACAAACGAGCAAAGCGAAGATTTCCGCTTGGTAAACGTCAACATGTTTGCCCAATAGTATTGAAATTTTAACACCGAGCCCACGTATAGATATTCCTGAGCTCGCCCTATTGGGGTGAACCGACCCGTCAGTATAGCAGACGAGCCAGTCTCCCGTTCTAATGCTGCTCGTTTTTTCAGAATTGTTATCACGTGGTGGAATGTTCACAAGATACTTGTGATTTGTAGCAATTCTGGGGGTCATACTGTCGTTCCTCATTTTAAAAATGGAGTCCAAATTCAACATTCTAGTGGATATTGTCCGATGACTCTTCTCGGTTGCTGTTTTCTACCGATTTGTACCGCCCAGCTGTAGGAAATCCATTGCAGGAGACTTTTCTACAACAAAATAAAGTGGCCGAATTTCCACAATAAGCTCCATGGCTGCGGTCGGTGTAGCTTGAAAGGCCCCTGTAATTGTCAGGCAGGCCAAACGCTGAACCCGTGCCAAACTCTTTTTGGCCCAGGACACACTCAATATAGTCCACCAGACAAGATAACCGTATGTGATCATTGGTCTGACAACATAGTTGTAGAGCCAAAGCATAACGCGGGATGTAAAACCCCAGGTTTTGCACGCCCAGAGCGTGCTCGTAGCTGTTCGCATTTTTTCTTCTACGTGTAATTTCCAGGTCAAACGGGGGTTTAGAATAACCCCCAAATATTTAACCTTATGATCTACACGTAGCTGTTCGTCGAAAAGCAGAGGGGCCACGTAATTGTCTCACCGTTTTCTGGTAAAAATAACATGGCTTGTTTTCTTCGGATTTTTGATAGGTTATGAGAATTGCACTATTTTTTAACGAACTTGAGTGCCCCACCTGTGAGCTCTCCGATCACATTGAGAAACTTGCCTTTCACCAGAACAGCTATGTCATCATTATAGCCCTGGCAGTATATCCCAAGTTCGTTTAACTTGTGAATAAGATCGTCTACTGTGAGGTTCCTTATGGAGTTTTAAGGTGGAAGTAACAATATAAATGTCTTGTCACAACATGAGGAATTTCAAGTGAAATTAAACAACTTTTCTAAAGAGGAAATTGAGAAACAAATGTTTAGGTTAAAAAAAGCACCATGAGAAGAAGGAATTTTAAATGAAGCGCTGTTGTTTAGTACTAAACAAGCTGTAGGAAAGGGTATGGGAAGTGCTAAATGCAGTGAAAACGGGAGAAGGCTTTCCTATAGAGTGGAGAAAAGGGTTAATTGTACCAAGGGAAAATAAATTTTAGAGAGAAGATTAGGAGAGAATGTGTAGATTATCTAGGGAAGAAAGAGAGACAATAGAGCATTATTTGTCAGAGTGTGTAGAGTTAAGAATGTGCGTATGGAAAGATAAAAGTCTAAACAAAAATAAAGAAGGGAAAAAATGGATGAAAGAAGTTACGCGTGCTAGAAGAAGATTAAAGAAGAATTTTTTTTTTGTTAAATTAAAAAGATTGTATAAAATTGGTATTTAAAGGAGACCCTGAATGTAATTATCGCTGCTATAAGCGGTGTTATAGTATTATAGCATTATAGTATACACGTGGCTTATTTTTGTAAAAATATTGTTTTGATGAGTGCATCGATTCGACGTATATCACTGTCAAAATCTGTAGTGGATGCACCTCGTTTCGTTATTTATCGTCGGGCAAAGCGAACATCGAATAACCTATTGTATTCCTCCGACCCTCCGTTGTTCATTGGCTTGCGAAACATCCCCCGAGATCGCGCACCAGACTGACTAAACTGAAAACCATTTCGGCTGAACATTTGTCTCCAGACCTTTCATCGCCTCCCGTTCAAATATCAAAGACATTTCCACAACGCTTAAGCTAAAAGTAATCAAGTACTCAGCTAAAGAAATCATTATTTTAGAAAATTCTACTTCAACAACTTCATAAATAATTGTTTTATGATGATTTATATAGAAGAAAAAAACGCTAAAGCGACTTGAGATGGTATACTGTTCCTATTTTGCATAAAAGAAGAGGCGAGTAATTTATTCGAACCACTTTAAAACTTCATTAAATTCTCGGCATTTATTCGTATGTCTCGAGGAGGAACGAGGATGTCGTTGTTTTGCATTTTACGCGAATAAACACGGACCTACACAGGCAAAAAGAGGGCAGAAGTGTCTCTTGTTCCGTTATTTCGCGTTCATTTGATTTAAAATCCACTGTAATTGAACTGAGATTTTTACACAGGATTCTGCGATTTTCAAACGAAACAAACTAGTTTACTTAGGATATAAAAGACAATTTATTTCCGAGACGGCTTTTCTATTTTGAGATATTCAAAGTTAATTTAATGTATTGACAAGCTTTAACAACTATCTATTGCCATCATATTTTTGTTCCAAAAGTATTCTTGATTCAAGAGATATAGGGCTCGTCAATTAAAAAGTCGTAAAAGTAAAATTGTCGTAAAAACTATGTAAACAGGGATTACATTAAGTAGCCGTGGACTTGATACAATCGACCAGCTTTGGTTTTGATGTAAAAAGGCGTCAAGTAACTAATCATTGTCCAGTTGGACAACTATGTTAACATTTCGTTACTAATTAAACACAGTGTCTAAGGGCACAGCTGCACTCCTGTGATTAATTATTTATTTTACTTTTACGACTTAGCAAGCTCTATATCTTTTGAATTAAAAATAAGTAAAACACATTTAAAAGTCAATGAATACGTTAAGACAGTTTTAGTCACGATCAGTTGATGACAAACAAAAACGCTTACACGCAACCAAGTCTTAAATATGTTTGCAAAACTTGTCGTAACTATTTTAGAACTAAAGTAAAACAACAATTATTACAAAATTCTAGATTATAAAAGAAGTAAATCAAAGTAAAACGCTTGAAGTGCTTAACTGTGCAAATCTGTTAAACAGTTTCTCTAATATTATGAAAATTAGTGAAATGACAGCAAGTAGAAACAACTCTTAATTGTTTGTGTCGTCAATTTACCATATTGTCTTTAGTCATTGTAGTCTTATTACTGATTATCTTTATATCATTATATTGTTGCCTTACTTCGCCATATTGTTGTATTGTGATTATTGTTATTCCTCAAAATGTTCTGTTTTCACTTAGCTATTAAATAGCGATTGGTAATTGTTTTCCTTTAGTGAAATATAGTTTTGACATATTGTTGTACATCGTACTGTTGTTCTTAATAAAAGCAACTGCTAATACTTGCATTAGTTGGTTGTTTTTATTAATATATTGTTATTTTTAACAGCTGTTCAGCAATGAATTGGAAAGCCGTTTTATCATATTGTTTAAAATAAGTTTGTTTTTGTTTGTTGTTTATAAGTAAATACTTATGTTTCTTCACAAAAAAAATTATAAACAATGTTATTGACCATGTCATCTTTGCTTGTAGTAATGTTGTTTGACTACCTACTTTTTTATATTTTTGTTGTTCTTAAAACAACCGATTGTTGTTTAAACTGTTGCACTTGAATCAGTATACGTTTATGCTATCACGTTGTCGTCTTTGGACGACGGCGACGTAGTGATTGTACTGTTGTTATTAAAACAGCTAAAACTTATTATTGTTGTCTAAAATAAGTTTTTTGTTATTTGATGATTAGTTTAACAATACTGTTGTACGTATGTTCGTCTATATTATTATATTATAGCGGTTCAAACTGTCACACATATCTTTCTTCGTTTTGTTGTACTTGAATTGGCTGTAGACTTTTGTCATGATGCTGTTAAAAGACTGTCTATTAAACCGTTTTTTAGTCTTATTGCTGTTGTTTAAACTGTTGTACATAGAACTCCAATTATCCGAATTAATGGGGACCGGGACCCATTCAGATAATCAAATATTCGGATAATCGGAGTTTTTTTAAAAAAATTGCCATTGGAGACGAAAAAAAGCTACGTTTTGATATTGCACTATTTTTTTATTAAATTAAATGAAAGAAACATGATATTTTCACATGTTTTAAATATAAATAAAATGTACTTATGTACAAGTTTAGAAATAAAAATTATTGTTTTTTAAACATCTCCGTCAATGTAAGCTGTTTTGCGGTCTTCAACCGTTTTCGGGCAGCCAGGTCACGCATTCGCTTGACGGTGAGCAGTTGCAAGTGGTCACACTCGGGCTGACGCTCCATCCGCTTCAAAGCAGTCTCGAGGCCGGCAAATGCTTCACTAGCTGATGGTCCAGCGTCTACTTCAACATCAGCAGAAAGTTCTTCTGCCACTTTCACTTCAACATCTTCTCTCACACTTACAACAATTTCATCGTCATTGAGAATTTGAAAACCAGGGTCAGACGTGTCACAAGCCATCCACTCTCCTACATCTTCAGCACTTACTTCTGTACAACCAGGAATTTTTACAATCAGTTTTCTTATTTCCTCTAGTGACAACGCATCTTCATCATCATCATCCTCTCCATTTTCTTGTTTCTCATTTTCTTCAGATTTTTTTTTGTTCTTCTCAGACGGAAGGCCTTTCAGTTTATTCCACGCACGTCTTAGCGTTACTGCCGTAACCAAACTCCAAGCTTCCGCTACCATGTAACAGCAGTCCTTTAAATTTATTTTGTTATGATTTGCCAAAACCAATTCTTCATCTTTAGCACCTTCAATCAGCAGTTGCCTTTTGTAATGGCGCTTCATTGTTTCAATAACAGACTGGTCCATGGGTTGCAGCAAACTTGTAACATTGGGAGGCAAAAACGTCGTTTTAAACTGCCCATTCTCTCTTTCCAACAGTTCTGCTGTAGAATGAGTGGGTGCGTTATCAACAATTAAAAGCACCTTACTGCTTTCTTTTCCCACGGATTTTTGGTGCTTTTTCACTTCAGGAATAAACACTTCATCATACCATTCGGTAAACAAATCTGCAGTCATCCAGGCCTTGGGTTGACTTTTGTAGAAGAGTGGAAGTTTTTTTACGTTTTTAAATGCTCTTGGATTTCTTGATTTTCCTATCAAAAGAAGTGGTAGTTTATGAGGGAAGGACAATAGTGAGCGAACGCGCAAACACTGGCTATTTATAATTAAACACAACGTTAATACATATTCAAGTTTTCACTTCTGCCGGCACTCCCGGAGTGTTTTTCTGAAAGTGATTCGGATAATCGGCGATTCGGATAGTCGGAGTTCGGATAATTGGAGTTCTACTGTATTTAAATCAGTTTATTATTTTAACTCAAATATTTTTGTATGTACAACAGTAAACTGGTAAAATTGATATTATTATTTACTGTTTTTTATACTGTAAAATCTGTTGTAGTACAACAGTTTAAACTGTTGTACTTTGACTACAGTTATACTATTCAACTGTCTACTTTCATATTGTTGTTTTTCTTAAAACCTCTCTCACTGTTTCTAAATTAGGTAATTGCTGTTGTTCATACTAACTAAAGTGTTGTACTGTTGTTTATAGTATTGTAATATATTAAATTATTAAAAAAACAAAACGGGTTTTAGGCTAACGAGTATATTGCTTTCGCTTACAAAATAAATTGGAATTACTGTTGTGTAAAGCATGTTGTTTAACAATTAAATAAACAACAGTTTAAACTGTTGTATAATTAAATAAACAACAGTTTAAACTGTTGTATTTTAACTGCAGTTGTATTTTTTTAACACTCTACTTCCGTCTTTGTGTTGTTCTTTTTGAAACGTCTTACTGTTTATAGAGTTTTTGCTGTTGCTAATACTAACTAAAATGTTGTAGTGTTGTTTATTGAATTTCAGAGTATTTTAGCATTTTGCACTACTAGCAGAACGAAACGAGTTAAACCAGTATTGTTTTCGCCTTGAACTAAGTTGTTATTATTGTTGTTGTTTATTGTACTGTAGAATTACTTGTGGTGGTTTTTAAAACGTCTTCCTGTTCTTAGAGTAATTGCTGTTGTTCAAACTAACTGAAATGTTGTAGTGTTCTTCATATAATCTAACAGTAACCAATAGATGAACAAAACGGGTTTTAAAACAATGAGTATATTGTTTTTGCTTACAAAATAATTTGTTATTATTGTTGTTGTTTATTGTAGTGTACAACAGTTTAAACTGTTGTTGTATTTTTACTACAGTAAAATTTTTTTAACTGTCTACTTTCGTCATATTGTTGTTTCTCTTGAAACGTCTTACAGTTTTTGAGTATTTGCTGTAGTTTAACTAAGTAAACTGTTGTAGTGTTGTTCAAACAAAATTATTGTTGTTTATTTTATTGTACAACATTTTTAACTGTTGCTGTAGTGACTTGACTACATTTATATTATTTAACTGTCAAGCTTTGTCATATTGTTGTTTCTCTTGAAACGTCTTACTGTTATTAGAGTATTTGCAGTAGTTCAACTAAAAAACTGCTGTAGTGTTGTTCAAAAACGGGTTTATTATTGCTGATTATGGCACTTTATTTTACGTTTTTTTTTTAAATTATTGTTACGAGACTAGTTTTTCTCCGGAAAAGTCATAAAAAATGTACTTTCTTGTTTGAATTGTGAAATATTTTATGCGTATGCAATAATTTAGTTTTGTGTGTCTTTGTAGAAGCGGAAGTAGAAAAGTTTTCTCTCATACAAGCATCTCGTTATCTTAACGTAAGTTTGTGATAGAAAATGAATTACCTCATCACTCGTTTCTGTATGTAGACAATGTATCCTTTCCGGTATAATGAGCATCTCGTTGTTAGCGAGTAGATAAAAAGTGAAAAATAAGGTATAGTTGTAAAGAATGATAGATCGTTATTATGTATTGAAAAACTCGTGTAATAATAGCATCTTTACAAGAATGTAGCAATATTTAGATTGATTTTTGTTTGCAATATGGAAGCGGAGAGAATAACAAAAAGGCGATTTTTCTTTTATATGCCTCGAGTATGTTTCATATTTCCTAGATTTTCAACGAGAATAAATAAAATAATAAAACTTTTTTTGCTAGTAGTGCAATACCCAAGTGTTTGACATGACCTAACAAACATTAGTAGCCGGGACTGTTTTATTTTCTTGTCTCTGAAAATAATTTAAAGTGTCTTACCTGTCGTTAAAAGATGTTTTATATTTCCTAGATTTTCTCTAAGAATAAATAAAATAATAATTTTTTTTTGTTAGTAGTGCAATATTCAAGTGTCTGACATGACCTAACAAACATTAGTAGCCGCGACTAATTTATTTTCTTGTCTCTGGAAATAATTTAAAGTGCCTTATCTGTCGTTAAAAGATGTTTCATATTTCCTAGATTTTCTCTGCGAATAAATAAAATAATAAAATTTTTTTTAGTAGTAGTGCAATACTCAGGTATCTGGCATGACCTAACGAACATTAGTAATTGAGACTAATTTCTTTTCTAGTCTCTGGAAATAATTTAAAGTGTCTTACCTGTTGTTAAAAGATGTTTCAGCTTTCCTAGATTTTCCCTGAAAATAAATAAAATAAAACTTTTTTTTGTTAGTAGTGCAATACTTAAGTGTTTGACATGACCTAGCAAATATTAGTAGCCGGGACTGATTTATTTTCTTGGTTCTGGAAATAATTTAAAGTGTCTTACCTGTCGTTAGAAGGATAAAAAATGAATTTCCTAAACGTTGTAATCAAAATATAATTTTTATAAGATGGCTTTAATTCAATTTCGCTTCGTCTTGGAAAATTCATCCTTCGAGATCGATTTTCCGTCTAAAGCAGCCATATTACTTTAGGATGTCATTTGTTTTCACATTATAACTTGTAATAAACTTACTTTGTTGTTGCATACATTTCCGAATAAACTTCTCGACATTTAATTTGATAAAAACTTAAGAGAGTGCATCTCAACTTGCGTTAAGTGTTGATAATTAATTTAGGTTGACCAAAAACTCTCTCTGTGTGTAATAACAAACTTTCTAATTGATGCAGGAAAGACAATAAAATCTAAGGATTAATAGTTTTGATTAAGTTCCCTCGGAATTCGTATAATCGTGGATTACAATGAAATTACCATTTCGATTTCGTATTTGCATATTCTTTAAAAGCTGCACAGCAGTCGCGCATAAGAGACGCCCTTCCTACCAAGGATTTAGAAAATTCATTAATATTTATCAAGCATTATAAACTTGTAAAACGCGATTTCCGTCATTTGTTTTTGCAATTATTAACATAAGAGGGGACTAAGTTCAGCACAACTTTTTACCGACACTCATCCCTTCTCCTCTCTACAGCACTCTCTAATTATTCCGAAACTGAACGTAAAGCTTGATTTATTAATCGTTAAAGGCTAATTTCTACTATAATTTATCATAATGACGGCTTTTGAGACATCGCACACTGATTGGCGGGACAAATCTTACCACAACCCATATTTCTATATTTAATCTATTGGCAACAAACACAAAGACAATAATTGGCTGCATGTCTTCTGAAAATATACAAAGAATTTGAGCATTTAGGTGCTACTACTGCAACTACTATGTACTACTACTATTACTACTAGAAATGACAGAAATAACGTCGTGGCAAAGTTTGTCCTGTTAAATGTTCTTGCTATTACAGCTTTATATATTTGTTAAAATTAACAAATTCTATATATTGAAAAAACGAGTGAAGGGAAGAAAGTGATAGTAAACGTCGATGCAATTCTGACAATTTCTCATGCTAAAACTTTTCTATCAAACGTTTTTGCTACCACTTTTAAACAACTAACAATTCTAACTACAAATTTTTTTGAAATAACTTCATAATTTTGTTTTCAGACACAATATTACTTGTTTGATCACGTTGTTTCCTCTTCCTGACTCGCTAAATCTAGTTCTACCAGAAACTCATTACTCAGTACTAATTACGCTTTGTCTTTTGTTTTTTTCCGATGCTTTAAGATTATTGTCTTCGATTTCTGCTACTTTTTTGTTTTGTACTTTTAAATATTTAAAGGTTTAGCTACATATTTATTTGACTTGGCGGGTACGTAGTGGTAACCCGCTGCGACTTTGACTAGCCGAATTTGACCTCTAGCAGTCATGATTTTTACGGCATTTTCTCACGCTTTAAAACTACTGTCCCCGGTCTGAACTACTTGCCAAACCACTTTGATGTATGCTTATTTAAATATTTAAAAATTTTGTTACATATTTAGTCAACTTGGCGGGTACGTAGTGGTAACCCGCTGTGACCTTGACAGGCTGAATCTCGCAAGAGGCATTTTGTAATTTTTACAGCAATTTAATTTTGATTATATAAATAATTCCGTAATGCTGTTAAACTAATTCTAATACAATTTTTTTTTAAATAATTTAAAAAGTTAAAATGTATTTGATAGTTTTCCCAACGAGTTTATTTTGTAAAAAAGCAAGTTTGTAATAGAGCTGGTTCGACTTTTTAAACGTATTAGTTAAAGCGCGGATTCGTGGTGCTTTACAAGTTGAACTTACTAATCCCAAAGACAAATATCGTCTGAAACTACTTACGAGTAATCCAAGTAGTGCAAGTTTTCCGTTGCATTGACAACACCGTTTATCTGTGTTGACTGGTTGCATTAAAAGAGATCCCGAAGCAGCATCAGATATGATACTTGAAATAGTGAAGTTTCACTACTTCTAACAATGACTCTTAAAGTTTATCGTAGAAGAGAGGAGGCGGTATTCGCTGCTTTCCTCAACGGAAACACATTTCTCGCCACTCTATTAACTCTCTTACACGTGCCACTAAATCGACTAAGGTTTATTTAATCTATTAGCGATATCGACCGTACGGAAAATTAGTCTCACTCTAATCAATTTCTTCCACATCGTTAAAGATTTAATTACAGTTTCGATACGACGACTCTTATATCTCGTTCAGTTCTATACAAACACAAATAACATATCGGAAAACACGCTAGATAAATCTTGTTAAGATGCATGTGGATCCTTTAAGTGAGACAGTGCGGTATTGTTGCGGGTAATGTAGGTGCCATGTGACAAGCTTTCGAATAAAGCTTTGTGGTAGGTTCCTACAAGAATGTATTATTCAAGAGATCGAATCAAAAAGCCTCATCTAACACTACTATCATTCTAAATCTGACATTATACAATCTCAAAAAAACTAGAAAATTAAACATTCAGAAATACTGTAGTTAGTTTAATTTAAACTGTTTTAATTTTTATCTGAGGATAATAACTTTGTTGTCGAAACGCGTGTCGCGTCAAATGTGTCAAGTTTTACGTTTCTAGAATTTATAATAAAAATAAGATTCAGTGTTTTTCAGTAAAATATTATTGATTTAACTAGGAGAAGCCCTCTGTTTTAGAAATACCCCGTTAAAATAGTTTTTTATTTATTTTTTTGAAATTAAAAAACAGCATTATGCGCATTTGCATTTTCAGTTTCAATTTACTATCGCTGGTGAATACCTTAAAAGCTGAAAGTTTAATTACAGGTCGAGAACGTCTGAAATAACATTTCTATGTTAATTAAAAGCTCCACACACAACCCACAGAATTTTTCACCTTTTGTGAATGTTTCTCTCCCATCATATCACATAATTATGTCAGATTCATTAAAATAAATCCTTTGCTTTTTTTTTCTAGCTATACATGTAACAAAACAAGCAGCGAACAATTTTTTTCTTCTTAAAAATCGTCTGCAATTCAATACAATTCACAAAAGCTATAAATAATTTCGCGATGATAGATTACACCCGAGATTCGAAAACTTTATTAAATAAAGTTAATGTACATTTACTTTACATGTATCTATACATTTGTTTTCCATTGTAAACATTTTTAGCCAAAGAAAACAGAATTTCCCTTGAGGCATTAATAATTCATGATTTTGCAAAAGCAGACTCGGCCAACTCTTCTCCTAGAGACAATGCGGCCACTAACTAGATCATTATTCTAAAGGTATTCTACCCAAAAAGACTCAGGAAGAATATTAAAGACATATCTGGTAGCAAATTAAAAATCTCCAAACAGGAGGGCTCTAGAAAAAAAATTAGATCGGCTTAGTGCTCAGTTTATTAAATAATAACGAGAATCACGATTTTAAAATAGATAATAAATGTGTTATTCGAACAGGAAAACGTTGTTTTAACAATTTATGCTAAAAATCGGATTTAATTTTCTTTAAAATGATGTATTCCTTGACCCATGTTCCCTATAGCGATTTACGGAGTCATTCCTCTAACAAAGAGATGTTTTTTTATTGTGTTTTTACTACAGCTAAGTGTTCTTCTTGCGAACAAAATCGACATGTCTGAGCAACGTTTTCTAAAGTGAGTAACCGAGAAGAAAATCTAGAAAGGATTTTTTTAGTACGCCACCCTGTAGAAGAAGAACAAGTTGTAAGCTCTTCCATTAAAAATCTTCTCATTTAATCTCTAACTCGCCAGTTTCTACAAAAATCTAGCAAGTGAAGCAATCACGTTAACTCTTAAAATACCAAGAAGTAGACGTTCTTCTTCTAGATTTTATCAAACAAGGTTTACTAGAAAAAAAAAATCTGATCCAACAACAGTAAGATTTACAGTAGGCTTTGCTTTTTTGACTGTTAAAAAAGAAAAGAAGAAGAACTAGTTTAGAAACCAAAAACTAGGAAATCTTCTGTATTGAAAGAAGTTACTACAGAGGTAGAAAAAGAGGAAACAAAAAGACGTAAAAGATCTGCTGCAAAAGAAACAAAAATTGAAGAATATTTAGTGAAAATTAATAGATCTGTATATAAATCTGTGTTAAAAAAAGAGAAATTGAAGACAAAAAACCCAACCTAATTTACAAAAAAAGAAAAACCGGTTAATACAAATAAGAAGCATTGAAGCAGGAAAGGAACCTTACCTAAAACGCTAGTTTCTACAAAAATAATAAGTAAAAAAAAATGGGAAGTAAAACAACAAGATTAACTTCTAAAGCAACAAAACGTGGACGCTCTTCATTTAGTTAAAAATTAGATTTTCGCAAAGAAGTTTTAGTGGAAGAGAAGAAAGTAGACACAACAAGTAAAGGAAGTTTTGTATTTTTGACTATTGAAGAAAAAGAAGAAAAAAGAACTAAAAAAGAACTTAATAGATTTGTGTCTAAACAAAAGCTGATGGCAAAGAATTCTACAAAAGACAAGCATTTTTTGGTAAAAATTCTGTGTTTACCATCTTCTGAGAAAGTAGATAATACTGCAGAATTCTCATTGGCAGTTTCTACAAAAATTGTAACTAGAAAAAATGTAGCAAGTAAAGCAATGACATCAACCTTTAAAGCAACAAGAAATAGACGTTTTTTATTTAGTAAATAATTAGATTTTGTCAAAGAAGTTTTACTAAAAAAAATAATAAAGCAGACGCAACAGCAACATGATTTAGAGTAGAATTTGCATCTTTGATTATTAAAGAAGTAGTACAAAAAAAACTAGTTTAGAAAACGAAAACTAAAGAATCCTCTCTGTTAAATAAAGTAACTACAGAGACAGCAAAGACTGCAAGACAGCAAAAAATCTATTGCTAAAGAATGGTGAGCATAATTTGTATCTTTGACTATTGAAGAAAAAGAAAAACTAGTTTAGAAAACAAAAACTATAGAATTTTCTGTATCAAATAAAGTTTCTACAAAGACAGCAGAGGTTGAAGACAGCAGATTTTCTGCTGTTGAAAATACAAAAGTTGCAAAATCTTTATCGAAAATTCGTAGAACTTAGTGGATCTGTGTCAAAACAAAAGCTAATAACAAAAAAATCCACAGAACCAAGCATTTTCTTGTTTTAAACACAGAATCTTTACCATTTTTTAAGAGAGCAGATAATACTGTAGAAACCATTTCTAGTTTTTACAAAATTGTAACTAGAAAAAATTCAGAAAGTAACGCAACAAGTAGTAAACAACTTTATTTTGTAAAATATTACATTCTGTCAAAGAAATGTTACTAAAATAAAAGAAAGCAAACGCAACAACAACAAGATTTAGAGCAGAGACTGCACTTTTGGCTATTGAAGAAGAAGAAGACAACAAGAGACTAGTTTAGAAAACGTAAGCTAGAAGAACTTTTGTCTTAAATGAAGTTACTACAGAGACAAAAGAGGCTGCAGTACAACAAAAAATCTGTTGCTGAAGATGCGAAAGTTAAAGAATCTTTAGAAAAAATCAATAGAACTGGTAGTGAAGCTTTGATTTTATGGAGAAAAGTTTTTTTTCATCTGCAAATACAATACTTCATCATATTTAAAACAATTTAACAATAAAAAAATGTTATGAATTGTGACTATAATTTGTATCTTTGATTATTAAAGAAAAAAAAATAGTTTAGAAAACGAAAACTAGAGGATCTTCTGTTTCAAATAAATTTATTACAGAGACAAAAGAAACTTTTCTGCAAGACAGCAAAAAATCTATTGCTGAAGATATAAAAATTGCAAAATCTTTATCGAAAATTCGTAGAACTCAGTGGATTTGTGTCAAAACAAAAACTAATAACGAAAAAATCTACAAAACCAAGCATTTTCTTGTTTTAAACACAGAATCTTTACCATCTTCTAAGAGAGTAGATAATACTGTAGAAACCATTTCTAGTTTTTACGAAATTGTAAGTAGAAAAAATTTAGAAAGTATTGCAACAAGTAGTAGACAATTTTTATTTTGTAAAATATTAAATTCTGTCAAAGAAATGTTACTAAAATAAAAGAAAGCAAACGCAACAACAACACGATTTAGAGTAGAGACTGCATTTTTGGCTATTGAAGAATAAGAAGACAACAAAAGACTAGTTTAGAAAACGTAAGCTACAAGAACTTTTGTATTAAATGAAGTTACTACAGAGAGAAAAGAGGCTGCAGTACAACAAAAAATCTGTTGCTGAAGATACAAAAGTTAAAAATTTTTTTGAACAAATCAATAGAACTCGTAGTGAAGCTTTGATTTTATGGAGAAAAGGTTTTTTTACTTTTGTAAATACAAAACTTTATTATATTTAAAACAATTTAACAATAAAAAAATGTAATGAATTGTGACTATAATTTGTATCTTTGACTATTGAAAAAAAAAATAGTTTAGAAAACGAAAACTAGAGGATCTTCTGTTTCAAATAAAGTTATTACAGAGACAAAAAAAATTTTTCTGCAAGACAGCAGAAAATCTGTTGCTGAAGATACAAAAATTGCAAAATCTTTATCGAAAATTCGTAGAACTCAGTGGATTTGTGTCAAAACAAAAGCTAATAACGAAAAAATCTACAGAAACAAGCATTTTCTTGTTTTAAACATAGCATTTTTACCATCTTCTAAGAGAGTAGATAATACTGAAGAAACCATTTCTGGTTTTTACAAAATTGCAACTAGAAAAAATTCAGAAAGTAACGCAACAAATAGTAGACAGTTTTTATTTTGTAAAATATTATATTCTGTCAAAGAAATGTTACTAAAATAAAAGAAGGCAGACGCAACAACAACAAGATTTAAAGTAGAGATTGCATTTTTGGCTATTGAAGAAGAAGAAGACAACAAAAGACTAGTTTAGAAAACGTAAGCTAGAAGAAATTTTGTATTAAATAAAGTTACTACAGAGACAGAAGAAACTGCAGTACAACAAAAAATCTGTTGCTGAAGATACAAAATTTAAATCTTTAGTAAAAAATCTTTAGTAAAAATTTGTAGAACTTATAGTAAAGCTTTGACTTTATAGACAAAACGTTCTTCTACTTTCGTAAATAAAATTTTTTATTATAATTAAAACATTTTGACAATAAAAAAATGTAATACATTGTGAGTATAATCATTGAGTTTATTATAACAGATAGAGGCGCAACGTAAATGCCTGGAACTAACAGAGTTATTTAGTTTTGGACGACTACACCAGATGTCGCAACAATAGTATAATTTGGTTTACAGTAAAAATTCCATTCGACCAGAAAAGTTGGTAATATTAGTAAGCAGCTCAAATTTTCTGGACAGCTGTACTGTTTTATTCGTGTTATGGGACCGCGCGTCGCTCAGTATCACTTCCTAAGCTAACCAAATTTATTAAAGATAGTCAAACAACTCATCCCATTTTTGCAAAAACGACAAAATAAGCTTCTTAATCAATAAACATTATTTTCGTGTCGTATAATTATAATTTCAACAAAGTTAACGCTTGAAGCAAGAGAAGAAATGAAAAAGACAATATACAACTGCAAAAAATATCACATTTATTTCCATTTTAACAATAATAATTATTAATTGTAATATGTAACTTATATGTATATTTTACTGTCTTCTTACAAGTTCCGTACTTGGAACGGACAAATTATTTAAATGTTTACATTTTCTTCCAACAAAAAATGTTTCTCTTTCAGGCTCTTAACTTTACATTCTTTATAGTAGTGACTTTTTTTTGTCTTCTTTTAGTTTGTTGCAAGGTTTTAATTTTGCCGCAATACTTAGATTTTTTTTCGTAAATTCATGTTAAATTTTAGCACATTTTGGTGATACAAATCTGTAAAGACAATTCACCAAATAGTAAATTGAACAACCTCAAAATTACTTGATGATTACCTGTGTATCCTATCAGGTGAAAATGAAGTTTCTTGTTTTTCTCTGTGTTTCTTCTTCGCTGATTTGCTGACCAGTAACACCTGCAGGTGAAGTTGATAGGGCGTGACCGATTGACTGTTCAATAACACCTGAGGTTGATGGGCCTTCACCACTTTGCTATTCTATGGAACCTAAAGTTGATGCAAACTGTATGAGATTGTCAGAGGTCACCAGTTTCAGATCCTATCCGTCAGTTTAGAACTTTATCTAAGGGATTTCTTTCTACTTTGTTCAAACACGGCACCAAATCCTCAGAAACCCCAAATGGACCGTTGGGTTAACTAACATAATGTTAGAACCACAGGGGCAGCACCTAGCTGTGATCCTCGAACCCGGAATTGACCAATATTAAGACTTTCTCGCTGCAAACACTTACATTTCTTCTATATATTGTATTTAACTCAAATATTAATCCAGATTAATTTAAACTTTATAAATTTTGAAGAAAATTGAGATTTTTTCAGAAGGATATTGAAAAACGTCAATCTTATATTGACGTTGCTAGGTGAATGCCTGCCTCATCCGAAGAAAATTCAGGTGGACGATCTTCAAATTTTCTTTTAAAATTTCGTCTTTCTTTGGGTAAAAGCTATTAAACAAAGTTTTAGAACGTCGTTAAACCTACCGAATACTTAACCAACCTTTTGTAAATAACTAGGAAAAGCTGAAAAAATTGATGGAACGGCATCATTTTTAAGTTTTGTAACACTGACATAACTCCGGTCGAAACAAATGAATGTAAAATGAATCAAGCAAAGTAGAGTCCTGTCTTTGGGTTCCTGCTTGTCATATCTTACAGTCTTTATCCATTTTTCTCGCAATACTTTGTTCTTGGGAAACCTAAATTTTATTTATTCAGTATTTTGTAACGTCCACAGGTAGCATCTGCCTGAAAAATTTTAAAAACTTACCAATAAAAGGTTATTTTTGGATTTTCTCTCGTGTCACAAGATCTGTCAGTTTGATTTGAACACCCATGAGCAGCGCAACAAACCATGTTTCCTCACTATTGTTTATCACTTATTTCTTGTCTGAACATACACTTTAATATACAATATTATAAACGCCACAAAACACCATTTAGACACGAAAAACCACAGAAACAATATTGTTTTCTATCACCTTTCTATATTTCAAGTCGAGTGCACCAACATGGCGATGGGCCGCGCATGCGCAATACAGCGGTAGTGTGGGTACAAGAAAAGACTTACGTTTAAAACATTGTTCGAAGCGTAACGTTTGTCGCAGCGTTCGTAAAAATATTTTACTATAGCTCCCCCTGGTATTGTCGTCCAGAAGCTCGCCATAAATGAGAACATAGCATTGCGCCTCTATCTATATAATAAACTGAATGGTATAATTTGTATCTTTGACTATTAAAGATAAAGAAAAACTAGTTTAGAAAACGAAAACTAGAAAATCTTTTGTATAAATTGAAGTTAGTACAGGAGCAGCAGAGGCTGCAAGACAGCAAAAATCTGTTGCTTAACATACAAAAGTTAGAGAAGCTTTATGGAGATAATCAGTAGAACTTAGTAGATTTGTGTCAAAACAAAAGCTAATGACAAAAAATTTTGCAAAAACTAGCATTTTCTTGTTTTAAACACAGAATCTTTACCATCTTCTGACAGATGGTATCCTAAAAAAACTATTTGCAGTTTCTATAAAATTGTAAGTAGAAAAAATTCAGCAAGTTAAGCAACAAGAAATAGTCGATTTTTGTTTAGTAAAAAATTAGTTTTTGTTAAAGAAATGTTACTAAAATAAAAGAAAACAAACGCAACAACAACAAGATTTAGAGTAAAAGTTGCATTTTTGGCTATTGAAGAAGAAGAAGAAGACAACAAAAGACTAGTTTAGAAAACGTAAGCTAGAAGAAATTTAGTATTAAATAAAGTTACTACAGAGACAGAGGAGACTGCAGTACAACAGAAAATCTGTTGCTGAAGATACAAAGGTTAAAGAATCTTTAGTAAAAATCAGTAGAACTCATAGTAAAGCTTTGACTTTATAGACAAAACGATTTCCTACTTTTGTAAATAGAAAACTTTATTATTGTTATATATTTGATTGGAAGGTGGTAATAAATAGGCACTTTTATTAATTAACACTTTAATGAGTAATCACTTACATAGGTTCGCGGGGTAGTGTGTGTTCTCTGTGTATATGCAACACAATATACAACATCTCCCCTTTTTTTAATATATATAAAAAACAAATATATAGGTTTACAATTAAACAAAATTAAGATGTTCCTTACTTATGGGTGAGCACGTAATCTTTAAATCTTACAGGAAGTTTCCTCTGTCTCTGAGGTTTAATATTGGGTTGGGATTTAGGATTAGGTTGCGGATCTGTAGGTTGAGTCATTTGTAACTGAGGTTCTGAGAGGTTAGAACTTGATGAAATTGGTTCACTTGGTGGGGATCTTGGAATGTCTTGTTTTAACGTACTTGGTTCAGCAATCTCAATTTCTGTTTCTGGTCTATAAGTGGGCGGTTTATTATAAGACTTTCTCAGGTGTCTGCGATTTCTTCTATATTCGTTGTCAGCTGTTCTGACCACATAAGATCTTGGCGTTTCCTCTATTTTTGTTACTTGTGCTGGTTCCCATTCTCTTCCTTTTCTCACTGTTACACTATCTCCTAATAGAAAAGGTTTCAAAACTTTGGCATTTCTGTTATAATACCTAGATTTCATTTCTTTCATCTCTTCTCTTTTTTCTTTTACATTTTCTTCAATCTTTGGATTTAATAGTCTTGTCAATGTAGGTAATTTGGTTCGAAGTCTTCTATTTAACATTAATTGTGCTGGTGATAGGTTCAATTTTTTGATAGGTGTGTTTCTGTATTCCATTAAAAATGTATATACATCACTTTTCTCCTCGTATGCTTTTCTCAACATATTTTTTGCAATTTGAACTGTACGTTCCGCTAATCCATTCGATTGTGGATACTTTGGACTTGACGTTACACTTCTGAGATCCCATTCTTTTGCAAACTTTTTGAAAAGATAACTGTTATAAGGCATATTGTCTGAAATCATAACTTCGGGTATTCCATATCGAGAAAATATTTCTTTTAATTTCAGAATTATGTGTATTGCTGTCTTTCCGTTCAGTCTAACTAGCTCTAACCAGTTTGAGTAGTAATCCATAACTACTAAATAATCAATTCCTGCAAACGTCAAAATGTCCGAAGCAATTTTTTCCCATGCTCTATTAGGTACTGAATGTGGCATTAATGTTTCTTTTCTATTTTTATTTTGATATTTTTCACATATCTTGCATTTTAAAACCATTTGTTCTATTTCCGATGTAATTCTTGGCCAAAATACAATTGACCTAGCTCGCGCTTTACATTTATCAACACCTAAGTGACCTTCATGTAATTTTATCAAAATATCTTTTCTAAGTTTCTTAGGAATTAGTAGTTTATCCCCTATGAACACTAATCCTTCGTAAACATCAATGACATCCTTAAATTTCCAAAATTCTCTTACCTCTAATTCTAGTTCATTTTTCTGTTTTGGCCAACCTTCCATGTGGTATTTTTTAATCGATTGCAGTTGTGAATCCTCATGTGTAGCTTGCTGTATTTCTTTGCGTTTCTCAGGTGTGATAGCTAAATGCTTCGAAAGTGAGTGAACTATCATTTCTAACTCAGGATCATCTTTCACGGAATCCTTTAAATAAGCTCTGGATAATGTATCAGCTAAAAACATGTTCTTTCCTGGCATGTAAGTAACTTTAAAGTCATACCTTAATAATTTCAAAACCATTCTTTGTAAGCGATGACTTATTTTGTTGATTTCTTTCTTTAAAATTGTCTCTAACGGTTTATGATCACTGAAAACTGTGACAGTTCTTCTATAAGTGTAATGATTAAATTTCTCTAATGCGAACACAATAGCTAGAAGCTCCTTTTCGATTTGTGCGTAATTTTTCTCACTTTCTGTTAGCGAACGTGAAGCGTAGGCGATAGGATTTTTTCCTTGTAGCAAACATGCGCCTAGACCATCTTTTGATGCATCAGTTTGTATACACACCGTTTCTTTTTGATTAAAATATTTTAAAATAGGAGTTCGACATAATAGCTGTTTTAATATTTCGAAATGTTTTTCATGATTTTCATTCCATTGCCACATAACATCTTGCTTTAAAAGTGCTCTTAATGGACTGTTTATTTCTGACAAATTTGGAATAAATTGGGATAAATAATTAACCATCCCCAAAAATCGTTTCAATTCATCTTTTGATTTAGGAGTTTCCATTTCCAAAATCGCTTTTATTTTATCAGGGTCTGCAGCTACTCCATTTTCTTGAACAATATGACCCATAAATTTAACTGATTTAACTCTAAATTGTAGTTTATTCTTATTAAAAACCACATTGTGCTATAATGCTCTTTGCAAAACTTTCAACAAAATCTTGTCATGCTCTTCCACATCCTTTCCAGCGATTATTATATCATCAAATATAACTTGAACACCTTCAATGTTTCCAAAAATTTCCACCACTCTCTTTTGAAAAACTTCTGGAGCGGACTTTATGCCAAAAGGCATTCTCAAAAATTTGTATCTACCAAAGGGAGTATTGAAACAACACAAATCTGAACTCTGCTTGTCCAGTTTAATATGCCAAAAACCTTCACTCATGTCAATCACTGAAAATATTTTTTTTCCATTTAATCTTGCTAATACATCTTCTACACTAGGAAACCCATAATGCTCTCTTTTAATGGCCTTGTTCAATTCCTTCGGATCCAGACACAATCTTAAAGATCCATCTTTCTTTTCTACGATGACTAAACTATTCACCCATTCCGTTGGATGTTCTACCTTCTCTATGACTTCTTTCTTTTCTAAAATATCTAGAGTATCTTTAAGTTTAGCTTGGAGGGAAAGAGGGATTTTTCTAGGAGGATGTACAACAGGTTTTACATTTTTATCAATTTCAATATGATGCTCACCTTGTATATATCCCAAACCATTGAAAACTTTGGAAAACATATTAATGATCCCTTGTTTATTTTCAATAGATGGATTTGTAATGACATTAACTCTTTGAATTAGGTTTAAAATAGTACAAGCCTTTAACCCTAATATACAATTTGATTTAACATTTGCAATATAAAATAATATTTCTACAGATTTATTGTTAACCACACAAATTAAATTAATTTTACCAGATGCTTTTATTTTGAAACCACCAAACGTTAAAAATGTGACATTACATTTTGAAATTCTCTTATCCTTATCCTTTAATGTTAAATTGTAAAAAATATTTGTAGGTATAATATTACAATCTGCTCCACAATCAAGCTTAAATTTTACTAAATTGTTTTCAACATTAATATGAGCATACCAAGCATCATCGTGATTGTTTTGATTAACATGCAAGTCAGAAATAAAAAATTCATTATAGTTTTCGTTACATTGAAGTGATTGTACCCGTCTTGAACTTTGGTATTTATTATTATGACTATTATTCTGTCGATTACTACTGTTACCTTGTGATGTTTTCTTACAAGCTGAAGCAAAATGATTACGACCCTTACACTTATAACATTCTTTTCCAAACGCAGGACATTTTCTAATTTCATGGCTTCTATTGCACTTAGAACACTGCACTACACTATTTACTGAAGCTCTAGTTTTCGATTTGCTTCTGGTCCTCGAGTCCATCGATGTCGATTTCTTGTTTTGAATCACATCCACTTTGAATTGATCTTGGATCGCCTTGGCCTGTCTCTCACTCATCTCATTGGCTAAACCATATTGTATCACTTTATCCAATGTAAGTTCTTGTACTCGCAGAAGACGTTTCTGAAGTGCCTTGTCACTGATACCACACACAATTTTGTCTCTAATTAGGCTATCTCTTTGATCTCCAAAATCACATGAAGATGATTTGCTTCGTAAATTGGTCAAAAAAGATTCAAACGGTTCCCCTTCACTTTGAACTGTGTTAAAAAAATTAAACCGTTCTACTGCTACGTTAATTCTTGGTTTGCAGAATTCTTCAAACTTTCCCAACACTATCTTATAATCGTTTTTCTGATCAGGTTCTGTAAACGTGAAATTATTATAAAGCTCTTGCCCATCTTCTCCGATAAGATTGATTAAAATAGCAATTTTTCTTTTGTCTTCCACAGAATTTAATCCAGACGCCAATAAATAATTCTCAAAACCTTGTTTCCAGGTGTCCCAGTCAACTTTTGTAATGCCTTTTATCATTAACTTGCTCGGTTTATTGTAATAATCCGCCATTTTGAGGTTATGTTGCCACGTGCTTTCGTTAATTTCGCTGATTTTTTCTATATTACTTCTTTTCAATCAGAGTTAGCACTTTAGGTATACCGCTGTCACTACCGCTGTCATCACCGCTGTCACCACCGCTGTCACCATGTTATATATTTGATTGGAAGGTGGTAATAAATAGGCACTTTTATTAATTAACACTTTAATGAGTAATCACTTACATAGGTTCGCGGGGTAGTGTGTGTTCTCTGTGTATATGCAACACAATATACAACAATTATAATTAAAACATTTTGACAATAAAAAAATGTAATACATTGTGAGTATAATTTGTATCTTTGACTATTGAAGAAAAAGAACTAGTTTAGAAAACGAAAACTAAAAAATCTTTTGTATAAATTGAAGTTACTACAGGAACAGCAAAGACTGCAAGACAGCAAAAAATCTGTTGCTTAACATACAAAAGTTAGAGAAGCTTTATAGAGATAATCAGTAGAACTTAGTAGATCTGTGTCAAAACAAAAGCTAATGACGAAAAATTTTGCAAAAACTAGCGTTTTTCTGTTCTAAACATAGAATCTTTATTATCTGCTGAGAGATGATATCCTGAAAAAACTAATTCCAGTTTCTATAAAATTGTAAGTAGAAAAAATTCAGCAAGTTAAGCAACAAGAAATAGACAATTTTTGTTTAGTAAAAAATTAGTTTTTGCTAAAGAAATGTTACTAGAAAAAAAAAAGAAAACAGACGCAACAACAACAAAATCTAGAGTAGAGTTTGCATCTTTTGCTATTGAAGAAGAAAAAGATGAAAAGAAAAAACTACTTTAGAAAACGAAAGCTAGAGGATTTTCTGTATCAAATGAAGTTACTACAGAGACAGCAAAGACTGCAAGACAGAAGAAAATCAGTTGCTAAGTATACAAAAGTTGAAGAATCTTTAGTAAAAATCAGTAAAACTTGTAAAGCTTTGGCTGTAAAGATACTTTTGTAAGTAGAAAACGTGTTGTAGAAGAATGGCTGGAATCCTTACAGCTACGATTTGCTGAAGTTTATTTTTTAATAACTGCTTTCAACAAAAATCTGGTGCACAGGAAGAAGCTTTATCTTCCTAACAACTTAGAACACTTTTAGAAAAATACTTACTACAAATTGCTATTGCATTACGCATTCTTCTAAAATTTTTCAGCGTTTTTTTTGTGTTTGCTTAAGTCTCTTCTGCTTATCTTGTAACAAAATTACTGAAAAAATTTTTAGAACAATAAAACAAATATGATCTTAAAGCATGCATTTTGAGTGTTTATTAAAACGCCGTTTTGATTTATTTTTAAAACTGTGGTAAAAAATCTTTTAATTTTGTATTTATCACTTTAATCTCGTTGCATTTCCCTTTTGATTTCCTCCTCTTCTTTCAATCACACTGCGTGCCTCCTCTCTAATACAATGTATTAGGCATCCTGTTCATTTAGCTCTTGGTGTTGATGTCACGGTGTAGGGTTTCAAACCGCCGTCGCCGCAACTTGATTGCTTATTGAATCCAGGGGTGGAAATTTAATATTTCAAAATAGACGGATCTCTCGATCCTAATAATCCGAACCCAATTACTTTTCCGATCCTAAAAAATTCTCTCTCTCTCTTTCTCTTAATTGTGATATCTCGCCACCTGGCCCTCTACTTATTTAATTTGCACCGTATTATAATAAGAAAGAGAAACGAATTTTTCTTAATTCGAAGCGTATTTATGGCAAAATGAAATTCGTAAAGCTGCTACAGGCCTGATTGGCTCCCCTGAGAACAGTAGCATTTGCGTCACGTCATGAACCGTGCTTCTGTGGAATTGATTGCGGGCTCTAAATCATACAAGCAGTTAACCGCAGACAGCCAGAACCGTCTCTGCTTACAGATATTCTGGCTTGTGGCTTCTTACAACCAAAATAATACGCTAACAAATTTTTTTTGACTGAAAATTTAACACGAATATAACAACGCAGAGAGTTATTACTCAAATCTTACAATTTAATTTTTTTCTAACGTTAAAATACAGTGAAACCACTCAAGAAACTTTTGTTGTTGCTGAAAAAACCATAATTTTTGACTGAAAATTTATTTTAAAAATTTAAGTTTTTTTAATATTTTTTTGTTTTATCTAAACTATCTGTCAACAGAAGATACAGTAAATTATTAAAAAAATTTTCAGAGAGTTGGAACAACTACTCTGCGAACAAAAATTTTTCAGAAACAATTTTTTTTGAATCTGCAGTAATTAACTCATATTTTACCCTTTCATGAAGTCACATTTTAACAAACTTTGCCGCCATTTTGTTAAACACAACGTAGAAGACAATGACGATTTAGGGTCATTTTGTATAAATTTGAATTTAGCATGCAATTTAGAGATTTTGGCGGCCATTTTACGTCACAATTATATACTATTTTTTGTTTACTGTTTAAACTGATTTTTGTAATCTGTTTCGGATATTTTATTCTTCATCAGTCACTCACTAATCAATCCTCTCTAAAATAAATATTTTTACAAATATACCAACAGTTATCAAGTTTTGAAAGATACAACAAACGGAAAAATTCTGTAATCAACTCTGTTGTTTGATTAACAGTCTCGATTTTATTACAGCATGAGCGGAGCGAGTTTGACGTGTTGCATACCTTGTTTTTTTTCTTCTTTTTTACAAATCTTAATTACGTGAATCTTCTTAAAACACTGAAATTTTATTGAAAATCGCGTCGTTGCCGCCACCGCCAGGGGCCTTATTTGAGTTCGGCGACGTCGTCAAAGGTAGGAGTGGCGTCGCTTTTGCGTCTGTGAAGATGTGCGCGGCGCAGCTTCACCGCCTGTGTCTCTCTCCAGTTTCCGCGCGCTCTTCCAAACATCAGGACGTCGGAGCGGTCCGGCCCTGATTTCCGTCAACTTTTTCCGAGTGACCGCACCAAAAAAAAAAAAAAGAAAATATTCGACGAGTCGCGAAACGATGCCAGTCTCTAGTTTCCTGAAGTGGTGTGTGTGGTGAGCTTTAGGAACCGACAGGATGTGCGACGGCAGGACGTGGGTCCTGATGGGGGTGCTGCTGGCAGTTTTTTCCGGTTAGTTTTGGGGGATGGTGAAATGGGGGGAAATTGCGATTAGGGGCAAGTGGAACAAATTAGGTTGGGGTCGGGATGTTCGAGATGATTAGCATAGAGGAGAGGATGAGTTGCCAACTCGTTAAGTGGCAAATAGTGATTTTAGGGGGGGTTGGAGCTAAAAGTGACTTCGTTTCATTAAAAAAAAAATACCTATTCTTTGTTAGTTTAATACACTTTCTAAAAAGTTTCTAATTAAATTGATAATTTAGTAAATCTAATTTTAGATTCTAATCAACAGATTCTAACAGGTTGATAACCTGTAAACGGAATTAACTTAACTTTTAAAAATTTAGAAATTAATTCGTTTTTTCATTTAATTAAAATAGTGTTTTCAACAGGTTGATAGTAGTTTCTAAATTTAGAAATTTCAGAAATTTTTTAATAAAGATAAAACGTTTTGAAATTAAATTAGTTAAAATTAAAATGGCTGCAATAATTGCAATTTATTTTTATTTAAAACAACAAAAACAAAAAATACAAAACAATCAAAAAGGATAATTTAACAGCTATTTACTCCGATTGTAGCTGAAAAAATGTAATTTTTAACTGAAAAATCCTGAAATTAGAAAAGTTTTTTTATTATTTATTTGGAAAAGTTTTTAATTAATTAGAAAAGCTTTTTTTGGGATAAAATTATTGCAAATTTATTCAAACCAGTAGAATTAAAAATTATTAAATTTCTATATGTGTTATTCCGGTTTTAACAACATAATTAGGTTATGTTAAATATTCTGACAGTTGTTAATACATAGAAGCGTTGCCTAGAAACCGGTTTTTGTGTTTTTCTATTGGTTAATAAATTGCTGATTAGTGAAATACGGTTCAGTGATTGGTTAATACAGCTGAGGTGCGAATATAAATTAAACAGTAATAGAAAACAAAATGGCGGTTTTGCAAGTTAATGGATGTTTTAAATTTATAAAAAAGAGTGAGAAATGTTTATACTGCAATAATTAGAATCTGTTATTATTTGAAAGAAAAAATGTAAAGCAATTTAGAAAGAAAACATAAAATAATTTTGGTTTTTTTTATTTTAGCTGAAGAAGTTAAAATTCTAGTTTTTTAAACAAAAAAATATGAAAATTTTATTTTATCAAGTCTTTTTAAAATAAAATTTAAAAAAAATAATTAATTTTAAAAGATTTTTTGCGGGAAAGTGATTCAAACGATATGCTTTAGTTGCTCTAATAATTTGTTGCATTTCTGTTTTTTTTTGCTTCTACACCGCATTTTAGGTTATATTAGATATTTTGACAGTTGGCAATACATAAAAGCGTCGCATAGAAACCGGTTTTTATGCTTTTCAATTGGTTAATAAACTGTCAATTATTAAAGTACGGTTCAGTGATTGGTTAATACAGATGAAGTACGGATATTAATTAAACAGTAATAGAAATACAAAATGGCGGTTTTAACAGGTTAACAGATGTTTTAAATTTATAAAAACGGTGAGAGATGTTTATAGTGCAATAATTAAAGTTTGTGATTGTTTAAGAAGAAGATGTGAAGCAATTTAGAAAGAAAACATAAAATAACTCTGTTTTCTCTTATTTTAGCTGAAAAAGCTAAAAATCCAGTATTTTAAATAAAAAAAAACCTGAAAATTTTATTTTATAGTTTTTTTATAATCTAGTTTTAAAAAAAATAATTAATTTTAAAAGATTTTTACAGAAAAATGATTTAAACAAAATGCTTTAGTTGCTTTAGGAATTTGTGCATTTTTGTTTTTTTTTTTTTGCTTCTACACCGCATTTTAGGTTATATTAGATATTTTTACAGTTGGCAATACATAAAAGCGTCGCCTAGAAACCGGTTTTTATGCTTTTCTATTGGTTAATAAACTGTCAATTAGTAAAATACGGTTCAGTGATTGGTTAATACAGCTGAGGTGCGAATATAAATTAAACAGAAATAGAAAACAAAATGGCGGTTTAACAAGTTAATAGATGTTTTAAATTTATAAAAACAGTGAGAGATGTTAATTCTGCAATAATTAGAGTCTGTTATTGTTAAAAAAAAAATGTGAGGCAATTTAGAAAGAAAACATAAAATAACTCTGTTTTTTCTTATTTTAGCTGAAAAGGCTAAAAATCTAGTATTTTAAATAAAAAAAACCTGAAAATTTTATTTTCTAAAGTCTTTTTATAATCTAGTTTTAAAAAAATAATTATTTTTTTAAGATTTTTGCGGAAAAGTGATTTAAACAAAATGCTTTTGTTGCTTTAAGAATTAGTGCATTTTTGTTTTTTTTTTTTGTTTCTACAACACAATTTTAGGTTATATTAGATATTTTGACAGTTGGCAATACATAAAATCGTCGCCTAGAAACTGGTTTTTATGCTTTTCTATTGATTAATAAACTGTTAATTTGTGAAATACGGTTCAGTGGTTGGTTAATACAGCCGAGGTGCGGATATTAATTAAACAGTAACAGGAAAACAAAATGGCGGTTTTAGCAAGTTAATAGATTTTTTTAAATTTATAAAAACGGGTGGGAGATATTTATACTGCAATAATGAGAGTCTGTTATTATTTAAAGATGAAAAACTGAAGCAATTTAGAAGGAAAATATAAAATATCTTTGTTTCTACTTATTCTAGCTGAAAAAGTTAAAAGTCTAGTTTTTTAATAAAAAAAATATAAATTTTATTTTACTAAGTTTTTTTTATTATTTAATTTTAAAAAAAATTAATTAATTTTAAAAGATTTTTTGCGTAGAATTTGTTTAAACAAGATGTATTTGTTGATTTCAAAATTGTTGCATTTTCGTTTTTTTTTTCTGACTTTATAACACAATTTTAAGTTACGTTAATTATTTTGACAGTTGTAAATACACATAGCGTCGCTTAGAAACCGGTTTTTGTGTTTTTCTATTGGTTAATATACTGCTGATTAGTGAAATACAGTTCAGTGATTGGTTAATACAGCTGAAGTGCGGATATTAATTAGACACTAATAGAAAAACAAGATGGCGGTTTAACAGGTTAGTAGATGTTTTTCAATTTATAAAAAAAGATGGGAGATGTTTATACTGCAATTATTAGAGTATGTTGTTATTTAAAAGAGAAAAAGTGGAGCAGTTTAGAACGAAAACATAAAATAACTCTGTTTTTATTTATTCTAATTGAAAAACTTAAATCTCTAATTTTTGTAACTAAAAAATTTTAAAAATTCTGTTTTATCAAGTTTTTTTTAATAACTTAATTTACAACAATTTTAATTAATTTAAAAATTTTTTTGTGTGAAAGTGATTTAAACAAGATACTTTATTTGCTCCAAAAATTTCATGAATTTCTGGTTTTATTCTGCTTCTACATCACAATTTTGAGGTTATGTTAGATATTTTTACAGTTGTCAATACACAGAAGCGTTGCCTAGAAACCGGTTTTTGTGTTTTTTTATTGGATAATAAACTGTCAGTTAGTGAAATGGTTCAGTGATTGGTTAATACAGCTGAAGTACGAATATTAATTAAACAGTAAAACAATTAATATTAAAATTAAAAACAAAATGGCGGTTTAACAAATTCATAAATGTTTTTAAATTTATAAAGACCGTGAAAGATGTTTATATTGCAATAATTATATTCTGTTATTATTTAAAAGAGAAAATTTGAAGCAATTTAGAAAGAGAATATAAATATCTGTGTTTGACTTATTCAAGCTGAAAAAGTTAAATCAACTTTTTTTAAATAAATTATCTTAAAAAATCTGTTTTATCATGTTTTTTTATTAGCTAGTTTAGAAAAAAATTAATTAATTTCAAAAGTGATTTAAACAAAGTAGTGCTTTAGCTGCTTTAAAAATCATTTGTATTTCTGAATTTTTTTTGCTTTCACAACTTAAGTTGAGGTTATGTTAATAATTTGACAGTTTGTACAAAGTTCTAAAAACCGGTTTTTAATGCTTTTCTATTGGTCAATACATTGTTAATTATTAAAATACGGCTAAATCGGCTAGAGTGTGAAACAAAATGCGAAATAAATTTAAATTTTTATTTTTTTATTGTTTATGGATTAAACAAGCTAAATTCAAATCTTGTTGTTCTGCCTTAATTAATAAAATGGAGCTTTCAACAGGTTAATGGATGTTTCTAAATTTATAAAAACGTGCAAAACATGGTTTTAAAAGTACACACTACTGCAATAATTAGAGTCTGTTTTTATTTAAAAGAGAAAATGTGAAGCAATTTAGAAAGAAAATATAAAATAACTCTATTTGCTTCTCTTGTTGCTGAAAATTTTAAATCTACTTTTTAGCTGAAAAATTGTGAAAATTTTATTTGAGTAAAGAAGCTTTAATTATTATGGAGTTTTTTATAATTTAGTTTTGAGAAATTTTAATTAATTTTAGAAAGCTTTTTACAGCATTTATATAGAATTAAAGCTTATTACAAAATTATTTTAACAAAGTTTTTAGCAGATTTAAAGCCTGTTGCATTTTCTGCTGCTACAATAAAATTTGGTAGTTGTCAGAGTGTCAAACTCATAAAAAAATTTGTTTTAGGCAATCTTCATTTAGTTTAATTAATGTGATTTAGGCAAGAGAGATATCAGTTCTGTGCTGATTTAATTGTTTAAATATTTTCTCTCGAAGTAGGATGTTTGTACAACACAAATTTAAAGTTTATTAAAGACAAAAAACCGTTAAAAGTAGCGTTTGCAACTTGCAGTTTT
Organism: Tribolium confusum; assembly: GCA_029207805.1. Lineage (NCBI taxonomy): Eukaryota > Metazoa > Arthropoda > Insecta > Coleoptera > Tenebrionidae > Tribolium > Tribolium confusum. Next base: position 12,736,402 of record JALGAY010000008.1, on the reverse strand, counting down.
TGTCTTTTTTCGTTTGTTCTCTTTTTAAATATTTTTACTTGTTTTTGATTAATTTGACTGTTTTTAATGTGTCTAATGTGTAACCTACTCAGATTGTTCCAATTTTGCTGTTTTCATAAAAATTGTTGTCAAGTATGTATCCTAAATTTCTGTATTAAAAGATGGAAGATTTTAATTTTGATTTAATTTAAATTTGTAATTTTTCCTTGTCTTTATCCGTACAAAAGCAAACAAAATCTTGTCAGAGTCGCTTTAATTCAGTCTTACCAATTACAATTACGTTTATAATATTCGTTGCGGTTTTCATAAAGGGGCGTCGAGTTCTGTGTCCCTTGAGATGTGCGACAAGTTTGCCGTCGTCGACTGTTCAGCTTGACGTCGCGACGCTTCAGGCCATCTAGATGGGACTGCCTGTAACATGCCTCATCACCACAAAAATCCTCACTATTGTACACCCTCTTTAACTCGGATTTACTTACAAATTTTAACATCCGACGAGTTAATAGCTGTGTATTTTCGGGTGTTAGAATTATTAAAACGGGTCGTTGCTTATTTGAAACTTATGGAAATTACGGTTTCGTTTTAATGCCACTTACATCATGTGCTGCATTAATTCAGACTATTCCATTATGCATTGTTGAGGCGATAAATTCAACAACGAATGTTTCGCAACTTTAATAATGTTCCAATTGTTTCCACTGTATAAACGATATATTTGTGTGCTTGTTTTCTCGGGAGGAAATTTGCGGCTTATTCACTTAATATCAGAAACATCACTTACAAAGCCAAGTTTAATTATTTTACTAAGGCTAAGATTATAACACAACTGCCAAGTACACACTCCCTCAAAAATATACCTATTTTAATTACTTTCTATTTTTAAAAACGTCTTTTCATTTTCTCAAGTTGGCAGAAAGCTAAACGTCAAAATCTAATACAATCTTAACACTGACTAACAACTTCTCATCTTTATTTTGTAAATTATTTAGTAAGTGTTTATTTTTCAAAGTTCTCACTTTCACTTTTTAATTTTTCAAGTTGGTAACAAACGGAATGTCAAAATAAAATGTCAAATTAAAACTAGAAAATTTTGAATAATTGAGCTGAATCAATAAAGCTGTCAAACGCACCTGAAGCCAAAAATGTTGTCACTATTATTGTGTTTTGTAGTTCTAAACTGATTTTGTGATATTTAATTTGCAATGTTGGTACTGGTTAAACCGTTAATTGTGTTAAATGTTGGTGATTTTTATTTTTCAAAGTTGGTAGCAATCAAAATGTTAAAACATAACGTACAAACATGCTTGTAAAACAAACATTTTGAATCTAACTACAAACTTAAATATTTTTCTTTTAATTTTTTAAGTTGGTAACAAACGAAATGTCAAAATATAGTGTCAAATTAAAACTAGGTAATTTTGTTTAATTAACTTAAAACAATAAAACTGTCAAACGTTTTTGTAGCTGAAAATCTTGTCAGTTTTATTGTGTTCTATATTTCTAACTTTATTTCGTTATATTTAATTTGCAAAGTTGGTACTAGTCAAAACGTTAATTGTGTTAGCGATAGTGATTTTTATATTTTGAAGTTGGTAGCAATCTAAATGTTGATACATAACTTAGCGTTCAGAAATGCTTGAAAAACAAACATTTGGGTCTAATTAAAAAACAAAAAGTTTTTCGTTTTAATTTTTGAGTTGGTAATAAACGAAATGTCAAAATATAATGTCAAATTAAAATTAGTAAATTTTGAATAATTGAGCTGAAACAATAAAGCTATCAAACGCACCTGAAGCCAATAATGTTGTCACTATTATTGTGTTTTGTAGTTCTAAACTGATTTTGTGATATTTAATTTGCAATGTTGGTACTGGTTAAACCGTTAATTGTATTAAATGTTGGTGATTTTTATTTTTCAAAGTTGGTAGCAATTAAAATGTTAAAACATAACGTACAAAAATGCTTGTAAAACAAACATTTTGAATCTAACTACAAACTTAAACATTTTTCTTTTAATTTTTTAAGTTGGTAACAAACGAAATGTCAAAATATAGTGTCAAATTAAAACTAGGTAATTTTGTTTAATTAACATAAAACAATAAAGCTGTCAAACGTTTTTGTAGCTGAAAATGTTGTCACTTTTATTGCGTTCTATATTTTTAACCTTATTTCGTTATATTTAATTTGCAAGGTTGGTACTAGTCAAAACGTTAATTGTGTTAGCGATAGTGATTTTTATATTTTAAAGTTGGTAGCAATCTAAATGTTGATACATAACTTAGCGTTCAGAAATGCTTGAAAAACAAACATTTGGGTCTAATTTAAAAACAAAAAGTTTTCGTTTTAATTTTTTAAGTTGGTAACAAACGAAATGTCAAGATATAAAGTCAAATTAAAATTAGTAAATTTTGAATAATTGAGTTGAAACAATAAAGCTGTCAAACGCACCTGAAGCCAAAAATGTTGTCACTATTATTGTGTTTTGTAGTTCTAAACTGATTTTCTGATATTTAATTTGCAATGTTGGTACTAGTTAAACCGTTAATTATGCTAAATGTTGGTGATTTTTATTTTTCTAAGTTGGTAGCAATTAAAATGTTAAAACATAACGTAGAAAAATGCTTGTAAAACAAACATTTTGAATCTAACTACAAACTTAAACATTTTTCTTTTAATTTTTTAAGTTGGTAACAAACGAAATGTCAAAATATAGTGTCAAATTAAAACTAGGTAATTTTGTTTAATTAACTTAAAACAATAAAGCTGTCAAACGTTTTTGTAGCTGAAAATGTTGTCACTTTTATTGCGTTCTATATTTCTAACTTTATTTCGTTATATTTAATTTACAAGGTTGGTACTAGTCAAAACGTTAATTGTGTTGGCGATAGTGATTTTTATATTTTAAAGTTGGTAGCAATCTAAGTGTTGATACATAACTTAGCGTTCAGAAATGCTTTAAAAACATACATTTGGGTCTAATTAAAAAACAAAAAGTTTTCGTTTTAATTTTTTAAGTTGGTAACAAACGAAATGTCAAAATATATTGTCAAATTAAAACTAGTAAATTTTGAATAATTGAGTTGAATCAATAAAGCTGTCAAACGCACCTGAAGCCAAAAATGTTGTCACTATTATTGTGTTTTGTAGTTCTAAACTAATTTTGTGATATTTAATTTGCAATGTTGGTACTGGTTAAACCGTTAATTGTGTTAAATGTTGGTGATTTTTATTTTTCGAAGTTGGTAGCAATTAAAATGTTAAAACATAACTTACAAAAATGCTTGTAAAACAAACATTTTGAATCTAACTACAAACTTAAACATTTTTCTTTTAATTTTTTAAGTTGGTAACAAACGAAATGTCAAAATATAGTGTCAAATTAAAACTAGGTATTTTTGTTTAATTAACTTAAAACAATAAAGCTGTCAAACGTTTTTGTAGCTGAAAATGTTGTCACTTTTATTGCGTTCTATATTTTTAACCTTATTTCGTTATATTTAATTTGCAAGGTTGGTACTAGTCAAAACGTTAATTGTGTTAGCGATAGTGATTTTTATATTTTAAAGTTGGTAGCAATCTAAATGTTGATACATAACTTAGCGTTCAGAAATGCTTGAAAAACAAACATTTGGGTCTAATTTAAAAACAAAAAGTTTTCGTTTTAATTTTTTAAGTTGGTAACAAACGAAATGTCAAGATATAAAGTCAAATTAAAATTAGTAAATTTTGAATAATTGAGTTGAAACAATAAAGCTGTCAAACACACCTGAAGCCAAAAATGTTGTCACTATTATTGTGTTTTGTAGTTCTAAACTGATTTTGTGATATTTAATTTGCAATGTTGGTACTGGTTAAACCGTTAATTGTGTTAAATGTTGGTGATTTTTATTTTTCAAAGTTGGTAGCAATCAAAATGTTAAAACATAACGTACAAAAATGCTTGTAAAACAAACATTTTGAATCTAACTACAAACTTAAATATTTTTCTTTTAATTTTTTAAGTTGGTAACAAACGAAATGTCAAAATATAGTGTCAAATTAAAACTAGGTAATTTTGTTTAGTTAACTTAAAACAATAAAACTGTCAAACGTTTTTGTAGCTGAAAATGTTTTCACTTTTATTGCATTCTATATTTCTAACTTTATTTTGTTATATTTAATTTGCAAGGTTGGTACTAGTTAAAACGTTAATTGTGTTGGCGATAGTAATTTTTATATTTTAAAGTTGGTAGCAATCTAAGTGTTGATACATAACTTAGCGTTCAGAAATGCTTGAAAAACAAACATTTGGGTCTAATTAAAAAACAAAAAGTTTTCGTTTTATTTTTTTGAGATGGTAACAAATGAAATGTCAAGATATAATGTCAAATTAAAACTAGTAAATTATGAATAATTGAGTTGAAACAATAAAGCTGTCAAACGCACCTGAAGCCAATAATGTTGTCACTATTATTGTGTTTTGTAGTTCTAAACTGATTTTCTGATATTTAATTTGCAATGTTGGTACTAGTTAAACCGTTAATTATGTTAAATGTTAGTGATTTTTATTTTTCAAAGTTGGTAGCAATCAAATTGTTAAAACATAACGTACAAAAATGCTTGTAAAACAAACATTTTGAATCTAACTACAAACTTAAACATTTTTCTTATAATTTTTTAAGTTGGTAACAAACGAAATGTCAAAATATAGTGTTAAATTAAAACTAGCAAATTTCAGTTAATTAATTTAAAACAATAAAGCTGTCAAACGTCTTTGTAGCCAAAAATGCTGTCATTTTTATTACGATTTATATTTTTAAATTTATTTTGTTGTATTTAGTTTGCAAGGTTGGTATTTGTCGAGATGTTAATTGTGTTAAATGTTAGTAATTTTTATTTTTTAAGTTGGTAGCAATCGAAATGACACATAATTTAAGCTACGGAAATGCTTGTAAAACAAACATTGTAGAACTACCTCTAAATCAAAATATTTTGTTTTTAATTTTTTAAGTTGGTAACAAACAAAATGTCAAAATATTGTTTTAAATTGAAACCAGAAAATCTCGATTAATTTACCTAAAACAATAAAGCTTGCAAACGCATTGTAGACAATATATTTCTAAAGTTTATATTTAATTTGCAAGGTTGGTACTAGTCAAAATGTTAGTTGCGTTAAAAGTTAGTGATTTTTATTTTTTGAAGTTGGTAGCAATCAAATTATAACCAAACGTAGAGAGATGCTTGTGAAACAAGCATTTTGAAACCAATCACTAACGAAATCGTTTTGTTTTTAATTTTTTAGGTTGGTAGCAAACGAAATGTCAAAATTTCGTGTCAGATTTAAACTAGCTACAAATATTCTAGCCGTAAATAACCCGGAAATGGCTTAAACGAAAACAAACTTATCTATTTCAGAGAGATCCAATTTTGAATTCGTCTCGCTAAAGTCTTTATCAATAAAGACAAAGTGGATAAATGTAGAAGAGGGAAAGGGAACAAATTGAGCGAATCATCTGCTGTTTTGAGTTGCTGAAGTTTCTTATTAAATAATAAAATTAATTGCAACAGTTTTGATGAGTTAGGCAAGTGGCGTTTCCCTAAAAGCATACCGACATTTTCATGGCTTGCTATTTTCAAAATATTGATTTACGATTTACAAACTGTAAATATTTTCAGGATAAATCTGAAAGAGAAGTAAACAATTTTGAAGTAAAGAGACCACGTGATGGAGTTACACGCTTATTACTGGGTTTGTCACAAGACACGTGATCAGGTTTATTACTTTAAATTAAATTTATATATAAAGTGTTTCAAAATTATTCTGGATTTATTAGTCACATTCTGAGAAGTAGATGATTAATTTAAAATTTATGTGACAGCATATTTGTCTTTCTGAAACTATCTCTTGCGTTTTCTAATTTTTATAAAACTGTCGCTTGTGGCTTAAAGTTCTGTGTTAAGAATAACTAGAAACCACAGCGACAGTTTTTTACAAAACAAAAATTTTAATAATAATGAGAATTGGAAGCCGTAAGCGACAGTTTTTAAAAGAATTAGAAACTGCAGGCGACAGTTTTATAAAAATTGTATTAAAAACCGGCCCCAACAGTATTTTTTTAAAACTTTTGCCAAAGTTTTGCTTTGTTTTTAAAACTTTTTTAGTGCTTAAGTTATCACAAAAGTCATTTTATAAAAACTCGAATGAACAAAAGATATTTTATTTATAGATTTTTGAATTAGAACCAGATGGGTTATAGATGAAATTTTATAGAAACTAGTAGCCGTTGGCACAATTTAAAAAAATAGGAAAGACAAAAGGCATTTTATTCTACTAGAAATTGTAGAGCACATTCTATAAAATGTAGCTGTCATAATAAGAATTTTATAAAAATCGGAATTAACAGAAGTCATTTTGTAGGCACATTCTATAAAAACTGGCTGTCATAACATTCATTTTACAAAAATGTAAATAAAAAAAGACATTTTGCACTTACATTCTAAAAAACTGGTTGTCATGAGAGGCATGTTATAAAATATAAAATCGAGAGAAATTATTTTGTAAATGGATACATTCTATAGAAACTGGTCGTCATAAAAAGCATTTGAATAAATCTAAATTAACAAGAGATATTTTGTAGCTACATTCTAAAAAAACTAACTGTCAAAAGAAGCATTTTATAAAATCGAAATCAACAAGAAATATTTTGTATAAAAACTGGCTGTTATAAAAGGCATTTTATCAAAATCTAGGAGTCATTTTCTAGCCACATTCTAAAAAACTAACTGTTTAGAAAGGCATTTCATAGAAAACTAAATTAACAGAAAATATTTTGTAGCCAACATTCTCTAAAAACTGCCTAATTGCCATTCTCTAAAAACTGTTATGAGAGGCTTTTTATAAAAATCAGAATCAACAGGAGACATTTTGTAATCATATTTTATAAAAAGTGGCTGTCATAAAAAACATTTTAGAAAAATCTAAATTAAAAGAAGATATTTTGTAGCCACATTCTAAAAAACTAACTATTATAAGAGGCATTTTACAAAACTCAAAATTAACAGAAGATATTTTGTAGATACATACATTCTATAAAAACTAGCTGTGCTAAAAGGCATTTTATAAAAAACAAAATCAATAGCAGATACTTTGTAGCTACATTCTAAAAAACCTGCTGTTATAAAAAGCATTTTATATAAATTTAAATTAACATGAGACTCTATGTAGCTGTTTAATGTAGCTATTAACAGGAGACATTTTGTAGTCACATTCTAAAAAACTAGCGGTTGTAAAAGGCATTTTACAAAACCCAAAATCAACAGAAGAAAAAGTGGCCGTTATAAAAAGCATTTTATAAAAGTCAAAAACAATAGGAAACATCTTGTAGCGACATATATTTTATAGAAACTTGCTGTCATAAAAGGCATTTTATATAAATTTAAATTAACAAGAGACATTATGTAGCTGTTTTCTAAAAAAACTAGTATAAAAGTCGAAATTAACAGAAGATATTTTGTAGCTACATAAGTTTTCTAAAAACTAGCTGTCATAAAAACAATTATATAAAAATCGGAATTTTATAGCCATGTTTTATAAAAGCTGGCTGTCATAAAAGGCATTTTATAGAAATCTAAATTAACAAAAGATATTTTGTAGCCATATTCTAGGAAAACTGGCTGTTATAAAAAGCATTTTATAAAAATCTAAATTAAGAGAAGATAATTTGTAGCCACAATTTAAAAAATGACTGGCATAAGAGGCATATTATAAAAGTCATAATTAACAAGAGACATTTTGTAGTTACATAAATTTTCTAAAAACTAGCTGTTATTAGAAATCTTTTATAAAAATCGGAATTTTGGAGCTATGTTCTACAAGAACTGCCTAATATTTTATAAAATGGGAAGTAGCATGAGAAATTGTAAAGCCACATTCTAAAAAACTGGCTGTCATAAAAGGCATTTTCAAAAAATTTAAATTGACAGGTGATATTTTGTAGCTACATTTTACAAAAAATAGCTGTTATAAAAAACATTTTTTAAAAATTTGACGTAACAGGAGTTACTTTATAGCTACATTCTCAAAAACTAGCTGTCATAAAAGACATTTTATGAAAGGTCTAAACAGAAAATTATTTTGTAGCTACATAAATTCTATAAAAACTAAGTGACATGAGAGACATTTTATAAAAATAGGAATCTACAGAAGGCATTTTGTAGCTACATTCTAAAAAACTAACAATTATAAGAGGCATTTTACAAAACTCAAAATCAACAGAAGATATTTTGTAGCATTATGGAATGTGTTTATTCTATAAAAACAAACTGTTATGAGAGACATTTTATAAAAATCGGAACTAATAAAAGACATTTTGTAGCCACATTCTATAAAAAGTGGCCGTCATAAAAGGCATTTTATAAAAGTCAAAAACAATAGAAGACATTTTGTAGCGACATATATTTTATAGAAACTTGCTGTCATAAAAGGCATTTTATAGAAATCTAAATTAACAAGAGACTCTATGTAGCTGTTTTCTAAAAAAACTTGCATAAAAGTCAAAATTAACAAGAGATATTTTGTAGCTACATAAGTTTTCTAAAAACTAGCTGTCATAAAAACCATTATATAAAAATCGGAATTTTATAGCCATGTTTTATAAAAGCTGGCTGTCATAAAAGGCATTTTATAGAAATCTAAATTAACAAAAGATATTTTGTAGCCATATTCTAGGAAAACTGGCTGTTATAAAAAGCATTTTATAAAAATCTAAATTAAGAGAAGATAATTTGTAGCCACAATTTAAAAAATCACTGGCATAAGAGGCGTATTATAAAAGTCATAATTAACAAGAGACTATGAAGAGACATTTTGTAGCTACATAAATTTTCTAAAAACTAGCTCTCATTAGAAATCTTTTATAAAAATCGGAATTTTGGAGCTACGTTCTACAAAAACTGTTTGATATTTATAAAATCGAAATTAACAAGAGAAATTTTAAAACTACATTTTATAAAACTGGCTGTCATAAAAGGCATTTTATAAAAGGTATAATTAACAGAAAATATTTTGTAACTACGTAAATTCTATAAAAACTAACTGTCTTGAGAGATATTTTATAAAAATAGGAATCTACAGAAGGCATTTTGTAGCTACATTCTAAAAAACTAACTATTATAAGAGGCATTTTACAAAGCTTAAAATTAACAGAAGATTTTTGTAGATACATACATTCTGTAAAAACTAAGTGTCCTAAAAGGCATTTTATAAAAGTCAAAATCAATAGGAGATATCTTGTAGCCACATTCTAAAAAATCTGCTGTCATGAGAGGCATTTTATAAAAAGTAAAATCAACAAAAAATGTTTTGTAGCAACATTTTATAAAAAGTAGCTGTCATAAACGGCATTTTATATAAATTTAAATTAACAAGAGACTCTATGTAGCTGTTTAATGTAGCTATTAACAGAAGATATTTTGTAGTCACATTCTAAAAAACTAGCGGTCGTAAGAGGCATTTTACAAAACCCAAAATCAACAGAAGATATTTTGTAGCATTATGGAATGTGTTTATTCTATAAAAACTAACTGTTATGAGAGACATTTTATAAAAATTGGAATTAATAAGAGACATTTTCTAGCCACATTCTATAAAAAATGGCCGTCATAAAAGGCATTTTATAAAAGTCAAAAACAATAGGAGACATTTTGTAGCGATATATATTTTATAGAAACTTGCTGTCATGAAAGGCATTTTATATAAAATTAAATTAACAAGAGACTCTATGTAGCTGTTTTCTAAAAAAACTAGCTACCGTGGAAGGCATTTTATAAAAGTCAAAATTAACAGAAGATATTATGTAGCTACATAAATTTTCTAAAAACTAGCTGTCATAAAAAACATTATATTAAAATCGGAATTTTATAGCCATGTTTTATAAAAGCTGGTTGTAATAAAAAGCATTTTATAAAAATCTAAATTAACAAAAGATATTTTGTAGTCATATTCTAAGAAAACTGGCTGTTATAAAAAGCATTTTCTAAAAATCTAAATTAAGAGAAGATAATTTGTAGCCACAATTTAAAAAATGACTGGCATAAAAGACATATTGTAAAAGTCATAATTAACAAGAGACATTTTGTAGCTACATAAATTTTCTAAAAACTAGCTGTCATTAGAAATCTTTTATAAAAATCGGAATTTTGGAGCTATGTTCTACAAAAACTGCCTGATATTTTATAAAGTCGGAATTAACGAGAGAAATTTTAAAGCCACATTCTAAAAAACTAGCTGTCATAAAAGGCATTTTTAATAAACCTAAATTGACAGGAGATATTTTGTAGCTACATTTTACAAAAAATAGCTGTCATAAAAAACATTGTTTAAAAATTTGAAGTAACAGGAGATACTTTATAGCTACATTCTAAAAATCTAGCTGTTATAAAAGACATTTTATAAAAGGTATAATTAACAGAAAATATTTTGTAGCTACATAAACTCTCTAAAAACTAACTGTCATAAGAGAAATTTTATAAAAATAGGAATCTACAGAAGGCATTTTGTAGCTACATTCTAAAAAACTAACTATTATAAGAGGCATTTTACATAATCCAAAATTAAAAGAAGATATTTTGTAGATACATACATTCTATTAAAACTAACTGTCCTAAAAAGCATTTTATAAAAGTCAAAATCAATAGGAGATATCTTGTAGCTACATTCTAAAAAACCTGCTGTCATGAGAGGGATTTTATAAAAGTTAAAATCAACAGAAAACATTTTGAAGCAACATTTTGTAAAATCTAGCTGTCACAAAAGGCATTTTATATAAATTTAACTTAACAAGAGACTTTATGTAGCTGTTTAATGTAGCTATTAACAGAAGACATTTTGTAGTCACATTCTAAAAAACTAGCGGTTATAAGAGGCATTTTACAAAACTCAAAATTAACAGAAGATATTTTGTAGCATTATGGAATATGTTTATTCTATAAAAACTAACTGTTGTGAGAGATATTTTATAAAAATCGGAATTAATAAGAGGCATTTTATAGCTACATTCTATAAAAAGTCTGTCATAAAAGGCATTTTATAAAAGTCAAAAACAATAAAAGACATTTTGTAGCGACATATATTTTATAGAAACTTGCTGTCATAAAATGCATTTTATATAAATTTAAATTAACAAGAGACTCTATGCAGCTGTTTTCGGCTAGCGGTTAAAGAGGCATTTTACAAATCTCAAAATCAAAGGAAGATATTTTGTAGCATTATGGAATGTGTTTATTCTATAAAAACTAACTGTTATGAAAAACATTTTATAAAAATCGGAATTAATAGGAGACATTTTCCAGCCACATTCTATAAACAATGGCCGTCATAAAAGGCATTTTATAAAAGTCAAAAACATTAGAAGACATTTTGTAGCGACATACATTTTATAGAAACTTGCTGTCATAAAAGGCATTTTATATAAATTTAAATTAACAAGAGACTCTATGTAAATATATTCTAAAAAAACTAGCTACCGTAGAAGGCATTTTATAAAAATCTAAATTAAGAGAAGATAATTTGTAGCCACAATTTAAAAAATGACTGGCATAAGGGCCATATCATAAAAGTTATAATTAACAAGTGACATTTTGTAGCTACATAAATTTTCTAAAAACTAGCTGTCATTATAAGTCTTTTATAAAAATCGGAATTTCGAAGCTATGTTTTACAAAAACTGCCTGATATTTTATAAAATCGGAATTAACAAAAGAAATTTTAAAGCCACATTCTAAAAAACTAGCTGTCATAAAAGGCATTTTTAAAAAACCTAAATTGACAGGAGATATTTTGTAGCTACATTTTATAAAAAATAGCTGTCATAAAAAACATTTTTTAAAAATTTGAAGTAACAGGAGATACTTTATAGCTACATTCTAAAAAGCTAGTTGTCATAAAAGACATTTTATAAAAGTTAAAATCAACAGGAAGTATTTTGTAACTACATAAATTCTCTAAAAACTAACTGTCATAAGAGAAATTTTATAAAAATAGAAATCTACAGAAGGCATTTTGTAGCTAGATTCTATAAAAAACTGGCTGTTTTAAAAGCATTTTATAAAAAAGTAAGTAAGAGGAAACATTTTGTAGTCAATGTTCTACAAAAACTAACTATTATGAGGGTCATTTTAAGTATGTAATTTGATGTAACTGATTAATTTCGAAAAAATATTTCGGTAATTGCTGCATATAGGTCACTACAAAAAGTCCTAAAAGTGCAAATGTTTTCGATAGCTGGTGTTTCTTAGATTCAACCGCATTTAACTAGCAAATATTACTAAACAAATCAATAATTAATTAAATAATTATTTATTTAATTAAAAGCATGTTCAAGCTACTATATTTATTTAAAAAAAAATTCGAATTCATAAATGCAAATTGTACGTATTGATTCCTGTTTTAATCCATTATTAAACTAGTGTTCAGTAATTATCAATTACCAAACTACTGGCTATCAATCACTTGTAATAACAGAGCGTTAATTAAAAGTATTAATAAATAATTAACTCTCTCTGTAAAATTTTGCTTAGCAAGCCACTTGAAAATGGTAAAAACCTTGTTTTCGTGGTAATTTATCAGCCGTTAAGTGTCATTAACAAAAATACCACGTAATCTCCCTTCTCATCAACCTCTTGAACCCGCATATGAGTAAACATCTGCTCCCGAAACGCAACACTCAATTAATTAAACCACAATTCTTGTCTCCAAAAATCTCAAATTCAACCGACTGTCTTCTCCGAAATCATAAATTATCCCAAAATCCATGATTGGAAATTAGCATCGACAGACCGGAACTGACCGAAACCATTAATTTGAATTAGAATTTAATGCAAACAGATTTAGGCCCAAGATTAGCATTTTTTACCTAAATTAGGAAGTCTAGTTAATGCGCTTTTCATACCGCAGTAATAATTTCTAGTTCTCCAGAGCAATTATCTGGCGTACTTATCGTTGGAGGAAGAAAGTAGAGTTGGTGGAACATTTCTTGCCATTAAGCAAACTACACATTACTTTAAAATAATTGAGAATATACGAGTTGAAGGACTCGAGAATTTAGTAAGTGAAAAAATTGGAATTTACCACTAGAAACGTAATTTTTATAAACCGAAACCGGTACTCTATAAAATAACAAAAACAGTTAGGTGCAGTGTGTCGTCTATTTATTTCCAAAACAATTTTGTTTAGGGAGAAAAAATGACCCTATTAACCTCCTATTGATTGTTAATAATGGATAAATGAGGCTCTTTGTGTTCAAAGGTAATTGTAATTTAATCTAATCGCTATAATTTAGTAAGTAATTTGTAATTTTAATCAATTTTGACTATAAATAGATTGATGATAAACTCATTAAACATTATCTGATCTTGTTTATTTAAACAGTAAAAACTAAAGCAAATTAAAATTTACTAAACGTTACAAAAATGGAAAGTTCTGAGATACGATCCGCATGTCTCTGATAACATTACAATTTTTCTAAACGTCAAAAAGTGTGGTGTAAGCAAAGATATGCGGAATCTGTTTCACACCAATGTATGTATCGTGTGTTTTAAAAAAAAACTCTAGAGTGTTTTGAAACTAAAAAACAATTGTTTTGTATGTCTGTGATTATTTTTTACACACTTGTCAAACTGACAGATCTCATAACCTCACTTTTTGACAATTAAAACAAAAATACATTTTTATAAAAATATTTATTTATTACTTACAAAAACTGTTGATAGGGAACCCAAACACCTACTTTTTGTGAATAGAGAGGTTTTTATACAATTTGATGAGGATGTTTTGTTACCCAAATACTCATGTTTTGTGAATTCATGTAGCTGGAGAGGTAAAACCACGCTTCATCCGTAAAGAGAGTCTTTTGAAGGAGTTCAGTATTATTTTGCAATGTTATTTAAAAACCACTGACAATATTGCAATCTTCTAGGGAAATCTACGGTTTTAAGAGTTACGGGTCGTAACTCTTAAACGGCTTGGAGACGATAAGGGTACATATGTAAATCTTCTCGTACGAGTTTATGACATGTACTAGCAGAAACTTCAACTTGCTGAGACATATGTCTAATCAACGTTTTTGGATCTTACTGTAGAATCTCTTGTCTAGCATGAATAACTTCTTCTGTTCGTTTAGTTGGTCTTCCACTGCCCTCTTTACGTGTAACGGACCCAGTTTTACGAAACAGGTTTACACTTCGGTGGAGAGTGTATTTAAACTCTTCACACATAACAGCAACGTCAGGAAAAGCTTCTCGAAAGTCCTCCAGGCACGGCTGAATTGAATATTTCCAAACACCGTTAACTTTCTCTTCATTTCGGAAATAACTTTCCAACAAAAAAAGCCTTTTGTTCACTGGTGTACACCATAATTACAAATCAAGGAAAACACAAAATTTAATGTTGAAAAATACTGATAAATAAAATAAAGAATGTTAGAAAAAAAAAACACCACGAAGGTAACCACAGAAAAACACACCTAGACCAAGCTTGCTTTGGCGGGAAGAGAAGACATTGGTTCAGCTCATTCCTTTTTTTTAGTCGTATTTTTTTATTTTATTCTTAATTATTTTTGTTCTTCTAGAACCGTTATTTGTTTTTCACTTTCTTCCACTTAGATGTAGTTTTTTTGTTTTTTTTTAATTGTTGCTCTTCTAGCTCTGTTAAAATTATATTTTGTTTTTTTTTATAATTTTTTTGTTTTTGTTACTTTTCCAATTTGTATTATAATAATTATTTTTGTATGTAATTTGTAAAATTTATAATGTAGAACACCAAACGTAGAATTTGGAGTGGCTTCAAGAGCTAAAGGGGCATTAGAAAAATATGAGTACATCACTCATTTCAAAATTACTGTTCTTAAAGCAGCATACTTCAGAAAATTTTTAATTTAATGTACCGTTTAGTGGTATAAAAATACACGCGTAGGGGGGAGGTAGAAATCGGGGAAATGTTGTGCAGCGTTTTGATTTTAACTAAGAAGTACGGCGATTCAAATTTTAAAAATTATTTTAGAGTCCAAATGCAAATGTAAAGCATTATAAATATATAAGAAGTGATGTAGAAAATATTTTCAAGTACAAACAAATTTTTATTTTTTTTGTTTTTTTATTTTTTTTTATTTTTTTTGAAAATTAAGTAATTTTTTTTTAAGAAATAGCTATTGGACTTTATGAGGTAACCCTATAAAAAAAACCGCATTATTCTAGTTTTATTTAAAGATTTTCAAAATTTTTGGTAATTTTGTAGGCGGCTGGGGGCCGTATGGGTGGTGGTACGGATCAACTGATATTTCATTTGTTTATTAAAGGTTCATGTCTATAAGTTAAAAAAAAATTTTGAAAATCCGATAATTTTTTTGCATCAAAACTCATCTCAAGTTCCCGAATTTCAGTGGGGGGCGGGGGAAAACTTTTTTATTTATAGTCGTAAAAATCTGAAATTTAGGGGATATAAACTCTAAATTTTTTAAAATTTTCTGGCTCTATTAGATTTTTTATACGACGTTTAGTTATTGACTTCTATAGACGTTTATTGGGGTCTTTATAGTGCCTAAACGGTATTACGCATGCGCAATTTTTTTTGTAATAATACACCTAAGATATGTCCGGAATTTATTTAAAATGTTTTCTTTCTTTAATTTTAAATTTAGGGGTTCAAATGAATTTTTTAATTTATATTTTGATATTTTTTTGAATTTTTTGGTTTGGTTTTTTTTTTTTTTTCATTTATTTTTAAAAATTAGGAAATTTTTTTTTGAGAAATAGGTATGGGACTTTATGACGTACCCTTATAAAAAAACCGCATCATTGTAGCTCTATTTAAAGATTTTTAAAATTTTTGGTAACTTTGAGGGCGGCTGGGGGCCGTATGGGGAGTGGTACAAAACAACTGATATTTTATTTTTTCATTTCAAGTAAATGTCTACACGATACAAAAAAAAATTTTGAAAATCTGAAAAATTTTTTTGCCTCAAATCCATCTCAAAGACCCGATTAGTGACAGGGGGGGGGGAACTTTTTTATTTATTGCTCTAAAAATCTGAAATTTTGGGGATACAAAATATAGATTTTTTAAACATTTTTGGCTCTAACAGAATTTGTATTCAACATCAAGTTACCGAGATCTATAGACGTTTATTGGGGAATCTGTGGGGCCTAAACGGTATTGCGCATGCGCAATTTTTTTTGTAACAATACACCTAAGATATGTCCGGAATTTATTTAAAATGTTTCCTTTCTTTAATTTTAAATTTAGGGGTTCAAATGAATTTTTTAATTTATTTTATGTTATTTTTTCGAATTTTTTCGTTTGGTTTTTATATTTTTTTTTATTTATTTTTAAAAATTAGGAAATTTTTTTTTGAGAAATAGGTATGGGACTTTATGACGTACCCTTATAAAAAAACCGCATCATTCTAGCTCTATTTAAAGATTTTTAAAATTTTTGGTAACTTTGAGGGCGGCTGGGGGCCGTATGGGGAGTGGTACAAAACAACTGATATTTTATTCTTTCATTTCAAGTAAATGTCTACACGATACAAAAAAAAATTTTGAAAATCGGAAAATTTTTTTTGCCTCAAATCCATCTCAAAGACCCGATTAGTGACAGGGGGGGGGGAGGGAACTTTTTTATTTATGGCTCTAAGAATCTGAAATTTTGGGGATACAAAATATAGATTTTTTAAACATTTTTGGCTTTAACAGAATTTGAATTCAACATCAAGTTACCGAGATCTATAGACGTTTATTGGGAAATCTGTGGGGCCTAAACGGTATTGCGCATGCGCAAATTTTTTGTAAAATAATAAAATTAAGACATCTCCGAAATTTATTTTAAAGGTTTCTTTTCTTCCATTTAAATTTTAAGAGTCAAAAAAAATTTTTAAATTTAAAAAATGTGTTTTTTACAACTTTCACCTCTTTTTTGAGGGGGAGAAGGTAATTTTGAAGAAACAAAATTGCCAAATTCGTAATGCCCGGTTTAAAATACGTAGGAATAAGTGTCTCTTTTTTGTTTGTGGGATGTCGTTTTCCATCTCACGTTCTCTATTAGTGGGTGTAACGATTATTTTTGCAATTTTTCTAAATTTTAAAGCTTTATAAGATAATCTTTGTTTATTCGTATCTACTTAACAAAAATTTTGAGCACTTTTTTAATATCCTGTGTATCTTGTGTGTCGTCACGTTAAATTATAAGTAACTAGGAGTAGATTTAGGGTAATTTAGCAACGTAACACTATTTTTATTGGTTCTCGAGTTCGGGTTAAAGACCTCAGACTTTTTTTTTATTAAAATAACATATCTGCAAGTTGTACTTCCGCTAATTCCGCTCTATTTTCGAAAAGTGTCTCAACACCGCTTCATTCATACTCGACTTTTATTAATAGCTGCACATCTGGAAGTAGAAAATCATTCATAAACCCACTCTTCCTAAAATAAGTAAAAAAAAAAAAACAGTGTAGATAACTCGCAGCTGTCAACCCATCTAAAATTATCTAATATGCAAAGATGAGTTCTGATCCTGTTAATTAGTTTGCCGACAATCACTCCTTAGCATTTAAATTGAATTTTGTAAATTGAAATAAAAGCGTTTTGAGTTAATTTTTGCAAATGGATGCTATCCAATTAAAATCATGTCGAAGATAAAAGCTAGGAAAAGTTTTACACAAAAACGAACAAATGAGATTCCCGTGTGACAAGAGAAGTGTGACAAAGTTTTATCAAAACAAAGCTTCAGATATTTATTCGGGTGTATCGACGGTTCCGACACGATTCGAGATATTTGTTTCACACAGTTTTGACATCTAAAAACAAATTCTAAATAAGCAAAACCAACAAAATAGAGATTTTGACATAAATATTCTGTTCTTTGATAGAGGACGCCATTTTTAATAATAAGTTAAGTAACAATTACTGTTGTTTTAGTTCTTAAAACTTAGTTGAAGTGAATACTCACAAAAATTTATTTAATTTGCATCTTTTGAGTAAAAATTACTTTATAGTAACATTTTGGTAACAATTACTATTTTATCCAACATCTCTTTATTATATGACGTTATAAAAATAATGTTTTTTATTGAATTATGGGGTCTATAAAATTACAATTATAAGAAACAGGAATCTCTTTATTTGCTTCATTTATTGTCAATTCAATGGTATTTCTACATTTATTTAAATTTTGCTTCTCAGTATTCGCAATAACATTGCCTTCTTTTTCCGAATTTTCACCCAGCATCTTCTTAGCAATGTCTATTTTGCTCAAAATTGACTCTTCGACATACGCTTGTGCCACGGTTGTCGACTTCTATCGGCTATGACATTAGACCATACCAAGATCGGCTCCAGAGCTGGACAATAAACTCGCTGATGTGCGTTTCATACTGTGTCCCGTGTAAGACTCTGATTCTGGTAATTTTAAAAAATCAGCTACTACTAATGGTGTTTTGAATAGACTATTAATTTCTACTGGCTGCATTGTGCATTTCTCTTTTTTATAGCACAAAAACAACCTGTTGTAAGAAATATTCTTAGGTCGGAGAGACATATATTTTCTACAAATATCTAGCACATTAACTGCAAATTCTTCTTACATAATCGTAAAGCTACGTAAATCATATGTTTTTGTATCTGGTACAAATACCAACATATAGGATACTTTATCTTCTATGTTATTCATTGACATGTTTAATAATTCACAACAAAGTTATCGAAAATTTATAGAAAGAACAAGATAGTAAGGGCGACCGTAATAATTACTTTCTTGTTACTTATAAATAATACATTTTTAAGAGTAATTTTTGAAATTGTTCTAAAGTATTTTTACTTTGTCAAATCGTACTTTCAATGACTCTAAAAAAGCAAAAAAAACCGATTTTAATAGAGCGTAAAGAGAGCGACTGGAGAAGAATACAAAACAAAACAAGAAGAACCTTGACGACTGGAAAAGAAAAAAGAATAAATAACACTACAAGTAGAAAAAAAAAGAAATGTATTTTTTTAGAAGAACTTAAAGAAACTGTTAAGTCTCTTAAAGAACTGTTGTTCCTAAAAATAAGAAGAGCAACGAGAATTGTAACCAGTAGGGAAAGAAGAACAAAACGTACAGAACTAACGGTAAAATTTTTTTTATTTAAAGACGCTTTTATTTTGTAAATTTTTTTATAAATCTAGAAGAACCAAAGAAGATCGTAGTAGAATTTGAAAGTTTTAATTTAAAAAATTCTAGAAAAGTATAAAACGGTTTAGATAGAACGTGAAAAAAGCGACCAAAAAAAAAATGTAAAACAAGAAGAAAATCTTCACGATTGAAATAAGAAGAAAATTAAAACACACCACAAGTAGAAGGAAAAGAAGAAATAAAAAATATTTTAGAAGAACTTAAAGAACTGTAACTTACAAAAAAAAGCAACAAGACTCGTGACTATTAGGAAAAGAAGAACATAAAGTACAGAAGTAACTGTAACTGCAATTGTACTGTAAATTTTTATTTAAAGACGTTTCTATTTTGTTTAACATTTAATGAATCTAGAAGAACAAAAGAAGATCGTAGAAGAACTTAAAAATTTTACTTTAAAAATTTTAGAAAAACAAAGAACGATTTAAATAAAACGTGAAAAAGTAATTAGAAGAAATACCTTAGCGATTGAAAAAGAAAAGAAAAATGAAAAACACTACAAGTAGAAGAAAAGAAGAAATTAAATTTTAAAGAACTGTTACTGAAAAAGAAAGAAGAGCAACGAAA
Source organism: Tribolium confusum (assembly GCA_029207805.1). Taxonomy (NCBI): domain Eukaryota; kingdom Metazoa; phylum Arthropoda; class Insecta; order Coleoptera; family Tenebrionidae; genus Tribolium; species Tribolium confusum. Next base: position 12,716,640 of record JALGAY010000008.1, on the reverse strand, counting down.
ATTGTGACCAGTAGAAAATGAAGAACAAGAAGTACAAAAGTAACTCTAGAAGAATTAAAAAAAATTATTAGAAAATTAGATAAAAAACATTTTATTAGAAAAACTTGAGAAACGCTGTCGGAAATATTCTAGAAAATAACTGAAAATTACAAACCAGTGCAATAAGGTAAAAAAACAGAAAATTATAAAATAGAAGAAAAGAAGAAGCATTACAACTAAAAAAACGACACAAAAATATTTAAAAATAAGTTGAAATTAACGTTTAGTAAAAAAAAGAACTAAATCAACTAGAAAGTATAACAAAAAAAGCTAAGACTTTCAAAAAACAAAAGTAAATTTTAGAACAAAAAAATAACAGTTTTTTGAATTAAATATTGAGAACAAACGGTGAAAGTTAAAATGGTTCTCGCTTCTAATTGCGAAAAGTATATTTTAACATTTTTAATGATTGTAAAATGACAAAAAAAGATCGAAAAAAACTAAAAAACGAAACTTTAAAGAAAGAAACACAAAGAGAACTGTGACGGTTAGGAAAAAGACAAGAAGAATAAAAACAAGATACAAAAATTTGAGAAAAAGAACAATATAAAAAAGCGACTTAAAGTAAAAGAATATTAATTATAATAAGAATAATTTAGAAAGAAGATTAGAGAAGAACTAAAAAAATATTCTTTAGAAAATTTGAGAAATGCAAAAAACAATTTCGGTAAAACGTAAAAAAAGCAAGTAAAAGAGAACAAAAATGAATCAAAAAATAAAGACAAAAAATGTGAATAGAAGAAAAACACAAAAGAATAATAATAAAGATTAAGAAAAGACGAGACAATTTAAAGTAATTCTCATTTTCGACTTATTTAAACGTATATTTTTTGGCTTTTATTAAAATCTAAAAGCCCAGACCACAAAAAGGTTTTTAGGGAAACGAAAAAAGATTAAAGAAAGACGTAAAAATCGTTCTGTAAAGATTCTAGATGAAGAAAAATTATTGAAATAGAACGTAAAGAAGGCGACTAAATGATAATTGTTAATTGGAAGAGAAAAAAAATAGAAAACACAAGAAGAAAAAATTTAAAAAGTTAAAAAAAAATTAAAAAACAGAGGCTTAAAAAATAGACGATAGAAAAACAAAAAATAACAAAAAACTGTTGTTTTTAAAAATAAGAAGAGCAACGAGAATTGTAACCAGTGGGATAAGAAGAACAAAACGTACAGAACTAATTGTAGAAATTTTTCTATTTAAAGACGCTTTTATTTTGTAGAATTTTTAATAAATTTAGAAGAACCAAAGAAGATCGTAGTAGAATTTGAAAGTTTTAATTTAAAAAATTTAAAAAAAATATAGAACGATTTAGATAGAACGTGAAGAAAGCGGCCAAAAAAAAATGTAAAACAAGAAGAGAATCTCGACGATTGAAATAAAAAGAAAATTAAAACACACCACAAGTAGGAGGAAAATAAAAAATAAAAAATATTTTAGAAGTACTTAAAGAACTGTAACTTATAAAAAAAAAGAGCAACAAGACTCGTGACCAGTAGGAAAAGAAGAACATAAAGTACAGAAGTAACTGTAACTGCAACTGTACTGTAAATGTTTATTTAAAAACGTTTCTATTTTGTTTAACATTTAATGAATCTAGAAGAACAAAAGAAGATCGTAGAAGAATTTAAAAATTTTTCTTTAAAAATTTTAGAAAAACCAAGAACGATTTAAATAAAACGTGAAGAAAGCAATTAGAAGAAAAACCTTAGCGATTGAAAAAGAAAATAAAAATGAGAAACACTACAAGTAGAAGAAAAGAAGAAATTAATTTTTTAGAAGAACTTAAAGAACTGTTACTGAAAAAGAAAGAAAAGCAACGAAAATTGTGACCAGTAGAAAAAGAAGTACAAAAGTAACTGTAGAAGAATTAAAAAAAAATAACAAGCAAATTGGATAAAAAAACATTTTATTAGAAAAACCTCTGAAACGCTGTTTGAAGTATTCTAGAAAAATAACTAAAGATTACAAACCAGTGCAATAAGAGAAAAAACTAGAAAATTATAAAATAGAAGAAAAGAAGAAGCATTACAACTAAAAAACGACACAAAAATATTTAAAAATAAGTTGAAATTAACGTTTAGTACAAAAAGAACTGAATCAACTAGAAAGAATAACAAAAAAAGCTAAGACTTTAAAAAACAAAAGTAAATTTTAGAACAAAAAAAAATAGTTTTTTGAATTAAATATTGAGAAGAAACGGTGAAAGTTAAAAGTGGTTCTCGCTTCTAATTGCAAAAAGTATATTTTAACATTTTTAATGATTTTAAGAAGACAAAAAAAGATCGAAAAGAACTAAAAAACGAAACTTTAAAAGAAAGAAACACAAAGAGAACTGTGACTGGTAGGAAAAAGACAAGAAGAATAAAAGCAAGCTACAAAAATTTGAGAAAAAGAATAATATAAAAAAAGCGACTTAAAGTAAAAGGAAAATAAAAACTGCAAGTAACAGTAAACGAAGAACAGCAAGAATAATTTAAAAAGAAGATTAGAGAAGAACTTAAAAAATATTCTTTAGAAGTTCTGAGAAATGCAAAAAACGATTTCAGTAAAACGTAAAATAAGCAAGTAAAAGAAAACAAAAATAAATTAAAAAATGAAGACAAAAAATTGTGAAAAGAAGAAAAACACAAGAGAATAATAAAAAAGATTAAGAAAAAACGAGACAATTTAAAGTGATTCTCGTTTTCGACTTATTTAAACGTATATTCTTTGGCTTTTAGTAGAAGCTAAAAGCCCAGGCCACAAAAAAATTTTTAGAAAACAAAAGAAGATTAAAGAAAGACGTTAAAATCGTTCTATAAATATTCTAGATAAAGAAAAATTATTGAAATAGAACGTAAAGAAGGCGACTAAATGATAATTGGTAATTGGAAGAGAAAAAAAATAGAAAACACTAACAAGAAAAAAGAATTAAAAGAGTTGAAAAATTTAAAAAAGAGTCCTAAAAAAACGATAGTAAAACAAAAAATAACAAAAAACTTTTGTTTTTAAAATTTAGGAAGTTTATGGAAAACTCCGGAGAAACAAAATAAGATTTTAAGCAAACGTAAATTAGGTAACAATGTTTTGAAAAAAAGAAGAACAAGTAAACAAGTAATAAAAAAAGAAGAAAAATTTTAAAGCTTACAAAAACTTTATAAAAAAAAAACATTTCAGCTTTTCTTGAAAAGCGATTTTGCTGTAAAATAAAATATTGTCGGAGTGTAACATTGCCTCCTCTTCTAACTAGCGCCATCTATCAGCACGAAGTGTCAATTTTTGCAGATTGAGACGTTCTAAGATAATACTTAATGCGATTTGGCTTTGATAAAAAAATATCGAAAAAGTATAACAATGAATCGTCGGGAGAAAATTGCGCTTTCCATTAGCAAAATGTCTCATTGATTACATAAAGGAAATTTTCCTTATCGAGAATTCAAATAAGATTCGACAAAAAGTCTATACCTATTGCTGACAACACGGAAAAGTTTATTAAATTTTTGAGCTCGCTATTTCCCCACTCCCCCAAAAAATGTATTAAATCCTTGTCTAATTGAAGGATTTGATTAAAACGTCAATCTCTCATCGGCTTAGTCGTCCTTTAATAACTTTCATCTATTATCCTTTGAATCCTTGACCAAACTTGGCCGGAATCTCAGAGAGATGTTTATATGCGGAGAATATTTTCTCATTCAACACTCACTCGAGCAAATATTTCCTCAAGCTTACACTAACAACCTAGTCCTTGCTTAAACGTTGGTCCTAGATATACACTGATATATTAAAATCGATGCCACATCAGCAAAATCCTTCAATTTATACTAGTTTTAGAATATTTTGCTGATTTATGCATTAAACAACTATTTTCTCTCGTTTATATAAATCAGAAGGTGGTGAAATGCCGAGAGAAAACTACTATCAAACTGTTCGAGTGATAAAATACTGTTTCCATTTATGCACTTGAACGGCCAGACGATATAAAGAAAAGCCGATTGGGACTACATGTTCAAAATAAAAATTTCGATGGGGAATTTATGATAGGACGTGCAATGAATCTCTAAAAAAACATTTAGGACTTTAACAATTTCAGGTTTAATTAAAGGACGCTAATGAGTCGTTAGCAATTTAATTTCTTATAAGTTGTGGACAGAATAAAAACCAAAAAAATTTTGCAAGCAAAGACAGCAACTGTGGAGCGGTTTGCTTAAATTTTAATTATGGTAAAAATAGATATTTTTGTACAGATTAAAAGACTGAGCTCAAAAAAATTAGATTTCGTTAAAATTCTGTATATTATGTTTCATAACATTCATAATATTACTGTGTCGGTATTAAATAGTCGTACAAGCAAACACAGTGTGCTATCTAACGAAGAGTGCTGGAAGGTGCAAGAGTTGGTATAATAATGTTGGCGGATAACAAAGTTATTTCCTAGGCTTTCGCTCGGCTACCAACATAACCAACCTCCACGATTAGGCAAAAACAACTACTTCGCGGACTCATGCCCCGACCGACATTAAATTACATCTCCTAATCGCTCAACCAGCATCACACTGAAAGGCAGTTTCTCGACGTTGTTGCTCGATTGGAACACCTTTGCTAGTTCTGGTTACACTTGCCCGCTGGTGGACGAGCCTGAGTAAATCCTACATTTAGTGCGCGATGATTTCAGGACGCTGCAGGATTAGACATATCGCTGCAGACGGTACGAAATAGGCTACAGGAGAGACAGCTAAGAGCACGAGGACGTTTTAAATGTCCAAAACTTGCAAGAGTTCATCGGGCGACTAGAAAAAAATTTATTGTCTACAAAAACTGTTGATAGCTGCCTAAACACCTACTTTTTGTAAATGGAGAGGTTTTTCTACAATTTCATGAGGATGTTCTGTAGCCCAAATTCTCATGTTTTGTGAATTCATGTAGCCAGACAGTAAAATCACGCTTCTTCCGTAAAGAAAGTTTTTTGAAGAAGTTCATTATCATTTGCAATGTTATTTAAAAACTACTGATAATACTGCAATCTTCTAGAAAAATCTACTGGTCGTAACTCTTGAACGGCTTGGAGACGATAAGGGTAAAGAGTACATATGTAAATCTTTTCGTAGGAGTTTATGACATAAACTAACAGAAAGTTCAACTTGCTGAGACAGATGTCTAATCAACGTTTTTGGATCTTGCTGTAGAATCTCTTGTCAAGCATGAATAACTTCTTCTGTTCGTTTAGTCGGTCTTCCACTGCTCTCTTAACGTGTAGCGGACCCAGTTTCACGAAACAGGCTTACACTTCGGTGGAGAGTGTTTTTAAACTCTTCACACACAACAGCAACGTCACGAAAAGCTTCTCGAAACTCCTACAGGCACGGCTGAATTGAATATTTCCAAACACCGTTAACTTTCTCTCCATTTCGGAAATAACTTTCCAACAAAAAAGTCTTTTGTTTACTGGTGTACACCATGATTACAAATCAAAGAAAACACAAAATTTAGTATTAAAAAATACTGATAAATAAAATAAAAAATGTTTGAAAGACAAAAACACCACGAAGGCAACCACAGAACCAAGACCAAGCTCGCTTTGGCGGGAACAGAGGACATTCTTAGGTTATGGTTAAGATAATTTCTTTTTGAACGAACACAAATTACCTTTTAAAGAAGTGTCGGTGACTGTTTGGGGAGGAATTTTTTATAACACCCGCACGAGACTCTTGATGTTGATAAACACATCGATGAACAGTCATCGATATAGGGACAATGTTATTCTATCGATAGTCGTGCCATTTTTGACCAGCATAACGAGGATGTAGTTTTTATAGACGATAATGCTCGACCGCATAGAGCTAATATGGTGACCCAGGCGATACTACAACACAATATTAAAAGAATGGAGTGGCCTGCAAGATCTCCTGATTGCAATCCCATAGAGCATGTATGGTAGCATTTGAAAAAAGCTATTGTGAGTAGAAATGAGGATTTACAAAACCTGCAGCAGCTCGCAAGCGTTATTTCTGAAGAATGGGAAGCAATACCTCAAAATTTTATTAATAATTTGTTTGATAGTATGCCTGGACGTGTTAGAGCAGTAATAAGAGCTTGAGGAAGACCTACAAATACTAAAATCTCATTCGATAAAGAGATAAAGTATATACTTGAATTTGTTTAAACTTTTTTTAAAAATGTACAAACAAACAGAGATTTTACAACGATTAATATACATTTGTTTTTATCCGTTGTTAAAATTTTATTATTTACTAAAATATGGTAAGATAGAGTCAAAATTTAAATTTTAATTAAGTGAGTAGCTTCTAATGCACTTTAGCCAAAATATATAAATTGCTTTTACAGTTTCATTTTCGTTGAATTTATTTTATCCGAATAGATCTTCTCTCGATGCAAATCTTGCAAATTCAACTCTAAAACTAGTATTTTCTCCATCGTTGCAGTTTTTCGCCGCCATTGTTTTATAATCAATCACTCTGTAGGGATCTGTGCACTTTATAAGACGAACCGTCCAGTTCCATTAATCACTGTCTTTGTTTTTGGTGATCCAATTTCGATTCCTTTTGTTTGCCGTAATGTTCCGGGGGATGTGATTCGCCACTCGAGTGCTTCCCCTAATTTAAAAAACTTTGACGACTTTTCTGATAGTTTAATTCGTGCAAGATTAATTTTCTAAGTGCATTAGCAGTGGACCTTATCTTGTGCCACTTGGTTGGACTTTGTATCGATCAGGATGGCCCACTTTACAAATTAGAAAACTTATTAACTCCGATTTACAAAATTTCAGAGAAAAATATTTTTACTTTTAAAATAAATCTGACACCCCTCGATCTCTATAAAATTTCACCTCGCGCTGTCGCTCTACATTTCCCTAAAAACTTGTCTTTGCCGCTTTAGAACTGAGAGGTTTTATGAAGTGAAAGAGCAACTTTTCCCCTATTTTATACGAAAAAGCGAGATGAAATTCATTTGCGTTTGGCGGAAAAAAGACAGATTTAGATTTTTTTGCGTTTATTGTTACCGAACGCTGTAAACGCTACAAAGATCAATAAAACAATACAAACGCTTAGAGCAGAAGCGTGTGATGAGAACCGTAATACGTTTTTATTACGTTATCAATTTCAAACATCAATACACAGCTTCTAACCAAAGAAATGCACTATTACATAGTTATTCCATGATCAAAACTACAAATTCTGGGTCTAAAAATAAGCATTTACTGTATTATAAAATTACTGCCAATTTTGAGTGGTAAAACTACTAGGAGAATTAGCGCCATCAATTAGAGGATTTTCGGTGCATTCTATTGTAGTAAAATCGCCCTACCATCATAATTTAAAAATTAGTAAAAATATTGTCTTAAACTTTAAAATTATTAAAATATTGCTTCTGAATAAAGGTACAATTTTTTAAAAAAATATAAAAGGGGTGTTATTTCTGACTTCTAAGTTTAGTAAATTAGAGAGTCTAGTTCTTAAAACTATAACAATAATATTTTTTTTGTCTTTAATAAATTATAAGTCTTTGACTTTAAGTTTAGCTACCTCAGAACCTAGATCAATATACCAAACTATCTTTTTGCATAAATCCAAACTTTTAAATTAATTAAAACTATTATGACTGGTTAAGTGTCAGACATTGTACGCAATTAAAGCTATATTGACACTTCAGCTTGTCATCTGACCCTTCACAACACTCCAATTACATTGCGACGTGTCGATTTCATAAGTATTCAAAGCACGCAAATACAAATAAGGCGCACAAATCATGCATTTTAATAGAAACCAGCACAGATTCGAGTAGGAAGTGTGGTAGAGCGACCCTACCACAATGGGACGAACCGGAATTACACTAATCAGGTGGTGCTGACCTCTTCTAGCGGTCTTACTACTCACAATTTGCTCCAATTTTGTAAAATATTGACGTTTTGAGTTATCAGGTTTGCCAGCCTGGAGCTCATCAGTGTGAAACATGGCGGGTTTTGATTAGAAGCAAATAGTGGGTTGGTACTGTTTTTCTTTAGTTGGATACACTGCATTGCTAGATTAATGTAATGTGACTTTATTTATATAATTTTGAAATTTATAACCTATATTTTATTAATTTTAAAAGAGCAAGTGTTTTTTCACAATTTTTTAGTCAATACAAACATAAATTACATTGTGGTTGTACTTTTTAAAGCTACAAGTTTGATAAGCTAGTAATTTTAAAAACCAGACGTAACATTTTACTAGTTTAGAAAGTCAAAGTTATTATTTTATAAAACTAGAAACAACATGCATTGTATGTAACAAAAAAAATTGTATTTCATTTAAGAGGCATTTTATACAAGTAGGAATTTTACATTTTTAGAAAAACAGAAAGACGCAGGTATGATTTACATAAAAATAAATAAAAATAAAAAAACACAAGACGCATTTTATAAAAATTGAAGTTAAAAGAGGCATTTTATAAAAACTGACAGCTTTAGAAGGCATTATTTAAAAGTAGCTACTTAAAAAGTTTTAAAACGGCAACTAACGTTTTATTTAAAACTAAATTATAACTGAAAAATGTAGCCAACATTTTATAATGTGTAAGAGACATATTATAAACGTTTAGAGAAATTGAAAGCATTTTATTAAAATTAGAATGCACAAAAAATGTTTTATTTATAAAACTAGAAACTACAGAAGGCAGTATATAACAGAAAAATTTGTATTTTATTTGACACATTATAAAATTTATATAAGCTGATAACTGTAAAAGGCATTTTATACAATTAGAGCAATTAAAAAAAGTATTATGTGCATATGCAAATGCATTTTAAAAGAATTTGAATTGTAAAAGGCATTTTATAAAAACTCGAAATTTTGTAAGGCATTTTTTAAAAACTGTAACCAACATTTTATTTAAAACTAAATTAAAATTGAGAATTGTAAGCGACATTTTATAATGTACAGAAAATATTATAAGTCTAGAGGCGTTGAAGGCATTTTATTGCAATTAGAATGACCAAGAAGTGCTTTATTTAAAAAACTGAAAAACTACTTTTTTGCGCGATCGGTTGTTTTTATCAGTTTACTGTGCCGTTCAGTGAACGGTAAGCAATTAAATCTAAAAAAAACAATTTTGCGATTTACTTATTAAAATTAAATGTACAATTATTGTAATTAATAGTAGTAATACCACTCGCATTTGAGTTTCTAGTGTTAATAGACAAACTTTCTGAGGTAGAATTCCCAGGTTGTTGTAATAGTCTACCAACATTGCTGTGTATAATTTTATAAGTAAATTCAATTTTGTTTTGGAGGGAATCTTCCACGTAACTCTCGGCCACCGTTGATGAACGCCACCCACCATGTCTTTTTAGTCCCAACACATCAACTCCGTTATTTGCCAAAAGTGTAGCCGATGTACGTCAAAACAAGTGTCCAGTAAAACCTTCAGGGGCTTGCAACATTAAATACTTTGCAATTTTTGACGGCCAGCCTCCAATTGTGCCTATTCCTGTGACTTGCCTAGTGCATTTGCCATTTCGATAGTTCAGAAATAAATGATTTGACGTTGGGTTGCTTGGTCGAATTCTTATGTATTTTCAAAGCATTTCCAAATAAAGAACTGCTTCATTTTCTTCATTAATAACTGTGAACGTTCGCTGAATTTTCGTTTTTGTATTTGGAATATTTACTATAAACATTTCTTCACGTTCTTTTATGTCACTTATTTTAATATTGTACAATTCCTCTCGTCTGCAAGCGCCCAATACATTGCTACCTGCAAATATATTGTTTCCTTAGAACTCAGATGTACTACTTCATCATCTACAACATACCTTTTAAATCAAAAATTGTTCGTCTGGTGCTTCATTCAAGAATTTTTCCATGTTTTTTTTGGAAAAAATTTTAGCTTTCTTAAGCCGATATCCAATATTTTTTCTCTTAAGATAAGCAATTAATGTAGCAAACTTAGAAATATCGATAGCATCATGGAGAAAAATTGTACTCTTCAGCATAGAATACTCCGCCCATAAACTGCCTGAGGCCTTCAAGTGTCCACTTCTCACCACAAAATACGCTAACAAGCTCTTTTTATTTACAGAAATCTTCTTTGCTTCACGCCATTCCTTAAACAACTTGTATGTCTGTTTATATCGGGCTTTAGATTTTTCTGGAATTATTGCCGAACATCCTTCTTGCCAAGCGTCTTCTAAATCATCCGGTAGATCATCACTATCGCTCATATTTGCTTCGAAAACGGAACCACAAAACAGAACTATGTAGGAATGATTGTATCAAAAAGACAATTTTACTTGTTTGGAACAAAACCATAGCAAGCATGGAACAGCCACCCAAAGTTTTCAGTTTCAATCTTCCCGATTATCACAAATGTATTGATATAAATTATTATTATTATTATTATTATTATTCTAGAGACTACAATCGCGAAAAAAACGTTATAAGCATGTCGAACGTTAAGGATTACCGTTCTCAGACAATAATTGGAGTCGTCGCTTCGCTCCTCCTCCAAACAATTGTCTTCAAACGGTAAGCATTCCTTACCGTTCTTTATATTTAATATACTATTTTTAAATTTTTTTATTTTATTTGCCAGTTTATAGAATTTATATGTATAAGCTGAAAAATGTAGGAGGCATTTTATAAAACTTGAAATTTTACATTTTTCTAAAAACAGAAAATTGCAGACAAGATTTTACATAAAAGTAATTTAAAATAGAATGGCAAAAGATGCATTTTATAAAAATTAAAACTAAAAGGTGTCAATAAATACAATAAAAATGAATTCTAGAAGAGGCATTTTATAAAAACTACGAGTTTTAGAACGCATGTTGTAGCTTATGATAAATTTTTTTGTCTTTGGTTATAATTACTATTAACTGTTGCTTCCAGTTCCTAAAGTAGATAAAGCCGCTTATTAGCAAGATTACTTATTCTATTTAACCTTCTTGGATTAGATAAAATTTTATCTTTATTAAGATGATAAAAAAATAGCTGTAACCTCTTACATTGTCTGTAGATTTTTACATAGTTTATAATACATTTTGAATACTTATTAAATCGACTTGTGATGGGTCACGTGACAATCATCAATGTTCCTATAGCCTTAATGGCATTCAGCTTTAATATTTCTAACTAATTTAAAAGTTTGGTGTCTATGCAAAAAGACAGTTTGTCAAATTGATCCCGGTTCTAAGGGTGTATCCCCAAGGAGCTATACTAAGGAAACCGTAAATTCATATCGAATCAGTGGCCCTAATAATGTCAACTAATTAAAATTTACGTTATAAACCCTTAAAATCGGAATTTACGTCGGTTGTAATAACTTCTGCTTACATGAAAGGTTTTAGCTAAAAGCCCAAGCACATAAAGTATTAAAAATGTAGATCTTTATTTGGAAACAAAGTGTATTTTGTGTTGGTTTTCTTTTGTTTTTTCCAGAGGAAAAATTATAAAAATACATTTCTTGTCATGTCTAAATTAGACGAAAGAAATGCAAATTTAAACCCTCAGTTTGTAATTATGGCCGTGAAGGAATTTCTCCTACTCTGATATTTACTTATCCAGAGGTCGGCTTCATTATAAGAACATCGATGGTAATTTTAACTTTAAACAAAACCTTTGTGCCTGGTATTTAAGTTTAATACACGTGAGGCGGTTTTAAATTAGTCGAGGGTTTTAGCATAATTCCGATCGTCGTTTTTCAAACTTGCTTCGTTTATTTTTAATTTAGTCTTTAGGAGAGAGCTGATTAAAATTTGGAATTTTATCAGTTACTTAACTATTTCCAGAAGTGGGATAGAGCTTGTCTATAGTAGCAATAAAATCCCTTTGATTCATATCTGATGAAAAATAGAGCCTCAATTTAACAGTTATCTCTCTATGTATTTTATGATGGATTAAAGTTTCGTCTCTCTGTATGATGATCCCGGAAAATTTCATTCTCGTCGAGGAGAAATCTCTTCCTTCGGACCATTCAGAAAAGCTCAGTCGATAATTCACTCTCAACAAAGAACGGCCAGGCATATGATAAGATCGGCGTGTGGAATGTTCAGCAATCATTCTAATCTTTACATCCTCATCTTCTTTATTAGATTGCTTCAAATCAACGGACCAAATGGCACATACAACAAACGGTGCGCTTTTATGCAAACCTATCAACAAAATTCGAAATTTTACGCTTAATACCGACAGAATAATGTTGAGAAGCAAAAATAAATAAATTTGCTAGAAATTTTTACAATTTCTTGTTTACTACATTTAAAACACTCAATAAAGTTGTGATAGCGTGAATATTCAACAGAGCAAGTCTTACTTTTGCAAAGCTTGTATACAGGTCTCATATTATTAAAAATTAAAATCTGTCTATAGTTTTTTGCCAATATCTAAATAATTCAAAAACATCTCAATAGATTTAAACAAATTCTAGAAATTTGTAATAATTCAGTATTTTTATATTTTTTTTTAAAAGTGTAATTAAGCTTCTGATTTATACCTGAGCCATATATTAATTGTCTCCAGCCATTATTATCTCCAATCTGCTACAAACTATTCTAACCTACTTTCTAAAGGATAATTAATATGTACCTAACTACGCTACTAAATAATCTCAAGTCTATTGTTATAGTTTGGAAAATAGCTAAGATAAATACATCTACCAGTTGCTGAAGCAATAACTTTACTAAATTCCAAAGATAAATTGTTCTCTCATGATCTAATTATTTATTGAATGATCTTTGAAACAACTTTTCTTATTCTCTGCAAGTGTTCTTAAGTTTATTAGTTATTAAAAGACATTTTTCACTTTGTACTGTTTTTAGTAATAAATAAATGTTAAAGAAGTTTACTCTCAAATATATTTTAAGATTCTGCCTTCATTAGCTTCTTAATGCGCTATTACTTTTTCTTTGGAACGAAAAAAGCCTTAATAACAGAAAAAAATATAGACAGTTTAGAAGCAATTAAAACTGTGGCTAATTATAGTATGTTTTAATTGAGCACAAGAATGTGCAGCACTGATGAGAAGTAAAATTTTAAAACACAGTTTGCTAATAATTTTTTGAATGATTTTTGAAACAACTTTATTATTATTTGCAAATGATTTCGAATTTATTAGTTATCAAAAACATTTTTTACTTTGTACTGCTTTAAACAGTATAAATAATTATTGAAAAAGTTTAAAAATTAAAACATACTGTTAAATTTGTTTTAAGATGCCGCTTTCATTGGTTTCTTAATGCGGTATTAATTAATATCGTTCTAAGAGCGAAGAGCTCAGGCCAATTAAATGATTCTCGATGACAGAAAAAAATATTTAGGTAGTTCAGAAACAAACAAAACTATAGCTAACTATGATATGTGTTAGCTAAGCACAAGAGTGAGCTGCACTGATAAGAATTAAAAACTTTAAAAACAGATTTCTAATACTTTTTTTAATTTGAATGATATCTAAAACAACTATTCTTATTTACTGCAAATGATTCTATGTTTTTAAGTTATCAAAGTCATTTTTTACTTTATATTTTTCTGACAAAGCAAATAAATATTTAGGACATACTCCAATTAAAATTGACTGTTAAGTTTGTTTTAAAATGCAGTCTTCATTGGTTTCTTAATGCGGTAGTAATTCGTTCTAAGAGCGAAGAGCTCATTCTTATTAAAAGGTTCTCGATGACAGAAAAAAATATTTAGGTAGTTTAGAAACCAACAAAACTATAGCTAACAGTAATATATGTTAGCAAAACACAAGAATGAGCTGCACTGATGAAAAGTAAAGGCTTTAAAAACATATTTCTAATATTTTTTTTAATTTGAATAATATCTAAAACAGCTTTTCTTATTTTCCGCAAATGCTTCTATGTTTATAAGTTACCAAAATCATTTTTTACTTTATATTTTTCTGACAAAGTAAATAAATATTTAAGACATACAGCAATTAAAATTAAATGTTAAGTTTGTTTTAAAATGCCGTCTTCATTGGTTTCTTAATGCGCTATTAATTCGTTCTAAGAGCGAAGAGCTCATGCTTATTAAAAGGTTCTCGACGACAGAAAAAAATATTTAGGTAGTTTAGAAACCAACAAAACTATAGCTAACTGTAGTATATGTTGGCTAAGCACAAGAATGAGCTGCACTGATGAGAATTAAAGGCTTTAAAAACATATTTCTAATATTTTTTTTAAATTGAATGGTATCTAAAACAACTTTCCTTATTTTCTGCAAATGCTTCTATGTTTATAAGTTATCAAAGTCATTTTTTACATTATATTTTTCTGACAAAGTAAATAAATATTTAAGACATACAGCAATTAAAATTGGTTGTTAATTTTGTTTTACAATGCCGTCTTTATTGGTTTCTTAATGCGGTAGTAATTCGTTCTAAGAGCGAAAAGCTCAGGCTTATTAAATGGTCCTCGATGACAGAAAAAAATATTTAGGTAGTTTAGAAACAAACAAAATTATAGCTAACTGTGATATGTGTTAGCTAAGCACAAGAGTGAGCTGTACTAATAAGAATTAAAAGCTTTAACAACAGATTTCTAATATATTTTTTAATTTGAATGATACCTAAAACAACGTTTCTTATTTTCTACAAATGCTTCTATGTTTATAAGTTATCAAAACCATTTTTTACTTTATATTTTTTCTGACAAAGTAAATAAATATTTAAGACATGCAGCAATTAAAATTGTCTGTTAAGTTTGTTTTAAAATGCCGTTCTCATTGGTTTCTTAATGCAGTATTATTTCGTTCTAAGAACGAAGAGCTCATACTTATTAAAAGGTTCTCTATGACAGAAAAAAATATTTAGGTAATTTAGAAACAAACAAAACTATAGCTAACTGTAATATGTGTTAGCTAAGCACAAGAACGAGCTGCACTGATGAGAATTAATTAATTAAAGGCTTTAAAAACAGATTTCTAATATATTTTTCAATTTGAATAATATCTAAAGCAACTTTTCTTATTTTCTGCAAATGCTTCTATGTTTGTAAGTTATCAAAGTGAATTTTAGACTGTTAAGTTTGTTTTAGAATGCCGTTTTCATTGGTTTCTTAATGCGGTAGTAATTCGTTCTAAGAGCGAAGAGCTCAGGTCTATTAAATGGTTCTCGATGACAAAAAAAAATATTTAGGTAGTTTAGAAACAAACAAAACTATAGCTAACTGTAATATATGCTAGCTAAGCACAAGAACGAGCTGTATTGATGAGAAGTAAAGGCTTTACAAGCGGATTTCTAATTTTTTTTCTAATTTGAATGATATTTAAAACAACTTTTCTTATTTTCTGCAAATGCTTCTATATTTATAAGTTATCAAAGCCATTTTTTACTTTATATTTTTTTGACAAAATACATAAATATTTAAGACATACAGCAATTAAAATTGACTGTTAAGTTTGTTTTAAAATGCCGTCTTCACTGGTTTCTTAATGCGCTATTAATATGTTCTAAGAGCGAAGAGCTCAGGCCTATTAAAAGGTTCTCCATGACAGAAAAAAATATTTAGGTAGTTTAGAAACAAACAAGACTATAGCTAACTGTAATATGTGTTAGCTAAGCACAAGAACGAGCTGCACTGATGAGAATTAATTAATTAAAGGCTTTAAAAACAGATTTCTAATATATTTTTCAATTTGAATAATATCTAAAGCAACTTTTCTTATTTTCTGCAAATGCTTCTATGTTTGTAAGTTATCAAAGTCAATTTTAGACTGTTAAGTTTGTTTTAGAATGCCGTTTTCATTGGTTTCTTAATGCGGTAGTAATTCGTTCTAAGAGCGAAGAGCTCAGGACTATTAAAAGGTTCTCCATGACAGAAAAAAATATTTAGGTAGTTTAGAAACAAACAAAACTATAGCTAACTGTAATATGTGTTAGCTAAGCACAAGAATGAGCTGCACTAATGAGAAGTAAAGGCTTTAAAAACAGATTTCTAATATTTTTTTTAAATTGAATGGTATCTAAAACAACTTTCCTTATTTTCTGCAAATGCTTCTATGTTTATAGGTTATCAAAGTCATTTTTTACATTATATTTTTCTGACAAAGTAAATAAATATTTAAGACATACAGCAATTAAAATTGACTGTTAAATTTGTTTTAAAATGCCGCCTTTATTGGCTTTTTAATGCGCTATTAATATGTTCTAAGAGCGAAGAGCTCAGGCCTATTAAAAGGTTCTCCATGACAGAAAAAAATATTTAGGTAGTTTAGAAACAAACAAGACTATAGCTAACTGTAATATGTGTTAGCTAAGCACAAGAACGAGTTGCATTGATGAGAATTAAAGGCTTTCAAAACAGATTTCTAATATATTTTTTAATTTGAATGATATCTAAAACAACTTTTCTTATTTTCTGCAAATCAAAATATACTGTTAAATTTGTTTTAAAATGCCGTCTTCAATGAATTCTTAATGCGCTGTTCGTTCGCTCTAAAAGCGAGGAGCCTACTTCTATTAAAAGATCCTCGATGACAAAAAAATATTATTAGATTTCGTGTTAGGAAAATTATTAATGTAATTAAATGTTAAGTCCGGAAGAAGATGTAATAAACATCGAAACTAGTCGACTCTAACATTGTTTTTTTTTTCATGTCCACTATCCCGACCAAACAAAAAACAAAAAAAAAAAGAAAAAAATATTTAGGTAGTTTGAAACAAATGAAACAATTTCTAACTCTGAACAAGAGCTAATTAAGCACAAGAATGAGCTGCACTGATAAGAAACAAAAATATTTTTGTGTTTAATTTTTATATTGTAAATTTTTAATAATTTTATTGTAATTTTTACTATATAGTGTGTCTTTTAAATTCTAGAAATAAAACAGTTTTAAACATTTGCAATAAATTATCCCTTCAGTGGTAAAAACTACTCGCCGCTTGGGTGCCATAAACAACTCTGGTAAAGCAATCGGCAATTCTCTCGTGCTTTATAAAACGTAATTACATCTAAATTCGGAAATAAAATACCTGAAACTAAATTTTCGGAAATGAATTATGAGCCGATTTCGTCCCCTGTATAACGCTTATTGTAGTCCGACCCCAGCTTTAGTTCATAACATAAAATTTTTTCACCCAACGCAGCTAACGAGCCAATTTACTCCAATTACCATCAATAGAGCCCAATCGGCGCAATTTAGTTTAGCGTTGCAATTTTTCACATTCCTGCGGTTGTTTTTTGCAACTTGACAAATTCGCCACCAAACGGAAGGGAAGTTGTCGGATACGGACATAGTTGCAAAGTAGTATGCAACAAAGTTTATTGTTTGAAACTCGCATAATTTCAACTTCATCTAGAACAGTGCCGGTCATGTAATAACGGACATCTGCTTAATGTATTTTACAAGTTGTAAATCTTGATACAGACTCGTGCCTACGAAAACTTCCGCAATTGGCTGATATCGCGATTATTTACGACCCTTTGTCTCTCTACACTTTTAATTTCTTTAATATCAAAAAGGAGAAACGAACAAAAATTTCAAACGACTACAATTAGCCAACGGGGAAAAGACAGGTAAAGTAAATCACAAAGATAACCAAATTTGTTTCAGATACGCTTTTTCTGGTATTTTTACTGAAATAACTTTTTTTACTCCAAGCATTTGTTGTCGTAACTCGCAAAAGATACGAATTTAAAAATTACTCAACTACTAGCAGTTCAAATATAAACAGATTTAATGCTCATCGAGTACTTATTTTTTAAGTGTTTTCTATTAACAACAAAGTTAAAATTCTCAAAACGTAGTTACTGTTTTAGATTTTAATGTTTAAGAGGCACAGAGAAAGCACCAATCTGGAAAAACAAATCATCGCCTTTATTTAAAATTAGATAGGATAAAAAACATCCGGCACATTCTAGAAAGGACGTCAGTCAGTCAGTTAGTGACAGTTAGACTAACGAAGAGAAAAAGTAGAATTATTTTCAATAAAAAATATTAATGAAAATAATTTTTAGTAAAAGTAACGTGTGTCTGTATTTTTGTTCTCTCTCTGTGTGTGTGTTTTCGTTTGATATCAAAACTTGTCTCTTTTAGTAGTTTTTTTGTGCTGTTTTTTGTTACGCTAGGTTTTTTGAATTTCTTCTAAAATCAAATTTCTTTTTTTCCAGAATTTTTTTTTTATATTCTTCTACAATTTTTTATTGCTCTTCTCTTTCTTCTAGCAAGTAACGTTCAACATTTACAAATTTTGTTTTTTATTTTAAACCAACTGTGTTTGTTTGATTTTTCTTGTTTTTTTCCAGCAAATGTTTTTCAATTTTTTTTTCAACGTTGTAATGCTGGTTTAATTTTCGGAATTAATCCCGTTTCTAGTATCTCATATTCATCTATAATTTTTTAAAATAATATCCATGGATAATATTTTTTTAGTAAATGTAGCATATTTTTGTGTTTTTGTCTCTCCTTTCTCTCTCTATTTTCGTTTGATACGTAACCTTATCCCGGAAGAATGCCGAAAACGCATTATTTCAGTCGCTTTTCGTATTCGAATTTGATCCGGAACACATTCCAGTTCCGGTGCGTCAATTTTCGCATCGCTCCGAGATGCTAAATCAATTCTTCACCTGTTCCTTAAAATTGATGTGCCGCCGCGTCTTGACGCCTTTCACACTTTAGTTATGCATAGACAGTCCCGGGCGTCACCTTTTACGCTTCGACGCTCCATCACCCTAAATAGCGCCATTGCTACTTTACCACCCCCAAACTGTTTTTACACAAACACCTCATAATATTTATGAGCAGACGTCACACCAGCCACAACAAAAAATAACGAAAAAGGAAAACAGGGATGGGGGAGGCTGATTTAGGTGTAATTAAACTGTTGGAGACGGGGTGTTTTAGAAGATGACTGACTGAAAATAGAGATATTCAAGAGATTTGAAGGCTCTGAAATAAAAATTGTAAAATTTTAAAAAATAGCTATTTTTGATTTTAAAAGAGTAATAATTTACAGCTGAAATCTCTATTAAATACACTAACCAAAACAAGAAATTTAAAATGTTTTATTCTAATTTATTTGGAATTGATTTGCATTCAGTTTTTCTTTTTTTGTTTCTGTTTTTTTTTTCTGCCAGCTAGCCTCATCTAACATCTAGTGTTTCTGTTTTTTTTCAACCCATTGCCGTTTCTCAAATTATTCTTTTTCTTTCAAAATCGTTTTAAAGTTCTTCTAAAATCAAGTTCTGCTTAACAATTAAATCTCGAAGATTTTACATACTTTCTCTTCAAAACATATTGCAAATTTACTTTTCTTCTTTTTTGCTTAATCATTTGCAGAATTCAGAAATACTGCTCATTTTTAGGCGACAACAGATTATAATCATAGAAGAATTCAAAGAAATCGTCTAAAAAAAGTCTATGAAATAATATTCTAGAAGATTAAAAAACAAAAATTAGATAGAAAGAAACTGCGTTTAAAAAATATTCCAAAAGGAAAAGACACTAAAAGTTGATGATCTCCATTGCAAGAGTTGTTTGATTAAGAAGAAAATTAAGAATTGGCTTTTTCAACTCTTAAAATTTATTCAAAATTGATTACAGCTGTTTCGGCTCTATGCCATCATTAGATCGACAATTGCACGTGGTTCACTAGAGATAACCTTTCCCTCTAGTGAACCACGTGCAATTCTCGATCTGATGATGGCATAGATGCCGAAACAGCTGTAGAGGGAAAGGTTATCTCTAGTGAACGATGTGCAATTATCGATCTGATGATGACAGAGATGCCGAAACAGCTGTAACCAGTTTTGAATAAATTTTAAGAGTTAAAAAAAACAATTTTTAATTTTCTTCTTAAGGAAAAGACACTAACAACACTTTGTTTGTAGCAACTGCCGTTCATCACATTTTTCTAAAAGTTTTTTTTGTTTTTGAAGATCTTTTTTTGCTTTTTTTAGTTTCTAGAATTTTATTCTGTTTTGGCTTCAGTTTTATTGGTTACAAAGTCTAACAATCAAGTCTTAAAGATTTTAAGAATTTTTTCTTTAAAGCATTTTGCAAATTTATATATTTTTTTTTTTGCTCAATCAATTGCAGAAATCAGAAATACCGCCCGTTTTTAGTCGATTACAGATTATGGTCGTAGAAGAGATTTGAAGAAGTGGTCTAAAAAGAAAATAAAAAGAGTTAAAATTTTAGAAGATTAAAAAACAAAGTTTAGATAAGAAAAAATTGCGTTTAGAAAAAAATATTTTAAAAAGAAAAAGACAAATATAAAAAATACGTCTAGAAGAAACAAAAAACCAAAAGAATCTTTTATAAAAAAATAAGAAAGAGGAACTAAAACTGACAATTTGCCAATTGCTTTGTAGAAAACTATTTTAAAATAAAAAATAATTTAAAGTAAAACATCTAAAAATTAGAAAAAAATTAAAAAAAAATAAAATACTAAAAACAAGATAAATTACAAAGGTTAAACCAGCATTGTAACGTTGCAAAAAAAAATTTGAAAAACATTTGCTAGAAAAAAAAGATAAAGAAGGTTTTAGAAAACTAAAAAAAAGAAAAATTGAATAAATGACAGTTGGTTAAAAGTAAGAAACAAAATTTGTAAATGTTAAATGTCGTCGGCGAGAAGAAAAAAGAGCAATGGAAGATTCTAGAAGAATGTAAAAAGCAACTTTTGCTGAAAAAAATTTTTTTGAAGAAATTTAAAAAACTTGGCGAAAGAAAAAAGAAAAGCACAGAACAACAACTAAAAGAGACTAAAAAATAAAAAACAAAACAACTACGTCTAAAAAAAAATACTAAAATTTTGAAAAGAAAAGCGAGTGTTCTAAAAATAAAAAAATATATAAAAAAACTTGCTTTTAGATTGATAAAAAAAAGATGGCTGATAGCTTTTTCGATGTTTCTAGGGCGACAAAATAAAACTAGATACCATTATAAAATCCACACAAAAAATATTTTTTTGGTAAATTGGCTTGATTATTTTAATTTTGATGGATTTCTCAAGCTAACTGTACACACTAAAATTTAGTTTTGGTGGTAAATACTACACAATTTCTTAAGATTACTTGCTTTTAGAATAGTGGAGAAAGAAAGAAGCTTTTGCAATGTTTTTTAAATGACCAAATAAAGCCAGCAATTATCAAAATATCCACACAAAAAATTCTAATAGATGCGCCCAATTGCCAACTTAAATTTTGGTGGATGCGCCGGGTTAGCAATGATATTTGTTTTAATTTATTATAATACCCAAAATATTTTAGTTAGATGTTATTTTGGTGGATGCGCCGGGCCAACAACAAAATTTTACTTTAGTTTATTATAATGTTGACTAAAAAAATGTTTTATTATACGCGTCAAAACATGTGTTAATTTTGGTGGATGCGCCGGGCTAGTAGTAAAATTTTAATTTTTATTATACCTGCACCAAAAACTATTTTGGCTAAATTTTATTTTTGGTGAATGCGCCGGGTTAACTGTTTACAATAAAATTTTGTTTTAGTAGTAAGCACTAAACAATTTGTTAAGATTCCTCGCTTCTGGAACTCCAGAACGATCCATATTCCGTCAAATTACGTTCCAGATTACCTCAGTTTAAATAAGCAGTGACGGTTCTATGTTTTGATAACCGTAAGCTGTGCTTATACAGCCACTTGCTTCCTGATATTGACACGTAAGCGAGATTTATGGATTCTTGCATCCAATTAATATTCCAGAAGTGGATTAAATGCAAACTCAAGAGTAATATGTCGAGATTTTTAATGGAAAACTCATCGACAAACGCAAAAAAACCTTTTGAATATTTTAACGAAAATTTAACCTAACCCGGCGCATCCACCATTTTTATAAAACATTTCTAGTTTTATTGTGGGGAATTAAATTAAACCACAAAATGTATTTTAGTTAATTACTTTTTAAAAATGTGATGAAAATGGATTTAGAGATGGATTAATTAGTGTTTTACTTCCAGTTATATCATTTTCATTCAATCATTTTAAATTTTGCCAGATATATGATTAAACTATTGTGTTTGTTGTTATTGTGATATAAAACAACATGATTTTATCATGAAATGTAATAACTTTGTTCTATGGAGAATGTTATGAGTCATAATAGAAATACTAAAATTCATTATTAAATTTAATTTTAAAATCTATTATTTTTAACTCAACTAGTCAAAACTACGTTTCTATTTTATGAAAACTATGTACAAGTCAAATTTTATTAAATATTTAAAACGTAACAAAAATCAAAAGTTTCTAATTACAAAATAAAAATATTAAATCAAGTTAATAGGAATGAAATCTAAGACAAATTTTTTTTTCTAAAAACCACACAACATCAGAGCTAAAAATTTAAACCGTTGTGGTGTACTAAGTGTGTTTATTTGTTTCAGTACTTTTATTTTATCTAATGTGATTTGATTTTGATAATATGATTGTTTTTATAAAGAAATTAACCCGGCGCATCCACCATTTTTACCCAAATATTTTAATTATTTTTTCTCTCTTAGTTTATCACCGTTTCTTTGTGTTTTCATTTTAATACAATTGGCTTTAGTTGCGTTTAATTTTCCTCCCACAATCTGTAATTCGATCGGCATGTTTGTCTAATTTGGAGCACCCACCTTAACGCTTTTATGACTAAAATGTGACTCATTTTCCTGCAGATATATTCCTCGCACGAAATTTCAGCGCAATTAAACTCGATGAACCTTATTGTTTTTAAAAGGCAATTTGGGGTATTAAGCGGAACTTTGTTCCATCGTCATTTTTTCAATTAGAAGGATTTTTTGTAATTTTCACGCTCGACAAAACGTCATTATTTCATTTAAAACAGTTTAGTCAGAATTGCGGTTTTTACTCATGATGAATTTCGGTCATATCGATCCAAATGACAAGAGGAGTTAGTGGTAAATTAATAAACCGTTCTGATTATGTCATTTTTTAATAAGAGTCTAGATTTGAGAAAAACAAAGTTTAATTTCAGTAAAAATCCAACAAAGATTGAATATAGAAGGCTTTTTTCGTGTTACTTTGTGTTGGAAGAGTTTTTTACCGCCTGCGGACACGTCCTTTATCCCCATTTTTTTTTCTTCCAGGTCGATATTCCCGCTTGTAATTGTAACCGACTTAAATTGAATTTTTCGACAAGTGAGAAAATATTGGTCGAGTAAATATTCCTATATGCGTTTTATTTAGATTTAGTGCAGTTGAGATTATACAAATGCAAATTTTTTTCGAAATTTGCATAATGCCTGGGTCGAGAGAGACGTCTAAATCTTTTAATAACTGACCCAGAAAAATGCTGATTAACTATTTTAGTTTTAATTAGGATAACTAGCACAGAGATTATGTAAATAGCTTATGCAAACGTTGATTGGATGAACTAGTTAATATTGACAAGTTTCGACAACTACATCTGAACATAATGAAATACAAACGACAAACAAATATTCGGAAAAAAAGGACACAAATTTAGTTATTCTAGAGTATCCGCCATTATAATGCTGAAAACATGGAGAATATTATTACAGGAGATATTGTGGCAACACCTGAAATAACTCCAAGCTTCTACCAAGTAAAACTTGATTTTTAGGATCAGTTAAAGTTGAATGCGGTTAAGTGAAACTATTTTTTATATAAAAATATGGCGCTAATTACAACAAATTATAAGAAACACTATTAGCATGTAAATATGCTTATTAATGTATTCCAAAATTGAAATACTCATAATCTGCATACTAAATAAAATATTCTGTTAAAAATGGTGGATGCGCCGGGTTAATTTGTCGATAGAAAGCTCATATTAAAATCATAGATAGGCTAAAACAAAGAAACAGAAACATATTTGTAAATGAAAGATTAAAGCTAAAAACGGATTTAACCAGTATTGGCCAAATTCTTGTTATGTATAGCTTAAATTTGAAACAGTAGCCTGAAGTAGAAATTTTTATAATTCTAGTTTAAAGTTCAATGTAATTTAGTGGCTTAACTAATTGTCTTTAAAAATTAACATTTAACTAAAAGAATTTTGGGTAGGTATTATAATAAAATAAAACAAAATTTAGTGCCAACTCGGCGCTCCACCAAAAAAAAAATTAATATTCAGCTTAGTGTATCTACTAGAAAAATAATTTTTTGTGTGGATTTAATAATGATTTCTCTACTGTTGTAAATGTGGGAAATTTTAGCAAATTGTGTAATATTTACAACTAAAACAAAATTTTACTCTGTAGAGTTAACCCGGCGCATCCACCAAAATTAAAAATATTAATAAGCGTGAGGCATCTACTAGAAGAGTATTTTTTGTAAGGATTTTACAATTGCTGTCTTTCTTATGTCGCTCTAAAAACATCAAAAAACTATAAGCTCTTTTTTACGACCATCCTAAAAGCGAGTAAATATCAACTAGAAAAATATTTTTGTATGGATTTTATAAAAATTGCTGGCTTTATTTGCTTGCTTTAAAAATACTGATAAAGCTATAAGCTCACTTTCTCTGCTATTTTAAAAACGAAAAATTTTAACAAATTGTAGTATATTTACTACTAAAACAAAATTTTGCAGTTTATTATTAGCCCGGCGCATCCACCAAAATTAAAAATAATTTTTTAACTTTGCGCGTCTACTAAAAAAATATTTTTTTTGTGGATTTTGTAATAATTGCTAGCTTTATTTGCTTGCTCTAAAAACACTGATCAGCTCTTCTTTTCTACCATTCTATAAACAAAAAATTCTAACAAATTGTGTAGAATTTACTACTAAAACAATACTTTACGGTCTAGAGTTTACCCGGCGCATCCACCAAAATTAAAAATGTTATTTAGCTTGGCGCATCTACTAAAAAAATTTTTTGTGTGGATTTAATAATTGCTGTTGTTACTTTTTGCTTTTTACCATTCTAAAACGAGTTAGTATCAACTAGAAAAAAAATTTTTGTGTGGATTTTATAATTGTCGGCATTGTTTGGTAGCTCTAAAGACATTGATAAAGCTATTACCTCTCTTTATCTAATATTCTAAAAACAAAGAATTTCAAAAAATTGTGTAGTATTTACTACTAAAATAGGATTTCACTGTTTAATGTTAACCCGGCGCATCCACCAAAATTAAAGATAACACAGGGTTTTTATATATATATGATTGTAACATCGTAGGTGGTTCTGGAAATTTTTATTATCACAAATATTCATTGTAATGTCATATTTTCACAACGGAATATTAAAGAATGGTTTCTGGAGTTACTCAATTATCTAATAATAATTAAAATAATAGATAAAAGTATTACAATCATTTATAAAAACCCGGTACTTAGCTTAACGCATTTCCTAGAAGAGTATTTTTTGAGTGGATTTTATAATGGCTGTTTTTATTATGTCGCTCTAAAAACATCGAAAAACTATCAGTCCTTTTTTACTACCATCTTAAAAGCGAGTAAATATCAACTAGAAAAATATTTTTGTATGGATTTTATAATAATTGCTGGCTTTATTTTCTTGTTTTAAAAATACTGATAAAGCTATAAGCTCTCTTTCTCTGCTATTTTTAAAACGAAAAATTTTAACAAATTATAGTATATTTACTACTAAAACAAGATTTTGCAGTTTAATATTAGCCCGGCGCATCCACCAAAATTAAAAATAATTTTTTAACCTAGCGCGTCTACTAAAAAAATATTTTTTTTGTGGATTTTGTAATAATTGCTAGCTTTATTTGCTTGCTCTAAAAATACTGATCAGCTCTTCTTTTCTACCATTCTATAAACAAGAAATTTTAACAAATTGTGTAAAATTTACTACTAACACAATACTTTACGTTCTAGAGTTTACCCGGCGGATCCACCAAATTTAAAAATGTTGTTTAGCTTAGCACATTTACTAAAAAAAATTTTTGTGTGGATTTAATAATGGCTGTTGTTACTTTTTGCTCTTAACTACCTAAAACGAGTTAATATCAACAAGAAAAAAAAATTTTGTGTAGATTTTATAATTGTCGGCTTTATTTGGTCGCTCTAAAGACATTGATAAAGCTATTAGCTTTTTTTATCTAGTATTCTAAAGACAAGGAATTTCAACAAATTGTGTAATATTTACTACTAAAACAAGATTTCACTGTTTAATGTTAACCCGGCGCATTCACCAAAATTAAAAATAATACAGGGTTTTCATAAATGATTGTAACATCGTAGGTGAGTCTGAAAATTTTTAATATCACAAATATTTATTGTAATGTCCTGTTTTTACAACGAAATATTAAAGAATGGTTTCTGGAGTTACTCAATTATCTAATAATAATTATAATAATAGCTAAAAGTATTGCTTTTTATTGACAAAACATTTTTATTTTTTTTACAGCCACCTACAATGCTACAATCATTTATGAAAACCCGGTACTTAGCTTGATGCATTTACTAGAAGAGTATTTTTTGTGTGGATTTTATAATTGCTGTTTTTATTATGTCGCTCTAAACACATCGAAATACTATCAGCCCTTTTTTACTACCATCCTAAAAGCGAGTAAATATCAACTAGAAAAATATTTTTGTATGGATTTTATAATAATTGTTGGCTTTATTTGCTTGCTTTAAAAATAATACTGATAAAGCTATTAGCTCTCTTTCTTTACTATTCTAAAAGCAAAGAATTTTAACAAATTGTATAGTATTTACTACTAAAACAAGATTTCACTGTTTAAAGTTAACCCGGCGCATCCACCAAAATTAAAAATAATTTTTAACTCGGCGCGTCTACTAAAAAAATATTTTTTGTGTGGATTTTGTAATAATTGCTAGCTTTATTTGCTTGCTCTAAAAATACTGATTAGCTCTTCTTTTCTACCATTCTATAAACAAGAAATTCTAACAAATTGTGTAGAATTTACTACTAAAACAATACTTTACGTTCTAGAGTTTACCCGGCGCATCCACCAAATTTAAATATGTTGTTTAGCATAGCGCATCTACTAAAAAAAAAATTTGTGTGGATTTAATAATTGCTGTTGTTACTTTTTGCTCTTTACCATTCTAAAACGAGTTAGTATCAACTAGAAAAAAAATTTTTGTGTAGATTTTATAATTGTCGGCTTTGTTTGGTAGCTCTAAAAACATTGATAAAGCTATTACCTCTCTTTATCTAATATTCTAAAAACAAAGAATTTCAAAAAATTGTGTAGTATTTACTACTAAAATAGGATTTCACTGTTTAATGTTAACCCGGCGCATCCACCAAAATTAAAGATAACACAGGGTTTTTATATATATATGATTGTAACATCGTAGGTGGCTCTGAAAATTTTTAACATCACAAATATTCATTGTAATGTCTTATTTTCACAACGGAATATTAAAGAATGATATCTGGAGTTACTCAATTATCTAATAATAATTATAAAAATAGCTAAAAGTATTGCTTTTTAATGGCAAAACATTTTTATTTTTTTACAGCCACCTACAATGCTACAATCATTTATGCAAACCCGGTACTTAGTATGACGCATTTACTAGAAGAGTATTTTTGTGTGGATATTATAATTGCTGTTTTTATTATGTCGCTCTAAATACATCGAAAAACTATCAGTCCTTTTTTACTACCATCTTAAAAGCGAGTAAATATCAACTGGAAAAAATTTTTGTATGGATTTTATAATAATTGCTAGCTTTATTTGCTTGCTCTAAAAATACTGATCAGTTCTTCCTTTCTACCATTCTGTAAACAAGAAATTCTAACAATTGTGTAGAATTTACTACTAAAACAATACTTTACGGTCTAGAGTTTACCCGGCGCATCCACCAAATTTAAAAATGTTGTTTAGCTTAGCGCATCTACTAAAAAAAAAATTTGTGTGGATTTAATAATTGCTGTTGTTACTTTTTGCTCATAACCATCCTAAAACGAGTTAGTGTCAACATGAAAAAAAATTTTTGTGTAGATTTTATAATTGTCGGCTTTATTTGGTCGCTCTAAAAACATTGATAAAGCTATTAGCTTTTTTTATCTAGTATTCTAAAAACAAGGAATTTCATCAAATTGTGTAGTATTTATTACTAAAACAAGATTTTACTATTTAAAGTTAACCCGGCGCATCCACCAAAATTAAAAATTATTTTTAATTTAGTGCATCTACTAGAAAAATATATTTGTATTGATTTAATAATTGCTGTCTTTATTTTGTCTCTCTAAAAACATTGAAAAAACTATTAGCTCTCTCTTATTACCATCCTAAAAGCAAGCAAGTATCAGCAATAAAAATATTTTTTTGTATGATTTTTATAATAATTGCTGGCTTTATTTGGTCGCTCTAAAATTACTGATAAAGCTATTAGCTCTCCTTCTCTACTATTGTAAAAACTAAGAATTTTAACAAATTGTGTAGTATTTACTACTAAAACAAAATTTTATTATTTAAAGTTAACCCGGCGCATCCACCAAAATTAAAAATAATTTTTAACCTGACGCATTTTTTAGAAAAATATTTTTTGAGTGGATTTATTAATTGCTGTCTTAATTTTGTCTTTCTAAAAACTATTAGCTCTTTCTCACTACCACCCTGAAAGCGAGTACGTATCAACGAAAAAAATATTTTTTGTGTGGATTTTATAATAATCGCTGGTTTTATTTGGTCGCTCTAAAGACACTGATAAAGCTATTAGCTTTTTTTCTATCATTCTAAAAACGAGAAATTCTAACAAATTGTGTAGTATTTTCTGGTAAAACAATATTTTACTGTATTGAGTTAACCCGCCGCATCCACCAAAATTAATTTTTTTTATGTTTTGGTTTAGATTTTATAATAGTAGCTAATTTTATTTTGTCGCTCTAAAGACATTTAAAAAGCTATCATTTCTCTTTCTTTACCATTTTAAAGACTAGCAATTTTTGCAAATTGTTTACAGTTTTTACTACAAAAACAAATTTTATTGCTAACCCGGCGCATCCACCAAAATCTCGCTCGGCGCATATACCAAAAAATAATTTTTTGTGGCTATTATAATAATATCTAGCTTTATTTTGTCGCTCCCAACACATCGAAAAAGCTATCAGCTCTCCCTCTCTACGAACTTCCGATTAGTTTGAGCCATAAACTTAGAAATATGTAGTTCGGAAACTTTCTATTTTTATAACCGTGTCTCTATAGGCGGCACCTTAACGAGCGATGGGGATTTTATGTTTGCAAAACTCTAGCGAGCATTTTTTTTCGATCGTGCATATATACATTATTCAGAGATTTTTCAACATTTATTTTTCATCAAGTTTATTAATAATCAGCACTCGATTTAGTTGCTTGAATTATGGAGAAGTTTTAAGTGCACTGATTATATGGATTTACACAGTCGGGGTTAAAAAATTGATATGTATTTGAATTCCAGTCGGGATTCGATTATAACAGATTTATATGGAAATGCGGTTTTATCTAGATTATAAAAATTCTATCGTTTTTAGTCTGCGGCTTTTCTACAAATGAAGTATTCAAGGATTTATGAAAGTTGGGAAAATGGGAGGTTTTAGTCGCTGGAAATGTTTATTTTCTTCTATAACTCAGATATTTAGAAGAGTCTCAAAATATTTAGAGATAATATAGAATTTAATAAATTTGACTGTCTAAAGTGGAAAAAGACCAAAAAATTAGCAACAGGTTTGAAAATTTAAGAAAACAAAAACAAATTTGAAATACTTCTAAAAACGATCTAGAGAATATTAGAAAATTAAAACTAAAGTCATAAAAAAAAACAGAAACATTTAGAAAGCGTACAAACTAGAAACCGTTCAGAAGAACAATAGAAGTTTTTAGATAAATTTTAACAACAATGACTAAAAAGATATAAAAAGAAAAGAAGTTTTTAGTTTTGAAAAAAATTGAAAAAGAAAAATTCTAGAAAAACAAAAATAACTTGAATGACGATTGGAAGAAGAATATAAGCAAGAAAAAAAGGTTCTAGCAATACAAGAACAAAAATTTTGAAACAGAAACAAAGATTTAGATAATTCTCTAAAAACAGTTAAAAAAACTACTATAACTCTTGCCACTTCTTTCTTGACATATATTAATTTCTGAAGATTGCGAAAGTACATTATCTACTTTAAAAAGCAACGTTTAGAAGAAGAAGAAAAAGAATTAAGGAGGAATGTTTAGAAGACACAGAAAATCAGAGCAATATTCTATAAGAATAATAAAAGTTTCTGGAAGTATTAATCTAAAATAATAACGAAAGTTTTAGACGTATTTGAGAAACGACAACTAGTAGAAGAGGAAATAAAAAATTAGAATAAATTAGAAGACATCTAAAATAACAAAAAAATGTTTAGAAAGATTTAGAAAAGCGACGGCTTAGAAAATATAAAAATAGAAAGCATTTAGAAACCAAAAAAAAAGAAAAATTTGGAAAACAATTTTAAAACAGTTTGAAAAAAGAGACTACATAAAAACGGCATTTAGAAGGAAAAGAAGAATTTAGGAAACGATGTTTAATAAAAAAAAATTATAAAGTGTTAATCTTTAATAATAAAGAAAGTCTTTGATAAATTTTAGAAACGACGGCTGGTAGAAAAAGAAATAAAGAAATTAGAACAAATTAGAAAACAACTAGAAAAACAAAAAAGGATTTTAGGAGAATTTAGAAAAGCGCCGGCTAAGAGAAAGTTAAAATAAAAGAATTTTTCAATTCAACATAGAAAAAACTTGGAAAGCAATTTTAAAACTGTTTGAAAAAAGAAGCTACATAAAAACAGCGTTAAAAAGAAAACGAAAAATTTGGGGAACCTACGCTTAATTGAAAATAATTATAAAGTATTAATATAGAAAAATTTAAAAAAATTTAGAAGAATTTAAGAA
The DNA here is from genome assembly GCA_029207805.1 of Tribolium confusum. NCBI lineage: Eukaryota > Metazoa > Arthropoda > Insecta > Coleoptera > Tenebrionidae > Tribolium > Tribolium confusum. The sequence continues at coordinate 12,685,850 of JALGAY010000008.1, read as the reverse complement.
ACGACGACTGGTACAAGAAAAATAAAAAAAATAAACAAGTTAGAAGAAATCTAGAAAAACAAACAGAAATTTTAGGAGGATTTTAATAGGTGACGGATAAGAGAATATAAAAATAGAAGAAATTTTTAATTTAAAAAGAGAACAAAAATTTGGAAAACAATTTTAAAATTGTTTGAAAAAACTACATAAAACCAGCCTTCAGAAAAAAACAAAGAATTTGGAGAGCGACGTTTCGTTGAAAAGAATTATAAAGTATTAATCTATTAAAATTAAAAATGGTTTAGAAGAATTTAAGAAACGACGACTCATAGAAGAAGAAATAAAAAAAATTAGCACAAATTAGAAGACATCTAGTAAATCAAATGAAGATTCTAGAAAAATTAATAAACGCCGGATTAAAAAAAATAAAAATTGAAGAAATTTTTAATCTAAAAAAAGTAGAAAAAATTGGAAAACAATTCTAAAACTGTTACAAAAAAAACTACATAAAAACAACGTTTAAAAAAAATTGGCACACGACGGACGTTTCGTTGAAAAAAATTATAAAGTGCTAATCTATAAAAATAAGGAAAATTTTAGAAGAATTTGAAAAACGATGACTTGTGGAAGAAGAAATAAAGTAATTATAACAAGTTAAAATAAAAAGCATTCAGAAAAACAAAAAAAGATTTTAGGCGAATTTGGGAAAGCGAAGAACAAGAAAATATTAAAATAGAAGTTATTAATTTAATAAGAAAAAAAATTTGGAAAACAACGTTTAAAAAAACAGAAAAACAAAACAAACAAAAAAAGTTTTAAAGAATTTGAGAAAAAATAGTGGGAAAAAAAATAAAACAATTTGTAGAACATCTAGAAGAACAAAAGCAGTTTTTAGAAGAACTGGGAAGACACAAAAACTAAAAGTGTTTTTAATAAAATTTTAAAAGCGAAGAAATACTAGAAATTATAGAAAAACGTAAACGAATTTGTAAGATTTTGAATGACTGGAAGAAAAAAATGAGCAAAAAAATTTTTAGAAAAACAAAAAATGATTTTAAAACTGTTTGAAATAAAAAAATAACTACTAAAATATTAGTCCGCATTTTTTTATATAAACATCTTTTTGTGAAATGCATCAGTTTTTGAATATCACTGAAGTACATTTTTCAAAAATGGCGTTACGACGAAAAATAATAATTTAGGAAACGACGTTAAAAAAAAGATGATCTTGATAATAGAAAACATGATAAAAAAATATTTTATAAAAATAAAAGAAGGTTTTAGAAGAATATGAAAAACGATGATTTGTAAAAAAAATAAATAAAAATTAAGAACAAAAATTTGAAAAGCGACGGCTAGTAAAATATAAGAATAAAAAAAGTTTTTATTTAAAAAAAGAGAGAAACTTGAGAAACATTGTTTAGAAAAAATACAAATACAAATCAAGGTTCTATAAAAAAAAAAGTTTGAAAAGAAAATTGATAAAGAAGACAAATGATATTTTCGAAACAACTTATAAAATTTGTAGAAAAACAAAAACATTTTGTAAAAGCTTAAATGACATTTAGAAAAAAAAAGATTTGCAGAAAAAATAAGAATTTCTTTTATTTTTGCACTTAGGAGTACGAAGAAAATTCAGAACTGCATCTAGAAGATTATTTCTCAACAGAATTGGTTTAAAAAATTGTTTTTAAAATTTATAAAAATCTTACTTAAAGAGTAGTTAGTAGAAATGTTACAGTCACTTAATATGCTGCAATTTATCTTGGTGCACTGGATTTAATTTTTTTGTAATCTTTAGTTATTGAATAACGCATAATTTGGCACGTAATCTGTCTCCTTCATCCGGATTTTTTCAGTTATTTTTGCTGTATAGGAAATTTGTCCTGTCACCTGTTTTAACATGTTTGGCTATATCTTCGAAATCTCGAAATGATTGATGTGCGACATGTCGTCGAACCGCACGTGCGATATCTCTCAGTCTTCATTAAATCCGAAATGTTTTTATTTGGTCAGCTAGAAAAAGGACATGCAACATCCGGTGCCGCCACCAGAAGCGATAATAGAAAAGACCAGCTGCTACCGACACGGAACTCTAACTTTTAATTAAATGACGTTTAATTCTATTTCACGCTTAAATGCAATCAATGACACTGAGAGATATTTGACCTTTCAACTCTCTTCTGCAATGAATCTATGAATAACGTTTTTGTAATTAAAAAACCCAAAATACCGGCCTGGAAAAATTATTTTCGGCTTGATATTTATGTCATCGGGAGAGTCGAGATTATCAATCATAAATAAGAGGAATATTCTCGTAAAGCATGGCGTAAGCGGGTTATTTTTGTGAGTGTGTGTGTGTTGGTGTAATAAATATTCAAAGAATTGAAAAAAGGCAGATTTCCGAATGCAATATAAACCAATATTTGTATAGGAGAATAATAAAGTACCGAAGAAGAATATACAAACAAACCCATCGTATCATTTCCGTTGCTTGCTTTTGTTCTACAATTCTCTCATATCCTCTTTATTTTCTCTTCGGATAACCAGTTTGTCAGCCTCAGCAAATATGGACGCGATACATTGAAATGTAATTACCTCAATTCGCACAATTTAGAGAAATCAAATTCGTTTTTGCGCTTCAGACAACTTATCTGAATTTGGGAGTTTCACTCAGTAAATTATTTTAATCGATAAGCTATAATTTATTACATTTTGGCTAGATTTACGGTCGAGTGAAACTAGAACGGCCAGCTGTGTTACTGACATATTGAACGGTCACGGTTGGCAGTACTGATTTTCATAACAATTTCCAATCATTGTTTTTGATTTATTACAGAGTTTCTGATGCTTGAAAATTTTTTAAATAATTACTTGTAGCTTCTCTGAGTATCTGAGTTATTTAAACAAAAGAGAATTTTAACAACGATCAAAATATAAGAGTTTTATAAATTTGAAAATTTGAAAATTTTTTAAATAATTACTTATAGCTTCTTTGAGTATCTGAGTTATTTAAACAAAAGAGAATTTTAACAACGATCAAAATATAAGAGTTTTATAAATTTTATGATATTTTATTTGTAGATATAGACTAGAAACAACAGAATTTTAATAATCGAGATCAATAACTAGATAAATAAATAAATTTTGATTAAAAACAATCTCTAACAAATTAAAATAAAATTGTTAGAATAAGAGGAAAATCTTATAGAATACATGCTGATATTGCAAGTCTTTTAACCGGCGTTAGATTTTTTTTAGTTGCTGTTTTGCAGGATGTATAACTGCTTTTTTCTGTTAACAAATAAGATCTGTACTATGCTGTTGTTTTACATAGAAATTTAAATTAACTTTGATTGTTAACTGGTCGAATATAACTCCACCACTCTATCATTTTGTTAAAAATGTGGACGATCAAACTGTGGTTTAAGCAGGCAATTTTCAAACGTCAGAGTTTTTAACATCAAAGACAAAATAATCGTTGTGCTTTGTAAAACACTCATATCCGGTCAGGCAGCTGCCGTAAAAACTGCATGGATTTCACACGATTTTTCCGGCTTTGTATATTGTATTTGTTGCTGTCAAATGTCAGGCTTTAATTAACTAATCCGTTTATTTAAAGGCATTTCATGTAAATAGCTCGAAACAATACAGACTTTGATGGCGCTTTAACGGATTTGATGATACCGAGATGATAAACCAGCGAGATTAATTTCAATAATAGAGAATTTTTTTATTTAAAACACCATTTTTAGATTTTGTAATTTTCTGGTTTTAACTAGCGTTTCTAGATGTCGTTATAGAGAACATCTTCTGTAAAAATAACAGTTTATAGCATTAAAAAAACCTTTAAAATAAATAATAAATGGTAATGCTATTCCGTAAACATGAGTTTGTTATTTTATAACTGTTATAAATAGCAGTAACAAACTGTTATTTTACTTACAAAATAACAGTTAGTTTTAGTATAAACTGTTATTTTCAAATGTTAAAAACATTACAACAGTTAAAATTAACAGTTTAAACATAACAGCTACTTTTAACTGTTATTTTAAACAAACTGAAACCGATGGTAACTGTTATTAAAAAATAACAGTTTTAAACTAACAACCTAAAGTTAACAGTTAAAAAAATAACATGTGTTTTAACTGTTATTTTAACAAAAAAGATAATAACTGTTTTTAAAAAATAACAGATTGAAACTAATGAAAAAAATATTTGTTTAAAAATAACAGCTACTTTTAACTGTTATTTTAAATTGACTGTAACCGGTGGTAACTGTTATTGAAGAAATAACAGTTTTAAACTAACAACCTAAAATTAGCAGTTAAAAACATAAGATGTGTTTTAACTGTTATTTTAGCTGAAGAGGTTATAACTGTTATTAAAAAAATAACAGATTGAAACTAATAGAATAAAAATATTTGTTTAAAAATAACAGCTATTTTTAACTGTTAATTTAAAATAACAGTAACAGGTAATAACGGTTATTTTTTTAAAATAACCGTTTTGACATATTTTTATAGAGTCCAAACCATTTTAATCAACCAGATAAGTCAAAATGTTATTCAGCTACTATAATTAGTATACCTTCTGTTCGTTGCATTCCTTTAAGTTTAAAAACGTTTTTAGATGCGTCATAACCGTCCGTTTTATTAATAAAATTAGTACCGGGGCGTTATAATCCGTCCCTCGCACATAACTCCGATAATTAGGAAGCGGCGATGGCGGCGGCGGCTCCAAGCTCGTTAACTTGTCGATCTGTTGAACAATGGTCAACCGTCGGTCTACAATAAGCAGCTGCGGCCGCCGTTGAGATAACAACCCGATTGCGGCTAAGGTCTGCTCTGGGACCGTCGCTCTAACCCTTTATCAAGCCGCCCCCGACCGCCCCTTTTGGCCATATATCTGCTATTTTACACCCGTTAAACAATGAACGTCGTAAAGCGCCGACCTGAATTACGAGATTGCCGAGGTAATGCCCGAGCTGCGTCCTACATTCACCCGGAAAAATTTGTCCCAGGACAAGAGATAATTGTTAAGTTATTGTACCGGAATCGGGCAGGGAGGGTGCAAGGGGGAGATAAGTGCCGCTTAGGTGGCGAGGGTAGCCAAGTTTTGGAGTGATTTAACGAGCTAAGTATACTCGAAGAGAATTAAAATTGCCCGGAAGGAATTTACTAATTTTTAGAGATGTTTTGCACTTAAAAAAAAATGTAATAAGATAAAATACTAAAACACAAGAGAAATGTTTTTAAATACTATTTTTTCTCAGTTTTAATAATATTTAAATGGTATTGTTGTGTGATTTGTTGAAAATTGTCGCCTACAACAAAGCTTCAGCCAATTAAAACCACTTTAAGCTGGTCAAGTTGCCAAGTCTGGTGTTAGGAAACCACCCACCTCTCAAAATGCCGTTCAAAAATCTGAAATATGTTTTCGTTTATTCCACTTCTTTGAAAAATCTCTGTTAATTTCGAGGAAAAATCGTTTCGTTTAAAAAATGTTTTTCGATTTATTTCCATCTCGTCTGGTAGTTACATTTCGCCTAAAGTTGGACGTTTCTAATTCTGCTAAAATATGACAAAGGCCTGTGTAGTAGCGGCCTTTCGATAAATTCCTGTGAAGAGCTTTACGCCTCCGGCGTTTGATGAAGAATTCATCCCTTTGCCACATCCAGCTTTCGGTCGCGTAAACAGGAAATAAGGCCGTTTCCACACATGTAAAGCGCAAAAGGATTATTATGAAGAGCACAGGTTAGAGACGATCAGGGAGTTTTACGACCGCAACATGCTCAGAGAGAGTGAGAAAACGGACAGCTGTCTTAAGTTTGGACACGAGCTTTACTAGCTAGGTCGAAGACCTATTAGGACTTTTTCCGGATTAACTCTGTTCTGTCAATTAGTGATGTAACCAAGTTTGGGAAGATATCTATTTATGAAAGAAAGCTAAAAAAAATTTGTACTCATTGCTTAGGAAACACCACCTACGCACTTGTCACTCAATTTGGAACTTCTCTTTTCCAGTTGAGGTTTTCCTCTTGCATGTAAAACTCGCAAAATACACTAATTTTGACATTCTAAAAATTACTGGAGTTAAAAATAAATAAATTGGAGGCATAAAATTGTAAGCGCATTGTATATTTCTAGACGAAATTTCAGAAAAAGCCTAAATTTTTAATTTTTAAATTTTTTTTTGGGTAAGTGTTATCTATTGGACTTTAGAAATAATGTTAAACAATGTCAAATGTCAAAATACCAAAGAAATGAATTAAATGTCTAATAAATAAGTACAGACTGTCTCAACGGTCCGAAAAAGCTCTATAACTTGTTTAAGTTAGGATATACTAACTTTCTTTAGATTATAGTTTCTGCTGCACATTTTAAATATATTGCGGTTTATATACAGCGTGTCCCAATAACTAAAATTATGTTTAAATAGAATTTACTTCGTTTGACTTTATTTTTGGATTATAAGTTACTGTCTATTTTTTTTTATAAAACCACCAACATTGCATTTTCTCTCAAAAGTGATTTGGCAATCTAGCATTTATCTGACATGGGGTAAAATAAGGGTAATGACAAGGCGTGCTCTGTGACAGACACGAAAACAAGTTATGTTGGCAATGTGTCAAATTCAGGGGGTCTCAACTCAATTCGAATGGAACGCCATAGACTTGTTTTTTCCTTGGGCTTCGCCGTGCCCAACGACAGATGTCGGTGTTGGTAGTGGGGCTTCATGCAGTAGGTATGCAGTTTATTGTAAGAAAGTTGCGATTTTTCATTTACGTTATGTTATTTGGTTTTTATTGATAAATGATGCTAATTTTTAGGACCAATGTTGTCTTTAATTGGAGAATTGACCGTGAAAAAGCTCTGTCCAGCAGCTTACAAACTTCACCACGAAATTGTCTCATAGCTATTTGGAAAACTTGTCTGGCTTGCTACAGATATTTGCTTTCACATCACAAAACAGAGATCAAGAACATATTTTATTCAGAGTTTAACAAATTTTAAAGAAATAAAATAAAGTATTGAGTAAAAAACAAGTTTAGGAAGTTAGTTTTCTGAAGAAGAAGATTTTGCCTCAAAAACTTCTATTACATTGTAAGGAGTACTTTGATTACCACCATCATCACTCTCATCATCACTGCTGGAATCGTAAATCTTTCATTTTCTGTGTCCGTCTCCGAGTCAGCCAAGTTAATTATTACAGGCGGAATATCATTTACACTAAAGTCCCCCATTTCTTTTCTCCAATCTTCCAAAATCAAATTTTCACAGTGTCTTATACTGTTAGACCACATATCTGTTGAAAAGTCGGCTAAAGCATCGTTCCAAATATTTCTGACACGATCTTTGTCTTCCGATTTTTCGTTGATTTTTTTATTATATAACCGTTTACAGAATGCCCAAGCTAACTCAATGGGATTGTATTCGCAGTGATAAGGTGGTAATCGGAGTACATCTACTCCATGACTCAAAAGGATTTCATCAATTTCATATTTAGTCTCTACATTTGCCAATGTAGGTTCTATCAATTCCCATAACAGCTGTTTTGTGTATTTTTTATTGTAAGGAACATGCATTTTTTCCAAAAAAGCTTGCATGTCAGCCTTTTTTGACAAACGCGTTAGAGGTTTTTCAAGGCGCATTGAATGGTAGGGCGCATTATCTATAACAACAACCACTTTGGGCACTTTGTCATCGCACTAAAGATAACCTCTTGCCGGCAATAACTGATCTGTCACCCACTCTCTGAAGAGTTGTCCATTCATGGTCTTTATCACTGTTGGTTGAAAAAAATAAAAGACTACATCCATCTAAAAAACCCGACGAACACCCTGCATGTAAAATAGTGTATCGCCGCCCTTCAGATGCGTTAACTTTAAAAAGGTGTGATACAGCGTCATCATTTACCCAAGTTCTTTGTTTGGATCCATACTGGTACAACCACGTTTCATCTAAGTAGATAAATTTAACGTTTGCAAAATTTTCTTTATAATGCAGGTATTTTTTCAGAAATCTGATTTTTTTTGCAACAATCATAGGTTTTTGTGTTAAAACTTTTCGGGTATCCTCATATTTATATTTATAGCCCATCGATTTGAGATACTTATAGAAAACACTTCTACTGCTTGTAAATTCAAGCTCTTCTTTGGCGTATTTATACAACGTGTCTACAGTGAAGTAAGTTCCATTTGTTTTCAGTCTGTAAATTTCTCGACTTAAATCTTTTTTTAAAAAGTGGTCTTCATACTCAGGAATTTGAAATTTTTTTCTTCCTCACTTCCCTTTTGAACATGTAAGTGCTTTTCCTCTCTTGTTGATACTTCATAATTTAAGGATATGGGAGCGGGAGACCTATTGTTTGGAAAAAAGAAGGATGTGTGATTTAGACTGAATTGGAGATAGGATGGATTTTGCTCTACTTAAAAGGAAAAGTTGAGAATACTTACCGAAAAAATCTTTGCTAGTTTGTCTTCCAATTGACGACCACTTAGATGTGGTCCTAACTCTTTTATTTCGTGATAGCACCGTATTACCGATTGCTTTTCTTTGATATCAAGCAAATTTCGCCGTTTTCGTGGCATTGTGTCAAATTGTTTAAAATAATCTGACATCTGACATAAATTAAGACAGATGTATTACAAACCCAACAAATAAAAATTACTATTGTAGGGAAATTAATTTAATACCAACATAATGCAACAGGTGGTGGTTTTATAAATAAAAATAGACAGTACTTTAATAAAAGTTGTTTTCATTTATCTGTTATCAATTTTGGATTGTGGCGTTTTTTTACCAGAATTTTTAAAATGCAAAGGTTTGTCTAAAAATTCGTATTTTTTAAATGCTTGCATGCGAGTTAAAGTAAGTAACGCCGTTTGATTTTTGAATGTTTGCCGTATCTTTTAAGTGTTTACTCAACAACCTGTGCCTACTGCGATTTTTTAAACATGACAAATTAAAAATATTAAAAACTCATTGTTTTCAAATGGCACTTTCTATTTATTGTTCGTTTGACAAGCTTTCCATCAAATTAGATTTTGTATAGTGTAGTGTAAAATGCTAAGTTGCTATTCTACATTAACTAAATTTCGAAAAAGTTCTGTTTTGAACAACAAAAATCAAGTGGACCTTATGCACAACAAAATTTAACACAAAAAATAAACAAAAGTATGGAATTGGAAATTTTTTGTTCCAAGAAAAGGTACAATATTGTGCACAATTGAGCTACAGAAAAAATTAGGCAAAAGCTAACATATCGCAGAGCAGTAACCCAATTTAGTAGAAAAATGTAAAAACATTAACAAATTAAAAAAAAACATTAATGCTATTTTACAATTTTCTTTATAAGAGATGCTCAAAAATATTATCATTTTCTTCAATACAAGTATGCAGTCTTCGTCTGCACTTCAACCAACATGCGTATATCACGGGACGGTCTACTGAAACGACTCTGCATGAGTGTATCTACAATTGAAGGCGGGCTGGACAGTGGACTGTATGTCTCGGGAACTTTCCTAGACATTGAGGGAGCATTCGACAATGCTTCTTTCGAGTCTATGTGTAACGCATTAGAGAAGCAAAATGCGGACCCAACCTTGGTCAAATGGATTCGCACAATGCTGTCTAATAGATTTATCAGAGCGAGTATAGGCTTATTCTCTGCTACAGTAATTGCTACTAAAGGGTGTCTTTAAGGGAGTGTACTATCCCCTTTGCTATGAGACCTCACAGTAGACGATCTTATTCACAAGTTCGACGAACTTGGCATATAATGCCAGGGCTATGCTGATGACATAGCCATTCTGGTAAAAGACAAATTTCTCAATGTGGTTAGATAGCTCACAGGTGGAGCACTCAGACTCGTTGAGAAATGGTGTAATTTCCATGGCCTATTGGTAAATCTGAAGAAAACAGACCATGTTATTTTTACCAGAAAACGGTGGGACCATTATGTGGCCCCTCTGCTTTTCGTCGAACAGCTACGTGTAGATCGTGAGGTTAAATATTTGGGGGTTATTTTAGACTTCCGTTTGACCTGGAGATCACACGTAGAAGAACAGATGCGAACAGCTACGAACACGCTCTAGGCGTGCAGAGGAGCTGTTGACAGAACCTGGGGTCTTTCACCCCGCGTTATGACTTGGCTCTACAACTATGTTGTCAGACCAATAATCACGTACGGCTCCCTTGTCTGGTGGAACATATCGAGTGCGTCCTGGGCCAAAAAGTGTTTGGCACGGGTCCAGCGTTTGGCCTGCCTGACAATCACAGGGGCCTTCCGAACTACACCGTCCGCAGCCATGGAGCTCATTGTGGGGATTCGGCCACTTCATTTAGTTGTGGAAGAGTCTGCTGCAATGGGTTTCCTACGGCTTCGCGGTACAAATGAGTGGAAAACAGCAACCGGAAAGGGTCATCGGACAATATTCACTAGGATGTTAAATTTGGACTCCATTTTTGAAATGGGGGACGACAGTATGACCTTCAGGATTGCTACAAACTACAACATTACTACGTGACAACTGGTGTTAGAAAACGAGCAGATTCAGAACGGGGAACTGGCTCATCTGCTATACTGACGGGTCGGTTTACTTCAATGGGGCGAGCTCAGGGATATTTATATGTGGGCTCAGTGTTGAAATTTCAATACCTTTGGGCAAACATGTTGACGTTTTTCAAGCGTAAATCTTTGCTTTACTCGCTTGTGTGACTGAGTACGTGCAGAGGGCTCTATAAAAACAGTCAGGCTTCGCTGCAGGCCTTGCAATCGTGCAGGTACTCATTGAAGCTTGTTTGTGAATGTCACAACAGAGTACAGGAACTGGCGGAGTGCAACAAAAAAGTTGTACTTTGCTGGGTACCAGGACATTGTGGTCTAACGGGTAACGAGAGGGCTAACGTTTTGCTCGAAAGAATTTACAAATGGACTTTATCGGGGCAAACCGGCTTTTGGCGTTACCAAAAGACGGCAGAAACACACACTTCATAAGTGGATAGAATTCCGCCATCTATCTCTCTGAATGGCAGTTTCAAGAAAGCATGCGGCAATCCAAGCTTTTTATTAAAGAACCGGACAAGGCACGCAGTGAAAACCTGATGCGTCTCAACCGTAGAGACCTTCAGTTAGTAGAAGACATGTACACGGGACATTGCCTACGAAAAAGACACCTGCACGTCATTGGATTCGTCAGGACGAGATTGGCAGAGGTTGTGCTGAAGATGAAGAAATTCCTCTTCGCAATCTCTGTTACCGCCCATTTGCAGACATCAGTGATTCACACTTGGGCTCCCGATATCTGAAGCGCAATGTTATCGAGAAGACTTTTGCAGACAAGATACTGAGCTTCATCAGAGGCACAGGGCTACTACAGTAGTGCTATTTCAAGAGGTTGCACACAATGGGCGTAGGCCTCGATGTGCGGCTCGCGCTTCGGGCCCCTCTTGTCAAGAAAAAAAAAATAAAGACACTCATATTTATTTAATTTTTATTCTCGTGTCTTAATAGCAATTATTAAATGCTCGTTGCATAAAATCTTATTTTCAAACTGTATTAAGTTATTAAAAAACGCATAACAAAACCACAAACATCCTATTTTTACTAATTTACCTAAAACTCTAAATAACGATGAGTGTGTTATTACAAAATATTATATAAAACCACATATCCACAAAATAAATACCTATTTTAAGCTGGAAAATGTGGGCTGGATGTTATTATTTAATAACTTGTCCGCTTTTATATGGTTCAATGGTTAGTTAACTATTCCAGTAATATTATATTGTGTGGTAGTAATTTAAAATGAGGGCTTAGGGAGATAATTTAACACTATTTTCTATTATAACAACAATAGGAATAATTAGAATTTTTTTTATTAATATTACTGGCTAACTCAACAAATTGGTTTCTCAAATTTACAGTTTTCTAATTTTTCAGTTTAAAATATTTTTTTTGTTTCTAAAATTTTTATATTTATAGTTTATTAAAATTCTTTGTTTTTCAGTAACTGAGTTGTCAGTTTTAAATTTTTTAACTTTAAGACATTCTAGTTTGTCTGGATTTTTAATTTTTAATTTTTTCAGTTTTTAGCTTTAGTTTTTTCAGTGTTTCAGTTTCTAATTTTTTCAGTTTTCTTAACAAAACTTAAGACATTAACACCTAGTAATAAAAACAATTATAATAACGTAAAACTTTTTCTTTAATAACTCTCAATTATCATTACATCCCCAATTTTCTCTCCCCTAATTTTGGAATGAGAAATGTTTTGTACCTGGAATTAGTGTTTGCTTCCAAGTCCCAACTTAATAATCACAACTAAGTTCGACTCAACTCACTTAAAGTCGCTAATACTCTTGGAAGTCAATCCATCCTAGTCTTTGTCTTCCCTCTACCAGAATTCTAGTTCTCTAAAGCCTCCCAATCAAAAAGTCTTGAACACAACCGCTGAAGCTTTTAATGAGCCGATTCTCGCTCCGGTTAATTGATAATCTCTGAAATCACCTCAGTGGGACTCAAAACTCGTAACAACGCACAAGAAAATTACTAACTCTATTTGTGGAATAGCTCCACGATGAGTTGTTCAAGACGTGAAACCTTCTCATGCGTAAGCGACTCTTAAAACTACAGTTTAGGTGTCATAAAAAATATCGTGGAGCACACAAGTGCAAATTTTTACTTTTTCCCAGTTGCAGTGTTGATTTGAAACCAGTGATCAGAAAATTAATCAAAAAAAACTTATTTTGAATTAGAAAATTAAAAGAATTAAAAACTGAAAATTTAGGAAAATTTAAGACATTGAATAGAATTTTTAAAAACGCTACAAACCAAAAATTAAAAAGTGTAAAAAACTGAGTTTTTAAAAAATAAGTAAAATAAAATGTTCTAAAACAAAGTCTGAAAAGCTGAGTTTAAGTAAACGTTTAATAAAACATTTAAAACGCAAAATATAAAAAACAATAAATTTACAAAATTTTGAATTTAAAAAACTGAAAGCTGAGTCTGAAAAACTTAAAAAAACCAAAACAATTTAACTAAAAAATTAAAAACATAAGGAAATTTTACCAAATCTGTAAAAGTAAAAATTGAGAACGAAGCAAAATCAAAAAATAAACTAGAATCTTCTTAATCTAGAAAAAAATTTTTTAGGCTGTATTTTACTTAAAATTTCTAATAATTATAAATAAATAACTTCTAATTGTGATCCTATTTGCGTAGAAATTTTAGTTATAAACTCAAATCCTTGTTTCAGGTGTTGAAAGCTTGAAGGACGTGTCAGTGACAATCCCCCCAGCTGTCAAAATAATGGACACTGTGACGCTCCAATGCCGGTATGACCTGCAAGGCGAGCCATTATACACCGTAAAATGGTACAAAGGCGGTCAGGAGTTTTTCCGCTACATCCCCAAGGAGCTCCCCAGCACCCAAGTATTTCCACTTCCTGGAATTAACGTTGATGTAAGTCCCCCTCTGCTTAATAATTATTCAAAATGCGCTTAGACTGTGATTACACTGCGGTCATCATCATCTAAAATGTATAATGATGTGCCTAGCTGGTGGTGGGATTCGCTTAGGTGGGATGCTCCCGTGACTACGATTATCCTCGCTTCGCTAAATTATGTTTAAATTAGAATTTTTTAGCGGAAATTGCCGGGATTTTTTTACACCGGCGGTAATAGAAAATGTCACTAACAGGAAGCGAGACGATTAAATTGAAGCGAATTAATTAACATTTTTTTGATCGGAAAGGGGTAGTGGAATTACGGGAAGATGTTTAACTGACGGGTTTTAATATAAAGTTGCTAAAGAAAATCTAGGAAAAAATTTATCAAATTTATTTAGAAAAAAATATTGTGGAGACATTATTTACTGACAATTTTGGGTTTTAAAAAATTGTTGAGAAAACTTGAAAAATTATAAAAACAATCTCAGAGAATTCAGATTTTTACGAGTTTTTTAAAGCGAGAGAAATTAAAGCACACATAAAGCTCAATGTACACAATGATTTCTTTGTTTTGCTGGAAACGAAGAAAGATGTTTAATTAAAGAAACCATTAATTCTTACTTTCTAAAGTTGAACGAATAGTATATTACGTCGTAGAAGGGTAGGAAGGGCGTAAAACAAGGATGAAGGCTGCTAATGTCTTTATCCCTATGCGGTACACCTATTTTGCTCATTTTTAATTAAATTAACGTCAAACAAATAGTTTTTACATAAATATTAAGCACAAACAACAAATTTTTTGCTTTAGGATGGAAAGTAACACTTTCTGTCAGATTGTGGGGGCTGTTGATATTTAAGTTTGTTTTAAAAACACTTTAGAACGGTTTGGGACTAAACTAAGCAAGCGCAATAGAGAGTTTGGTGTGCTAAAACGCTTTTGAACTGTTTCAAACTAACTAAACACTATTTTTGTTATTAAAAATAGACGGAAAATTACCAGAAATTTTATATCAAAAGTAATCAATGTTAATTAATTTTTTTGGTTAATTGAATACTGTTTTTTAGTTTTTGTTTTTGTAGTTTTAGTGTGTTAGTCATTTACTACTTTATTTAATTTTTAATTTTGTTTTCTATTTATTTTTATAGTGGCTATTTTTTAGGTTTTTGCTTACTATTTTTTAAATTCTCACTCATTTTTAAATTTTTTAGTTTCTTAATTTTGTAATTTATTAAAGTTTTTTAGTTTGCTAATTTAACTCTTAATTTAAGAGAGTTTTAGGCTGACAAGTATCTACTAATTGCGTTATCAATTTTTCAGTTTGTCATTTTGTAAATTTTAAAGTTTCAGATTTTAGAATCTTTGACTTTTCAGTTTTTAAATTTGCTAATTATTTAGATTCTTACTTATTCAGTTTTCAGTTCTTTGTTTTTTAATCAATAATTTTTTCAGTTTTTAAAAATTTATATATATGTATTATATCCAACTTTATTAAATTCTTTATTTTTTAGCTTTTTATTATTGTTTAGTGACTGAAATTCTCAATTTTCTAGTGTTGTGTATTGCAGTATTTTAATTTTTGACAATACACTAGAACTTGCAGAATATTTTTGTATTTTCTCATTTTTCAGTTACTCAAAAGCTAAGTTTTTCAGTTTTGTTCTGTTTTAATTTTGAATTTTTTACTTTCAGAATTTAGACTTTTTAGGTTTTCAGTTTTTAAGTGTGTTTTAGGTTTTTTTAGTTTTATTTTCTCAAACTTTTAAATATTTAGGTTTTTATCTTTTTTCAGCGACCAAAATATTCAGTTTTTACAGTTTAACAGTTTTTCAGGCTCTCACTTATTAATTTTTTAGGCAGTTTCTAGTTTCTAGCGAATTATTATTTTTATTCCTTAGTATTTACTATTACATTATCTTTCGGTTATTCAAAAACTAAGTTTTTATGAAATCAGCTCTTGAGTTTGTTAATTTTTCAAATTGTTTTATTTTCAGTTTTTAAGTATTGCGGTTTTTTAGTTTTTTATCAATTTTTTAGTAAATCACATATTTTGTTGGTTTTTGATTTTCAGAATTTTATCTTTTTTTTATTACGCAAAACTAAGTTTTTAAGTGTTGTCGTAGTCTAGTTTTAGACTTTTACTTATTTAGTTTTTGGTTTTTAGATTTTAATCGACATTTTTTTTTACTTTATATTAATCTCCAATTTTTTAGTTTTTTATTTTTGTTAATTTTGAGGTTTTCAGTTTTAACCATTTTCCAGTGACTGAAATCGTCAATTTTTCAGTTCTGTGTATTCTATTTTTTATTCTCTTAATTCAATATTTATTAGCAAAGATGTTCCAAGTTTCAATCGCGCAACAACGTCGACAAAATGTATACCGGTTTCGGGTTTTTTGCCCCTCAACAGTACAGTGTATTCCGGAGCGTTGCGCTCGATTGGAACAGGTGGGAGAATTGGCTTATATCAAGCGAAGTCCGGCTAGTAGTCGTATAGGCAGACACAGAGTGCCATCTAACTAAGGGTGCTGGAAGGTGCGAGAGTTGGCATACTAATGTTGGCGGATAACAAAGTTATCTCTTCGGCTCTCGCTCGGCTACCAACATAACCAACCTCTACAATTAGGCAAAAACAACTACTTTGCTGACATAAGCGAGTTCTCCCACCTGTTCTAATCCAGCACAACGCTCCGGGATACACTGTACTGATGAGGGACAAAAACCCCGAAACCGGTACACAGTTTATCGACGTTGATTTTTCAGATTTTCGGTTCTCTACTTATTAAGTTACTTATCATTCAGTCAGTTTTCAGTACATTACAGTTTTTTTAGTTTTCAGTTTTTCAGTTACTTAAAGACTACGCTTTTCAGTTTTGGCATTTTTTTATTTTCAGAATTGAAACTTCATGGTTTTTCAGTTCTAGACTTTTAAATTTTTACATTCTTTCCATTTTGTAACATCCGAATTTTTGTTTTTTTATTTTCTGTTTTAATGTTTTATTTTTTTAACCTCTTAGTTCAGCGACTTCAGTAACTAAGTTATTCAGTTTCAGTTCTTTGTTCTAATTTGATTTTTCTATTACGACTTTTTCAGACTTTCAGATCTCTACTTATTCAGTTTTCAATTTTTCAGCTAATTTTTAGATTTACTGTTTTATTAATTTTTAATTTTTTTCTTAATTACGAACTATACCGTTTAGATTTGTCATCTATTCAATTCTCTAATTTGATCTTTCATTTTGGCTTTTTCAGGCTTTCAGTTCTCTACTTATTTAGTTATTGATTTTTCAGTCACTTTTCAGTAAATTACAGTTTCTTCAGTTTTTAATTTTTTAGTTACTTAAAGACTACACTTTTGAATTTTGTCATTTTTTGTTTTTATTTTTTAAAGTTCGTAGATTTTTAGTTCTAGAGTTTTAAATTTTTACGTTTCTTTTCACTTTACAATTTACAAATTTTTCGTTTTCTTTTATTAATTCTCTGTTTTTTAGTGTCTCAATTTTTTAACTTCTCAATTTTTCAGCAAATTGGGTGACTGAGTTACCCAATTTCAATTCTGTTTATTCAATTCTCTAATCTGATCTCTCTATTCTGACTTTTTTAGACGTTCAGGTATCTACTTATTTAGTTATTGACTTTCAGTCAGTTGTCAGTAAATAACAGTTTCTTCAGTTTTCACTTTTTCAGTTACTTAAAGACTACGATTTTTAGTTTTATCGTTTTTTTATTTTTAGATTTGAAACTGTATAGTTTTTTAGTTCTTGACTTATAAATTTTTACATTCTTTCCATTTTGTAACCTACAAATTCTTGTTTTTTTATTTCTGTTTTTTAATGTCTTATTTTTTTTAACCTCTTAGTTTTTCAGCGACTTCAGTGACTAAGTTACTCAGTTTCAGTTCTTTGATTTAATTTAATCTTTCTATTACGACTTTTTCATAATTTCAGATCTCTACTTATTCAGTTTTCAATTTTTCAGCTAATTTTTAGATTTACTGTTTTATTAATTTTTTAGTTAATTACGAACTACACTGTTTACATTTGTCATCTATTCAATTCTCTAATTTGATCTCTCATTTTGGCTTTTTCAGGCTTTCAGTTCTCTACCTATTCAGTTATTAATTTTTCGGTCACTTTGCAGTAAATTGCAGTTTTTTTAGCTTTTAATTTTTCAGTTACTTAAAGACTATGCTTTTAGTTTTGTCGTTTTTTGTTTTCATTTTTTATCGTTCATAGATTTTCAGTTCAAGAGTTTTAAATATTTACGTTTCTTTTCACTATATAATCTACAAATTTTTCGTTTTCTTTTATTAATTCTCTGCATTTTGGTGTCTCAATTTTTTAACTTCTTAATTTTTCAGCAAATTGAGTGACTGAGTTACCCAATTTCAGTTCTGTTTATTCAATTCTCTAATCTGATCTCTCTATTATGACTTTTTTAGGCTTTCAGGTCTCTACTTATTTAGTTATTGACTTTTCAGTCAGTTGTCAGTAAATAACAGTTTCTTCAGTTTTCACTTTTTCAGTGACTTAAAGACTACGATTTTTTGTTTTATCGTTTTTTCATTTTTAGATTTGAAACTCAGCGACTTCAGTGACTAAGTTACTCAGTTTCAGTTCCTTGATTTAATTTGATCTTTCTATTACGACTTTTTCAGACTTGCAGATATCTACTTATTCAGTTTTCAATTTTTCAGCTAATTTTTAGATTTACTGTTTTATTAATTTTTTAGTTAAGTACGAACTACACTGTTTAGATTTGTCATCTATTCCATTCTCTAATTTAATCTCTTATTTTGGCTTTTTCAGGCTTTCAGTTCTCTACCTATTCAGTTATTAATTTTTCAGTCACTTTTCAGTAAATTACAGTTTTTTTAGTTTTTAATTTTTCAGTTAATTGAAGACTACACTTCTGAATTTTGTCGTTTTTTGTTTTTATTTTTTAACGTTCATGGATTTTCAGTTCTAGAGTTTTAAATTTTTACGTTTCTTTTCACTTTATAATCTACAAATTTTTCGTTTTCTTTTATTAATTCTCTGCTTTTTAGTGTCTTAATTTTTTAACTTCTCAATTTTTCAGCAAACTGAGTGTCTGAGTTACCCAATTTCAGTTCTGTTTATTCAATTCTCTATTCTAATCTTTCTATTATGACTTTTTTAGACTTTCAGGTCTCTACTTAATTTAGTTATTGATTTTTCAGTCAGTTGTCAGTAAATTACAGTTTTTTCAGTTTTTACTTTTTCAGTTACTTAAAGACTACGCTTTTCAGTTTTGTCATTTTATCATTTTCAGAATTGAAACTTCATGGTTTTTCAGTTCTGGACTTTTAAATTTTTACATTCTTTCCATTTTATAACCCACAAATTTTTGTTTTTTTTTTATTTTCCGTTTTTTAATGTTTTATTTTTTAACCTCATAGTTTTTTAGCGATTTCAGTGACTAAGTTACTCAGTTTTAGTTCTTTGATTTAACTTGATCTTTCTATTACGACTTTTTCTGACTTGCAGATCTCTACTTATTCAGTTTTCAATTTTTCAGCTAATTTTTAGATTTACTGTTTTATTAATTTTTTATTAATTACGAACTACAATGTTTAGATTTGTCATCTATTCAATGTTCTAATTTCATTTTTCATTTTGGCTTTTTCAGGCTTTCAGTTCTCTACCTATTCAGCTATTAATTTTTTAGTCACTTTTCAGTAAATAACAGTTTTTTTAGTTTTTAATTTTTTAGTTACTTAAAGACTACACTTTTGAATTTTGTAGTTTTTTGTTTTCATTTTTTAACGTTCATAGATTTTCAGTTTTAGAGATTTAAATATTTACGTTTCTTTTCACTTTATAGTCTACAATTTTTTTGTTTTCTTTTATTAATTCTCTGTTTTTTAGTGTCTCAATTTTTTAACTTCTCAATTTTTCAGCAAATTGAGTGACTGAGTTACCCAATTTCAGTTCTGTTTATTTAATTCTCTAATCTGATCTCTCTATTATGACTTATTCAGACTTTCAGGTCTCTACTCATTTAGTTATTGACTTTTCAGTAAATTTTCAGTGAATTACAGTTTTCCTTTGTTCTTATTTTTTTAGTTTAATTTAACTTTTTATATTTATCGTCTTTTATTTTGAATATTTTAGTATCAGATTTTAGACTTTTTGTGTTTTTACTTCTCGAATTTGCTAGTTTTTTAGGTTCTTACCTTTTCAGTAGTTTTTTTCTGTTTCAGTTTGCAACTTGTTAAATTTTTTATTATTTTAAAGTGTCAGTTTTTTGATGAATTACAGTTTTCAGTTAGTCAAAAACGAAATTTTTCAGTCGCACCTGCTACTTTTTAATTTCTTTCTCAATTTTTCAATTTACTAAAAACAATTTTTACTCGCTCAATTTCTTCAGTTTTCAGTTTTTTTTTCAAGCTTCTCAACTGCTCAATTTATAAAATTAATAACAAACAACTTCCAATTTGCTTTTTCTAAAAGAGTGTCTAAAACAAATTTCTCCTGACAATAAAAAAAGTAAAAATTCTATGTTCGGAATAAAACATTTAGAAAAGAAGTTGATTTGAAATAAATACCCTTCCGAAGTCTTATCCTTGCCACAAACGAGCTCTATCAGGACTCGTTTAATACTTTTTTGTCCATCGGTTCCGATATCCGAAATCTATTAAGGTCCTTAATAATCCTGGCGGATTAAGCAAACTTTACAAATAAACGTCAGTAAATCTTCGAAATGGGATATCGATTAGTCTGGTATGTTTTCAGTAACCGCAATGTTCGTTTGAATTTCAGCTGAGCAAGTCCAGTCCTAACGAGGTCGTCCTGCGAAACGTCCAACCGGAAGTCACAGGACGATACAAATGCGAGGTTTCTTCAGACGCTCCGAATTTCTACACGTTCATTGTTTCCGGGTACATGTATGTTATTGGTAAGTCTAAATTATTCAGATCCAATCTGAAAATCATGAAATTTTCATTATCTCGATGATTGCCCGATCTGGGCGCGGCTATTACACCCATAAATTCTCCCACTGTGATTAGAAGTTTTTCTCGGGACGTAGCGACACAATTCTTGATTAAATCACATAGATCAGGGCCGGCTTTAAACACCAGGTGGGGTCTGGAATTTTTCGCATTGATTTATCGAAACGAGGGCGCCACTCTAACTCATCTAATATAGTTTCGTCGGTGAATATTTTATGGTAATTTTTTTTTCGGGAGTTGGAAGTTTCGGAGAATTCGCACCGGTTGTATTATGCATTTTAAATTTATAGCAACTTTTGCAAGGAAATGCAAGTTCGTTCATTATTTAACGGGACGAGAAGGGAGAGGGAAATTAATTTGTTCGGATGAATTGCGTCATATTGGGAACAATCGCACAACGTTGCAATTGCTCGACAAAATGGAACTTGCAAATGGTATTTATTCGAACGGGATTGAGGAAATGGGAAATGCTACCGGAAGGACGACGGAAAATCGAAATAAAAAGATATGGGACTTCCGGTTGATATGCAAGGGTTAAGTTCGACACAAATTGCGATAATAACAATAATAATATTATTCATATAAAGAAAAAACATAACTTCTTTTAGGACATATCAACTAGTATATTAATTAACTCTGCTTCATAATATCTCAATTTAAGAAAAAAATATATTTTGTTTGTTTACATTTATACTCAACGAATCTATTTTGGAACATATTAGGGCGTTTTTAAATATAACTCTATAACGCTCATATACTTACTGCAGTTTTAGCTTATTTTAGCTGAATATTGTGTGTCATTTAAATTTAATAAAAGTTGCGCTAGATATTTGTTAATTGTTAATTTGTCTTTGTTTTGTTGTTTTTGTTTTAATGTTTTTAGTTTTTAAGATATTTTAATTTACAGTTTTTTTATTGTCTTTGTTTTTAACTAGCCATATTTTTAAAAAAAATTTAATTTTTTAGTTTTTATAATCTCTAGATTTACAGTTTCTTAGTGTCCATATTTTTTAGTTTTTTAATTTTTTAAATTTGTAATTTTGCACTATTTTAGTTTCATATATTTCAGCTTTCCAATTTAGGTTTTTTACAACTGTTATATTTTGTTTTAATTTTTAGTTAATTTGTATTTTAGTTATTAGTTATAGAGCTCTTCAAGTTTTAGTCTTTTTGTTTTAATTTTTTCTTTTAAATACTAAAACTTTCCAAATTATTATTTTTTAGTTTATAACTACTTTTAAATTACCTATTCAGTTTTTTATTTATACATTTTTCAGATATTTTTTGTTGTACAACTTTATAGATTCTTTGATTTATAGTTTCTTACAATTTCGCAATTTTTATACATTTTTAAACTTTTATTTTCTTAATTTTATATTTACCAGCTCCACACTCAATCGCAAAATTAACCGGACACTTGATTTTTGTCCCGTAATTAATTTTTTAATTTTTTTTTGACATTGATTTTATATGGCTACACATAAAAAAACAACTAAAAGAAAAGATATTCAATTTTTTTAGGTTAATCCCTATCACGCAGAATACTTTTTGTACCTATTTCCTTAGGCGGCTTCCAATCAGAAAGGTTTTGTTTGTTTTACAGGTTTGTCAAATTTTTAGCTGGTTTTGGTTTAATTTGGTATTTTGAGGAAGAGATTTGTTGTAAAAGCGATTCATATTGTAATGAGTCCCGAAGAAGCTGCCTAGGCTGTTGCTTTACATAATGATGGACGCAGCATACGATTTATTGCAAATGTGCTTGGCTGTCTTAAAAGCACGGTATACAATGCAATACAAGGATTGAGGGCAACTATTCCAAAAGAGCTGGACAAAGCAGAAATCGAGTAACAAATGAAGTGGAAGACCGATTTCTTAGATTACAAATGCTGCGAGAACGGACTCTTCCTGCTACAGCTTTGGCCAGGAGACTGGCGGAAGTTCATGGAACCATGATTTTTCCTGATACTGTTTCAAGAAGGTTGAAGGAAAACAATTTGACATCACAGTCACCTGCTACTGGCCCCAAGTTGAACGCAGAACATCGCAGACAGCGATTGGAATTTGCGCGAAATCATGTTGATTGGAATATGGACGAACGGAGCTTCGTTTTCTTTACGGATGAGTCGTGTTTCACTAGGTATTCACCTGATCGTCGTCAACGAGTATTCAGATGCCCGGGGGAACGGTATGCCCAGAGTTGCTTTGCGTCTAGAGTAGCATTTGGTGGTGGAGGTGTAATGGTATGGAGAGGGATTTTTTTGGAGGCTCATTCAGCTCTTGTAACAGTGCGGAGAGGTAGAATTAACGCCGACTGGTACACCAGGGAGTGTTTAGAAGAGCATGTGGTTCCTTTTGCCTCATTTGTAGGAGAAGAGTTTCTCTTAATGCGCGACAATGCGCACCCTCACACAGCCCAGATTACGCGTCAGTACTTTCACGACTAATGTTTAGGTGCTAAGGTGGCCACCTATGAGCCCTAATCTAAATTCCATTGAGCACATATGGGACAACCTGAGAAAAAGGATTAGGCAGAACTACGGCGAGTTTCATATAGCAGTTGAGCTGGAATAGGCGTTGCTGATTGAGTGGGAGCTAGTAGCCCAAGATGAGATCGCAGACTTGATTGCAAGTATGTCTCAACGAATGAGAGCTGTAATTCAAGCGCAAGAAGGAAATACTCGCTACCGAAACCATTTTTTTTGCAGTTTTCTTAATTTTGTTTTGTTACTTGAAATCAAATTTTTTTTAAATTATAAATAAATATTTATTTTTAAACATTATTATTAATCAAAATTATCTTTATGTCAATTTGAATGTTTATTATAACAGATTTTCAATTAGAATTATTTTGATTCAAATTTTTGTCACTGAAATTTTTTCAAAAAACTTAGCGTTCGGTTAATTTTGCGGTCGAATGTAAGTTACCTACTTCAGTTTTTAGTTTTTTAGTTTTTTTAATTTTGGTTTAAAAGATTCCTAAACTCAGTTTCTAAGTATTTTAGATTTACAGCATTCTAAGTTTGGTGTCTTTCAGTTATTATATTTTTACCTTCTCAGTTTTGAACTTTTAGTTTAGTTTCTATTTTTTTCAGATTTTATAATTTTAAACATATAACTTTTCAGTTATTCAATTTTTAGGTTTTACGTTTTTTTTGTTTTTTTATTTAAAGTTTTGAAACTAATTTTTTGATTTCTTTTGAATTTAAAACATTGTAGTGTATTTGCTTTTTGCTTCTGCTTTTTTGCTTCTATATTTTTAATTTTGTTATTTGTGTACTCATGTATCTCAATTTTAAATTTTTTAGTTTGTTAGTTTCTTATTTACTTTTTTTTATAATACTCATTTTTTAATTTTTTTATATTACATTTCACTTAGACTTTCAAGTTAAGTAATTAGTCAAGTAATTACCTGATTTTCAAATTTTTAATTTTTTTATATAATTTAGTTTCTTAACTTCTAATTGTTTTAGTTGTTTAGTTTTCTAATTTTAACTTTTATTATTCTTTTTGTTTATATTTATATTTGAAGGAACACATATAAAAGGAATCAAATAAGATTTCAACAAATTCAGTTTTCAGTTTTTCAGTCGTTTCAGTTCTTTCAAGGTTTCTAGGCTCTTTAAAATAGATTTTTTTGACTCAATTTTTTGTTTTTAGAACTGACAGTTAATTAATTTTTTTTATTAATTTTTGACTTTGTTCAGTTAGCAATCTCTAGTTTTTCAATTAGCAATCTCTTCAATTTCTAGTTTCTAGGTGTCTCAGAATCATAGTTTTTAGTTTTATCGTTCCTAAATTTTGTTGTTTCAATGTAGTTTCGTTGTTTTTTAAGTGCATCATTAATTTTTATTTTTCTAAATTTTTTGGAACTTTTTAATTTAATTTAAAATTTAATTTTTTAGATTTAAAAGTTGATTTTGATTTAAAAACTCTACTGTTTTGGCATTTCAGTTTTTTAGTCATTTTTTTAAATCTTTAATCTTTGTTTGTAACTAATTTTAGATTCACAACCTTATAGTTTTTAGCAAATTTCTAAATTTTTTAAATTAAATTTTAAAACTTGTTTCTGAATACTCAGATTCTCCTTCTTGTTTGGTTTCTCAATTTCTCAATTAATATGTTTCTAGTTTTTCAGTTTATAGGAAGTTTATCTGTCATTTCTATTATCTATTCTAGGACTATTAGTTTTAATTCTTTTAGGATTCTTAGTCTTTTACTGTTTGTATGTGCCAGTTTCCCAGTTTTCAGCTTTTTAGTTCTTTTTTTTTGTTTTTCAGTATTTAGTCACTCAGTTTTTTAATTGTTTATTTAAGCTTCTTAATTTTTTAGTTTAAAGATACCCAGTTGTTATGTAATTTTCTAAGATTTTTTCTTAATTTATAACTTTTATAAGCGATTGATATAAGCGAGTTCTCCCACCCGTTCAATCGAGCACAACGCTCCGGGATACACTGTACTCATGAGGGGCAAAAACCCCGAAACCGGTATACAGTTTCTCGACGTTGTTGCTCGATTGGAACACCTTTGCTCTAGTTTTTAAGATATTTTTTTTAATTTGTAGATGGTGGGTTTCTCAAGTTTACTTTTTGGCATTTTTCAGTTTATATCTTTTGCAATTTTTGTTTTGTTTCTATCTAATTATCCCATTTTATTTAATATTTCAGTTTTAAGCTAAGAACTTTTTAGTAAATGATACTTTTAATTTTCAGTTTTTTAGTTTTAAAATTTTTCAGATTTTTGTATGTTTCAAGGCTCTCATTTTTTAATGTTTTGTTTTGTTGTTTTATCTGTTTTTTTTATATTTTGTAGTGAATGTTTTAACTAAAAACTTGTCACTTCGATTACCAGATAATTTTCTTCTAGACCATCACGAATAAAATGCCCATTTTGTTTTGTCCGAGCCGTAAATGAATTTAAATTTGGCAAATTTTATCTCTCTGCTTGCATTCGTTAGTTAATCCCTCTTCGAGATTGAGTGTTAATAATCCCCGGTGTTAGAATAACCCAAAGTGACACCGTCCCCATGCCGCATACCCCCATGAGTAATGACTGGCGCTGAGATATGGGTAACCTGTCTTTTCAGCGTCAGACTGTCAGACCGAGTGCGCCACCATTTGTTATTAGTTGCCCTAGTAAGTGGCTTCCTTTCAATATTCCGCCCTTAAATAGAAAGTTTTCAGGTCAACAATTCTCCCATTGAGCCGTGCAGAAAATTAATAAAATTTATGTGTTTTGCACCCAGAGAGAGAACGAATTTATTGTAGCACTTCCAGCACTATTTTTCACTGTTTTTTTCTGCTTTACGAGCAAAATATAAAGTTTAAGTAAAGTTCGCGATAATCAAAACTAAAGTGCACTTAATCTCGGACGGGAGTGATGATGAAAAGCATGCACAGAGAGGATTAGTTCCAGCCAAACACATAACTAAGATAGAGAAGAGGGTGGGGCTTACAAAACCAATAAACGGAAATTTATAGCCTGGACTGTATGTACATACAGCACGGATTAAACTATAACTCGAAAAAAAATTATTTACGTATCAACAGAGAGTTTTTTTGTAAACTGGCCCTTAGATGTAAAGTAATTCGTTTACAAAGTAATTATTGTGATAGAGTTCTATTTTTTAAAATTAGGAATACACAAAAATAATTTATTACTTTGCAAAATCAAAAAAATAATGCTTAACACACAAGCTATTTATAAATAAGTTTTTTCCGTAAATAAAATTTTTATTATTATTAAATATAAACGGTTTTTCTTAAAAGGATTTTTTAAATTTTTTTGTTTATGATTTTTGTGGTTTTTCAGTAATCTTTAATTTTTAGTCTCTAAAATTTTCAGCTTTACAGTTTATTAAGTATTTTCAGTTTCTTAGTATCTAAGATTTTGGGAATAACTTCTCTTTTCAGTTTTTTGGTTTTCTGAATTCTATCTTAAAAACTTTTCAGTGTTTTAGTTTTTCAGACTTTCAGATTTATATGTTTTAATTGAGTTATTAAATAATTATTTCGAGTCAGTGATTGCAGAGTGATCTGTGTCTCATTGTTTAAAAAATAGAAATTTTTCCTAAGGGATCCCCTTGGAACTTCGCCCAGGTTACCCAGATTTCACCCCTTCTCCTCCAGTGATTGATGATGATGTAGTAAAAGTCTTCATCAATCACCTTAACACTGAAAATACTTTTCGACACCTCCATACACAGTGTCGCATTAAAATATTCATCGAAGCAATTAATTGTGATCGATTCGTGCGTCTTTGCTCGATTTTTCTTTGAACAAACATATGAAGTTAACCTTAATGTTTATCCAGGCATGAAAGCATGATAATATTGCAACGCAAACAGCGGCGGCCACCACCACCAAACCTCAAAGCATACGCAAAGTAAACCACAGACCAGAGCTTAAAAGCTAACATCACTTCAACTAAATCGCTCAAATGTAAATAACAACAAATTTATCAAAAACAATTTTAAATAAATCATTTTATTGTAGTGAATTGCGTTTTTGTTTGAAAGAGTTAATGGCCTCGTAAATTTTAATACAGTCAGCTTGAAATTGTAGTGGCGTGCTTGTGGCGACGTAATTGGTTTATTTTATTACAAATGGCGCCCAAGGATTTGCTTTCACATGACTTAAGCTCAATAAACTAGGCTTATAAAGAAAGACGGATTTAAAATATTGTAAAAATAGTTGGGAGTTGTGCGAAATAGTGTGAGTCTAAAGAAAAAACTGAAAAACTGAAAAATGAAATTATGTATTTATAAAAATTTAGAAACCAAGAAACTGAAAATCCATAGAACTGAAAGCATAAGAAACCTGAAAAAAAACTGTACACCGAAAAATTCTAAAAGACTACAAAACTAATTACAAGAATACTAAGAAAATTATATACAAAAAACTGAAGAACTTTTAAGAAAAAAGAGAACTGAAAAACTAGGATCTTGAGCAACTAGAAATTTGTTAAAAACTGAGTAATAATTGACATTATAAATACTAAAACTGTAAAAACTGAAAAACTAATAAGCTCTGGGACTAAAATCTAGAAGACTAAAAAATGAAAAATAAAATTATCTATTAAAACTTAGAAACGAAGAAACTGAAAATCAATAGAACTGATAACATAAACCTGAAAATAAACTGAACTGTACAGCAAAAGACTATTAAATTACAAAAAGACTAAGAAAGTCATACAAAAAAACTAAAAAACTTTTAAGAAAAAAGAGAACTGAAAAACTGGAATTCTGACTAACTAGAAATTTGCTAAAAATTTAGTAATAATTGGCTTTATATATTTATAACTAAAACTGTAAAAACTGAAAGACACAAAAACTAGAAAATGAAATTACATATTAATAAAAACTTAGAAACCAAGGAACTGAAAATTCAAAGAACTGAGAACATAAGAAACCTGAAAAAAACTGTACACTGAAAAATTCTAAAAAACTACAAAACTAATTATAAGAATACTAAGAAAATTATATACAAAAAACTGAAGAACTTTTAAGAAAAAAGAGAACTGAAAAACAGGATCCTGAGCAACTAGAAATCTGTTAAAAACTGAGTATTAATTGACATTATAAATACTAAAACTGTAAAAACTGAAAAACTTATAAGCTCTGGGACTAAAATCTAGAAGACTAAAAAATTAAAATTAAAATTATCTATTAAAACTTAGAAACGAAGAAACTGAAAATCAATAGAACTGATAACATAAACCTGAAAATAAACTGAACTGTACAGCAAAAGACTATTAAATTACAAAAAGACTAAGAAAGTCATACAAAAAAACTAAAAAACTTTTAAGAAAAAAGAGAACTGAAAAACTGGAATTCTGACTAACTAGAAATTTGCTAAAAATTTAGTAATAATTGGCTTTATATATTTATAACTAAAACTGTAAAAACTGAAAGACACAAAAACTAGAAAATGAAATTACATATTAATAAAAACTTAGAAACCAAGGAACTGAAAATTCAAAGAACTGAGAACATAAGAAACCTGAAAAAAACTGTACACTGAAAAATTCTAAAAAACTACAAAACTAATTATAAGAATACTAAGAAAATTATATACAAAAAACTGAAGAACTTTTAAGAAAAAAGAGAACTGAAAAACAGGATCCTGAGCAACTAGAAATCTGTTAAAAACTGAGTATTAATTGACATTATAAATACTAAAACTGTAAAAACTGAAAAACTTATAAGCTCTGGGACTAAAATCTAGAAGACTAAAAAATTAAAATTAAAATTATCTATTAAAACTTAGAAACGAAGAAACTGAAAATCAGTAGAGCTGAAAACATAAACCTGAAAATAAGCTGTACAGCAAAAGACTACCAAATTACAAAAAGACTAAGAAAGTCATACAAAAAAACAGAAAAACTTTTAAGAAAAAAGAGAACTGAAAAACTGGAATTCTGACTAACTAGAAATTTGCTAAAAATTGAGTAATAATTGGCTTTATATATTTATAACTAAAACTGTAAAAACTGAAAGACACAAAAACTAGAAAATAAAATTACATATTAATAAAAACTTAGAAACCAAGAAACTGAAAATTCATAGAACTGTGAACATAAGAAACCTGAAAAAAACTGTACACTGAAAAATTCTAAAAAACTACAAAACTAATTATAAGAATACTAAGAAAATTATATACAAAAAACTGAAAAACTTTTAAGAAAAAGAGAACTGAAAAACTAGGATCCTGAGCAACTAGAAATCTGTTGAAAACTGAGTAATAATTAACATTATAAATATAAAACTGTAAAAACTGAAAAACTAATAAATTCTGAAACTAAAATCTAGAAAATTAAAAAATGAAAAATAAAATTATCTATTAAAACTTAGAAACGAAGAAACTGAAAATCAATAGAACTGATAACATAAACCTGAAAATAAACTGAACTGTACAGCAAAAGACTATTAAATTACTAAAAGACTAAGAAAGTCATACAAAAAAACTAAAAAACTTTTAAGAAAAAAGAGAACTGAAAAACTGGAATTCTGACTAACTAGAAATTTGCTAAAAATTTAGTAATAATTGGCTTTATATATTTATAACTAAAACTGTAAAAACTGAAAGACACAAAAACTAGAAAATGAAATTACATATTAATAAAAACTTAGAAACCAAGGAACTGAAAATTCAAAGAACTGAGAACATAAGAAACCTGAAAAAAACTGTACACTGAAAAATTCTAAAAAACTACAAAACTAATTATAAGAATACTAAGAAAATTATATACAAAAAACTGAAGAACTTTTAAGAAAAAAGAGAACTGAAAAACTAGGATCCTGAGCAACTAGAAATCTGTTGAAAACTGAGTAATAATTAACATTATAAATATAAAACTGTAAAAACTGAAAAACTAATAAATTCTGGAACTAAAATCTAGAAAACTAAAGAATGAAAAATAAAATTATCTATTAAAACTTAGAAACGAAGAAACTGAAAATCAATAGAACTGATAACATAAACCTGAAAATAAACTGTACAGCAAAAGACTATTAAATTACTAAAAAACTAAGAAAGTCATACAAAAAAAATGAAAAACTTTTAAGAAAAAAGAGAACTGAAAAACTGGAATTCTGACTAACTAGAAATTTGGTAAAAATTGGGTAATAATTGGCTTTATATATTTATAACTAAAACTGTAAAAACTGAAAGACACAAAAACTAGAAAATGAAATTACATATTAATAAAAACTTAGAAACCAAGAAACTGAAAATTCATATAACTGAGAACATAAGAAACCTGAAAAAAACTGTACACTGAAAAATTCTAAAAAACTACAAAACTAATTATAAGAATACTAAGAAAATTATATACAAAAAACTGAAAAACTTTTAAGAAAAAGAGAACTGAAAAACTAGGATCCTGAGCAACTAGAAATCTGTTGAAAACTGAGTAATAATTAACATTATAAATATAAAACTGTAAAAACTGAAAAACTAATAAATTCTGAAACTAAAATCTAGAAAACTAAAAAATGAAAAATAAAATTATCTCTTAAAACTTAGAAACGAAGAAACTGAAAATTAATAGAACTGATAACATAAACCTGAATAAACTGTACAGCAAAAGACTATTAAATTACAAAAAGACTAAGAAAGTCATACAAAAAACTGAAAAACTTTTAAGAAAAAAGAGAACTGAAAAACTGGAATTCTGACTAACTAGAAATTTGCTAAAAATTGGGTAATAATTGGCTTTATATATTTATAACTAAAACTGTAAAAACTGAAAGACACAAAAACTAGAAAATGAAATTACATATTAATAAAAACTTAGAAACCAAGAAACTGAAAATTCGTAGAACTGAGAACATAAGAAACCTGAAAAAAACTGTACACTTCTAATTCTAAAAGACTACAAATCTACTACAAGACTAAAAATGTCATAAACAAAAAAAAACAAAAAACTTTTAAGAAAAAAAAAACAAGAATTTGAGCAATTAGAAATTTGCTAAAAACTGAGTAACTGAGTAGAAACTAGAACTGTAAAAATTAAAAAACTAATAAGCTTTAAGGCTAAAATCTAGAAGAGTAAAAAACTGGAAAATCAAATTACCTATAAAAACTTAGAAGCCAAGAAACTGAAAATCCAGAGAGCTGAAAACATAAAAAACCTGAAAATGAACTGTTTACCGGAAAATTATAAAAGTCTAAAAAACTAATTACTAAAAGATTAAGTAAGTCATATACAAAAAGAAGTAAAGAATTTTTTGAAAAACGTGCTAACATATAAATACTTGAAAAACTCTTATAAAGTACTAAAAAAAAACAAACTGAAGCAATGACAAAAATTGAGAATTTTTGAAGAAAAAACTGAAAAATTGGGGAAAAAAGTTTTAAATCTGAGAAGTTCAGAAACTGAAACAATTAAAAACTAAAAATTAAATATGTGCGTTACTATAAACTAGTGACTTTGAAACTGAAAAAATTAAAAATGGACGCTGACAGAGAAGTAAACTAATACACAACTGAATTTATAAACTGAAAGCAGTTGCACCTAGGAACTGAAAATTTAAAAGATTTTTAACTGAAAAACTAAAAGATTAAAGTAAAAAATACTGAAATACTAAAGAAGATACTGAAAAGTTGTTTATGTCTGAAACATTTAAGAAAGAAGAAAGGTGTTTGAAAATTAGAGAAAATAAAATACAATAAAACAGAATTTAAAAAGAAGACAAAATAAAACAAAGACTATAAAGTTTTAAACTCAAAAAAGCTTAAAAACCGGGTTTTAATATCATGCAAATAAAATAATAAAAAACCAAAAAACCGAAAATTTGAAATCAATTAAAAAAATTATACGAATAATAAAAACTGAGAGTTTTTAAAAACTCTCTCAAAAAACCAATTCTTAAAAAACTTAAAAAAACAGAAAATCAGAAAACTAAAAAATAAAAAACAAATGTCTAAAAACTAAAATATATACAGGATGTTTTATAAATAATAATGAGCCTGCGAAACTAAAAATGCAACCAGCAATACAATTCTAAAGGTAACGTAGTTATTTTTTTTTGTTTACAAGTACATTAAATAAAAAATCATTTAATCTTTTAGTTAACTGAAGACAAACTAATGCCACTTGCTTGCAAAATCATTCTTCGACTTACATGTGAACAGGACCAGTAGCTGTTTTTGCTTTTAGCGTTTTCAAAAATGGTCATTTTTTTTAAGGTAGTTTTAAGTCGTTCGAATATGGTGTCAGCAAGAGTTCTTCTCTACCCGGAAAACGTTGTCTGTACAAACTCATCGCGGCAGAGGCATCTTTTCCCATATATCATCATCATGTCGAATTTTTCATCATTTGAATACATTTTTTTTATCGGTGACAGATTTGACAAATAAAATTTGAAATCAATGTCATCTACGTTAACTCTGGAATTGTATTGCTGGTTGTATTTTTAATTTCGCAGGCTTATTATTACTCGTGAAACAGTCTGTATGTATATCTTACAATATTGTTAATCTAAACAGATTTTTGTTTATAAATCTTTCATACTAAAGTAAGAAGAATACTAAGAAACTCTCAAACTAAAAATTTAGAGTGTCTAATAACTGAGAACTCAGTTACTGAGAAAATAGGAATTAAAGAGCTTAATATTTTTTTTTTAGAAAATAGTATTAAAAACTAGACAATAGAGAAAGGGTCTGAATGCTGAAAGAATAAAAATTTTAAAACTGAGATTGTACATAAAAATTGACAAAAATTAATAAAATTCAACAGAATTTAAGTGTTAAAATAACTAAAAAATTTAAAACTAAAGAACTAAGTGACTAGAAGCTGATAGACTAAGAAAAACGTTATTTAGAGCTTCTAGAAAAAGTGGGTAATAAAAGATATAAACCAGAACTAAAAAACTCAAACTAAACAACCACTAATACCTATATGAGTATTGAGAAACGATTGAGAAACTAAAAAATAAATAAATATGAAAACTAAAAACTTAGCTAGAACTTCTGTTTTTCTCGCTAGAAGCGAGAACTTAGACCAGAAATTTATGAGTCTACTTCTTAGTCTTTCTGTTTGATTTTCAGCGATTCAGGAAGAACAAACCCAAGACGTCCAGTTTCACAACAAAATTTGGACTTTTTACAAAAAAATACTAATCAAATAATTAGTTAATTAATTTCGCGTTTTTAGTCTTCATAATCTCCAAACTTATCACTTTTAGATTTTTTAATTTTTTGTTATTTTAGCCGGCATTTTTGCGAAATCAAATCTGCAGATCATGAAAACAATTTTAACATCTATTTCAGTCCTTTAATACCAAACAACAAAAATTTTTTTTTGTTGAATATCGGTAATAAGTGTAAAAACTGTTGCTTGTAAAAAGGGCGTGAAGAGTCAGTCGTTGAAATCAAGACGAAATTAGAGTTTTCATCAGATTTGGCGAAGCGCAAGAGCAAGTTGAATGGGTTAATTTCCTCGGCATGTCCTACTTTATGTGCTTTTTACACGCTTTCCACTCCGGATCCGTGGCAGTGTTATATGTTACAATTTCCATCCCATAATCCGGGTCTCTCTATCCTTTGAGCCAATCTACGCCCTATCGCGGTCGAACTTATGGCAGAGGCCCTATTAAAGCTCCCCAGTCCCTGGCCGACCGACTAATCAACCAAGCCGACTTGATGGATCGGCCCCTGCACACGCCGAATAAATCTTTATCACACAAAACTGTGAAGGACGTCTTTTCTACAAAAATTATTTTTTTTTAAACTAGAAATATTGACGGAATGTGTCGGCAGCGCTCGGGTAGATTTATTTGTGTATCGAGCACTGCCAACTGTATTCTCATGTAAATGTTTTACACAAGTGAATAAATTTCAATTCAAAACATATCTAACTTCGAAGAAATACAAAATTGCTTTTATTTCTCGTTTTTGGGAAAGGCAATGAACGTACAAAGCTGCCAATATATTCTATGCAACAGGGGGCGTTCAGG
This sequence comes from Tribolium confusum, assembly GCA_029207805.1. Lineage (NCBI taxonomy): Eukaryota > Metazoa > Arthropoda > Insecta > Coleoptera > Tenebrionidae > Tribolium > Tribolium confusum. Next base: position 12,651,995 of record JALGAY010000008.1, on the reverse strand, counting down.
AAAGTCGCTCGTTTATATATATACACACCGAAATATACCGGAATTTGCTAATAAAAAACGCGATATTTTTAAAAACAATGACCAGTATACAAGGCAACAAACAGATTGAATTAAAAAATAAAATAATTTTGGTTGTTATGCAAGGTTTAGAAACAACTTTTATACAAAAATAAATAATTACAATAAAACTAATAATTATTTATGTAAAAAAAAAATTTAATTTAGATTAAAGTGATAAATTTTTTTTAAATACGCACGTCTTAAATTACCAAAAATTTTACTGAAATTTAGGATTTAGTCTCAAATTTTGGTTTTTAAAATGCGAATATCTTCTAAGTGGTTAGAGTAATCGATTAATCACAAAAGATTTTTCTTGTAGAGCGTTTAATTTTCTACAAAACTATATGTTGCGCATTTTTTAATATTTTTATATCTACAAGTTATAAAAATTAGAAATAAAAAAGAAATTCTTGTTAAACTTTGACCTCTGACATCCGCTAAACGCTAGTAGCTATAAAAAAATTGTAAAATATCTTTTTTAGAGCGTTCAATTTTCTACAAAAAATATAAATATTTTTTTTTAAGTACGTTAACCTCTGTTCGTTTTGCAGACGTCCCCGAGGAGGATCCTATCATGACATTTGAAAAAGATCTATTAGAGATGGGTTACACAGTCCGAGGTAACTGTACGTCACCTCCTTCTTATCCTCCAGTCAATATCACCTGGTTACTCAACGGTAAAAAGGTAAGATAAAACGTATTCAGTACTTTTTGTTTTTTTTTACGTTTTTGAAATCGATACTAATAGCGACCAATTTATTACAACGTTTTTCTCTTTTTAATAATAACGTGCACGAAGGTAGCACCGACGACGAACACAAACACATTAAGATATTTAGTCGATAAAATTGCGAGATGCTTATAGATGCCGCATGATGGGGTTGTTATATTATAATAAATTTACAAAATGTGTTTTTCTTAAAGTAATCGATAAAAGAGTTAGATTTGGGGTTAGTTTTGGTTGGAAACACAGTTTATATGTCTTGAACCGAAAAACATATAAAAAATTTGAAATTGGCACCAAAAATTGCTGAAAATTTAGTTATAGACAAACTGTAAACTGAAAAAGTAATTTTTGACAATATTTAGTCTTAGAAATTTTGATTTTAACTGTTTTTGTTAATTTGTAACAAAATGTAGATATCTGAAAGACAATTTTTGGGTTAAACTTTGCTGAAAAATTGAAAAATCAACAAACATATAATAGTGTTGAAAAATCCTGAAAAATTAACAAACTTAGCAATTCAGATACTGAAAATCTAAAAATCTAAAAATCAACTAGAAACATGGAAAATGGAAATTGAAAACTGAAAATTTTGCAATTTAGAAAGGTAAAAAACTGTTATTCTGAAAATGTATAAAACTGAACACTGAAAATTTTAAAACGATAAGCTGAAAAACTGGAAAAAGAACAAACTGAACTGAAAGACATTTCTTAGTTGAAACTTTGCTGAAAAATTGTTTACAGGTTAAATTTGGTCTAAGCTAATTAAAACAGCAATAATATACTAAAAATTCTGAAAAATTGGCAAACTTAGCAATCAAAATACTGAAAAATTATGAACTAGAAAGAGTTGGAAGTGGCAACGAAAAAGTGAAAATTTGGAAACCTGAAACGTAGAAGACTGTTATTCTAAAAATCTGATAAAACTGAAAATTGGAAACTGATAAACTAAGAAACTAGGCAAGTGACAAATTAAACTATAAAAACATTGCAAAAGATTCAAAAAATCTTACAAACTAAATATTTGACTGACTGAAATACTGAAATATGATGAAACTGAAAAAAAAATTTACAAATTGAAAAACCAAAAAAGCCAAAAAATACATGAATTAAAGACTTAAATACAGAGAAACTAAGAAACATACTAACTGGTATTTAGAACTACTTAAAAAACTAGGAAATCAAAATGACTGCGAACTAAATTAGGAAGATCACAAGCTGAGACGCTGAGAGGCTAAGTATCTAAAAACTTAAAAAGAAACAAACAGTAATTGAGATACTAAAAGATTTTGAAACTAAATAATAGAGATATTAAGAAAAAACAAGAATACAAAAACGGAAGACTAACTGATAGACAAAAAAATTTAAAAAACAAATTTATAAAAACTTTAAAAATATAAACTTGATTAACTGATAAACTAAGAAAGATAAAAAAATTAAAAACTGGTAAACTGTTAATCTAAGAACATAAAAAACTAGAAAACTAGAATAATAAGAATTAGCTTAGAGTAGTTGTAAACTGAAAAACTAAAGATTCAACAACTGAAAAATTAAAACCTAAATTCAAAAAAAAACTAAAAACAATGGGCTGAAATTTCGTTTATAAAGCAACTTGTTTCTTAGAATGAATAAACTAAGAGATTAAAAAAGTAGATAATTGTCGAGTCAAGACCTCAAAAACTAAAAATTTAGATTAAAGGGGACTGGTTTAGAGCAGTCAGAAACTGAAAAAAAACATTTTTTTTATTTTAAACACAGAAAAACTGAAAAACTTAAAGCAAAGGTTGAATAAATTAATAGAAGTTTAGATATAAAAAACAGGATATTGCTGAAATTTTGTTCATAATGAAAAAAACTAAAAAATTAAGAAACTGAACTAAATAATTAGTTAAATCTTAAATTTGTTAATTTAAAAAATTTAAAAACTAGAAAATTAAAAAATGAGAACTTGCCCAGAACATCAAGTACTCAGAGAATTAAAATTTAGAAACTGAACAGAGAACAATTGATTTATTTAAGATAAACTAAGAAATCGAGAAATGAAATAGTAAATAAGAAATTAAAAATTTAAAAACTTGAAAACTGTTAATCGAAATACTCAAAAAACTAGAAAATAGAAAGAATTAAATCTAGCGTAGTATAATCGTAAATTTGTTATCTAAAAACTGTAACTAAAAAGTTTAAAAACTTGAAAACAAAGATACGAAGAAATCTTGGAAAATTTAAAAATTAAAAGAACGGAGAATTGGGCAATGAGTAATAAATTTTACTACAATTTTCGTTTGTAATTAAATTTAAAACCTAAAAACTGGTAAACTGAGCGATAACAAACCTGAAAATACAAAAAAATACTAAGTTTTAAAAACGAAGAAAGCAAGAAAACAAGTTTAGGAAAATTAAAAATTTAAAAACTTAAACTAACAGAACATTTAAAAAGCAAAAAATTAAAAATACCTGAAAACTAGAGTTAGAATTTCTGAACCTTGTGAAAAAAAATTTTTAAGAAAATAAATGATTGATAAATAAAAAAAATAAATTGGAAAATTGCCAATTTAAAACTAGAAAAACAAAGACATGAAAACTAGCATAGGACAATCAAAAACTAACAGTTTAAAAATTAAACTACAAAAAGTCTAAAGATCTAAAAAGCAGGGATATGGAAAAATTATAAAACTACCTGAAAAAGAAAAAACTAAAAACAAGAAAATTTGTTTAGAACAAAATTTTAATCTTATAATTATCTTTTAGAATTGGTACATTAAAAAATAAAAAAATAAGGAATTTGACTTGTCAATTCAAAACATAAAAAATAAAAAAATTAAGAGAAATAACTTAAGGCAATCAGAACTAAAAAAAAACATTTTTTTTGTTTTGAACACGTAAAAACTTAAAAAATCTAGCTGTGTTTGTTCATATTTAACTTATAAAAAATAAAAAAAATTGAACTGAATGATTGGTAATCTAAGAGATAAAGAATTTGAAGAACTGGAAAATTGTTAATCTAAAATATGAAAAACTAGAAAATTACAAGAATTACAACTAGTTCAAGACATCAGAAACTCAATGGTTAAAGATTTTATAACTGAAAAATTGAAAAACATATTTGGCATACTAAAAAACTTAAAAGCGGCGATATGAGAAAATCAAGAAAACTAAGATATCTGAAAAACTGAAAAATTGATAAATAAGATGAGAGATTAAAAATTAGAAAATAAAATTAATAAATTTTGCTGTAATCTTGTTGTTAATCAAACTTAATACAGTTATTTAAGACTTTACAAAAATGAGTTTTAGCTTACAACAATTAGAAAACAAAAAATCTAAAAATTTTATAACTGGAAAATACAAAAACATAGCATTTAAAATACTTACTGAAAAACTGAGGAACTTTAAAACAACAATATAAGGATAATAAGATAAGAAACTAAGAAATCAGAATTAACTAAGAACTAATTTAATTTTAAAGTTAGAAAAATTAAATTTAAAATATAATTTAATTACAAATAAAGAAATAGTATAAGTATAGTATATTAAGTATGGAGAACGGTAAGAAATGCTTACCGTTCGAAGACAATTGTTTGGAGGAGGAGCAAAGCGACGACCCCAATTATTGTCTGAGAACGGTAATCCTTAACGTTCGACATGCTTATAAGGTTTTTTGCGCGATTGGAGTTTCTAGAATAATAATAATAATAATTTATATCAATACATTTGTGATAATCGGGAAGATTGAAACTGAAAACTTTGGGTGGCTGTTCCATGGTTGCTATGGTTTTGTTCCAAACAAGTAAAATTGTCTTTTTGATACAATCATTCCTACATAGTTCTGTTTTGTGGTTCCGTTTTCGAAGCAAATATGAGCGATAGTGATGATCTATCGGATGATTAAGAAGACGCTTGGCAAGAAGGATGTTCGGCAATAATTCCAGAAAAATCTAATGCCCGATATGAACAGACATACAAGTTGTTTAAGGAATGTCGTGAAGCAAAGAAGATTTCTGTAAATGAAAAGAGCTTGTTAGCGTATTTTGTGGTGAGAAGTGGACACTTGAAGACCCCAGGCAGTTTATGGGCGGAGTATTCTATGCAGAAGAGTACAATTTTTCTCCATGATGCTATCGATATTTCTAAGTTTGCTACATTAATTGCTTATCTGAAGAGAAAAAATATTGGATATCGGCCTAAGAAGGCTAAAACTTTTACCAAAGAAGACATGGAAAAATTCTTGAATGAAGCACCAGACGAACAATTTTTAATTCAAAAGGTATGTTGTAGATGATGAGGTGGTACATCTGAGTTCTAAGGAAACAATATATTTGCAGGTAGCAATGATATTGAGAGTATCGGGCGCTTGTAGACGAGAGGAATTGTACAATATTAAAATGAGTGACATAGAAGAACATGAAGAAATGTTTATAGTAAATATTCCAAATACAAAAACGAATATTCAGCGAACGTTCACAATTATTAATAAAGAAAATAAAGCAGTTCATTATTTGGAAATACTTCGAAAATACATAAGAATTCGACCAAGCAACTCAACGTCAGATCATTTATTTCTGAACTATCGAAATGGTAAATGCACTAGGCAAGTCACAGGAAAAGGCACAATTGGAGGCTGGCCGTCAAAAATTGCAAAGTATTTAAAGTTGCAAGCCCCTGAAGGTTTTACTGGACACTCGTTTCGACCCACATCGGCTACACATCGGCGAATAACGGAGTTGATGTGTTGGGACTAAAAAGACATGGTGGGTGGCGTTCATCAACTGTGGCCGAGAGTTACGTGGAAGATTCCCTCCAAAACAAAATTGAATTTGCTCATAAAATTTTACACAGCGATGTTGGTGGACTATTACAACAACCTGGGACTTTTACGTCGGAAAGTTTGTCTATTAACACTAGAAACTCAAATGCGAGTGGTATTACTGCTATTAATTATAATAATTGTACATTTAATTTTAATAAATAAATCGCAAAATTTTTTTTTTTTAGATTTAATTGCTTACCGTTCACTGAACGGTAAGTGAATTACTTACCGTTTTGTTACACGTAACGACCAGTAATAGCAACCTACCGTCGTGGAAACAGGCACAGTAAACTGATTAAAACAACCAATCGCGCAAAAATGAATTTAACATTTAAAAAAATGTAAACTGAGGTTTTTAAGTTAGATAAACAGATGTATTAACATCATAAAAATCAGAATTTCAGCTTTGGTTATTTAGAGTAATTAAAATATTATTTTATTTAAATTCTTGTATAAATTTAACAAAAAATAGAGATATTTTGTCAAAAAATAATGAGCCAGTTTAAGTTTTTAATTATGTTCATAACAGCGCGTCTTTGATGCTTTGCAGTGTCATATTTTCAACCGCAACCAGCATCCTTAACCAAGTTACAAAGAGGAAAAGTTGCTGCAGGATACTGTTACAAATTGAAATTCAAGCACGAAAGGATCACTTAAATTCGCTTCAATTTAAATTGCAAGGTGCATTTAGCTTTGATCAGGAAGCTGAAATAGTGCAAAAAAGCCGACAATGTTACTGTATTTTCCCCACCTAATTCAACAAAAATTTCATTAGTTATTAGGAGAGTGAAGTTGAGTACGTCCTACAATATATCATTTCTTGTTTACTGTGCCGTTATTAAATTTAAATTTATGGTAGCAATTGCATTTGTCATTTTAATTGTTACATACTTGCTTGCGTTTGCTGAATTCAAGTAGGCTGTAATTAATTAACAAATTAAATTAATGGGCGTGCTTGTCGGACGCATCAACGTTGGGATATTTGATGGATCAGCGTTTGGATGAGATACAACCAACAACCAACATCAACGAGAGTAATTAAGAATTTTTTTTTGGTAGAGGAAAAAGGGATTTCTCAAAGTGTAATAACAATTAATATTAAATAAAAGGGAATTAACAGTAAACCTCGTTTATTGTCGTTGGTATAGCCGCATTTTGTACCTTAACTAGCGTTCAAGCTAAGGCACTTGGATTAAATTTATGAAGGCAGCGAATATGAAATGAAACATAAATAATTCTCCCTTGGAAATATAAATGATAGTGAAAACTCCATTCTCTTAAAAGTGAAATATGGATGCTTCTAATTTAGAAAATTCACATTTAAAATTCTTAGACTTTTCGAAAATGTGACAAATTGAATTTCTGGGTTGATGGATTGGGCATTACAAAATAATTATTCATGTGTATTGCGAATTATAAAACAAAACTACTTTTTAAACAAAACTGAAAATTCTGAAAAATTAAAAATGGAAAAACTGGGATTTCTTATTAAAGAGGAAATAAAAAAATTTGAAAAATTAAGATACCTACTGAAAACCTGAAACCTTACACAACTAGAAGCCAAGGAAACTAGATGTAACAAAATAGAAAACCAAAAAATTTAAACTAAGTTAAAATATTATATCAATTGTTAATTGTTAGCAACTTCTCCAAGAAACTCAAATGTGTTCTCAAAAAAATTATTGACATTTTGAAGAATTATATTAATTTCTTTTGGGTAATATTACCAGTTAGTGTTTAGTTCTTAATTTGGTATTATTAGAGAGTGAAATAAATGACAAAAGTTTTTATTTTGTGATGGATGGAGTAATTCCGGATAGCTCCATTAATGTCAGTATCAGGCGTGCAATATTTCGCAACACAATTACAAAAAGTTTAACATCCGTTTCAAGTCATGTTAGTCTTAGAAAATCTGTTCGTGTCATAAACTCCTCGCCTAATTTATGACTGAAATCAAATAAATTTTTTCGTTGTTTTTTTCAACACTCTCTACCTCAGAAGTGTTTAATTCAGATTACTCTGCAACGAAATTAGCCTCTTGGGTGTTGTAAGCATCCAAAATGCGAGGGTGAGCTCGTTTATATTTCTGTTTATGACGTCACTTATTTCCTAAACGTAATCATGTTAACAAGTTTTAAACCGGATTTTTATGACCGGTCACTCTTCAAACTGTCGTAAATCCGTCAGAGGTGGGCTTTTTGCGTTGCAATTTTTCAAAAGATCGGAAAACAAACGAAGCTCAAGCTGAAAGAAATTATGAATAATTTTCAATTTCGAAATTCCGACGTTCAAACGTTTCTTGTGCATATGAGTTCGTGACTTTAATTTTGATCGTCTAGATCTTTCAACTTCTTACGAGTGTCAGGAGCAGGACCGAAGCTATCTACGTGACTTCATTATTGTCACCGCAGGCGTTTTTCTTCCTGAAACTTTATAACATCTTTTCATTTTCGAACCGAATATGGGGATATTAACTTACAGACACTATTTTCACAAAAATCGATTACCAATAAAAAGTTTTCGTATTTATTTCGATGAGAGAATTCTATTGGAAAAATATAACAAAACAAAATTTTATTAGATAAAGTTATTGTTAATCAGTTATACTCCACTGATTATTTTTAATTTTATATTTTAATTTTTTAGTTATTGATTTTCTCGTATTCTTTGTTTTTTAGTTTCTCAATTATTTTATTAGATTTGTCTTAACAAATGTTTAAAACGGTTCAGAATTAGATTGCACAAGCGCAGCAGCTTTTTAGTATTCCAAATTGTTTCTAAAATCTTGATAAAACAAATCTATTGTTTCGTAATTTACTTTCTCAAATTTTTTATTTTTAATACTTTCTTGGTTCTCTAGTATTTTAGTTTTTTTTATGACGAGTTTTTTAGCATTATAGACTCTCGGTTTTTTAATTTTTCAGTTTACGAGTTTTTTTATTTTCTTAAGTTTTTTTAGGTTTTCTCGGGTTTAAATTATTTACTTCCTCCTTTCTTTAATTATACTACACTAATTATACTATACACTGCTCCAATAAATTAACGCACCACTTGAATTTTTTTGAAAATTGAAACATGTATTCGACCGATTGGTACAAAATTAAGAAAAATTTAACAAAAACATTTCTTTAAAGTAAATTAATATATAATCTGTTCAAATATAGAAAAACAAACCGAAAACAAAACTTTATTAAAGTTACGCCGTTATAAAAGTTACAGAAAACATCTTAATATCGCGTATTTCCACCTCTACTTTGAATAACCGCTGCACATCTTCGTTCCATACTCAAAATTAACGAACATATGTCTTCTTGATTTAAGTTATTCCAAATTTCATTTAATTGAGGACCTTCACCTTGAAGATGGACAGGAGGATGTGGAAGATTTTTTAAACGTTTCCCGAGAATGTCCCAAACATGCTCAATAGGATTCAGGTCAGGGCTTCGAGCTGGTCAATCCAAAACATTGATTTCTGCCTCATTCAAGTAATCTTTAACAATTCGGGCAGTGTGGGGCTTTGCGTTATCTTGCATTAACAAAAAATTTGGACCAATATAGGGGGCATATGGTACGACATGCTCTTCAAGAATGTCTGTTATGTAACGGTGGGCATTTATAGAGCCATTATGTACAACCACTTACTCCGTGCCAGCTTGTATGGAAATATTACCCCAAACCATTACTGAGCCTCCACCAAACAATGTGGTATTCTAAATGTTACACTCTGCGTACCGCTCATTTGCTCTACGATACACACGAACACGTCTATCGCAATTGTAAAGGCAAAATTTTGACTCATGCGTAAAAAGAACAGACTTTCTCTCTTTGCCAAATTATGTGCTCTCTAGCAAATTCTAATCGGGCTCTGCGGTGTTCTGCAGTTAATGCAGGACCACGAGCAGGAATATGGGGTGTTAAATTATCCTTCTTAAGTCTTTTTGTAACAGTTTCGGTACTGATTTGAATTCCTTCTACGTCACCGAACTCAGTTTGTAGCTTCCTGGCGGTTACAAAGCGTTCCCTTAGCGCAGATATTCTTAAAAATCTATCCTGGATAGGAGTGGTTTTTCTTTTTCTTCCTTGCCCAGGTCTTCTCAGGAGACTTTCTGTCTCTCTGTACCTTTGTATCATATGCTAAACTGACGTATGAGATATACCAAACCCTTCACCAATTCTTCTGTAGCTCCATGCTTCCCCCAACAAAACCATAGCTTGGGCGCATTCTTCTCGAGTCAAATTCGTCATAATGTTTTTATTATTGTTTCAAATGATAAAAACTATCCACAGAACGGCAAATTCAAATAACAATAAAACGAAATTACAAATTAACACAATTTAAAAATGAAAATGATTTTAAAATTTCTGCTTAAAAAACTATTAAACTCAAATTTTTGACTTTAATGTCAAAACTCTTATTATAATGGGTAACTAGATTATAGCTTGATTAAACCTTCTTAATCAAAGTTGTCAAATGTACATAGTTTTACTTTATTTTTAAGTGGTGCGTTAATTTCTTGGAGCAGTGTATTTTTTTTTTTTTTAGTTTTTTAGGTAAGCAGTTTTTAGTTTCTCCAGCTTTAATTATTTATATTCTAATTTTTATTACTTTTTAGTTTTCTAGTATTTTGGTTTGTTTATAATGAGTTTTTCAGCATTATTATAGACTCTTGGCTTTTTAATTTTTTAGTGTGGTCATTATTTCTCTAGTTTTCAAATTGTTATTTATTCAGTTTTCGCATTTTTCAGTTTATTAGTTTATTAATTTCTTCTAGTTTTTTAGATAAGCAGTTTTCAGTTTTTCAACGTTTAGTTTTGAGTTTTTTATTTATATCGTGTGTTTTTTTAAAAAATTCTAGACTGCTTTGAAACTAAAAAACCATTGTTTCGTATGTCTGTGATTAATTTTTACACACTTGTCAAACTGACAGATCTCATAACCTCACTTTTCGACAATTAACACAAAAATACATTTTTATAAAAATATTTATTTATTACTTACAATAACTGATGATAGCTGCCTAAACACCTACTTTTTGTGAATAGAAAGGTTCTTCTACAATTTCATGAGGATGTTCTGTTGCCCAAATTCTCATGTTTTGTGAATTCATGTAGCCGGACAGGTAAAACCACGCTTTATCCGTAAAGGAAGTTTTTTGAAGGAGTTCATTATTATTTGCAATGTTATTTAAAAACCACTGACAATACTGCAATCTTCTAGGGAAATCTACGGGTCGTAACTCTTGAACGGCTTGGAGACGATAAGGGTACATATGTAAATCTTTTCGTGGAAGTGTATGACATGTACTAACAGAAATTCAACTTGCTGAGACAAATATTTAATCGACGTTTTTCGATCTTGCTGTAGAATTTCTTGTGCAGCATGAATAACTTCTTCTGTTCGTTTAGTTGGTCTTCCACTGTCCTCTCTACGTGTAACGGACCCAGTTTCACGAAACAGATTTACACTTCGGTGGAGAGTGTTTTTAAACTCTTCACACACAACAACAACGTTAGGAAAAGCTTCCCGAAACTCCTCCAGGCACGGCTGAATTGAATATTTCCAAACACCGTTAACTTTCTCTCTTTTTCGAAAATAACTTTCCAACAAAAAAAACCTTTTGTTTACTAGTGTATACCATGATTATAAATCAAGGAAAACACAAAATTTAGTATTGAAAAATACTGATAAATAAAATAAAGAATGTTTGAAAGACAAAAACACCACGAAGCAACCACAGAACCAAGACCAAGCTTGCTTTGATGGGAAAAGAAGATATTCTTAGGCTATGGTTAAAATAATTTGTGACGGGTAAAATGGCATAGCAGGCAGCCAACAATACATAAATAATGTAAATAATAAAAATTTTGTTGTTGTATGGGGTCATGTACGACATACGTAAAAATGTCATGGCTTGCTACGAGTTTTTTTTTAACGAACACACATTACTTTCTACTAGTTTCTAAGCCTCTCAATTTTTGTTTATTTTATTTTTGGTTTTAATATTTGTATTTCAGTTTTCTTGAATTAGTTTTTCAATTTTTAGTTTTACTAAGATTTTAAAATTGCAAACTTGCTTTTTTGTAGTTACGCCTAAAATCTAAATCTATCATTTTACCAAATTGACTTATATTTTGATATGCAAATTAGAAAACACTTAAATCTACAAAAAAAATATTTTTGTTTTGATTTAGATATTTTTTGTTGTTTTCTAGATCTAGATTAATTAAAAAACTAAACTGAATTAATGAGGAACAGATGTAGAAGGTTTTTTTTGTTTTGTAGATTGTAATTATTTTAGAATTTACTAACAATTTCTGACTTTTACGTTTTTGTAATTTTGTAGATCTAGATGCAAAAACAAGAAAAACCTGATACCTTCATCTTCATTGTTTTAGAGAATTTTTATTTATCTAAATTATTTTTTTAAACTTTTGTCAGCATAATTTCTTAAATCTAGATAAACCGTTTCTAGACAATAACTAAGTTATTGTTGATCAGTTGCACTGATTATTTTTAATTTACCTTATTTTTGGGTTTTTTTGTATCTTTTCTTTGTATCTACTCTACTTGTATCTACAAAAATATTATTTTTGTTTTTTAATTTAAATAATTTTTATTGCTCTCTAGATCTAGATTAATTAAGAAACTGAACTGAATTAATAAAAAACAGATCTAGAAGTTAGTTTTTGTTTTGTAAATTGTAATTATTATAGAAATCTACTAAAAATTTAATCTAATTTATCAAGATACTATTTATTTGTGTAAATTTCTTATTTCTACCATTTTGAAATTTTGTAGATCTAGATGCAAAAGCAGGAAAAACCTAATACCTTTATTTACATAGTTTAAGAGAATTTTTATTTATCCAAATTATATTTTAAAACCATGTCTCTACTCTAACAAATTTGTAAAAAATTTCGTAGATATAGATGAACCGCCTCTAAGTTTTTTTTTTTTTGAATTTTGACGCTACTTAAATAAGTCTTTTTATAAATTCATTCAGATACAGACAATTTAAACCTAGAATGATACTTTTCGTGAAAAATTAAGATTTTTGCGCTCTGTAATTTTATAGATTTAGATGTAACAACAAGAGGAAACTGATATCTTCATCTAGATGGTTTGCTTATCTAAAGTGTTTGTTTAATTTTTTTAGCATGTTTATGTTATCAAATTTGTAACAAACTTCTTAGATCTAGATGAACTGTTTCTAGTTTTTTTTATAAAATTAAACGCACTTAAGAAGTAATTTTTTCTTTAAATTCTTTCAAATACAAGCAATGTACATCTAGGAAGATACTTTTCTTAAAAATTTATGACTTTTACGTTTTTGTAACTTTGTAGATTTAGATGAAACAACAGGAAAAACGTTATATCTTTATCTAGAGGACTTGCTTATCTAAATAACTTTTTCGATATTTTTTTAACATGTTTATATGTTAACAGATGTAACAAATTTTTTTTAGATGTAGATGAACCGTCTGTAAGTTTTTTTTATAATTTTTGTTGTAATTACCATATTTATTTAAATTTATTTAGATACAGACAGCTTAAATCTTGTAAATTACATTTTGTAATAATTTATGATTATTACGTTTTTGTAATTTTATAGATCTAGAAGCAAAAACAGGTGAAACTTTATACATACATCTAGATAAATTAAAGAATTTTTTTTAAATTAAAATAAATTCTTAAATAGTTATGCATAATGTTAGCAAATTTATAACAACATTCTTAGATCTAGATGATCTGTTTCTAGTTTTGTTTTTTGATTTTTATAAATTTAGCTGTGTTAAACTACGGTTTTTTTAAATTTTTTTAGATCTAAAAATTTTAATTTCAAAAGTCATTTTTAGTGTTAATTAATGGCTTTTATGTTTTTGTAATTACTTAGATGTAGATGTAGAAACTGGAAAAGTCTGGTACTTACATCTAGAAAGCTTTAAAAAAATTCTATCTCTTAATTTAAAATTTTTTAGAACTTTTCGTAGCATGTTTCTACGTTAACAAAATTTCTTAGATCTAGATTAAATGTTACTAACCTTTTTAAAAAAAATAAATATAACAGCGCAAAATTTATTTAAAACACGACTTGTCAGCAGAGTGTTTTAATAACTGAGCACTGTAAAATAGTCAACACACAAAATTTGTAAAAAGCTTTTGGTCGACAAATTTTACTAAAATATTTTAAATTAGTCAAGGTTAAAAATAACAGTTTTTACTATAGACACTAATGTAAAAATATGACACATTAAAGACACAAGATGGCGTTTTTCAGGCGAGTTAAAAACGTAAAATAATTAATTTTTTTATTGCAAGGCTTTTATTATAAACTTACTTAAACCGAGTTTAAATAATTGAGTACCCAAGACTGGCTTCATCCAACTCACATTAAAAATTAACCGGCATTAGCTTTCACAAGAAGCCTTTATTCTCCTTCTCACACCTTCTAAGCCTAGTTACACCTCCGAAAATTGAATAAACCTTTTAAAAATTAACCCTCTTTCTTAAAATTGTTTCAGATCAACGAAAGCTCCCTCAAGCACATTCCAGTTCCCAACGCTATAGTAACCGACAACCGGCGCCAACCGGTTATAACCCAATCGGCTCTGGAACTCGAAATAGACGGCGGGACATTCGAAAGCGGCAAGGCTAGGCTTCAATGCATCGCCACTCTCTTCCATCTGTACAAAAAGGAAGTCGAGCTGGTTTTCGAGGAGGAAAAGCCCCGGCCGCGCCCATCATCCGAGCTACGAACACGGGACGCTGCAGGTGAGTTTATGCAAAAACAGCCGGACATTGAATCGCTTTTATCTAAAACAGTGTGAAACTTGCAGCTGCAAGTTTCGATTTAATTTTAGTGATTAAAATTGGAAAAAATAGCGCTGGTGTGAGACTTGTTATCGTTTTGCTTCCGGTGTTTAAAAAGTTTTAATCACTTTTTCGAAGTCTCTTTTATTAGCTGGTAAATGTTGCTTTAAAAGTTTCAATTGGGCTATTGTTTCATGAAGAGCGGGAGAATGGCGACTGTTTGCATAAGATTTACGGATTTTTTTTCTTTTGGTAGATTAAAATATTTATAGATGTTGGCAGAAATTTATTTTTAGGAATGTGGGCGGTTAAAACAAACAGAATTTTTTATTTTGGGAGATACAAAATTGGTGGATGCGCCGGGCTAAAATGAATTAAAACATTTTTGCGGTTTTATAAATCAATATACGCAATGTCCAAACCAGTATCAATCTATATTTTATTAATAATAATTAAAAACAGTTATACAAATAACAAAAAAATATTTAAGCGGATATAAAATTGGTGGATGCGCCGGGTTAAAACTAGTTTAAAAAATCTTGGAGTCTTATTAATCGATTTATGCAATCAATCTATTTATTTATCTAAAATTTTATTTTATTGTTGTTAACACATTATTATAAATAAAAATAGTTATGTAAATAAAAGAGATTTTTTATTTAAAGAGATGCAAAATTGGTGGATGCGCCGGGTTAAACCAAATTAAAAAATGTTTTATTTATTAATAGTTATGTATAAAGTCTAAACCAGTATTAATTTACTTATTTAACTAGATGTCATTTTCTTGTAATTAACACAATATTATAAATAAAAACAGTAATGCAAATAAAAAAACTCTGTTTATGTTAATAAGTTAATATTATTTTTATTTATCGAGTTTAGATTATTTTTTAAAATATTGTATCGTATTTCTAAATACTTTAAAACATAATTTAGCTTTAGAGCTTTTTGCTTAAATTATTTTTCAATATATATTCAGATATCAAATCCCTGAAACAGCATTAAATCTAAATTTAAAACAAATTATTTTTTCTCTAAATTAAAAACAATGCATTAGCGTATTTAAAAACATATTTTAATATTTTTCCCCAGATTTAGTAAAAATCTTATTTTTCATTTAATTAAAAAATTATAATAAAGCATTTTTTTCAAAACTTTAATTTCTACAGACAAAAAGAAATTACTTTCTTTTCTCTTCTCTCCTGTTCAGTTTCTCCTTTGCTTGTCCCAATTTTAATTTATGCGTATTCGTTGTAATGCTTTTATATTTAACAAAAACAAAACACCTCAGGGCAATATGGTGGCAAGGTCCAATTTGTAGCGTTTTTCCCCTTTCCATTGTTGAATTTAATTTGACGCGTTTGAGCACCGACCTGCGTCGAATAAAAATTTTACCAATTGTAAACCCTTGAAACTAGGGTCCTTAACACGTGTTTCAGTTTGAATATTAAATTTTTTTAATTTAGAGCTTTGTTACTCTAACCCTCTTTGAATCAAACTGGTTAATATCGTCAAGAAAATTTAGACACA
Source organism: Tribolium confusum (assembly GCA_029207805.1). Taxonomy (NCBI): domain Eukaryota; kingdom Metazoa; phylum Arthropoda; class Insecta; order Coleoptera; family Tenebrionidae; genus Tribolium; species Tribolium confusum. The sequence continues at coordinate 12,636,062 of JALGAY010000008.1, read as the reverse complement.
TTGTTAAATTACCTCTCTTCTAATGAAACTGTTTAGTATGGTAAAGAAAAATACTTTGTTAAACTATCCTTTTTCTAATCAAACTGTTTAATATCTTAAACGTAAAATAACTTCGTTTTTAAATGAAATATTTCTCTCTGTGTGTGTTAATATTTTGCTAAAAAAATTAGTACAATACCCCTCTTCTAATCAAATTGTTTCAATTTTTTTAACAATATTAGATACTTGGTTAAACTATCTCTTTTCTAATCAAACTGTTTAATTTTGTCAAAAAAATTTAGATACTTTGTTAAACTACTAATTTTTTAATCAGATTGTTTAATATCGTCAAGAAAATTTAGACACTCTGTTAAACTATTTCTTCTCTAAACAAGCTGTACAATGTCGTCAAAAAAATTTAGACACTTTGTTAAACTATCCTTTCTTTGGTCAAACTGTCTAAAATCTTTACAAAATTTAGATACTTTGTTAAACTATTCCCTCTCTAATCAAATTGTTTAATATCTTAAACTTAAAATAATTTCGTTTTTTGAATAAAATATCTCTCTCTCTGTGTGTAAATATTTTGCTAAAAAACAATTAGTACAATACCCCTCTTCTAATCAAATTGTTTAAATTTTTTTAACAATATTAGACACTTGGTTAAACTATTTCTTTTCTAATCAAACTTTTTAATATCATCAAGAAAATTTAAACACTTTGTTAAACTACTCCTTCTATATTTAAACTGTTTAATATTGTCAAGAAACTTAGACATTTTGCTAAACTACCTCTTTTCTAATCAAACTGTTTAATTTTGTCAAGAAAATTTAGACACTCTGTTAAACTACCTCGTTCTTAATTAAACAGTTTATTATTGTCAAGAATACTTGGATACTTTGTCAAACTTTTCTTTTCTAATTAAGCTGTTTAATATCGTCAAGAAAATTTAGACACTTTGTTAAACTACTTTTTCTTTGATCAGACTGTTTATTATCGTTAAGAAAATTTAGACAGTTTGTTAAACTACCTCTTTTCCAATCCAACTCTTTAATAGCGTCAAGAAAATTTAGACACTTTGTTGAACTATTTTTTCTTAGATCAGACTGTTTATTATCGTTAAGAAAATTTAGACAGTTTGTTAAACTACCTCTTTTCCAATCCAACTCTTTAATATCGTCAAGAAAATTTAAACACTCTGTTAAACTATTTCTTCTCTAAACAAGCTGTACAATGTCGTCAAGAAAATTTAGACAGTTTGTTAAACTATCCTTTCTCTAATCAAACTGTCTAAAATCTTTACAAAATTTAGACACTTTGTTAAACTATTCCCTCTCTAATCAAATTGTTTAAATTTTTTTAACAATATTAGACATTCTGTTAAACTATTTCTTCTCAAATCAAACTTTTTAATATCATCAAAGAAATTTAGACATTTTGTTTAACTACTCTTTCTCTATTTAAACTGTTTAATATTGTCAAAAAAACTTAGACATTTTGCTAAACTATCTCTTTTCTAATCAAACTGTTTAATTTTGTCAAGAAAATTTAGACACTCTGTTAAACTACCTCGTTTTTAATTTAACAGTTTATTATTGTCAAGAATACTTGGATACTTTGTCAAACTTTTTTTTTCTAAATAAGCTGTTTAATATCGTCAAGAAAATTTAGACACTTTGTTAAACTACTCTTCCTCTATTTAAACTGTGTAATATTGTCAAGAAAATTCAGACACTTTGTTAAACAAGTTTTTTTCTAATTAAACTGTACAATGTCGTCAAGAAAATTTAGACACTTTGTTAAACTACTCTTCCTCTATTTAAACTGTTTAATATTGTCAGGAAAATTTAGACACTTCGTTAAACTACTTTTTTTAATCAGACTGTTTAATATCGTTAAGAAAATTTAGACACTCTGTTAAACTACCCTTCCTCTATTTAAACTGTGTAATATTGTCAAGAAAATTTAGACAGTTTGTTCTTTAATCAGACTGTTTATTATCGTTAAGAAAATTTAGACAGTATGTTAAACTACCTCTTTACCAATCAAACTCTTTAATATCTTCAAGAAAATTTAAACACTTTGTTAAACAAGTTTTTTTCTAATAAAACTGTACAATGTCGTCAAGAAAATTTAGACACTTTGTTAAACTACTTTTCCTTTATTTAAACTGTGTAATATTGTCAAAAAAATTTAAACACTTTGTTAAACTACTTTTTTTTGATCAGACTTGTTTATTATCGTTAAGAAAATTTAGACAGTTTGTTAAACTACTTCTTTTCCAATCAAACTCTTTAATATCGTCAAGAAAATTTAGACACTTTGTTAAACTACTCTTCCTCTATTTAAACTGTTTAATATTGTCAGGAAAATTTAGACACTTCGTTAAACTACTTTTTTTAATCAGACTGTTTAATATCGTTAAGAAAATTTAGACACTCTGTTAAACTATTTTTTCTTTGATCAGACTGTTTATTATCGTTAAGAAAATGTAGACAGTTTGTTAAACTACCTCTTTTCCAATCCAACTCTTTAATAGCGTCAAGAAAATTTAGACACTTTGTTAAACTACTCTTCCTCTATTTAAACTGTGTAATATTGTCAAGAAAATTCAGACACTTTGTTAAACAAGTTTTTTTCTAATTAAACTGTACAATGTCGTCAAGAAAATTTAGACACTTTGTTAAACTACTCTTCCTCTATTTAAACTGTTTAATATTGTCAGGAAAATTTAGACACTTCGTTAAACTACTTTTTTTAATCAGACTGTTTAATATCGTTAAGAAAATTTAGACACTCTGTTAAACTACCTCTTTTCTAATCAAACTCTTTAATATTGTCAAGAAAATTCAGACACTCTGTTAAACTATTTTTTCTCTAATTAAACTGTACAATGTCGTCAAGAAAATTTAGACACTTTGTTAAACTACCCTCCCTCTATTTAAACTGTTTAATATTGTTAGGAAAATTTAGACACTTCGTTAAACTACTTTTTTTAATCAAACTGTTTAATATCGATAAGAAAATTTAAACACTTTGTTAAACTACCTCTTTTCTAATCAAACTCTTTAATATTGTCAAGAAAATTCAGACACTCTGTTAAACTATTTTTTCTCTAATTAAACTGTACAATGTCGTCAAGAAAATTTAGACACTTTGTTAAACTACCCTTCCTCTATTTAAACTGTTTAATATTGTCAGGAAAATTTAGACACTTCGTTAAACTACTTTTTTTAATCAAACTGTTTAATATCGATAAGAAAATTTAGACACTTTGTTAAACTACCTCTTTTCTAATCAAACTCTTTAATATTGTCAAGAAAATTCAGACACTCTGTTAAACTATTTTTTCTCTAATTAAACTGTACAATGTCGTCAAGAAAATTTAGACACTTTGTTAAACTACCCTTCCTCTATTTAAACTGTTTAATATTGTCAGGAAAATTTAGACACTTCGTTAAACTACTTTTTTTTTAATCAGACTGTTTAATATCGTCAAGAAAATTTAGACACTCTGTTAAACTATTTCTTCTCTAATTAAACTGTACAACTATTTAAACTACTTTAAGTAGTTTGTTAAACTACTTTCTTCTTTTTGTGTGTTTGTATTTGGCTCAAAAAATGATTACACTATCTTTTTTCTAATCAAAGTGTTTAGTATTGTCCAGAAAATTTAGACACATTGTTAAACTATCTGTTTTTTAATGCAACTGTTTAATACCGTCAAGAAACTTTGTTTTTTAAACAAAAATTTATTTCTGAGTGCTTGTATTTCGCTGAAAAAGATTGTTACACTATTTTTCTCTTAATCAAACTACTTGATATTGTTATGAAAATTTTGACAGTTTATAAAACTATTTCTTTTTTAATCAAACTGGTTAAAATAGTCAAAAAAATTTAGACTCTTTGTTAAACAATTCATTCTCTAATTAAATTGTTTAGAATTGTCACAAAAATTTAGACACTTAGTTAAACTACCTCTCCTTAAATCAAACTGTTTAATATCGTCTAGAAACTTTGTTTTTTGAATGAAATATCTCTCTCTGTGTATGTATTTTGCTAAAACAATAATTATTACACTACTCCTCCTCTAATTGAACTGCTTAATATTGTCAAAAAAAATTAGACAGTTTGTTAAACCACTTCTTCTATAATGAAACTGTTTAATATCGGCAAAAAACTTTAGTTTTGAATAAAAAATCTCTCTGTGTGTTTATATTTGGCTGAAAAAAAATTGTTACACTACCTCTCCGTAAATCAAACTGTTTAATATCGTAAAGAACCTTCGTTTTTCGGGTAGAAAAATCTGTGTGTGTATATTTATATTTCGCTGAGGGTTAATTTAGGTATTTTTGTTTATTCATCTGTGTGTAATTGTTTTGCGATGTGAAATTAGCTCAAATTTAACCGTAACGGCTTTGTTCGCTTCAGAGTATGTAAACAGAAACTCAGTTTAAGTTTTGGATAAATATTGACTTGGAAAAACGTATCTAGAAAAATTCAAAGCGTGTGCAGCGTTATTTTCAACTCAACTTTGATAAAATAATACGTCAATTCTGAATTGACTGAGTTTTAGGCGAAAGACTAAGGCAATTCTTTATCGCTAAGGAAACATGTGACAGCGTCATTGTCATGCAATTTATTTAACAGAATGACAAGAAGAAGAGCATCAACTGAATTTTCATTTCGTGATTTATGAACGAAAGCGACATTGCGGAAAGAAACGGACGATACGACATGATTCTGAAATTAATGCTGATATTTTTTACAGACTGATAAAGAGAGCTTTTATAAATTCAATTAGCTACAAGCATGGGAAATACAGTGTAATTTTTTTTAGCTTTTTTTGCTTACATTTAATTAAAAAATGCGTTATTTTAAAGAAATTAGAACACATTGTGCTTACTTTGTTTGGCTAATATTTCTAAAGTTTTAGAATTTTTTATTTCGTTAGCTATAAGCGGAGCAAACTTAGCGAAACCAAAATTTTGGTTTTCCAAATAATTACAGCAGTTTCTCTCAGTCAGCGTGTTGTTTTTGTTGATAAACAGACTTTCTAGTTGTCTGTGCTTAATTAGTATGATTTAAAGTTTATACAAAAAGATTTCCAAATTTTTTATTTGAGTTAGGTAAACTGTAAAAGAATGACAAAAGGTGGAGCCAAAATTAGTATTTTTCGTGATAACTACATCTGTTTTTTGCTTTAAATTTTCGTTATTTAAGAGGTAAAAATAAAAGTTGGAACACATAGTGCTTCACATTGAATTTTGATGATATTTTTCATCTTGGAATGCTTTTTCGCTTTCATTCCTTTGCTGTAATGTTATCCGTGTTAGCTAAGCGCTCTCAAGTGCATCCATTCCTCGCATAGCTCATTCATTCGTATAATATAAAATGCAATATAATTTAAAAGTCGCGATGAGTGTTTGTTATTGAAACGAGTTTCTTCTTATATCTACTCGTAGATATATGTTATCTTAATGGTTCATAAATAGTCGGTTCGTTTGGTAAAAATATTTGAATCGTATCAGCATAACTAAAAGAATAAACACTTGTTTATGTCAGCGTTCTCGTCGGCGGCAGCGCGTTAAGATCAAGACAGAGATAAAGAGGCCTTCCCATCTTCTGAATAAGTAAAATTGCCCAGTCCGCGAGCTCGCAGATAATGATTATAAAGTACCCCACTTTATGTGCTCTTAACACCCAGCTACTCTGTCCTTAAAATGTCCAAAGGCATTATGTTTTCATGGTTTTATTACAGAGAAGAAAACGAAATTCTTTTTCACAATAATTCAAACTAAATCAAATTTTTTGGCAGCTCTCCCAACGAGATAAAACACTAGAGCCATTAGCGAGGTTCAAGTTTCAATTTTTGTTGCTGAAATGGACGGTAATAAAGCAGACACGTCCTTTTTTTACAAATGAAATTTTTTGCTTGATCTTTCATATTCAGATTTTCTCAAGTGTTTTTATGTGAAATCTCAAGGATTTCACGAGTTTTATTATTTCCTGAGGGATCCTTGTCTTCAAGTAAGTGAAAAACGATCCCAGATTAGGACCAGAACAGACCCAAATCGACCTCTTTCTACCTACCTCTTTATTTAATAAGCTATAAACTTGACGAAAGAATATAACTTAGTTAACAAAATTACATTATTTTTATGTTTCCACGTAATGACCTCAGAGATTTTAAACCCTAAATCTTGAAACTTTACGTTTTCATAAAAAAAATAAATTAAACAAAAGTTCCACACCTGAAGCCATTAAATAAATTTTAATTAAAAGGTCGAGTGCTTTTCTTATTTTTTAAAAAATTTTGTTAGTCGTTAATAAAATTTAGTAAAAAATTTAGTGAGTATTTAAAGGATTAATATACTTCGTAAGAAATTTCTTCTAATTTTTTTTTTCAAAAATTCTATCTACTATATTTTTTAAGTAAAATAGTGTCTTACTTACTACAATTTTTATTTTTATCTTCATTATTTTTTTATACCATTATTTTCATTATGTCTTCAATTTACTTTTTTGTCTTTTGGGCTACAAACTGTCTTATCTACAAACATTTTTTTTTCAATTGTTATTTTTGCATCTTCTCTCTATTTCTTGGTTTCTTATTTACTGCAATTTCTAAGTAGATAATTACCTCTTTATTGAATTATTTTTAATCTGTCTTTAAATTATTTTTTTTTGTTTGTTAAGTCTTTAATCTTGTTTTCAATAATTTCTTGAATAGTCTAGCTTTTTAAATTTTTTACGTTTTCTATTCATCAAATATTTGTGTTTTATTTACCACTATATTATTTGTTTTTTATTTCGTTTTTTTCTAGTTTCTTCTTATTATCTTTATAAAAGTACATTGTTTTTACTATCTTGTTTTTAAAATTTAAGTTTCTTCTAGATTCTTTTCTTCAAATATTTTTTCTACTATAATTTCTAAGTAGATAAAACCTGTCTTACCTACTACAACTTCTAAATAAACAAAATTATTTTTTCTACTTTTATCTTTACTATCTTCCATACTATTATTTCAATTTTGTTTTCAGTTTACTTTTTCTTCTGTTGGACTACAAACTATCTTATCTACAAACACTTTTTTCCAGCTGTTACTCTTGTTGTTATCTTCTCTCTATTTTTTGATTTCTTATTTACTGCAATTTCTAAGTAAGATGGATTACCTTTTTATTGTATCATTTTCAATCTATCTTCAAACTATTTTTTATGTCTGTTGAGTTCTTAGTTCTGTTTTTCATAATTTTTTAACTAGTCTGTTTTTTTATTTTTTTTACGTTTTTTATCCACCAAATGTTTGTGCTTTATTTACCACTGTATTATTTGTTTTTTATTCCAATTTCTTCTACTTTTTTCTTATCATAAATTTTTTTAAAACGGTTCTTTCTCTTTTCATATTGTAGCATAAACTGTTTTTATGTTTTTAGTCTATATCTTTTACTTATCAAATTATCATTGCTTTTTATAGTAGTCGTATAGACAGACACAGTGTGCCATCTAACGAAGAGTGCTGGAAGGTGCGAGAGTTGGTATAATAATTTTGGCGGATAACAAAGTTATCTCTTGGGCTCTCACTCGGCCGCCAACATAACCAACCTCTACGATTAGCAAAAACAACTACTTCGCAGACTAATGCTGTGTCTGTCTCTACGACTACTAGCCGAACTTCGCTTGATATAAGCGAGTTCTTCCACCCGTTCCAAGCAAGCACAATGCTCCGAGATACCCTGATGAGGGGCAAAAACCCCGAAACCTGTATACAGTTTCTCGACGTTGTTGTTCGATTGGAACGGAACACTTTTGCTAGTTCTAGTTACACTGTCTTTCAGTGTGTTGCTGGTTGGGCAATTAGGTGATGTAATTCAATGTCGGTCAAGGCATTACTCCGCAAAGTAGTTGTTTTTGCCTAATCGTGGAGGTTGGTTATGTTAGTGGCCGAGCGAGAGCCGCACCTTCCAGCACTCTTCGTGAGATGGCACACTGTGTCTGTCTATACGACTACTAGCCGAACTGCGCTTGATAAAAGCGAGTTTTCCCACCTGTTCCAATCAAGCACAACGCTCCGAGGTACACTGTACTGATGAGGGGAAAAAAACCCCGAAACCGGTATAAAGTTTCTTAACGTTGTTGTTCGATTGGAACACCTTTGCCAATTGCTTTTTATATCAAAACCTTTTTGGTGTGTTAAAAAAAAACAGTGTTAATTAAAGATTCATAATTCTTAAAATCTGTAGACGTTACTATGGATTCCAATGCCTATACACTTCTGTTTCCAGCTGTTATTTTTAATGTTATCTTCTTTCTATTTTTTTGGTATTTTATCTACTACAATTTCTAAATAGATAAACCGTTTCTTGTCTTCTATAATATTTAAATAGATGAAATTCTGTTATATTAAAATTGTATTTTCTAATTTTATCTACATTACTTTTCTATTTTGTCTTTGATTTTCTTTTTTGTTTGTTGGACTGTTTTTTTGTTTCATTCTTTTTGCGTTTTTTGTCCGTCTAGTTTTTTGTGTTTATTTGTTCTTTAAGTCTCTTCTAGTTTCTTCTTTTTTTAGAAATTTTTTTTTATCCCATATTTGTAGCATACAGAGTTCTTGTGTTTTCAATCTTCATCTCTTACCGGACTGACTATTATTGCTTTATTTATTCAAAGATCCTTAAAATCTTTTTGTTGGATCTTTTTGGTGTGATGAATGAAACGGTGTTAGTAGATGTTTTACGTTCTTAAAGCAGTTTTTGACGTAATTAGAACTTTTAATTCTTAGACACTTCTATCTTCACCTGCTATTCTTGGTCTTGCTTGTTATTTTTTTTCTATTTTTTGATATTTTATTTATCACAATTTTTAAGTAGATAAAATTTTGTTTGAGTGAAATTTTACTTTCTGCTTTTATCTACATTGTCTTTCTATTCTATTATTTTTATTTTGTTTTTGATTTACTTTATTGTCTGTTGAAACCTTAGTCTTGCTTCTAATAATTTTTTGAGTAGTCTGTTTTCTTTAATATTTTTTACTTTCTTTTTTTTGTTTTGTTGATTCACTTGTTCTAGTTTCTTCTAGCTTTTTCACTTCATAAATTCTTCTTAGAACTCTTCTTTCTCATCCCATATTTGTAATCTTTGACCTTATTACAGACTTCAATGTCTAGACATTGCTATTACTGCTTTTATCTTCTTTCTACTTTTTGGTTTCTTTTCTACTACAATTTCTAAGTTGATAAAATTTTGTTGTATTAAAATTGTATTTTCTACCTTTATCTGCATTACCTGTCGCTGGTGTAGAAGGTAGAGAAGCAAATCTTATGTGTATTCGTTATTTTTTTAAGTGCTTTTACAAATTAGAAAAAGGTACGTTTTTCCAGATCTCTCTGTTTCTTCTTCTTTCTGTTTAGATTTTTTTGTTTTAGACTATCAAACTCTTCAACTGTTGACTCGAGTTCTGTTCGTGACTTCTACTAAAGCCATTCTATCTATTTTTTATTTTTTCGGGTGTTTTAAGGTTTTTTAAAGTTTAGTACAGCTGTTTTCTGCCGGCACTGTTATATAGATTGCTGATAGCTTTGTTCAGCTATTGTAAAGATTCTTCTTTATTTTGAAAAATTTCTGTACTTATTCTTTTGTTTTTTTGTATTTTCTTCTAGCACTTTTTTGGCGACAAGTTTTTTTTATTCTTCTAGTCCACAATTTTTATTATACAAATGTTTTGTTGTTTTTTTTACTTTTTAACAATTTTTGCTCAATGATTGTTTGTTTATTATTAATCTAATTTATTATTAATCAGAAAAAAATTAGGGAAAAGGCAAAAACACAAAATAAATTTTAATTAAAAGCTTTCGAGTTTTTTTTATTTCTGTAGAAAATTTTGTAGTTCTTTGATCACTAAAATATTTTTTTTACTTAAAATATGCTGTTAATTTCTCTTATTTAAATAACCTCTTATTTGAAATTAAATTAACGAGTAAAAAAGGAAATGGTCTGCCATCAGAAACTTCTCCTAGGCAATGTTATCTCAGCTAACTTCCCAACTGACATTAAGGTAGCACAAGTATAATACTTGGAAGCTTACTGTTACTCAGTTCACGTTTGACAAAGCTACCAACTGTCTAGTCTGAAACCGCGAAAAGTATTGGTTTCTATCTCAAGGGAAATCATCGGAATTTTTGTCTTTTGAGAGCGATATTTATAGCAGATGCAGAACGTAATTGAATCTCTCCTGACGGCATGAAAAATCCAGATATACTAGTGCAAGAAATTAGATAATTATAAGTTCAAGAAAACTTTTCGAAATTCGTTTCCAACTAGTAGGAAGTTGCAACGAAATTAAATTAGATGTATACTTCTGAGATAGAGCAGATCTTGCTCCGATCTAATAATCTCACCGAGGGGGAAAATTATAATAAAAGTAATAACTAGGATAAGCTGTTTTGTTAGACTAGTTTTAGCTTAAACCAATCAGCTGCAGAAAATTCAACACTGTTTCAGGGATTAACGAAATAAAACAAACAGACTTGTTTCACAAAAAACTACTTTTTAAATTATTTTAAACAGAAAAGATCGATAAGAGCATCACAAATATAATTTCACAAAATAAACTGTTATAATGTAATTAGCAATTTTGTTTAAAGACGTAGTTAATAGCGTCAGCCCAAGTTTGCCTTTGTTTACAATATTATTAAGTTTTTTTTACTATGAAACTGGACAAAACCTATTGCTATTATTATGTTTTTATTATTGCAACGAGTGATGACTTTTCTGTTAAACGGCATTGAGTATACTAACTTCTATATACCAATGTTTTTTGCTTTTATTTTTATGTTATCGATTTTTTTTACTTCTGGTACGTTTTTCTAAAAACTTTTTGCAAAATCGCAAATTTTTAAAAATTATTTTGATGTTTTTCTGGTGTTTGTGTTTTATAGCCTTCTACAAATTTTTTGTGCATGTTCTTTACTTCCAGTTGTAGTTTCTTTATAATTTTTTTATTACTTTATACTCTTTTTTTCTCTTCCAGCATCTTCTTTCGTTCTTGTTTTCTATTCAATCTTTGTTTTTCAAATTTTTTTATATGTTTTTTTATTTCTAGATTTTTTTTAGCTTTTCTTTTTCTTCCAATTGTTGCTTCTTAAATTTGTCATATTTCTTCTTTTTTCTCCTAAAAGCCGTTCTTCAAGCTTTTCCAAATTTTGTTTTTGTTTTTTTATAATTGTTTTTTGTACGTCTATAATTTGTTTTAACTCTTTTTTTTCTTCTATCGTTGTTTCTTGAATTCGTCTTTTAGTTAATTGTCGTGTCTTTTTTTTAAATCCTTTTTTAAGCTCTTATAAAATCTTTTTTTGTTCTTCCGTAATAGTTTCTTGTATTTTTACAACCTTCTTTTGTTTTGTAAATTTTTTTATAATTGTTTTTTGTATTTTTATAATCTTTTTTAGCTTTTTTTATCTTTTTGAATTTGTCTATTTTTTTAAATGTTGCGTCTTTTCCTTTTTTTAAAAGCCGTTATTTAAGTTTTTTTAAAATCATTTTTGTTTTTTCAGAATTGTGTCTTGCATTTTCAAAACTTTTTAATGTTTTTTTGTTATTTTTTTCTTCTCATCGTTGCTTTTTGAATTTGTCTTTTTTTTAAATTGTCGCGTCGTTTTTTTCAAAAACAATTTTTTAAGCATTTCCGAACTTTTTTTTAGTCTTTTAGAATTGTTTCTTGCATTTCTAAAATCTTCTTTTGTTTTGTAAATTTTTTTGTAATAGTTTTTTGTACTTCTCTTTTATTTATTTCAAGGTTTTCCGATTTTTTTTTGTTTTTTTAGAATAGATTTTTGCAATTTCAAAACTTTTTTTTTTTCCAGCATCTTCTTTCGTTTTTGTTTTCTATTCAATCTTTGCTTTTCGAATTTTTTTATATTTTTTTTATTTTTAGAATATTTTTTAGCTTTTCTATTTCTTCTAATTGTTGCTTCTTAAATTTGTCTATTTTTTAATTGTCGTGTCTCTTCTTTTTTCTCCTAAAAGCCGTTTTTTAAGCTTTTCCAATTTTTTTTTGTTTTTTCATAACTGTTTTTTGCATCTCCAAAACCTTTTATTGTTTAAATTTTTTATAATTGCTTTTTGTAAGTCTAAATTTTGTTTTAGCTCTTTTTTTTTCTAATCGTTGCTTCTTGAATTCGTCTTTTTTTAAATTGTCGTGTCTTTTTTTTCTTCTAAAAGCCGTTTTTTAAGCTTCTATAGAATTTTTTCTTTGTTATTTCATAATCCACTTTCTTTTGTTTTGTAAATTTTCTTATAATGGCTGGGTTTTTGTATTTTTAGAATCTTTTTTAGTTTTTCTTTACCTTGTTGAATTTGTCTGTTTTTTTAAATGTCGTGTTTTTTTTCCAAATCCGTTATTCAAGCTTTTCCAAAATCTTTCTTTGTTTTTTCAGAATTGTTTTTTGTATTTATAAAACCTTTTTATGTTTTGTAAATTTCTCTAATAGTTTTTGTTACTTCTAGAATCTGTTTTAGCTCTTCTTTTTTTTCCAATTGTCGCTTTTTGAATTTGTCTTCTTCATTTAATTGTCGCGTTTTTTTATTTTTAAAAACCGTTTTTTAAGCTTTTTCGAAATCTATGTTTTTCCAGAATAGTTTCTTGCATTTTTAGAAACTTCTTCTGTTTCGTAAATTTTTTTATAATCATTTTAAGAATCTTTTTTAGCTAATCTTTTTTTTCTAATTGTTGCTTCTTAAATTTCTTTTCTTCTTTTCTTTTTTTCTTCTAAAAGTTGTTTTTTAAGCTATGATAAATTTTCTTCTGTTATTCCAGAATTGTTTCTTGCATTTCGTTTTAGAAATTTTTTTATAATTGTTTTTGGTACTTTAGAATCTGTTTTAACTCTTCTTTTCCTTCTAATTGTCGTTTCTTGAATTAGTCTTTTTCTTTTGATCGTCGCGTTTTTTCTATTTTTACAGTTTTTCAAAGATTTTTTAAAATTTTTTCTGTTCTTCCAGAGTGTTTGCATTTGCAGAACTTTTTTTATTTTGTAAATTTTCTTATAATCGTTTTTTGTACTTCAATAATCTTCTTTAGCTCATTTTTCTTACAATTGTTACTTCTTGCATTCGTCTTTTTATTAATTGTTGTGTCACCTTTTTTTCTTCCAAAAGCTGTTCTCCAAGCTTTTTCGAAATCTTTTTTTGTTTCTTCAGAATTTTTTCTTGCACTTCCTAAACTTTCTATTGTTGTTTAAATTTTTCTATAATAGTTTTTCGTACTTCAAAAATCTATTTTAGCTCTTCTTTTTCTTCTAATTGTCGCTTCTTAAATTTGTCTTTTTTTAATTGTCTTGTCTTTTTTATTTTCAAAAACTGTTTATCAAGCTTCTCTGAAACTATTTGGTTAGTTCAGAATAGTTTCTTGCAGTTTCAGAACCTTCTTTTGTTTTGTAAATTTTCTTATAATCGATTTTGGTAATCCTAGAATTTTATTTAGCTTTTTCTTTCTTCTAATCTTTGCTTCTTGAATTCGTCTTCTTCTTTTAATTGTCACATCTCTTTTATTTGTAAAAAACCGTTTTTTAAATTTTTTCGAAATTTTTTTTGTGCTCTCAGAATAATTTTTTTCATTTTCAGAACCTTCTTTTGTTTAGTAAATTTTTCTATAATAGTTCTTTGTACTTCTAGAATTTGTTTTAGTTCTTCTTTTTCTTCTAATTCTCTGTTTATGAACTTGTTTTTTTTAAATTGCCGCATCTTTTTTATTATGAAAAATCTTTTTTTAAGCTTTTCGGAAATTTTTGTTCTTCCAGAATAATTTCTTGCATTTTCAGAAACTTCTATTGTTTTATATTTTTTTTATAATTGTTTTATATACTTTTAAATTCTTTAGCTGTTTGTCTTCTAATCGTTGCTTCTAAAATTCGTCTTTTTTTTTAATTGTTCTGTTTTCACCAGAATTGTTTCTTGCATTTCCAAAACTTTCTTTTGTTTTGTAAATTTTCTCATAATTGTTTCTTGTACTTCTAAAATCTTTTTAGTTTTTCTTTTTCTTCTAATCGTTGTTTCTTAAATTCGTTTTTTTAATTGTCGTTTTACATATTCTTTCGGTTCCAAGTGCAATTTATCAAGCTCTTCCAAAATTGTTTTTTGTTTTTCAAGAATTGTTTTTTGCATTTCTAAAACCTTCTTTTGTTTTCTTTATTTAATAACCGAAGTCTTTCAATTTTTCATGTACATCTTTGCAAACGCCGTTTACCAAGCTTTTCAAAATATTTTTTGTTTTTCAGAATAGTTTCTTGCATCTTTGGAATCTTTATGTTCTTCTTTTTCTTCTAAAAGTAGTTTTTCGGGATTTTCAAAAATGTTTATGTTTTAATCGTTTTTGAATTATTATTTTTCTATTTTTTTTAGAATTTTTTGTTGTTGTTTTGTTGTTTTTAAAGCTATTTAAACGTCGCTTATAACTAACAAAATTAGTCAAAGGATATTCAAGTTTTTTGGGTTAACTCCTACCACGCAGATTCCTTTTTGTACCTATTTTCTTACGCGGCTTCCAATCAGAATGGTTTTGTTTGTTTTACACGTCTGTCAAATTTTTAGCTGGTTTTGGTTTGTTTAATTTAGCTTTTTGAAGAAAAGATTTGCTGTAGAAGCGATTCATATTATAATGAGTCCCGAAGAAGCTGCCCAGGCTGTTGCTTACATAATGATGGACGCAGCATATGATTTATTGCAAATGTGCTTGGCTTTTCTAAAAGCACGGTATCTGATGCGATACAAAGGTTCAGAGCAACTGATTCCTATTCCAAACCTGACCTGACCTGGATAAGGCAGAAAACGAGTAACAAATAAAGTGGAAGACCGATTTCTTCGATTACAAATGCTGCGAGAACGGACTCTTCCTGCTACAGCTTTGGCCAGGAGACTGGCAGATGTTTATGGAGCCATAATTTCTCCTGATATTCTTTTAAGAAGGTTGAAGGAAAAGAATTTGACATCACAGTCATCTGGTACTGGCCCTAAGTTGAATGCAGAGCATCGCAGACAGCGATTGGAATTTGCGCGAAATCATGTTGATTTTGGAGTATAGACGAATGTGGCTCCGTTCTCTTTACGGATGAGTCGCGTTTCACTAGGTATTCACCTGATTGTCGTCAACGAGTATTTAGACGCCCGGGGGAACGGTATGCTCAGTGTTGCTTTACGTCTAGAGTACCATTTGGTGGTGGAGGTGTAATGGTATGGGGAGGGATTTTTTTGAAAGCTCATACAGCTCTTGTAACGGTGGGGAGAGGTAGCATTAACGCTGACTGGTACATTAGGGAGTGATTAAAAGAGCATGTGGTTTATTTTGCGCCATTTGTAGGCAAAGAGTTTCTCTTAATGCACGACAATGCGCGCCCTCACACAGCCCAGATTACGCGTCAGTACCTTCACGACGTTAATGCTCAGGTGCTAAGGTGGCCACCCATGAGCCCTGGCCTAAACCCCATTGAGCACATATGGAACAACCTGGGGAAAAGGATTAGGCAGAACTACGGCGAGTTTCATACAACAGTTGAGCTGGAACAGGCGTTGCTGAATGAGTGGGAGCTAATAACCTAAGATGAGATCGCCGACTTGATTGCAAGTATGCCTCGACGAATAAGAGCTGTAATTCAAGCGCAAGGAGGAAATACTCGCTACTGAAACCATTTTTTTGAAGTTTTAGAAAAAAAAATTATTTTTAGAAAATATTGGGTACGTTTTGCAACAGTAAAACAGTACTCAATAGATTTTAAAATTTTCTGTTTAAAAATGCAATTTTTAAGGTTAATATTAGCAATGATGGACTTTGGTATATAACTTAAGGCAATTTTTTCAAATTGTTAAAGTCGTTTTTCTAGATTAAAGCACATTTTAGCAACATTTTATCAAAACTACTATTATTTTAGTTAAAAATTTGTAAAAAATATGTAGATAATTTTTTTTTAATACTAATCGAATTGTTTATTTTGAAAAAATATAGATACATATTTTTATGCAAATCTACAGCGCAGCTGCAGTTATAAACTCGTCTCAATAATCTCAATAACTGGGTCAATAACTGCCAGAGCTTCTGAATATGCTACGATAGATTTAGGCATCATTATTAATTGCAAAAATTTTAAAAATTTATTGTAACGAGACACACTGTAACAGAATATTTAAAAAATTGAAAATTTGGGTAAAAAATAAACAATAAAAAATTTATTTATTAGATAATAAAAGAAGATAAAAATAAAACTTTTAATATAAAACTGAAATATCAGAACCTGCAATGAAACAATCAGTAATTTAGCTTTTAATAAAATGTTTATTTTTTTTAAATTTGGTATTGCTGTTTGTAATTGACAGCCTCTAAAATTGATATAAATAAGAAAATCTCTTTGTTTCTGCCAAGTTTGTCGCCAAATTTAAATTGTAAACCCACTCGAATATAATAAGATTTGTGCAATTTCAGCTCGAATTTTTTATTTTTGTATATTATACCTAAAGTAAACTCAGTGAATTGAATTTCCGGTATTTCGTAGAAGCTTTTTGAATCCTTTGAATTCAGGAGATGCTTAAGATGCTTGAATAAACGCGACCAACCAAGCTCTAATAAAAATTTCCTTGTTATACATTCCACGATTTACGCCAGTTTACTAAATTTTTTTTTGTTTCAGACGGTTGTACCAACCTCCACTTCAACGGTGCACTTCTAACTCTAGTTGTTCTGGTGGGTTTGCGGTAACGGTGAAGCTAAAATAAAGTGTGTGCGGAATTAAAATACAATCAAAAATAGATGTAAATAATAAAAGAAATTGTAAATAATTCTTAGGTTGGTACTAGGATTAAATCATTTTATACCTACTAAGAAAATCATGTAAAGTAGTGATTTAAGTTATTTTTTTGCAAGGGTATGACATTGTGATAAGCTGTGAAAAGTGTAAATAAAGAAAGACAATTTCAGTGTATAATAGAAGAAAAAATAGCCAAAAAAAATATAAATGTATTTAAAGTAATAAAAGCCAAAGACTTGTTTGACGCAATTCATGAAACATCAGTAGTTAATTGGGTGTTTGGATCCATCATATAAGAATTGTTGTAAAATGTACTACATATTTGTTACCTAATGTAAAACCCGAGCTAAATAAAGTATTGTTAAAAAAAATTGTTTTTTTGGGGAGGATTTACGAGTTCTGAAACCGGACATGGAAATTGCGAAAATATTAAAGAGGACACTTTGAGCTTCCAAAAGAGGATCAAAGCGAAAGCTTAGGATTACCACAAGGACGGACAGGGATCAAGGATCTCATTAACAATTGAAAGTTAGATAATTATGTTTGGGTTTGAAAGAGGCGCCAGCAATTGTTTTTACTTTTTGTTAAATAAGCTTTTTTTACAATTTAGATACTAAAAAAAAGAATTTTTTGCTTTGTAATTTGTTAATACAGTAAAAGTTTGTTATAACGTATTTCTCGGGACCCTAGCACTTTAGCAAGTTAATCAAAATACTTACACTTACAAATTACTTACAATATTAAGAATCCGAGACAATCCTTTACTAATTCTGAAAATTGCAGATGTTTTTATTTATTTTTATATTAAATACTACAAAATTTTTTTTTGCGCGATTGGTTGTTTTTATCAGTTTACTGTGCCTGTTTCCAAGACGGTAGGTTGCTGTTACTGGTTGCTACGTGTAACAAAACGGTAAGTAATTCACTTACCGTTCAGTGAACGGTAAGCAATTAAATCTAAAAAAAAAACAATTTTGCGATTTATTTATTAAAATTAAATGTACAATTATTATAATTAATAGTAGTAATACCACTCGCATTTGAGTTTCTAGTGTTAATAGACAAACTTTCCGACGTGGAAGTCCCAGGTTGTTGTAATAGTCCACCAACATCGCTGTGTAAAATTTTATGAGCAAATTCAATTTTGTTTTGGAGGGAATCTTCCACGTAACTCTCAGCCACCGTTGATGAACGCCACCCACCATGTCTTTTTAGTCCCAACACATCAACTCCGTTATTCGCCAAAAGTGTAGCCGATGTGCGTCGAAACGAGTGTCCTGTAAAATCTTCTGGGGCTTGGAACTTTAAATACGTTGCTATTTTTGACGGCCAGCCTCCAATTGTGCCTTTTCCTGTGACTTGTCTAGTGCATCTGTCATTTCGATAGTTCAGAAATAAATGATCTGACGTTGGGTTGCTTGGTCGAATTTTTATGTATTTTCGAAGTATTTCCAAATAATGAACTGCTTCATTTTCTTTATTAATAACTGTGAACGTTCGCTGAATATTCGTTTTTGTATTTGGAATATTTACTATAGACATTTCTTCATGTTCTTCTATGTCACTCATTTTAATATTGTACAATTCTTCTCGTATACAAGCGCCCGATACTTCCAATATCATTGCTACCTGCAAATATATTGTTTCCTTAGAACTCAGATGTACCACCTCATCATCTACAACATACCTTTTGAATTAAAAATTGTTCGTCTGGTGCTTCATTCAAGAATTTTTCCATGTCTTCTTTGGTAAAAATTTTAACCTTTTTAGGCCGATATCCAATATTTTTTCTCTTAAGATAAGCAATTAATGTAGCAAACTTAGAAATATCGATAGCATCATGGAGAAAAATTGTACTCTTCAGCATAGAATACTCCGCCCATAAAATGCCTGAGGCCTTCAAGTGTCCACTTCTCACCACAAAATACGCTAACAAGCTCTTTTCATTTACAGAAATCTTTTTTGCTTTACGCCATTCCTTAAACAACTTGTATGTCTGTTCATATCGGGCTTTAGATTTTTCTGGAATTATTGCCGAACATCCTTCTTGCCAAGCGTCTTCTAAATCATCCGGTAGATCATCACTATCGCTCATATTTGCTTCGAAAACGGAACCACAAAACAGAACTATGTAGGAATGTTTGTATCAAAAAGACAGTTTTACTTGTTTGGAACAAAACCATAGCAACCATGGAACAGCCACCCAAAGTTTTCAGTTTCAATCTTTCCGATTATCACAAATGTATTGATATAAATTATTATTATTATTATTATTCTAGAAACTCCAATCGCGCAAAAAACGTTATAAGCATGTCGAACGTTAAGGATTACCGTTCTCAGACAATAATTGGTGTCGTCGCTTCGCTCCTCCTCTAAACAATTGTCTTCGAACGGTAAGCATTCCTTACCTTTCTCCATACTTAATATACTATTTTTCATTGATAAAGGGAGCCGGATATAGAAATCCAGAGGCGACATTTTACTAATTTTGAAAACCAAAAACTGCATTTAACTAATTTTGGAAGAAGAAAATGTTTTCTAATCTATATATTCACAAATTGAAATACAACATTTTTTCTAAAATCGTAAGAGAAAAACAAAGGCTTGAGGACACAAAAAAAGGAACATTTCGGAAAACTACTTTTATAAAAAAAGCAAAACAAAGTTTAAAAATAAAAGAATCCATTTTAAGGAACAAAGAGCTTGATAAACGGTGCTTAGAAAAAAAATATAAAAAACAAAAATTAGAGGACTAAAAGAAATTCTGTAAAAAGTTGAAAAACGTCGTAAAATTGAAAACAACAAAAAAAGTTTTACAAAATGAAAGAAAAACTTTTGCAAAAAAATAGAAAAGCTTAAAAAGCAGCCTTTAAGAGAAAGAAAAGTATAAAAAACAACAAGCAAAAAAATTCGAGGCACAATAATTAGAACATGAAGAAAAGCAAAAGAAATATTTAAAAAGGCAATAGACGATTCTAATGAAACTTAAAAAACAACGACTGAAAAACAAAGAGAAACAAAAACCGCTGGAAAAGTAAAGAAAGAGTGTAAATAAATTAAAAAAACAATAATAAAAAACCAAAACTAAAAAGAAAGAAGTGTTCAATACACTAGAAACTATCACTTCAAAAATTTAAATAAATTAATTAAAAGAAACTTTTAATATTATGAATTGGAGACAATACTTTACTAATTCTAAAAATCTCGGATGTCAGATGTTTTTTACTTAGTCTTCTATTAAATAAGGCAAAAACAATATGTTCTTTAGATATATGGAAACGGAGGCAACATTTTACTAATTTTAAATAGCGAAAGCTGCATTTAGCTAATTTTAAAAGAGAAGATAATACTTGTTACTAATCTATATATTTCCAAATTAAAAAATAACATATTTTTTAAATTTGGAAGACAGAGGAGACAATAAACAACAAAAAATTTTGATTAAATAGAAAAACAAAGACTCGAAGACATTAAAAAATTTTGGAAAATTTTAAAAATGCAAGAAACAAATTTCAAAGACAAAAAAAGATTTTAAGAGAACTTAGTAAACAGAGCTTGGAACGAAAAAATATGAAAAACGACAATTGAGAAACAAAAGAAAATTCTGAGAAACCTCGTAAAATTATTTTTATAAAAAAAGACGAAAGCAAGTTCTGAAAATAAAAAAACAATTTTAAAGAACAAAAAAAAATTAAAAAGAGAAAAGAGCTATATAAACAACGCTTAGAAAAAAAATTAAAACAAGAATTAAAGGAACAAAATAAAATTTTGGAAAAAGTTGAAAAACATCAGTTAAAACATAAAAAACAACTAAAAAAGTTGAAATGCATAAAACAAGTTTGCTGGAACAAAAAATTTTTAGAAGAGCTTGAAAAGTGTTATTTATAGAAAAATATATAAGAGACAACTATGTGAGAAAACTATATGAAGAAACGTAAAAAACAACGAATACAAAAAAAGAGGAAGAACAAAAAAGCCATTGGAAGAGAAAAGAAATAGTATAAAAGTATTACAAAAAAAGTGCAATTAAAAGCAAAGTTGAGCATTAAATGCACTAAAAACTGTCTCTTTAATAATTTAAACAAATTAATCAAACTAGAATTCCAGCATTAAGAGCGGAGACAATACTTTACTAATTTTAAAAATCCCAGATGTTTTTGTCTTATTTTTAGACTAAATTACATTAAAAAAGATATCTTTTTTGGATATAGAAAAACGGAAGCGACATTTTACTAATTTTAAAAATCGGAAGCTACATTTAACTAATTTAAGAAGAAGAGGATAATACTTTTTACTAACTTATATCAAGAATAAAAAATAAAAAACAAAAAAAATTTTTAATAGAGCTTGATATACGGCAGCACTCGGAAAAACAAAATAAAAAAACGAAAATTAAAAAAACAAAAAAATCTTGGAAAAAGATGGAAAACGTTAGTTAGAAGATAAAGAACAATTAAAATTGTTGAAATGCAAAAAACAAGTCTGCAAAAACAAAAGAAAATTTTTAGAAAAACTCAAATAGCGGCGTTTGAAAAAAAATTAAAAACGACTACTGAAAACTCAAAAAAATTGATATACAACAATCAGAAGAAAAAAAAAAGCCAAGAAACTTAAAGCAGTTGAAAGAAAAAAAACTGTCAAAAAATTACAAAAAAAAACTACGACTGAAAACAAAGTCAAATGTTTTAACAAATAATTTTATTTTTACAATATTTTAAAAATTTGGACTTAAGGCGACAGTTTTTGTTAAAAAATTAAAGCCGTAGACAACATAGCCTAAATATATTTCAAATTTTTTAATTTTTTTTTCTTTCAACATTGATAGCTTTTACTTTGTATTTTTCTAGTTTATTAAATAATTTAGAAAAAGATATAAGATTCACAAGTAAAAATAAACAGTAGCGATACGTCTAAACAATATTAGTAAGTGCGAGATGTTGGTGAATGTGTTGGGAGGCAAACTCAATACACTATCATCAACAACCAGATGAAAATAACTACTCCACCAATACGAGTCTTCACTAAGGCTAATAAATTAATTTATCCGGTTTTTTTACCAGCCAGTACACCAAACACAAAGGTAAAAAGCATTTGATATTAAAATAATAGATTAGTTATTTTTATCTAGCCGTTGACAACAATGTGTTGAATCTGAGTAGTGATCTACCTAAAGTCATTTAAACAGTCAGGTCAGGTCTGAGAGGTGTCTGTGGGCGGTAACAATAGTATGATTCATTTTTTGTAAAGCGGCAAATAATTCATATTGTAAAAACATTTGCAAAAGGTTTGGCTCTACTTTATAAAGCCGCTTGATATAACAGCGCAAGAGCAGACGTAAGTTATATTTGCTTGAATCTGCTCAAACTTTTTATCACAAAATGACTTATCATAAAACAAATAGCAGTGAATATAGAAACATTTTCAAGATAGTGCATCATTCTTTTTCTATATGTTTTTTTTAAACTTCTCTATTTTTTTATTGGCAAATTTTTTTTTATTTTTTCTAAATTTTGCTTTAAATTTTGAGTGTTATCTTTCGACTTGTCTGGTACGGAATAAACACCGATCAAGATCTTTTAATAAATGAGTTGTTGCTTTTTCTCTCTTAGATATTTTAATGTGACTCTAAGTCAGTGAGTGAATACTCCATCCTATTATTTTACTTCATCGATAAGAGAAAATCTGTCACAACTATCTGCTAACTAATATTTAAAAGAGCACTCGTTATAGCCAGCCACAACTTTAATAACAAAATTTTAATAACAGTTAGTTTTTTTCTCTAAAACAAACAAGTTTCTCGAGTTTAAAGAATAACAAAGTTTTTATTTAATTTTCCGCGTAAATTTTTCCTCGAGTGTTTTAATTCGTTTCAGCACTTGTTTAGCATGAATTTTTAAGTTTTTGTTGTTGCCGTTCTCTATCATTTAGACTTCAGCAATTATGAGAATTCCTCAGTGTCATAAAAAATGTCCGTTAAATTTTTCATCACTTCATGTCGAGTGGACATAACTCCATTTTCCATATTTACCGATCCAAGATAATGCAGTCGTAATATTCTTATTTACATGCCACAAATAACGCTTTTACGTCCCATCACGCTCCCTCATGCCATTTGTCAGCATTCATAAACGCCCCACTTGACACATGCCGTGGCAAGTTAAACCGAAATACAGGGTGAGTACAAAGTTTATCTCGAATTTTGCCAAAAACTAGTTATCACATTAACTGTAAAGTTTGTTATTAAAAATTTTGGTTTTTTATCTAAAAGAAAAAAATATTTTAAAAAAATTGTAAATAACCGCAAAAAATAATAAAATTTATTTATTTTGTGACCTGTTTTGAAGCAGGTTTGCCAGGTTACTCGACAATAGGTTAGACATCTACCCTCCAGTTTTTTCGTTCCACTTTTTCTCTTAATATAGAAAAATTTAAAAAAATATAAAGATCAATTTATTGAGTCTCACCCTATATATCCAAACCGAGACAAAATTTGTTATTTGCGCTGAAATATGGCTCATTACAATTAGTTCGATAAGTCACGCACCCGGGTTATTTATTGAAACGTTTCGATAAATACTTAAGATGATTTATGAATTGATGCTTTTTCAAAATAAAGGAGTTAACACGCGCGAGAGAAATTTTGACATTAATCAAAACATGACGAGCGTTCAACCCTCATTCGAAATTTAATTATGGAAAAGGTTAAGTGAGATATGGGGCATTATCGACCTGTTTACTATACCGACTTGCTAATTTATTACGATAACAAATGCCTACTGCATCTAAGGGGGGCATTGAATAGCAACCAAATTAATTTATCTTTAGGAACAAAATTACAAAAATCGATTCTTTTCCGCAAGTAATTACAGAAGAGCCAACAAATATAAAAAAGCTGCAGTTTTAATGAGAAACTATTTTAGAAGATAAATTGTGTAAACATTATAGTATTATTGTACTGTAGTAGCTACGAAATAAAATAAAGCACAACTCTAGATAAAAAATAAATTATTTCTGTGATTTCAAGAGCACCGAAGCATAAAAATCTTCAAAATTACTAATAAATCTTTTTGCGCGATTAGTTGTATTTATCAGTTTACTGTGCCTGTTTCCACGACGGTAGGTTGCTGTTACTGGTTGCTACGTGTAACAAAACGGTAAGTAATTCACTTACCGTTCAGTGAACGGTAAGCAATTTAATCTAAAAAAAAACAATTTTGCGACTTATTTATTAAAATTAAAAGTACAATTATTATAATTAATAGTAGTAATACCACTCGCATTTGAATTTCTAGTGTTAATAGACAAACTTTCCGACGTAGAAGTCCCAGGTTGTTGTAATAGTCCACCAACATCGCTGTGTAAAATTTTATGAGCAAATTCAATTTTGTTTTGGAGGGAATCTTCCACGTAACTCTCGGCCACCGTTAATGAACCCACCCACCATGTCTTTTTAGTCCCAACACATCAACTCTGTTATTCGCCAAAAGTGTAGACGATGTGCGTCAATACGAGTGTCCAGTAAAACCTTCAAGGGCTTGCAACTTTAAATTCTTTGCAATTTTTGACGGCCAGCCTTCAATTATGCCTTTTCCCCGTGACTTGCCCAGTGCATTTGCCATTTCGATAGTTCAGAAATAAATGATCTGACGTTGGGATGCTTGGTCGAATTCTTATAAATTTTTGAAGTATTTCCAAATAATGAACTGCTTCATTTTCTTTATTAATAACTGTAAACGTTCGCTGAATATTAGTTTTTGTATTTGGAATATTTATTATAAACATTTCTTCATGTTCTTCTATGTCACTCATTTTAATATTGTACAATTCCTCTCGTCTACAAGCGCCCGATACTCCCAATATCATTGCTACCTGCAAATATATTGTTTCCTTAGAACTCAGATGTACCACTTCATCATCTACAACATACCTTTTGAATTAAAAATTGTTCGTCTGGTGCTTCATTCAAGAATTTTTCCATGTCTTCTTTGGTAAAAATTTTAGCCTTCTTAGGCCGATATCCAATATTTTTTCTCTTAAGATAAGCAATTAATGTAGCAAACTTAGAAATATCGATAGCATCATGGAGAAAAATTGTACTCTTCAGCATAGAATACTCCGCCCATAAACTGCCTGAGGCCTTCAAGTGTCCACTTCTCACCACAAAATACGCTAACAAGCTCTTTTCATTTAAAGAAATCTTCTTTGCTTCACGCCATTTCTTAAACAACTTGTATGTCTGTTCATATCGAGCTTTAGATTTTTCTGGAATTATTGCCGAACATCCTTCTTGCCAAACGTCTTCTAAATCATCCGGTAGATCATCACTAGCGCTCATATTTGCTTCGAAAACGAAACCACAAAACAGAACTATGTAGGAATGATTGTATCAAAAAGACAATTTTACTTGTTTGGAACAAAACCATAGCAACCATGGAACAGCCACCCAAAGTTTTCAGTTTCAATCTTCCCGATTATCACAAATGCATTGATATAAATAATAATTATTATTGTTATTCTAGAAACTCCAATCGCGCAAAAAACGTTATAAGCATGTCGAACGTTAAGGATTACCGTTCTCAGACAATAATTGGAGTTGTCGCTTCGCTCCTCCTCCAAACAATTGTCTTCGAACGGTAAGCATTCTTACCATTCTCCATACTTAATATACTATTATCTGATCTGATCTAGAAAAATGAGTCATTGCTTTCAATTAAATGTACAAAGATTACAAGCTATCTAGCACATTTAAGCAAAAATATTTGTTTATATAAGGAGGAGGACTGATCAGAAGTCAATCAGTCAGTTAGCAAAAGCCAGACAAGCGAGTAAAGTAAGCAATATTAAGTAGTACAGCTTATTGTTTGTTTGTTAATACAATTTGTTTATTTATTGTTGTTGTATTAGTGTACACAGTAGAAACAAACAATTTGTTACTAATCCAAATCTTTGTATCAAAAAACCCGAATAACTTAAAATTTGCTGAAGAATTTTTGCTTTTAGTTCATTTTTTTTTTGATCTTCTTATATAAATTGTTTTGTATTGTTTATACTTAATTCTAGATACTCTAATTTGTTTTTTTTTTGGGTTTTATTTTTCATGCTTAGCTATTTTTTTTTCCTAATGAGTTAAATACAATATTTACTCTTTTCTTCTTTAGTATTCGTGCCACTATTTCTGAGATGTCTTCAATAAAAAAAAATATTTTTTAATAGTTTTTTCTTTTTCTTTTATCTCTTTTTTTCAATTTATTGTTTATTTTATTTTTAATTCTTTTACAACCTTGCTTCAAGTTGCATCAATTCTCTCTCGTTATTTGCTATATAATCTTGTTTTCTTTCTCTTTATCTTAATTTTAATGGTTTTATTATTTTTATTATTATTTTATTAATACTATTTTTATTTCTTTTGCTACTGTTTTATTACATTTATACAATTTTTAATTCTTTTTTTAGTTCACATTTTGTTAATTTCTTTTTAGTAACTTTTTTAGCTTTCCGATCACTGTTCTTATTAGTTTCTTTTATTATCTCTTTAGTTTTGTTAGCATTACTGTTTATAAAGTTTTTTCGTATTTTTTATGCATATATTTCAGGTAGTTTATAAATTATATTATCTTTGTTTTACATTTATTTCTTATTGGAACTATTAACGTATTTTCTTTATCCGCTTTTACAAAAGTTTTTCTATTGCTTTTTAATTTTTTTCTTAAAATTGATTTGTTTTCAGATTTTTTATTTTTATTTCTCATACCTCTAATATTTTTTATTGTTACATTCATTTCTACTACTAATCTTTTCTTTTTTCCAACTTAAATTTTCTTTATGATTATATTTTTAGTTGCATAATTCAATACCTTTTCTAACATTTTTTGTTCTTTATATAACAATTTTTTTTCAAATTTTTTACTTTGTTTTAAAATTTGTGATTTATTCTCTAATTTAGCACAAAAAAAAATCAAAAAAAAAACAATAATTGTGAAGAATTTAATTTTGAATAAAAAAGTTTTTAAAATATTTATATTTCTGCTCTCTTGAGATGTATAAAAAAAAATATATTGTACAACTTCTGAAATTATAATTGATTAAACAGTTTTTCCCTGAGTTGTACCGTTGAAGTAAATTATTGCGTCTCTCTTTCACTTTAACATAGGTTTACATTGATTCACTACAGAAAAGCGGTTGGCTCTAAGAGTGAGTAGCCTTGCGTTAGCATTGGTAGTGTCTATTTTGTAAAAAAATTAAAACAGATAGTTCAAACAAAAAAGTTATTAAAAAATTATTAAAAGATAAAACACTTTGGCAAATGATATGGTTGATAAGAGCGCCACTGGCTTATCAATCATCTGATTAACAAAAAAATGGCTTGTTCTTACCTCTTTAAATATTCATTAATAGTTTCTTTACGTTGAGCTAAGTTTAAAAATTTTTTTTTAAACAATAAGTTTTTTAAACGTTTTGCTACCTATTCGAGGTATAAATCAAGAAAAAAAAACTTTAATCTGCTGTTAAAAAAATTGTAAACAAAGTGTTTTAAATATATTTTTTTAAAGATCGTTTAGTCTCTTAGTTCTCTATTAAAATAAAATAGAATTTTATTTATTGCCGTTAATTGTCAGGGGAGGGCAAAAAAATTTAATCTGCTGTGTTCTAGAAGTTTTCAATAAATTTTTTATAGAAAAAAATTTCTAGGTTATTTTATTTATTTACTAAAATAAAAAAACGTAATTTTCTTGTTGTTAATTATCAGAGGGTGGTAAAAACAATTTTGAGCACAGACGTCTTACCTTTGCAAGTAAATTACGGTTTTTTGATGAGTAATTCAGAAAAAACAAATTTCGCAAACTTAAAGTTTATTTAAAAACTCAGTTGGAGAGAAATTTCTCTTGACTTTGAATGTTTCGATTGAAATATCAATTGAAAATAAAAGAGTTTTCTGAAAATAACTTCATATATCAGTGCCAGATATCTCGACCTATTTAAGGAGGTATAATCCATTTGGTGTTCTGTAACCGTCTCTTTGGCTTTTCATTTACTATGACAGAAATGTAATTTCCGTTTTTTCTTTTCCTTTACAACGCTGTCGTAATTGAAACTTTGATCAAAAAATATTGAAGTGACCGATAAAATATTTTTTTCAATTAGTGTCACCCCTATCCTATTAATCATCACACGAGCAGAGACACCTCTAATGCACGAAGTGAGGAATTAGCTAGTTACTAGACTAACAACCCCCTATTTAGATTTATGCTTCTCTTAATGAATACGAATGGTTTTTCAAGAGACTTGTTCCATTAAAAGGGATTTTTAATTCTTATTATTTTATTTCCCCAAGTCTTTTCTCATAATTCTAAGACATTAAGGGAGAGGAAGAAATCTTTATAAAGTAGATGTCAAGTGAGATTACATAATATTATATAAATTATATTTTATTTTAGAAAATTTAAAAATTGGAATAAAAATTTGAATTAATTTAGACGTTTTATACAATTTTGCGTTCAATTATTACAAATCTATTTTCAGACTTTACAAAATTTTGTATTTTTACAAAATTAAATTGTATTATTTGTTTCTTATTTCCAATATTTTAAGTAACTGTCTGTGAAACAGTAGAATATAAAAAAAGGGAAAGTACGACACACCCGCATTTTGAACGAGGAGTCTCATAAAACTGTGAGAAATGCAACAGTTTTTAAACTATATTTGCCTGGTTACAATATATATTAGACTACTATTGACTAGTTAATTACTGAAAAAATTTTCAGAAATTTTGAAAAAAGATTGTCTGTTGTTATTATCGGCAATAGCCTAGAATAAAATAAGTCCTCACAAAATTTCAGTTAGTTAACTAAGATTGCTGAAAACTAGATTTAAAAAAAATTCTGGGTTGATTACTGAAAAAGTTTTCAGAAATTTTAAGAAAATAACATTTTATAATTATTTTACGCAGAAACCTAATATAAAATAAGCACTCACAAAATTTTAGTTATCTGTCAAAAATTGCTGAAAACTAAATTTTAAAAAAATTAATTTTTTTGTTGTTTACTGTAAAAGTTTTCAGAAATTTTAAGAAAAAAATTTTTATGGTTCTTTTAGACAATAACCTAGTAGAAAACAAGCCTTCAAAAAATTTCAGTTAACTGAAATTGCTGAAAAGTAAATTCTTTATTGTTATTTTAAGCAGTAGCCTAGTGTGAAATAAAACTCACAAATTTTTAGTTAGCTGCCAAAGATTGCTGAAAATTAAATTTAAAAATGTGGATTTTTGAGTTGATTACTGAAAAAGTTTTCAAAAATATTAATAAAATGATTTTCAATGGTTATTAAAGGCAATAGCCTAATATAAAAAAGGCTCTCAAAAATTTCAGTTAACTAACTAAAGTTGTTGAAAACTATATTCTCTAGTTTCAATTTCAGCAATAGCTTAGTGTGAAATAAGCACTCACAAATTTTCAGTTAGTCACCAAAAATTGCTGAAAATTAAATATAAAAATGTGGATTTTTGAGTTGATTACTGAAAAAGTTTTCAAAACTATTAAAAAAATGATTTTTTTTTGTTATTTAAGGCAATAGCCTAATATAAAAGAGGCTCTCAAAAATTTCAGTTAACTAACTAAAGTTGCTGAAAACTATATTCTTTATTGTCAATTTAAGCAATAGCTTAGTGTAAAATAAGCACTCACAAATTTTCAGTTAGCTACCAAAGATTGCTGAAAATTAAATTTAAAAATGTGGATTTTTGAGTTGATTACTGAAAAAGTTTTCAGAAATATTAAGAAAATGATTTTCAATGGTTATTAAAGGCAATAGCCTAATATAAAAAAGGCTCTCAAAAATTTCAGTTAACTAACTAAAGTTGCTGAAAACTATATTCTTTATTGTCAATTTAAGCAATAGCTTAGTGTAAAATAAGCACTCACAAATTTTCAGTTAGCTACCAAAGATTGCTGAAAATTAAATTTAAAAATGTGGATTTTTGAGTTGATTACTGAAAAAGTTTTCAGAAATATTAAGAAAATGATTTTCAAGATTATTTAAGGCAATAGCCTAACATAAGAGAGGCTCTCAAGGATTTCAGTTAACTAACTAAACTTGCTGAAAACTATATTCTTTATTGTCAATTTAAGCAATAGCTTAGTGTAAAATAAGCACTCACAAATTTTCAGTTAGCTACCAAAGATTGCTGAAAATTAAATTTAAAAATGTGGATTTTTGAGTTGATTACTGAAAAAGTTTTCAGAAATATTAAGAAAATGATTTTCAAGATTATTTAAGGCAATAGCCTAACATAAGAGAGGCTCTCAAGGATTTCAGTTAACTAACTAAACTTGCTGAAAACTATATTCTTTATTGTCAATTTAAACAATAGTTTAGTGTGAAATAAGCACTCACAAATTTTCAGTTAGCCACCAAAAATTGCTGAAAATTAAATTTAAAAATGTGGATTTTTGAGTTGATTACTGAAAAAGTTTTCAAAAATATTAAGAAAATGATTTTCAATGATTATTTAAAGCAATAGCCTAATATAAGAGAGGCTCTCAAAAATTTCAGTTAACTAACTAAAGTTGCTGAAAACTATATTCTTTATTGTCAATTTAAGCAATAGCTTAGTGTGAAATAAACACTCACAAATTTTCAGTTAGCTACCAAAAATTGCTGAAAATTAAATTTAAAAAAGTGAATTCTTGAGTTGATTACTGAAAAAGTTTTCAAAAATATTAAGAAAATGATTTTCAATGATTATTTAAAGCAATAGCCTAATATAAGAGAGGCTCTCAAGAATTTCAGTTAACTAACTAAAGTTGCTGAAAACTATATTCTCTATTGTCAATTTAAGCAATAGCTTAGTGTGAAATAAACACTCACAAATTTTCAGTTAGCTACCAAAAATTGCTGAAAATTAAATTTAAAAATGTGGATTTTTGAGTTGATTACTGAAAAAGTTTTCAAAAATATTAAGAAAATGATTTTCAATGATTATTTAAAGCAATAGCCTAATATAAGAGAGGCTCTCAAAAATTTCAGTTAACTAACTAAAGTTGCTGAAAACTATATTCTTTATTGTCAATTTAAGCAATAGTTTAGTGTGAAATAAGCACTCACAAATTTTCAGTTAGCTACCAAAGATTGCTGAAAATTAAATTTAAAAAAGTGGATGTTTGAGTTGATTACTGAAAAAGTTTTCAGAAATATTAAGAAATTGATTTTCAATGGTTATTTAAGGCAATAGCCTAGTATAAGAGAGGCTCTCAAGAATTTCAGTTAACTAACTAAAGTTGCTGAAAACTATATTCTTTATTGTCAATTTAAGCAATAGCTTAGTGTGAAATAAGCACTCACAAATTTTCAGTTAGCTACCAAAGATTGCTGAAGATTAAATTTAAAAAAGTGGATGTTTGAGTTGATTACTGAAAAAGTTTTCAGAAATATTAAAAAATTGATTTTCAATGGTTATTTAAGGCAATAGCCTAATATAAGAGAGGCTCTCAAGAATTTCAGTTAACTAACTAAAGTTGCTGAAAACTATATTCTTTATATTGTCAATTTAAGCAATAGCTTAGTGTGAAATAAGCACTCACAAATTTTCAGTTAGCTACCAAAGATTGCTGAAAATTAAGTTTAAAAAAGTGGATGTTTGAGTTGATTACTGAAAAAGTTTTCAAAAATATTAAGAAATTGATTTTCAATGGTTATTTAAGGCAATAGCCTAATATAAGAGAGGCTCTCAAGAATTTCAGTTAACTAACTAAAGTTGCTGAAAACTATATTCTTTATTGTCAATTTAAGCAATAGCTTAGTGTGAAATAAGCACTCACAAATTTTCAGTTAGCCACCAAAGATTGCTGAAAATTAAATTTAAAAAGGTGGATTCTTGAGTTGATTACTGAAAAAGTTTTCAAAAATATTAAGAAAATGATTTTTAATGGTTATTTAAAGCAATAGCCTAATATAAAAGAAGCTCTCAAAAATTTCAGTTAACTAACTAAGGTTGCTGAAAACTATATTTTCTATTGTCAATTTAAGCAATAGCTTAGTGTGAAATAAGCACTCACAAATTTTCAGTTAGCTACCAAAAATTGCTGAAAATTAAATTTAAAAATGTGAATTTTTGAGTTGATTACTGAAAAAGTTTTCAAAGATATTAAGCATATGATTTTCAATGATTATTTAAAGCAATAGCCTAATATAAAAAAGGCTCTCAAAAATTTCAGTTAACTAACTAAAGTTGCTGAAAACTAAATTTTTTATTGTCATTTTAAGCAATAACTTAGTGTGAAATAAGCACTCACAAATTTTTAGTTAGTTGCCAAATATTGCTGAAAATTAAATTAAAAAATGTGGATTTTTGAGTTAATTACTGAAAAAGTTTTCAAAAATATTAAGAAAATGATTTTCAATGGTTATTTAAAGCAATAGCCTAATATAAAAGAAGCTTTCAAAAATTTCAGTTAACTAACTAAGGTTGCTGAAAACCAAATTTTTTATTGTTATTTTAAGCAATAGCTTAGTATAATATAAATCCTCACAAAATTTCAGTTATCTAACAAAAATTGCTGAAAGTTAAATTTAAAAAAAAATGATTGTCGAGTTGATTATAGAGAAAGTTTTCAGAAATTTGCAGAAAATAACTCTCTATAGTTATTTCAGGCAATAACCCAATATAAAATAAGTACTCAAAAAATTTCAGTTCTCTGGCAAAGATTTCTAAAAG
The DNA here is from genome assembly GCA_029207805.1 of Tribolium confusum. Taxonomy (NCBI): domain Eukaryota; kingdom Metazoa; phylum Arthropoda; class Insecta; order Coleoptera; family Tenebrionidae; genus Tribolium; species Tribolium confusum. The sequence goes on along the minus strand of JALGAY010000008.1, from coordinate 12,603,585 downwards.
CTAAAATTTAAAAAAATGATTAACGAGTTGATTACTGAAAAATTTTTCAGAAATAAATTCCTTTCTAAACTACAAATTTTGTATTTTTATGAAATTTGAAAAATTGCATAATTTGTTTCCTATTTTTACTATTTTAAAAAATATTTGTTCGTGGAACAGTTAAATGTGAAGAAAGAGAAAGTACGACAGACCCGCATTTTGAACGAGGCGTCCAAAAACTGTGTAAAGTACAACTGTTTTTAAGCTTCTTCTGCCTGCTCTCAATCCTTATTAAATTTTCGCATTTTTCCCTGCTCCGTTTCCAAATGTAAACACTCCTCGATATGCACTGGGGGCGGTTCGGCCATCCACCCTTCATCCAAACCTTCCAATATCAGCTCACCGCAGTCTGTCGAACAGTAACGAGCTTCATCAATTTTCGCCGTAAATTGTTTATTTTCTTTTGTAATACAGTTTGCAGCAACACATTTTCCGGCGTGAAATTACAAAGGGATCTCTCAATAACGTTTTCTTTGCATCGGCTAATTGCCTGTATCGATTCCAGTGTTCATAACGAGTAATCACCGCTCGGGGGCCCCAAGCTTTGAGAAAATTCCGCTTTGTGGTCGACGAAAGAGTTAACAAAATAGCAGCGTGGGGGCGGTTAGACCGCCTCTAGAATTGCCACTAAAACAGAATCTACTTGAATCTTAGCCGGTGTGATAGGTGGCTAACCGCCGCTAGGGATCACCTATAACATACACGACCTCAACCGGAAATCATATGCAGTTCCGGGTTTGCACCCAAACTACGGATTTGCCGCACTAATTAATGTCAGCGGGTTTGATTCAACGACGCTAACTTAACCGGAACAAAACCGAAATTTAATTTTATATTCAAAATTATTATTAATTAAACCAAATAAAATTATTTAAATTTGTTAAACGAAATTCTCTTTGATGATCAAGTGGTATTGTCATTGACAGACGATATTATATACCTCAAATTCAAAAGAAAATAATATCGACTTACATATGTCGAATTTGTGTTCTAGTAAAAACAGTCTTTTGCCAATAAACAATTATCAAATTTAGTAATAATTAACAAGAACAAAATTAATTTTTAAAATCTTTAATAAAATATTTAATTACTGTAAAAATTACCGAGAATTTTAAGAAAATAATTCTTTTTGGTTATTTCAGCTAATAGGTTAGTACAAAATAAACTTCTAACTAGTTTCAGTTAGAAACTAAATTCATTACTAAGTTAATTACTAAAAAAATTTTTACCAAAAGTTGATTAAGTCTCTTGGACATAGAAGTTTGGGGTCAGCTTCAGTTTTAGGTCGACGTCGTAGATTGGTGTTAAAAATGCTAACTAATTTAATTTGACAAATTTTATCATTAATGTTTTACAATATATACAAATAAAAAGTAAATGAATAAAAAACAAACAAGATAGAGAATAATCAAAGTTTGAAAGCTTATCAAACGAGCATTTTTGACTAAATTTCTAGTTTAAAACAACAACAATTTTGTTTAGTGTTTGCAATTTTATTTTCTATTTACTTACTACTTTTATTATTGTTTATAATATTTAAAAAAAAATGAAAAAGCGGATACCGTTTTTTACTTGAAGAATGTTTAAATCTTGTGATTTCTGTTCATGTTCACTTTCGCCATTTGAGAAAATTTCCTTTTTAATAAAAAAATGAGTAATGTTTTTAATTTTGTGCGTTTCATTTCGAAAATTTATTTATATTTTTCACAATTGTATTTCTTTCTTGTCCGTCCTTGAACGGCTTTCGGCTTCAGCTCTCACTTTCAGCATTTGCCATAAAAGCGTGGCGATAAATCACTTTTTGAAAGTGGTTACGTCGTCGACATAACATTATAATGTTCCAGCACTTTTCATGAGTGGAAACGCATGGTCACATGAACGCGAAAAGCTTGTATCCTGGCCGACAGTATATTATTCTGCAGCACGAGTTAACACGCAATTTTCGGTCGGCTGAATACAATTATAATTATTAACTATTTAGGAAATGTAATTTACCAACAACATCAAACATGTAAATCGGATAAACACATGCGTAATTTCCGTCGGCTAACAAGGATTACTGAAAGTTCAATTTGGAAAAGAAATTGGTTACTCAAAGATTTTGCTGAAATTCGGCCAAAAAGCCTAACAGGCAACAGCAAAGTTTCATAAAAATAAAATAAACGTTATTAAGTAATTTCAGTTTACTAACAAAAATTTTAGAAAGCTAAGTTAAAAGTCAATTGGTTGCTAAGCTTATTCCTGAAAAATTTCTAGCTATTTTGAGAAAACAATACTCTCTGGTTATTTCAGCCAATAGCTTCGTGTACAATAATTTTTACCTAATTTCAGTTAGTTAATCAAAATTGCTGAAAACTAAATTAATAAATTATTCCTTATACTGAAAGAATTACTGAAAATTAAATAAGAGAAATGATTACTGAAAGATTTTTCCAAAATTCTACGAAAATGCTTATCTATGGTTATTTCAGGCAATAGCCGAGTTCGATAAAAATTTATTAACTCAGAGAATTTTACGTTTCATATTTCAGACTAAAGTTTTATCGACTGAAAACAGCTTGACCCAATTTTATTAATTCCACTAAATTTATTCTAAAATAAAATAATACAGAAAAATTTTAATTAAACCCGGAATTCACTCAAAACTTCAGTAAAAAAAAATTTATAATCCTATTAGCGGCAATCGCAAGTTTCTTAAGTAGCTTCAAACCGGCTAAACTCTCACCCCTTCCACAGGGTTAATCAGAAAAGTGCATTTTTGTATTATTGAAAAAACTTAGATTTTATCGCAACATCCATTCCGGTTAAACTCCGGATTCCGGGAGTCATTAGCCGGTCTCGCACCTGGGTTTGCGGAAACCCGGACCCGATAACAACCCGAAATTTATTACATTAAGTAGATTTGTTTTACTATAAAAATATTTTAAAAGTACTTGAAAATCCCTCAATTAGACTCGCTGAAAGCTCTCTAAGTTCATAAAACTTCTAATATCTTATCAAAGTGAAGATTCGCGAAATCCATTTCGTCTAACAGAAAATTAATTCCAATAAAACTTTGAAATTGAAAAGAGTTAAATCCTGATGAAAATAACACGGTTTGGAGGTAAAAAAACGGGCGTTAAATCTGAAAAAAAAACCTCACAATCACGTTATATCTCCAACATCATTCCCTTTAACAGCTCCATAAAGAAAAACAATTCAGATGTAAATAAAGGAATTTGTATTGGCTAGTTTCCAGGGTCGAGACGATCGCGCAGCTATGGAAATGGATTCCATTATCGAGCTTATAATAGGGTTTCGGGTCCAACGATCAGAACAAGTGTTATATGGGCACTCGTCTTTAATTGAAATTTGCGCAAGCGTCGAGCTTTAAAAAAATTTTATCTACGCGGGTATTATTGTCAGAAAGTACGATCAGTTATCAAATCGCGAGATAAGTTTGGAATGATTTAGGCGTTAATTAAATTTGGCTAAAAAGTCGATGCATATTCATGTCGTTGATTAACTTATAGCAAGACGTTGTCATCTCAGTCCTAGACTTTCATTATCTTTGCCCCGTATCTGGCTGTAACTTAATTAATTCGCCGACGCTACGTGTCTTTTCTACCTTAAGTAGCATTAACAGGTCGTGACTTTGCATAGATACTTGAAAAAAAAAATTTAAAATTTAAATCCGATTCAATAATTTTTTTTAATTTAATGACTATTTTAGGCTTTTGAAAAAAATGATAAAAAAATGACAAGTTTTTAGATAATAAAGCAAAACCTTTTTTATTCATCCAAACCATCACTGTATTAAATTAAGATTATAAAACATTTTTAAAGACAAAAAATACTATTTTCTAAAAATGGTAAGTGCGCCGAGTTTGACTGCATTTATCTAATTTAAAAAAAATGTTGTGAGTCTATTTAAACATTTAAAAATTAAAAAACAAGTCAGTAGATACTGCAAAGATCTGTTTTATACATCTACAACATTTCTATTAAATTATTGTTGAATAAGGATTACTATTTTACTAAAAGTGGTGATGCGCCGGGTTAGACTGCTTTATCTAATTTATAAAAATATTGTAAGTCTATTAAATCATCTAGAGAATTAAAAAACAAGTTAGAGATAAAGCAAACATCTGCAAAAATCTGTTTTATATATCAACAACATATCTATCAAATTTTTGTTAAAACAAAAAATACTGTTTTACTAAAAATGGTAGAAGGGTCGGGTTAGACTGCATTTATATAACTTTAAAAAATATTGTGAGTTTATTAAAACATTTAGAAAATAAAAAAAGAGTCAGTAGATAAAGCAAGAATCTGCTTTTTACATCTACATCATTTCTATCAAATTATTGTTGAAACAAGAAATACTGTCTTACTAAAAATAGTAGATGCTCTAACGAGTTAGACTGCATTTATATAATTAAAAAAATATGTTGTGAGTTTATTAAAGCACCTAGAAAATTAAAAGACAAGTAAGTAGATAAAGCAAGAAACACTTTTATAGATCTACAACATTACTATCTTATTAAAATTACAAAACATTGTTAAAATAATAAATTCTATTTTGGAGAAGAAAGGTGGATGCGCTGAGTTACAGTTATAAAATTTTAAAACAATATTGTGAGTGTACTAAAACACCTAGAGAATTGAAAAACAAGTCAGTAGATAAAACAAGAGACTGTTTTATATTTCTACAACATTTTTATTAAATTAAAATTACAAAAAAATTTTAAAGCAAGAAATACTATTTTGCTAAAAAGGCTAGAAGCGAATTAAACTATCTATATAATTTAAAAATTTATTGTGAGTCTCTCATGACATTTTGATAATTAAAACTCAAGTCAGTAAATAAAACAAAATACTGTTTTATAGATTTACAACATTACAATCAAATTAAAATTAAAAGACATTGTTAAAACAATAAATTTTATTTTAGTAGAAAATGGTGGATGCGCCGGGTTACAGTGCTTTTATTCAGCTTTTATGTAATTGTAAAAATATTATAAGTTTATTAAAACGTTTATATAATTGAAAAACAAGTCACTATGTAAAATAAGAATCTGCTTTATACATCTTCAACATTACTAACTGCATTTATCTAATTTGAGAAAAATATATTGTGAGTCTATTAAAACGTTTAGAGAATTGAAAAACAAGTCAGTAGATAAAGCAAAAATCTGTCTTATACATCTACAACATTAATATCAATTTATTGTTGAAACAGAAAATACTATTTTACTGAAAGTAGTAGATGAGCCGGGTAAGACTACCTTTATCTAATTTAAAAAAATATTATGAATTTATTAAAACGTTTAGAGGATCAAAAAACGAGTCAGTAGATAAAGCAAAAAACTTTTTTATATATCTGCAACATTTCTATCAAATAAAAATTACAAATTATTTGTAAAAACAAAAAACACTATTTTTAAAAAATGGTGGATGCGCCAGGCTAGACTGCATTCACGTAACTGAAAAAAATATTGTGATTATACACCTAGAGAATTGAAAAAAAAATTAGCAATAAAGCAAAAAACTGCTTAATAGATCTAGAACATTACTATTAATTAAACTTACCAAACATTGTTAAAACAAGAAATTTTATTTTAGAGAAAAATGGTGGATGCGCAGAGTTACATTTATATAATTCAAAAAAATATTGTGAGTTTACTATAACACCTAGAGAATTGAAAAACAAGTCAGTAGATAAAGCAAGAAACTGTTTTATAGATTTACATTATTATTATCACATTAAAATTACAAAACATTGTTAAAACAAGAAGTACTATTTTGCTAAAAATGGTGGATGCGCCGGGTTAGACTGCATTTATCTAATTTAAAAAAATGTGGTGAATCTATTAAAACATTTAGAGAATTTAAAAACAAGTCAGTAAATAAAGCAAAGATCTGTTTTATACATCTACAACATTTCTATTAAATTATTGTTGAATAAGAATTACTATTTTACTAAAAGCGGTAGATGCGCAGGGTTAGACTGCTTTATATAATTTAAAAAAATATTGTGAGTCTATTAAAACATCTAGAAAATTGAGAAACGAGTTAGTAGATAAAGCAAGAAACTGTATTATATATGTATATACAACAAATCTATAAAATAAAAATTACAAAAATTATTAAAAATGGTGAGTGCCCCGGGTTGGCCTGTATTAATGTAAATTAAAAACATCTTTGTGAGTCTACTAGAAATTGTACAAAATTAAATAAACAGCTTGTAAATAAAGCAAAAAATATTTTTATATATCTACAATACAATTGTATCGAATTAAAATTTCAAAACATTTTAAATCAGAAAATACAAACTTTTTACAAAAATGGTGGATGCGCCGGGTCAGAGTGTATTTATGTAATTTTATAAAAATTTACTGAGTGTATTAGAAAACTTGAAAAATTAAACCAAAAAAATAATATTGTGCATTGATAAATAATTAAAAATAATTGTTATTTACAAATTTAACCAAAAAATTCATTTAGCTATCAGTAATAAATAACGTTCAGTGTAACAGCATAAATAAAAAATTGCAATAACCTACATTGGAATTTGCGTTTAGCATAAAAGCTGTTTGTTTTAGTATTTAAACAAGGTTACCTGTATGGCTAAATAAATCAATTTTAAAATAGTTTATTGCTGTTAATTGATGTTAATTACTGTATTTCAGTCGCATGCTTGTACATGATGTATGAGAACATCGACATTTACCGTAATGAACTAATTACATTAACGATCATTTCATTTTACGCCTGCTGACAATTTAATTACAAAAACATCGACGCCATTAAAATTTCTGTCTGTCTGATTTAATTATTTTACTAACTAGAATTGACATTTTGCCGATTGGGAAACACCAGCCGCAAATCGCGCCAAAAAATCACAAATAAGTGGCATTTTAAGCTGAGAGGACTGTCATGAGGGCTTATCTAAGCATAATCATGCTGTTTGTTTTAGCGAAGTCTTGATATTTAATTCAATAGATAAAGCAAAAGCTTCTTTAAACATCTACAACATAACTGTATCAAATTAAATTGATAAAACATTTTAAAACAAAAAATAAAATTTGAGCAAAAATGGTGGATGCGCCGTGTTATGCCGTATTCGTGTAATTTAAAAAAAAATTGTAAGTTTGCTTGAAAACGTAGAAAATTATAAATTAAGCTTGTAAATAAAACAAAATTGTTTTTCTATATTTACTAAATGATTGTATTAAAATAAAATTACAAAACGTTTCTACAATATATTTTTTTAAATATTAAAAATGGTGGATGCGCCGGGTCAGTTTTATAAACACCAACTAGAAATCGTAGTAAAAAGTGACAAATAAGTGTCATTTTTGTGCTGAGAGGACTGTCAAGAAGGCTTACATAAGCATAAACTCACCGTTTGCTTTACTAAAGCCATAATATTCAATAAAATCAAAAAATATGAATCATGAAATTTATTACATCTTCGAGCACAGATTGCAATAAAAATTTATTAGTTTTTGACATCTTTCAAGTTTTACAGCTACTTTCTCACTAAATACAAGTTGGAAGTTGTATTTTTTTTCTTTCGAGAGCTTATCGGAGATTTCTTCGATTCTTTTAGCATTTCTAAATGCGGAATTTATTCCGTAATACATAAAAAGAATTATGTTCGTCTCTGATGTATATCCTACATCAAAGAGCAATAAAACCGCCACATTTCAAATGGAGACCATCATTTTCCATTTTAAGTAACCGTAGATCAGAATGTCCTTGTCACATAGCCCTTAAATCCCTAAAACCGGATCAACTTAAGATTCATGCTTTATTCATACGGAATTTGTTAGTGGACAATAGTGGAGTCTAAAGAAACACTAAACTAATGTTTAAAAAAAATTCTGTAAGATAATAATTCAAGAAACGGCTTGAAACTTGAAATATATATCTCTAAAAGTTGGGCTAAGTCTCAAGTGTCTCTAAGATTTGAGATATTTCAACATAATTCAGAAACACTCTTGTTTTAAAGAATTTTTGTAAGAGTAACGCCCTAAAAAGACGTAAACAAGAAGCTTTTCTGCTTGTATCGATAAATCAAAAATCACAACAGTTGTTTATAGACTTTGTACAAATACATTTAATGTAGGCTTTATAAACTTGATTCATAAATCATCGAAGGATGCTCTTATCTTATCCTCTTAGTTATTTTACGAGAGAATCGCTAATGCATAGTTTAAGAAATTTTATCCACAATTATATATTATCAGATGAAACGTATTCTAATATTCGGAAATTTACGGTTTTGCTGTAAAAATTTTATTACCAATTTATCAGAAAGTATCTCAGTAAAACCGAAAATTCAATTTGAAAGATCTAAAGCACATTTTAGACATTATAGCATAGTAAAATCGAGACGTTGTCAGCAACAAGGTTTTTAAGACAAAAATGGTGGATGCGCCGGGAAAATCTGCAAATGCATCTTTTAGAAAAAGACACATATATTAACAAATAACTTGAATTAGACCAAAAGTTAAAACTTGAAAAAACTACACATAAAACGAAGCGACCAATAAACTTGGAAAAGTTTTCATGAAGAGCAAACCTCGTTATTCATGCTCGGCTGGATTTTATACATTAACATTTTAAAATTTTACGATCTCAATTATTACCACAGTTTCAACGGGAGATTACAAGAAGGTGTACTAAGGGTATAAAATTTTATTTGGAGCATATAACCGCATTAATATTAATAGTGGAACGCTTGAACAAAAACTTGAAAGTTAAAAAAATAAGATTAATTTTTTGTATTTTAAAAAATTAATTCACTTAACTGTAAAGATGTTTAGAAAGCGAGAAATTAAAATAGACTTGCCAAAACTTAAATCCAAAACCAGAAACTGCCATAAACATTAAAAAAAAATATTTTTTAATTATTTTTGACTAACTAAATTTATTTTGAACATTTAGGAAAAAAGTAACACGATTTCTAAAATTTAAAATTAGAAAAATCTGATAAGAAAATTTTCTTCTTCTACCAAAGTAAAATTTAAGAACAACTAGAAAAAAAAGCTTAAAATTTTGGTCAGTGTAATTAAGATAATAAGTATTAAACAAAAAATTTGTTTTCACTGTTTTAGTTAGCTAAATTAAGCCTACTAGTTAAACTCTAATGGGCTAATTTCAAGTTGAGATAATATCGGTAGTGTCTTCGTTTCCAGAAAAAATTAAAGAGAATTCGGGGCTATAATTGGTTGTTGCCGTAAAAATGTATTAAAATTTGAGATACTACCGGTAGTATCTCAACTTGAAATTAGCCCATGAAAGTTACAAACAATATAAAAAAATATTTAGCTTACTTAGTTATGTAGGTACTTTACCAGTATTTTATTTATAATTTTAATTATTGTAACCAATATTAAAAAGTAGAGTAAATGTACTCTAGCAGTATTTATTCAATAAAAAAAAATATTGCGAGTTGATTAGGAAATCTCGACAAACCCCTAACTAAAACAAAAAACTTTTTGTACATCTACAACATAACTTTATCTAATTAAAATTATTACAAAACATTTCTTTTTAAATATATTTTAAAAATGGTGGATGCGCCGGGTCTGACCGTATTTATGTATTTTGAATCAAAATCTGTTTTAAAGCAAAAATCTGTTTTATACATCTGCAACATTTCTATTAAATTAAAATTACAAATTATTGGTAAAAACAAGAAACACTATTTTGCTAAAAATGGTAGAAGGGCAGGGCCAGACTGCATTTATGTAATTGAAAAAATATTGTGAGTCTATTAAAACAGCTAGAGAATTGAAAAAGTATCAGTAGATAAAGAAAAAACAGTTTAATAGATCTAGAACATTACTATCAATTAAAATTACAAAACATTGTAAAAACAAAAAATTTTATTTTAGAAAAAATAGTAGATGCGCCGGGTAAACATTATTAATGTTACTTAAAAAAATTGTAGGTCTATTAAAAAATTAAGAAAATTAAAAAACAAATCAATAAATAAATTAAAACCCTTTTTACACATTTCTAACATGACTGCAGCAAATTAAAATAAAAAAAAAATTAAAATCAAAAAAATTAAATTTTACTAAAAATGGTGGATGCGCCGGGTTAGTGTGTATTTATATAATATAAAAAATTATTTTAAGTCTACTAGGAAACCTAGAAAATTAAAGTAAATGCTAGTAAATACCACAAAAGCCTTTTTTGTGCATTTACAAAAATATAGAAAAAAAGTAGGAAAGATATATATTCCAAATAATAGAGGGTTTAGGTAAAAGTTACTAAAACGTTCTAAAACAATCATTGTAGAATGTTTTGTATTTTACAAAAGTACACCAAAATATACTAAAACGTTTTAAATCCCTAAAACTTATTAAAAATTATAATAAAACATTGAACTCAAACGTTGAAAAAGTAAGATATACTAAAAACATATAATTTTTTTTTAAATAATAGAAAACTTTTTTTTGAAAATAGGACAAGTTAAAAATTTACATAGAATGAAAAATCTTTATATATATATTAAAAAGAAGCAAGTAAGTATTCTAAACAGAGAAACTTTACTAGAAGTTACTAAAACAGTTTGAGACAAACACTGTAAAATGTAGTGTGTCTCAAATGCCAAAAGACAGTTTATAAAACTAAAAATAAAGTAAAGTAGCATTTTTAACTATACTAATTGTAAAAATTCTAAAAATTGTAATACTTTGTACGTTTATAGCTTTCTAAAACGTTAAAATAAGTTTTAAAAAACTAAATATTTTAAACAATAAGTAGCTTTTGTAAAAATTACTAAAACATGCTGGAACAAACATCGCAAAATATTTTAGATTACACCAAAGTATGCCAAAATATACTGAAACGTTTTAGCTCTTTAAAAGTTATTTAAAATTATAATGAAACATTGTACTAAAATGTTGAAAAAGTAAGGTATACTAAAAACATATAAAAAATTATTAGAAAGTACTAGAACACTGATAAAATATTATTTTTGAAAAAAAGGTAAGCTGAAAATTTACTTAGACTAAAGAGTATTTAGAGTAAAAATAACAAAGTAATTTTATTAAAAAAAACTAAAAAATTTGAGATAAAAACTGTAGAATGTCCTGTGTCTCAAATACCAAACAATATTTTATTAAATTATGAGCTGTTTTCTGAAATAAAAGATATTAGCTTTTACAAAAATTGTAGAAATTGTAAAAATTGTAGTATTTTATTATGTTTATAGCTTTATAAAACGTTTCAAAATGTTTAAAAAAATTAAATATTTTAAACAATAAGTAGCTTTTATAAAAATTACTAAAACATGCTAAAACAAGCTTTGCAGAATATTATCTAAAAAAATCGGTTTTAGCGTTAGACAATAAACTCACTGATGTGCGTCTTATACTGTGTCCTGTATAAGACTCTGATTCTGGTAATTTCAAAAAATTTGCTACTACTGGTGGTATTTTAGATAGACTATTTATTTCTACTGGCTGTATTGTGTATATCTCATTTCTATAGCAACAAACAACCTGTTGTAAGAAATATATTTAGGTCGGAGTGACAAATATTTTTTACAAATATCTAGCACATTAACTGCAAATTTTTTATCCATAATCGTAAAGCTACGTAAAACATATGTTTTTGTATCTAGTACAGATACCAACATATAAGATTCTTTATCTTCTACGTTATTCATTGACATGTTCAATAATTCATAATAATGACACTCACCTGACACACCAAAAATTAGTGCGACCTGTAATGTAAAAAAAATTAGATTGCATTTTCTAATAATAAAATCGACTTACCTTTAACATCAAATATTTTTTATTGGGTGCTTCAGCTAGAAACTGTTGAATACGCTCTCTTTCAAGAATTTTTGATTTTTTGCACTTGTAACTTTTTAATTCGTTTTTTAAAAAAGCGATTGACTTGTCATATTGTGAAATATCTGTATTTTCGTGAAGCTTTAATGTCGATTTTAACATGCTGTATTTCGTCCACATTGAAGAGGTTGCGAATCTTCTTTTTTTGGCGTTGAAGAAGTAACCCAACAGCACTCTTCGCTTACCTCACAATCATCGTTTTTCTGTTTCCGTTATTAAACTAACTCAATTCTTTATAATAAGCGTCCCTGAATTTCTTGGGTAGCAAACTCGATGTGACTTCTTCAACATCTTTCGCAATTTTTTTAAGAAGAGAACTAATTCTTTTCATTTCCAACAATGTTACAAACGCCGAAACAGTTTATTTGCAAAATTTGTCTTAAATAATAATTTTGTTGTCAACAACAACATAACAACCAAATCATAGACTAATACTAATCTTTATAGATATAAAATTTTTGGGTTTTGATAAGTTTTTAAGAACTCTTGCAAGCTTTCGTGGCTAAACATTCTTTCGTAATTTATTTGGCTTACAAGACACTTCAAAAACCTACCGAAAAATTTTTAGTAAGCCTTTGAACTATTTTGTGTTTTATTGTTATTTAAAATTATAAATTAGAAATTGCATTTAAAAACAGACAAAATTTTCTAACTTAATAAATCTTAATTACCAAAAATTTTTATTGTAGAATAAGCGTGCAACTATTAGTAGTTCTTGCCATCTTTTATTACTATTAAAAAGCAGTTAAAATTCAGTCAATAAATTTTTATTTTCTTTTATTATATTTTATATTATTCTGTTTCTATTTAGCTTTATAGTTCGATTCTGATTTAATCTTTTATTCAGTAGGATAGAATCAGAAATTCTATTTGATAGAGCTATTTTTATATGATTGTGGTTCTAATCTCACTTTAACTTATTTCCGCTTTACTGTATTGAATAACTCACAGAAAAATTTTGAAAATAAATTAAAATATGAGTGAAATAAATCGGCACGTGGTTTGTATCTGGCTAGGTTACGAATGTTAGAAGCACCTTTTTAGGACCGAAGCTTTAGTCTACGTGCCTCATAAAGAAAACATGCGGTTCCACTAAGCCTTCTATTAGTGTTCGAAATCACGTTCGGTGGGTAATTTCGTCCATTACTGGCAATGGAGCGCTTCGGTGTCCACTGGCGATTGAGCCATCAACCTGGATGACTATAATTCTAAAAAATCCGTTTTCTAACACTAAATGCAACTTTAGTTCAATTATTTTAAAGCTTGCCAATTTCTTCGAGTAAAAGCGAACAATTTTCGTCAAATTTATGTTGCAATACTTGCACAACAATCAATCAAACTTCCAATTTAGTTTAACGTTTTTAAACAAGCCAACACAACTTGGAAAAATATTCGCAATTTCATCCAGAGATGAATTATGGCTGTTTACACTTTATTCGACAGATACATAAATCAAACAAATTCACAAAAATTAAGAAACGGTTTTTTCTTACAGGACAATGTGACAATTCTTTCTAGCTGCATCAGATATTTTTTTAATCTCAAATTAGAACAAGCTTTGGTTTGTTATATTTTGTTATAATCAGTCAAGAAATGCAAAATCAATTCTAATTCAGCAAATTTTCATTTTCTACGTATTTGTATTTACAATCTTATAATATTATTGTCTAAATATCGTTTGATATTATAAAAATAATTTGATGCTAATCTAGATGTTATTTATTTTGTTTTTGTATAATTATTGTTAGAAATGTCGTGAGGAAAAATATATTTGTAAAAAGTTTAAAAGTTGGGAGAGATCGTTTGGAAATAGGCGAAGTTCTCGAAAGAAGAGTTTATGTTTACCTTGGATCTTTAGAATATATGTTTCGTGACCAAGGAGTTTATTTTTCGGTCGACTGACCGCACTGTACATTCGATTCCGCAACAGAAATCAATGGACCAAAAGTCTATTCTCACTCAATATATTCTCGGAAACCGTACCGGTAATTCCAAACATAATACACATGACTTTACATCGAGGCTTTGTGCAAGGAAAATTTATTGGCAAGGAATTCAGGGAATTATACAGTTGTTGATTGCGAAACGATTTTCAGACAAAAATCACGACAATCATATTTTAACAGACACAGATTTGAAATTTTAGATTATAATGTTACCTATTTAGGGCTTTTACACAATGGAAAAAATTATTTAAATTTTATATTTAAGTTTAAAAATTGGTGGATGCGCCGGGTTATGCCATGCTTGTGCAATTTAAAAAAAAATAGTGTGTTTTTTAGCAAATTTATAAAATTCAAAAACAAGCAAAAACATTAAGCAAAACATTTTTTTGCATCTACAACATGACTAGTCTAAATTAAAATTACAAAACATTTTTAAAATCAAAAATACTTAAAAATGGTGAATGCGCCGGGTTAGACTTTATTTATGCAATTTAAAAAAATATTGTGCCTTTGTTACAAAACGTAGAAAATTAAATTAAAAACACTGATAACAAATTAGGATTCCAAAAAAATGTGGGTCCATTAAAAAACCTAAAAAATTAAAACATAACTCAGTAAAAACTGTAAAAAAAATTTTATTCATCCATGTCGTGACTGTATCAAATTAAATTACAAAACATTTTACAAATCAAAATTTATTTTTCTATTAAAAATGGTGGATAAGCCGGGTCAAAGTATGTTTATGTTATTACAAAAATGTTGTGAGTTTATTACAAACTCTAGAAAGGTATAACGCAAACTAATAAATAAACAAAAATTTTTTTAATACTCACAGTAGAACTGTATTAGGATGTTCAATTCGGACTCCATTTTTGAAATGGGGGACGACAATATGATCCCCAGGATTGCTACAAATCACAAGTATCTTGTAAATATTTTACCACGTGACAACTGGTGTGAAAAAACGAGTAGCTTCAGAACGGGAACTAGCTTGTCTGCTATACTGACGGGTTGGTTCACCTCAATGAGGCAGATTCAGGGCTCTATATGTAGGCTCGGCGTTAAAATTTTAATACTTTTGGGCAAACATGTTGACGTTTTCTAAGCGGAAATCTTTGCTTTGCTTGCTTTTGTGACTGAGTGCGTGCAGAGGGCTTTGTCAAACAACCAAATCTGCATTTGCACCGATAGTCAGGCTTTACTGCAGGTCTTGTAATCGTGCAGGTACTCATTGAGGCTTGTTTGAAAATGTCACAACAGATTACAGGAAAGAACTGGCGGAGTGCAACAAAAAGATTTTACTTTGCTGGGTACCTGAACACTGTGGTCTAAATGGTAACAAAAGGGCCAACGTTCTGGCTCGAAAGGGTTCACAAATAAACTTTATCGAGGCGGAACTGGCTCTTGGCGTTACCAAAAAACAGCAGAAAAACACACTTCATAAGTGGATAGAATTTCGCCATCTCTCTGAATGGCAGTTTCAAGATGGCATGCGGCAATTCAGCGGCATGTACACAGGATATTGCCTACTAAAAAAACACCTGCACGTTATCGGACTCAGCGAGGACGAAATTTGCAGAGATGTGCTGAAGATGAAGAAACTCTTTTTCATATTCTCTGTTACTGCCCTGCATTTGCAGGCATCAGAGATTTATACCTGGGCTTTCGATATCTAAAGCCTAGTGCTATCGAAAAGACACCTGCTGACTAGGTACTGAGCTTTATCAGAAACACAGAGCTACTGCAGTAGTACTATTCCGAGAGGTAGCACACAATGGAGAATGCGCCGGGTTACACGATATTATGTAATTTAAACAATCTAGTATAGTCTATTAGAAGAACTAGAAAATTAAAACACAAATCAGCAGAAAAATAAAACTTTTTTATTTTGCATCCTCAATATAGCTGTATTGACTGTTTCAAATTAAAACTTCAAAACATTTTTAAAATATAAAAATGCAATTGCGAATTTATTAGAAAACCTAAAAAATTAAAACATAAACCAATTGCTTTAGCAAATAACATTTTATTTGTCTCTAACCTGACTGCATTAAATAAAAGGTACAAAATATTTTTAAATTTTTATTTTATTTTATCAAAAATGGTGGAGGCGCCGGGTCAGCGTATATTGACGTAATTAAAAAAAATATTGTGAGATTATTAGAAAACCTAGAGAATTAAAACACAAGCTAATAGATAAAGCACGAAATTTTTATACATACATATATCTACAACATAACTATTACTTAAAAATTGCAATACATGTTTGAAATTAAGAAATTGTTTTATCAAAAATGATAGATGCGCTGAGACAACTTATATTTTTGTAATTTAAATTTTTTTTGTAAGCTTATTAGAAAACCTAAAAAATTAAAACACAATCAATTTATTCTATTAATGGAAGGCTTGAAGTAAAAAGTTTTTAGAGCAAAAATTTCAAATTAATATAAATATCAATTGAAAAAATTAACTTTGAAGCGGCTTATAACTAACAGTAAAGATTCATTATTATTTTTATAGAAAAAAGAAGAGAGTTTTTTATTTTTTAAAGAAACAAGAAGAGAATGCTTTTCGTCGGCTACAAAAAGAAATATTAAAAAAGAGAGGAAAATTTTTCGTCGTTTTCACAATAGAAAGAAGATCTTTATGTAGTTTTCGAAAAATAAAAAAAGAAGTGTTTTGTCTTTTTAGTGAGAATAAATAAAATGGTGGTTGTTTTTGAAAGAGAAAGAATGATATCTAAAACAGCTTTTCTTATTTTCTGCAAATGCTTCTATGTTTATAAGTTATCAAAGTACACAAATCAGTAGATAAAGCAAAAAACTTTTTTAAATATTGACAGCACGAGTGTTTTAAATTAAATTTATAAAACATTTTTTTAATCAAAAACTATTTAGTAAAAATGGTGGATGCGCCGGGTTCTACTATCTTTGTTTAATTTAGAAAAAATGTTTTAACTTTATTTAGAAACTTATTAGAAATTTGAAACACAAGCGTTCAGCACATTAAGGAATTGGTAGCAATTAGACTGTAGTTTGGTTTTACTAATTATTTTATATTTTTAGAAAAATTAGAGTGAATTTTTAAAAAAACACACAAATTTAAAAAGAAAACATTGAAAAACAAAAATACAGCTTTCTTTATTAATTTATAAAATTGGAAACTACAAGTGGCATTTTATAAAGATTGTTAACAGTAATCGCGCTTTTATAATTGCTGAAAATTATATATAGTCTATTTCTTAAAAATGATTTTAATAAAAAACATTTTATAACAATCGAATTAATAAAAGACATTTATTATAATATTTTTTTTGTTTTTCAAAGAGAAGAAAGAAGATGGTCGTCATTACTTTTAAAAAGAAAGAAAAAAAAAAACAAAATTTTTATTTTTTCAGAACCGAAGAAAAAAATAGTTGTTGTCTTTTAAAAAAAACTGAAAAGAAAAGGATTTGTCTTTACGGAAGAAAACGGTTTTTTGTTTTTTCAGTGAGGATAAAAAAATATGGTCATCGCGTTTTAAGAAAAAAAAAACATTTAACAACACAAAGATTGAAAAGGAGAAAAAAATCTGTCGTGGTCTTTACAGTAGGAAGAATCTACTGTAAAAAATCAAGAAATCACAATCTTTTTGTTGCTTTTCAAAAATGAAGAAAAAAGAAGATTTTTTGTACTTTAAGGAGAAGAAAGAAGATAGTCGTCGTTACTTCAAAAAAAAACACAAAAAGTATTTTGGTTTTTCAGGGAGAAAGAAAAATATTGTTGTCGTTTTTAAAAACCTGAAAAGAAAAGAACTTGTCTTTACGTAAAAGAAGTGTTCTGCCTTATTAGTAAAAATAAAAAAATGGTGGATGTTTTTTAAAGAAAAAAAAGACACTTAACAACACAAGACCCTTAAAATACATAAAAAAATTCTAAAATTTAAGTGGAAAACTAACAAACTAAGTAATTGTAAGTTTTACGACAACTTTATTGTTGTTTCTAATATGTTTAGTCTATGATCATTTCTTAGCAATTGGTTTATTTAGGGTGTTTAGTCTGTATTAGTCCTAGCAACCTTCTTTGTGGACTTATTCAAATTTTCTAAAATGTCTAAGTTAGAAAAGCTGTTTAGGTTGTGTTAGTCCCAACGCCTGCGATTAGGGTCTCTTTATAAGCGTTTAAAAATAACTAAATGCCAATTACAAACATTTTTAGCACTTTCACTAAGTGACACTATGTGGTGCCGCCATTTTAAATCAAAACTTTTCTACTCACTTATTTCAGCAAATTTTTTTAAGATTTTTTTGAATGTTACGTTTGTTTTTTGGTAGAATGATTGTCCGCCAATTAATTTCTCACATTTTATGCTTTTAGTAATTAAATGGATTATAGTTTTCTCTGAGTTTTTTTTAAACGAAAAACTACAATTTTAGTTTTGCAAAAATGGTGGTGGCGCCGGTTATATTCTAGCTTTATACGAAAATCAGATAAAATCAAAATAAAAAATTAAAAAAAAGATTTTGTGGTAGTCGTTTACTGTATTTTAAACTTTTTATTTAATAACTGTTATTATTTGAATTAAATTGTTATTATTAAATTGATTAAATTTTTTTAAAAATTTATCTAACTTATTTTTAAACGGATATATTTGCTATTTAAATTTTTTGATAAAAATGGTAGAGACGCCGGGTTTACGCGACAATCAGATAAAATCGAAGTAAAAAAATTAAAAAGGCAATTTTACGTTAGTGGTTTTCTGTATCCCAAAGTTTTTATTTAATAATTGTTATCATTTTCTCTTTTGCGATATCTTTCTGGTTGTATTTTTTGTTTTAGCCGAGTCGAGCCTTCCTAAATTGAGGGTGTAAAAAGCAAACTTCACGTTTGCGACAATTTTTTTCGGTCCGGTAGCGATAACGTATGAAAATATGATCCAGTTTTGTAATATCCAATATGCGAAAGCAAAATCTCGCTTAATAAATTTGTGTAAAAAATTAGTTTTTGAAATAATAATTTAGCGATAAAAGATTTAGTCTGTAAAAAATTGTTTGAAGTGAGCTTTCAATTTATGTTATATTAAACATAATTTTTTTTTCTATGGTTGTTGACTGAAAAACTTGTTTATCTTATGCTCGTTTTGATGGAGTTTGAAATTGTTGGAAGTCTAAGAACCTTCCCATTTCCAATTCGTTTTTTTGTGATAAAACGCTACAAATGGATTACTTTCAGATATTATTACCGATGCTTTTCGAGTCTGAAAATGATTATTTTTTATATAAGAGCGAGGAAAATTCTCTATTGTACGACCGAAGAGGGTTTATTGTCTCCTCTCCCTTGTCGAGATTTAAACGACAAGTTTTTACACTTGTTGTTCAAAAAACACAATCAAACAAAACCCATTTCAAATTCATCATGCGTGGTAGGAACTTTGACTTGACTTGACAGCGAAATAAAGCTGAAAGAAATTGGAAATAGGAATGTGTGAGTTTCAAATAAAGTCGAACCGCCGACACAAGGAATAAGGAATGCGAAACCACGCCGGGGCCAATTAAAGATTGCGAGGACCGAATACGGGATAGGGGTTTAATCCCGACGTACCACATTTGTCAAGATAACACCGTCATATATATTTCAAACACGCACTGGAAAACGCTACATACGTCAACGACAAGAAACAATAAAAAATCTATAAACACTACCTAATTCTACTTCTCAAAATGGGAGTGTAAAAAGGACAATTACCGAAAAAACTATTATTCAAACTGTCAAAGTAACTCTAAAATATAAAAATCTAGATGATAGTTTAACTTCTCACGACTGTGCTATTGTCATTTAGTCAAAAAATTGTGGATGCGCCGGGTCAGACTATATTTTTGTTTAATTAAAGAAATATTTTGAATCCATTTGAAAATTTAGAAAATTAAAACACAAATCAGTAGATAAAGCAAAAAAGTTTTTTAAATATTGACAGCACGACTGTTTTAAATTAAATTTACAAAACAATTTGTTAATCAAAAAATATTATTTAGTAAAAATGGTGGATGCGCCGGGTTATACTACCTTGTTTAACTTAGAAAAAATGTTTTAACTTTTTTATAATAAAATTGGTAGCAATTAGGCAGTAGTTTGGTTTTACTAATTGTTTTATTTTTTTACATTAGTGTAAATCTTTAAAAAACACACAAAATTAAAAAAGACATTAAAACACAAGAATACAGCTTTATTTATTAATTTATAAAATTGGAAACTACAAGGGGCATTTTATAAACATTGTTAGATATATTCGCGTTTTTACAACTGTTGAAAATTATATATAGGGCCTATTTCTTAAAATTAATTTTTTTTAAAACATTTTACGAAAATCAGCTGTTACAAAAAGCATTTTGTAATCAGTTTATTCAAAAAATAGCTTATTTATGATAATTAAATATTACACTACATACAGTTTATTTACAATAGACGGGTTAATGATATTTCGCATTCAAGTCGAGACCGTGGTGTTAAGATCGAACGCGAATGTACCGAGAGTCTGACCAGATAGAGACCTCTAGGATGCCCTGTTGGTGCAGAATGTCACAAATGAGAGCTTTCAAAACCAGGTGGGACTCCACGGATGCCCGGTTGATGCAAGAAAAGGTCTCTCCGACGGTGCAGAAAAGTATGAGTAGCTCACAAGACCAGTTGGGACCCCCAGGATGCCCGGTTGATGCAAGCAAGCAACTCAGCGTTTGGTTGTGGGTGGATGCTTTTTATTACGGTTTGTTGGTACCTCTCGGTCGAGGGTGGTTCTTTCCGGACTTATGGAAGAGGGTGGAAGCAATCTTAGCGCTACTTTAGTGGGCGTTCGGATTATTAAAAAATACGCGGTTACAATTTTATAATAATCGGAATTAACAGGAGATATTTTATAGTACTTTTTATAAATTTATAAAAATAAAAACTGCAAAGGGGCATCTTATAAAAATTGTTAACAACAATAGCGTTTTGTTTTTGTTGAAAATTGTATCTGAGAGCTTATTTTATAAAAATTGTTAACAATAATCGCGATTTTGTGATTGGTGAAAACTATATGAATAGCTCCTTTTTTAAAAATTAGCTGTTACAAACAATGTTTTGCAAAAATCGATTGTTACAAAAAACATTTTCCAATAATCCCAATCAACAGGACACATTTTATAGCTCTATTTATAAGTTTTTATTTAAAAAAAAAACAATTATTGTTTAGTCTTTAAAACACACTTAATTATTGAAAAATTATATTTAGATATGTTAATAGAAAAAAAATTAAAAAAATTGTTATAAAAATGATAATTTAAATATTTATAACGTTCAATCCGGGTGTCCAATTTTGTTAAGATGAGCAACTACAACTGCATCAAATCAAAATCAAAAAATTACATTTTACAAAAAATGGTGGATGCGTCTGGCCAGACTATATTTTTGTTTAATTAAAGAAATATTTTAAATTTATTTGAAAACTTAGAAAATTAAAACACAAATCAGTTGATCAAGCAAAAAACTTTTTTAAATATCGACAGCACGACTGTTTTAAATTAAATTTAAAAAACATTTTTTCAATCACAAAATACTATTTAGTAAAAATGGTGGATGCGCCAGGTTATACTATCTTTGTTTAATTTGGAAAAAGGTTTTAACTTTATTTAGAAACTCATTAGAAATTTCAAACACAAGCATTCAGCACATTTAAGAATTGGTAGCAATTAGACTGTAGCTCGGTTTTACTAATTGCTTTAAAAAACACACAAATTTAAAAAAAAAACATTAAAAAACAAGAATACAAAAGGCATTTTATAAAGATTGTTAGCAATAATTGCGTTTTTACAACTGTTGAAAATTATATGTAAGACCCATTTCTTAAAATAAATTTTTACAAAAAGCATTTTATAAAAATCAGCAAAATTTAAAAAATTGTTATAAAAATAATAATTTAAATATTTATAACGTTCAATCCGGATGTCCAGTTTTATTAATTTTTAGCTATGCAACAGAAATTAATAAGATAAGCAACTACAACTGCATCAAATCAAAATCAAAAAATTATATTTTACAAAAAATGGTGGATGCGCCGGGTTAGACTATATTTGTACAATTTTAAAAAAATATTATGAATTTATTTACAAATTAAGAAAATTAAAATGTAAGTCAGCAAATAAAACATTTTTTTTAAAACAACTAAAACATCACTACATTAAATAAAGTTTCAAAACATTTGTACAATAAAAAAATTGTTTTCTAGGAATGGTGAATGCGCCGGGTTAAAAACTAATGCATTTTAAAAATCTGTCTTTTAGAAAACCTCAAAAATTAAAACAAAATTTAACAAATAAAACAAAAATTTTTGAAACGTCTACAACATGACTGTATAAAATTAAAAATTGCGATAATTGAGTTTGGAATAAAAATTTGATCTCGACGTACTATATTTGTCAAAATAGCACTGTTCTAGTTTTATTTACAATAATATTTTTTTTATTTAAGTCTGTAAGACACCTTCTATACAACTTATTTGAGTGCTGTAATAGCCATTATGTCTTAATAAAGCGACTAGTACCTACAGCTTGTTAAAAACTTCTTTTTAAGATTTCTATAATTAAATAAATGAAAATTAATAAAGTTTAATTATTGCACAATGATTAGGAGTAAAACTAAGACAAGTTGAAAGTCTAGAGTTGGTCACTCTATAGCAGATAATTAAGCAAACCGAGTAGAAATTAAAATAAAAATTGAATAGACAAAGTTTAAATAAAAAACTTGATTTATATATTATTGTTGGTTTAATTTTACTAATTATTTTATTTTTTTTAAAAAAATAGTGTAAATCATTAAAAAAGCACACAAATTTAAAAAAAACCTTTATAAACAAGAATACAGCTTTTTTTATTAATTTATAAAAATAGAAGCTACAAGTGGCATTTTATAAAAGTTGTTAACAATAATCGCGTATTCGTAATTGTTGAAAATTAATTATACAGACTATTTTATAAAAATTAATTGTTACAAAAAACATTTTCTAATAATTGAAATTAACAAGAAATGACGTAAAATTGTTTGTTTAAGCGGCGTTGCATATTAAGTAAAAATAAAATTAAATAAATAAAAATTAATAAAGTTTAATTATTGCAAAATAATTATTTTTAAGAGTAAAACTAAAACAAGTTGAGAGTCTAGAATTAGTCACTCTGTAGCGGATAATCAAGCAAACCGAAAAAAATTGAAATAAAAATCAAACATTCAAAGTTTAAATAAAAAACTTGTTTTATATATTATCGCTAGCTTACACATTATATACAGAGTGATCTTTGTGTGTTTGTTGCTTTAGCGAATTAGTTTCAGATTAGAGTAGTTCGAGGTTCATGGCCCTTAATACACTTGCTAAATCTGAATTATGAATGAGCAGTTAGTGTCGTATACGTGGGTTATTATAGAGTGTAAGACAATTACACGGCTGAGAGGAAGGAACTTAATAATTCATCCGGTGTCCCGAGCATTGTGTTTAAGTATGGGTACTTAAAGTCGAGGAGATGACAAACTTGGCTTTGGATCGTTCTTATGAGGCTAATAATTCAGAAATTATTGTCAGTGCAATACAATTCTTTGGTTTTATTTCACCGAATGATTAATTTCTTTACATAAAATCAAAATAAATTAATCTCTTGGCTTCTTACCGAAAATCTTCCTCATCTTCAAGACATTTATTATTACGCAGTAACGTACATAAACAGCAAAATAGATTAAGTACAAATGACAAAGATACAACGGCATCGGACTCGAGATATAAATCGTTGTCTGTATTGCAGGGAGGGACTAAGAAACTTGCCTAATAAATCATGCCGTATAATGGGTGTGTAATTTAATTACAATTAGATACACAAGTTTAGTCGACTTTGAGAAGCCCCAGGATGTGAATTAAGGCGACGAATTCAATTATTTCAAGTTGGCACTTTACACACCAACACAAACTACACCAACACATATATCATATATTTTATTAGGAATTTTATATTGGAAAATAGTAGTAGGCATTATGAAGCAATTTGAAATCTTGTTAAAAAAAAAGATTTCAAATTTTTTTTTATTATTATTTACTAACATTATACATACAATTAGTTTATAGTAAGCATGCCAATGACCGGTTTCATCTACCCCAAGAAGGTTAAGTATCTGCGCTAATAAAATAATTTTTCTGCTCCAAAAAAATTAAATGAATAATTGTGTAAATTAAAAACGTTTTTTATTAATATTTATTGTCAGTGTGAGTGTTGGTTTTAATTATTTTCAAATTGTTATAAATTTTTTTATTATTTTGTAGTTTTAAGATTTTTCTCTCACTCAGTGAGTAATAATCATTATTTTCTGGCTTAATAAATTGTCATAAAGCAATTAAAACTAGAACTGAAATATAAATAAAGCGATAAATACGAAAAAAACTAGATAAACAAGAAAGTTTAACTACTACTACTAAATCTTGCAGAAATTAAACATAAGTTAAAAAAATAAGACATAAAAATTGTAAAACAAAAAATTGAGAAACCAAAAATGTTTAAAACAAAAATATGATAAAAGAATGAAAAATTAGAAATAGAAAAAATTTAGAAATTGAGAAATACTGAAAATTTTAAAAAGAGAGATATAGATACAGCGATAGATACAAAAAAAATAGATAAAACAAGAAAGTAAAACTATTACTACTAAATCTTGCTGAAATTAAAAATATTTAGGAAAAAAAAATTGAAAAATTTTTAAATATATAAAAAACTTTAAAAAATTAAAAGTTAAAAGAATAAGACATAAAAACTGTAAAATAACAAATTAAAAAAATAAAAATGGCAAAATTAAAAATATGATATAAGCAAGAGAAATTAAAAATAATAACTAAAAACATAACAAAATTAAATAACACTAAAAATTAGTACTGAAAACAACTTAGTCTTATTGGTTTTTTATTTTTTATTTTGTTTTAGTTTTTCAAAGTTTTAAACTCTAAGTGTAAGAGTCACTTTTACAGATTTTCATAAACTTTGGTTTGTTAGTTAGGCATCTCTTATTTTTTAAGTTTTTTTGTCTTTTAGTGTTTCAGTTTTTAATTTACTGCTTTTTTAATATAAAAAAATAGTTATATTTTTTAGATTTCTAGTTATTTAATTTTATTTCATATTTTTTTTTAGATTGTTACTTCTTGTTTCTTATTATAAGTTTTAAATTTTTTATCCAAAATTTTTTTCAATTCTTTATTATGTCAGTAATTTTTTTAGTTATTGCTTTTCAGTTTTCCAACTTTTACTTTTTTATTTTTATATTTTTGATTTTTAATGTTTCAATTTCTAAATTTTAGTTACTTTTAATTGCTGTTTTTTTTGCAAACTTCTTTAATTTTTAAAGATTTTTGTTTTTAAGTGTTTTCTTTAGTTTTCTGTTTCAATATTTTAGGTTAAAGACATAATTTCTTAGTCTCTCAGATTTTATTTTTGTTTAAACAATTGTGTTTTTCAAAATTTGTTTTTTATGTGCAATTTTATATTTTTGGTTTTTTGCTTTTTTATTTATACCACTTTTTTGGCCTATAAGTAAATAACTTACTTTTTTTTTGTTTTTTAATTTTTAGCTTCTATCTTATAACTTATATTTTTTACATATTTTCAGCTTTTCAGTTTCTAAATTCAAGTGGTTTTTAATATCTGAATTTTTTAATTTTGTGTTGTCTTAACATTTCAGTTTATAATTTTAGTTTCTACGTTTTAATTTCTCAGTTTTTTAGTAGGTACATCACTTCAAGTTTTCTATGTTTTCAGCTTCGTAATTTAAAAAATTCTTATTTTTTCAGTTTTTTAGTTAGACCAGTTTTTCACTCAATTAGTAATTATCTAACTTTTTGTTTTTTACTTTTCGGTTTTTATATTTCAACTTTTAATTTTTTACATACCTATTTTCAGCAGTTTAGTTTCTAAGTTTTCAAGTGTTTCTAAATATTTAATTTTTTTAGTTTTGTGTTTATTTAATATTTTAGTTTATGGTCCCAATCTCTAAATTTTTACTTCTCAGTTTTTTAGTAGATTACTTTTACTTTTTCAGGTTTTCAGTTACTTAATTTTTATAATCTTATTTTTATTTAATAACCTCTGTTGTTCACATATTTTTAGCTTTTTAGCTTCTAAATTTCTAAGTATTTCTAAATATTTCAGCTTTCTAAATTTGCGCTGTTTGAATATTTCAGTTTGTAGTCTTAAGCTTTTAGTTTTTTTTCTTAGTTTTTTAGTATATCACTTCTAGTTTTTCAGGTTTTTTACAGCTACTTATTATACAAGTGTCTTATAAGGCAAATAAGTCACGAAAAAAATGTTTAGCCACAAGAGCTTGCTCGAGTGGCCTAATTATTTTTAAGTAACTTATTTGCTGTTAAAACATGAGTACAATACATAGTTTTATAGAACACCTTTCTCTGTAAGAGTAATAATTATCAAAACCCAAAAATTTTATATTTACAAAAATTAGTAGTAGTCTATGATTTGGTAGCCATGTTGTTGTTGACAACAAAATTATTATTTGAGAAAAATTTTGCAAACAAACTGTTTCGGCGCTTGTAACATTGTTGGAAATGAAAAGAAGTAGATCTCTTCCTGAAAAAATTGCGAAAGATGTTGAAGAAGTCACAATGACTTTGCTATTCAAGAAATCCAAGAACGCTTATTACAAAGAATTGAGTGAGTTCAATAACTGGAAACAGAAAAACGATGTTTGTGGGGTAAGCGAAAACGTGCTGTTGGGTTACTTCTTCAACGCCAAAAAAGATTCGCAGCCTCTTCAATGTGGACGAAATACAGCATGTTAAGATCTACATTAAAGCTTCACAAAAATACAGATATTTCACAATATGGCAAGTTGATCGCTTTTTTGAAGAACGAATCAAAAAATTACACACTGCAAAAAATCAAAAATTCTTGAAAGAGAGCATATTCAACAGTTTCTAGCAGAAACACCCAATAAAAAATATTTGATGTTGAAGGTAGGTCGATTTTGTTATTAGAGAATGCAACCTAATTTTTTTACATTACAGGTAGCACTAATTTTTGGTGTGTCAGGTGAGTGTCGATATTGTGAATTACTAAACATGTCAATCATTAACGTAGAGGATAAAGGATCCTATATGTTGGTATCTGCACCAGATTCAAAATCAATGTTTCACGTAGTTTTACAATTGTGGAAAAAAAATTGCAATTAATGTGCTAGATATTTGTAGAAAATATATGTCTCTCTGACCTAAAAATATTTCTCACAACAGGTTGTTTTTGTACTATAGAAATGAGAAATGCACAATACAGCCAGTAGAAATTAATAGTCTATCTAAGATACCATCAATAGTAGCTATTTTTTTAAAATTACCAGAATCAGAGTCTTCCACAGGACACAGTATGAAACGCACATCAGCGAGTTTATTGTCTAACACTAGAGCCGATCTTGTTATGGTCCAACGTCATGGCCAGTAAAAGTCAACAACCGTGGCACAAGCATAGAGCAAAATAGACATTGCTAAGAAGATACTGAGTTAAAATTTGGAAACAGAAAACAATGTTATTGTGAATGCTAAGAAACAAAAATCGAATGTATGTAGAAACAACATTGAAGAGACATAAAATAAAGCAAATAAAGTTATATTTTTTAATATAAATGTTAACGTAAATCTCAACAAATGATTTCATCTGAAATTCCTGTTTTTTATAATTGTAATTTTATGTATTGTATTTTTTAATGTTTAATAAATTGTTCTATTTTCTGTACACTGTTCAATTATATAAAAACAGTTTTATTATTGATTCATAAAACCACTTGTGTTTTATAGACATCGTAACTCAATCAAAAACATTATTTTTATAACGTCATAATAAAGAATGTTGGATAAAATTTTGAAACATTTATTATTAAATTTTTTTGTATAAACACTGATTTTACCAGATTTGAGACATCTCAGACTTTCTAAATCCCTAGATTTTAACTTTGTTTATTTTTAAATTTAATTTTTAAGTTTCAGTAATTATTAACTGGGCTCCTTGCTTATATAACCATAAATTCTTCCAGAATATATCCGGAACTTTTGCGATCTTTCTCTACTCGCGTGAAGCGATAACATCATTTCTTTAGAATACAGTTTTCTAGAATTTTATGCAATTTTCAGCGCAATTTTCTTCTGGTATTTTCCCAAACTATTCACTCAAAACTTTCTTTCTCTTATTGTTATTTCAAATTTTTTATAAGAGTATTATATTATGTTAGAATAGAACATTCTGTACACAAAAAACGGTTTTGCTTAATTGAGAATAAAAATTTGTTTTAATCAAACCTCCTATAATTGGCTTGATTATTCATCAAAAATATTTTTCGGTTTGATATTTGTAATAATAATTATTTGTAGCAGCAACATTTTGTGCTTTAAAATTGAACAAAGCTTGGTAAAATTAAATTACTATCAAATATCAAAAATCAGCTTCATTGAATCCAATAAACCGAAAAAAAAATTTTGTTCGTAATTTTCCGGTCGAAACAATAATTTACCTTCTAAGTTATGTTGTAATTTACAAAAATTCTTGTTTGATTACTCTCTTGCCGTCGGCATCAGATGTTCATTAAACAAGTCAACTGAAAAGAGCCGGATCCAAGCATTGTTGTTTCAATTTGTGTTTGCTATTATTAATTCTTGGCCTCTCTGTGTTTCATATTTTCGGTTGTAAATATTTAAGTTTTGGAAAGAATAATCAATAAGTCGAACTTGGATTTCTTTACACACTAAATATGAGAGGAAATACTAAATGAATATATTTTACACAAGTCCGCAATTTCCGCTTCAGTTATAACTCCAGCATCATCCAATTAAAAGTTAGTTTTACTTTTCATGAATAGATCAGCGTTTTCCGTTTTCAGACTGTTTTTGCTAACTGAAAACATGCCTCGCATTTCAGATGCATTCTTCCAATTAGACAACGCTATTATTATTATTCACTATATTTAATTTATTCTCTAAACTTTTCACAAGTTATTATTATTCGACAGAACAATACCATTTCAATTAAAAAAAAATTGTAAAAAATTATAGCAAAATTTGAGTTGCATATTGTATATACTCGTAATTCTATGTACTCTGTACTACATCAGACATTAAAAGAGTGCAGAAATGATAATTTTTTCAAAAAATTACGTTTAATATTAAAACGCCAACAGGCATTGAATGATTCTACTTTGGCTGTACTAACTAGCTAGATGCGCTTAAAGGCTTATCAAACATTTAAATATAAATACAACTAAATAAATATTTTGTGTAAAAATTTGTAAATTTGGATAAATTATAGAAACATTTGAAAGATTAGCTAATATGGTTTGTTTATCTAGAAGCTAGAAACGACTTCTAACTAACTGCTTGGTTGTAACAAAGCGTTATATAATAATTGTTTAGAAAAATTTAGTAAACAAGCAAAATGACGCCGAGCAGCTGATAACGGACCGCGTGACCGCGACGTCATTTGTATACGAGCTCTGCTCATGCTCCACTCCCGCCACGTATAGTTTCCACCAACGCTTCGCTACGTTACTCGTCGCTAGTTCTCCTCGCCCACAAACGGAGGGTATAAATACCACCTAGCCGCCGCCAATACTATATACTTGCAGGCGCATTAACCTGTAAGTAGCCACTCTCAGACCTATCCTCCCTTGGAGCATTAACCTAGAGGCTTCCTCTCTAATACCGCTACCTACGGCGCATTAACTCGTTGGTAAAATCTACCATGCCTACAAACGGAGGGTATAAATACCACCTAGCCGCCGCCAATATTATATACTTGCAGGCGCATTAACCTTGTAAGTAGCCACTCTCAGACCTATCCTCCCTTGGAGCATTAACCTAGGGGCTTCCTCTCCAATACCGCTACCTACGGCGCATTAACCCGTTGGTAGAATCTACCATGCCTACAAACGGAGGGTATAAATACCACCTAGCCGCCGCCAATATTATATACTTGCAGGCGCATTAATCTTGTAAGTAGCCACTCTCAGACCTATCCTCCCCTGGAGCATTAACCTAGAGGCTTCCTCTCTAATACCGATACCTACGGCGCATTAACCCGTTGGTAGAATCCTACCTCTCCTCCACCACAAGTGTGAGCCACCGAAGCTGACACGTGGAGGACGAGAAACCGTCGACGAAGAGTCGAGGACAAGGGACCGCCAAAGAAGAGGGACCGCTGAGGACAAGGTCGCGGACAAATTAGTAGAAGATTCGTTTTATTTTGTTCAGAAGTATTATTTTTATTTATTCTGTACA
Source organism: Tribolium confusum (assembly GCA_029207805.1). NCBI lineage: Eukaryota > Metazoa > Arthropoda > Insecta > Coleoptera > Tenebrionidae > Tribolium > Tribolium confusum. The sequence goes on along the minus strand of JALGAY010000008.1, from coordinate 12,573,434 downwards.
TAGTTTTAAACTGTAAATACAATTCCATCAAAACCGCTCTTCTCTCTCTCTCTCTCCGATACCCAGAACCCGACACGGAAACAACCGTTACACGGTCAATGATTTCCCTCCTTATATAACCATACTTCTTTCTAGAATATATCTAAAAATTTCGTAACCTTTCTCCACACAAACAAAACGATAACATAATTAAATCTCTAGGCTAGTAATAGTTTTATAAAATTTTACGCTTCGTGTGAATCTCTGCGCTACATTGTTCTGGTATTTTCTCAAACTATTTACTAGAATTTGTTTTTATATTTAGAAATTGAAATAAAGAAAGTAAATATTTTAAAAACCTTGATTATGATCGTAATAAGTGTACTTGAATTGAGTAAATAGCGAAATAATTTCAAGTAAAATCCCCGTAACTCGTAAATCACCGAAATTGGATTTGCATGCATGATATAAATTGAATTTTCGTAACAACAATGCAATGAATGTGTATTTGCTTTTATTCGTATGTCTGTTTCGAAAGCAGCAATTTTTGCAACGATTTATGAGAAATTTACAAACACCGCACGTCTTAAATCAAAATTTAATTATTGTAGTGCATACGTGTTTCATTTTTGACATTTAGGTTAAATGAAAATTATCAATCTTTTATTCAAGTGAAGTCAGCAAAAAAACTTTACCATTTTTTTAATCGAATAGAGAGCAAGACGTTTCGAGAGCGCAATTTATCGCCAACCCTTATTTCAATTACCGGAATTACGTTAAATAATTTATGAATATGGTTTTGACAAATAGTTTTCAAACTCGAGAGAAATATTAAACGGATTACTTAAATTGAAACGTTCCGTATCTGTCAGGAAAGACCTACTACACATTCACGGACATCTATAATTCTGCAAAGAGGGCTTCTACAAGATATTTTCGCTAAACAGACAAGCCTAATAACTTTGAAACGCGAACGACGGAAATTCGAAATGCACCATTGGTTTTGCGAGGAATTAGGTCGGGATTTTTAATAAGGGGACGATCGAACTAAAAGGAAAAGAACAATACTAGAGCCAACCATGTATATTATATAAAATATATTAATTATTGAATCTGTACACGCAGATTTAAAAAAAAATTGTTTGAATAAGACATAAGATAATAAAAAACCATCAAACATATGGCGAAAAATTATTAAATACTCTTTGTTTTTTGTTTTTATAATTTAAGTCATTTGTAGTTTGTTAATAAAATAATGTTTTATTAAAGATTTTTGTGCTTTAAAATAAAATATTCTATACATTCGTTAGTTAAATTTTTAACACCGATTTACACAAAAAGCTGTCGATAAAATATTTTATGTTTCACAGTTTTTAAAAAACCGAATAAAATAAATAAGAAAAATACAAAGTTGTAATTAGTTGTAAAGAGTGCCAAGCAAAATTTAGAGGTTATTACGTTAATCAGATAGTGTAGTTTTTAGCTTGTTGTGTCATAAAACTTTTAAATACTATGAGTAAACGAACACAGCTAATCTTAAAACTTGCTAGTGTTGAAATTAATAACAACGATGAGTCTCGTAAGTAACTAGTATTTTTGTTAATATTTTTTAATTTAATATGGTGTGCAGACAGAAGAGATGCCAAAGCAAGTATTCATATCCTTGAAAACCGTCCTATACTGCTTGATATTCAAAATAAAAGATTCATTGCAACAGATACCAGAAAATCTACAGATAATCTGACGGATAAAAATTGCTTACAGTATAGTAGTTGTGCTACAGCTCAAACTGACGAAGACGATGTTTCAGTAGCTGTTATTTCTACTAAAGAAGCTGTGGGCAGTGTGTTTTCCACTAAACTAATAGAGATAGAACATGAAGATCATACTTTAACCGACTTTTCTGACGTGGATCCTGACTACATTCCCTCCGACGATGAATCTGAAATAGCTGAGCAGCAAATTCAAAAAGAAGTGAGCAAAAAACGAAAAATTAAGCTACAAGAGAACAAAGTGAGAAAACGCATGAGAAATAAAAGCAACTGGGTTGATGTGAAAGCGAAAAAAGAGTTAAATTTAGATTGGGAGTACAAAAATCGTAAAGGAACTGTTATTGCAGCAAGGAGAATGAAAGACGTTTGTAAGAAAAGATGTAGAATAAAATGTCGTATAAGAATAAGTGAAGAGGAACGAAAAATGATATTTAAAGAGTTCTGGAATATAGGCGACCATACACGACAATGGGACTTTCTTGTGAGATGTGTCAAACAAGTGGAAAAAAAGCAAGTGATTCAACCAAATAATTCCAAGACACATCTTTCTCGAAAGTACATCTTTTTTGTAAATAAAAATGAGTTACAAATTTGTAAACTCATGTTTTTAAATACACTAGGTATATCAGACTAATAGGCGACTACAGCGTTGGGAAAAGTTGGATGTGGTGGAAGTTTGCAACAAGACCTCAGAGGTTATCATAAAGTCAGACCTCACAGGATTAAAGGAGATATACTTGACTCTGTAATAAACCACATAAAACTTTTTCCTATAATACCTTCACACTACTGTAGAAAAAATTAAAAAAAATGTACCTAGAACAAGGCCTAAACATTTCCAAAATATACAGATTATACTTAGAATACATGCAGCAACAAAACACAACTGCAACAGCTACCATGAGACAATATCGAGAGGTGTTTAATTTAAAATTTAATATTAGTTTTTTCCAGCCAAAAAAGGATTTTTGTAAAACCTATGTGTCTTTTCAAAATTCAAATAATGCCGAAAAAGCAAAACGCCAAGCAGAATACGACAAGCATCTTTTCAACCAGGAAGCAGCGAGATCTCTGAAAAACAGAGATAAAGAACTGGCAGTGCATGATAATACAGTATGTGTTGCATGTATCGATCTACAAAAAGTTTTACAAACGCTTCAAGCAGATGTTAGTACTTTCTATTATAAAAGTAACTAGCTACCTATAATTTTACCGTTTACGATTTGGGAAAACATGAGGGATTTTGCTATATCTGGAATGAGCAGATATCGAAACGAAGACCTAATGAAATCAGCAGTTGCTTGTTGTCTTTTTTGAAAATACAGCAACAGAAAGGTATTAAAAAAGTAATACTGTATTCCGATAATTGCGGCGGACAGAATAGAAACAGATTTATATTTTCAATGTTTTTTTACGTTTCAAAAACTTTTAACTTAGAAATTACGCATACATTTCTAGAAAAAGGGCATACTCAGAATGAAGATGACAGCATGCATGCTGTCATCGAAAACTCAAGAAAACGACAAAATGCAATATACACAACTGATCAATGGGTAATGCTTATTCGAATGGCCAAGGTTATCGGCAAACCATACGAAGTAAAAGAAATGTCCCAAAATGATTTTTTCTCTTTTGCAAATTTTGTAAACAATCAAAATTGGAAAAAAGATGAAAATATAATGCCAATACAAATTAGGAATATAAAACAAACTTTATATTTTCCAAATAAACCTGACCAAATTTTTTTTAAACATAGCTATAATGAAGAAGCAAAAACCCTCTATGTTAACAAAGGTATGAGTCGCTGCAACATAAAAAATAACTCCAAAATTCTGCCTCAACTATACTCTGAGCTCTTAGAAATTGAATATAATAAATTGAAGGGTTTGTTACAACTTTGTACAAACAATAATATTCCTGAAGTGTACCATAACTTTTATTTTTCTCTAGAGCCAAAAAAAAACGGTAGAAGAGGGACAAACCAGAATGAACAAGAGGTTGAGAGCAAAGACAGTGACTGTGAAGACTTTGCATAACACAAGTACATTGATGCATTGTTGATGTTTTATTGTATTCTTAGAATTTATACCAATTTCATAATAAAATTATTACAAATTGCTATCTTAAGTATATTTTTTTGTATAAACTTTACATCGAAAACTATGGTAACTCACGAAAATTTTTGAAAAAACATACAATTTTTATTATATTTTTCGGGAAATTTAAAAAAAAACTGCTTTAAAACAAAATAACAATTGAAATCAAATCTATTTTTAAAAATAAATGTGTTATGTAGATCAATTTTTTAAGAAGAATTTTAATATGCATTTTTTATAACTTTACAGAAAATGAGTTACTATAGTTTTCGTTGCATGCGTCGATTTCATTTTGACGAATCGTGCTTCCAGTTTTTCCTCTGTCCCTAACTCTCTTTAATATTTTTGAAATAATGTCCTTTCTCAAATGTAGTTGCCTTGTTATTTTTAAAAACCACTTCCTGTTAAATAATGTTCGAAAACAAATTATTACTAAAGTGTGACAATAGGAATTATTTCGTTGATCGTCAATTATTATTATTTTTCTTCGTCGACTTTTCCTTCTTCTTCTTTTTATTATTATTATTACATATATTACTAATATTATTATTATGAGGATATAAGCTTTTTCCGCATATACGATTCGTAAGAGTCTAAATAAGCTACCAACTCTCAACGCGCAAGTAATGCAGGCGTCATCGTTACAAAAAAAATCATATTTCGAAATCAACCAAAAATAATTTAATTTTGATTTAACCAAAAACCTCCCAGATTATTTTTCTACATTTCGTTTGCTTAATGTAAGGGTTTATTTCTAATAATGAAAATTTTGTTTGCATCGTCTATAATTGACTACCGTCATAGCGGAAGTTCGACATTAGGTTATCAAAAAATATATTTAGAAAAATTTTTTTTTAATTAAACGACCAAAATCTCTCATGCCTTTACATTTGAACCCAACAAAAATTAACTTGATGGCTGTTATGGTTCTTGAGATAGCTCAATGTAAAGTTAAAAAAACACGAATAATAAAAAAGTCCAAATTTTAAGTTATTTTTTAAATTCCCATAATCTGAAACGTAAAAAAGTTGTTGTAGTTGGTCATTTTGATAGAGGATAATCTAATTAATAAAATATATAACGTTTCAGCTGGTACTACTCTGAAAATGTAAAATGGACAATATTTATTCTGATTTCGCTTCACTATACTTTATAACATTCATCAGGTCAAACAAATGTATTTCGAGTTGTCGAAACGATGAAATTCAGCGGGGTAGATTAGAAATTGCAGCTAGGGTCAGACTAGCCTTAAAGGTGACAAAATCTCTATCACCATTTTAGCGATTTTAACAGAGGTAGGGTGGTTATTATTTGAGAAGTTGGTTTGTTCTATCGCAAAATTGTTGATTCTACTGCAATGAAAATAATGCGTGTGTTCTGAGTGTAAACGAAAAAAAGTAGAAAAACACGAAATAAGCCAACAAGTTCTTTTTCAGCAAGACATCGCACGTCCACATAATATTAGTCAAACTATAAAAAAAAATTTTTCTAAGTGTAACACTTCTAATGTTACTGTATAAATATAGACTGTGTCAATGGTCCAAAAAAGCTCAATAACTTGTTTATTTTAAAAAATATTGATTTTTTTTAGATTGTAGCTGCGTTTTTGATGCACAATGTCTTTTAAATTTCGGATCGTTAAGACAGCCTATATATTATATATTTAGCAAATTGTGTATTATTGTCGTTGATTTTGTTTTAAAATCCATTGTATAAATATTGAACACATTCCATTCAAAAACGTAAACCAAACACCACAGCAACATTAAAATAAACATTCTCTCTAATAATCTGTTATTTTTATTTATCCGAATGAATGTTGAATGTGTTTGTTGTTTGTTGATTTTTCGTCACTTACCTCTTTTAGGCATCCATTAGAGTACGTAAATAGCTAAATTGAAGCAACCAGCCTCAACCGAATTCGTTGCTGCTAATTTATGTCGTCGGCTGCGAATAGCCGGACATAAAGTTGGTCGGAAGTTCCAAGTGTAACGCGTTTACTTGCAAGGCTAAACGAGCTACAGCGCCGTTGATATTTACTGTTATGGATTCCCGAGGTTCCAAACTACCCTCGTAACCGCCGATACTGGCGTGTTCTCGAACTCTAGTTTGACTTCTCTCTTAAACTTACTTCAAACCAACTCAAATTCGACGATATGGACGTCTTCGGGACGACGCCAAAACTAAAAAAAATATATACATCAACGGAAAATGTTTGCCGGACCAAGACCGGAACTTTATTCGACATGTTCGACTCAGAGACGAAAGCAAACATTAAACAACAATGCCGAATACGGGCTGAGGAAACAAGGATAAAAGACAGACAAAAATTGGGCGGTTTTCAAGGACAGTAGGTTCTTTTTTATAAATAAACAAGACAATAACATTATAAAATAACAAGTACACTAAGTCATAGCTGTTATCAATGTAAGAGTGTTGTATAATAAAGTGTTTGTAACTGTTTATACTGTACGTCTTTATAAAATCGATTTAAAAAAACATATATTTTTTTTTCATTTCATTCGCTAATTTTTACAGTATTTACACTATAATGTTGACTTTACAACAAAAAATTTATTTTATTTAAAGTTACGGAACTGAGAGAAAGTCCTCCCGAGTTATTATCAGAAAATTCAACCAAAAATACCTGGAAGTTACTATTTCAAATTCCGGTGCAAAAAACTTGGTAACCAAATTCTTTAAAACAAGCTTAGTTTTAAATATTAAAAAGTCAAAAAAGTTGTTTAATAAAGACGATGCTGATTCAGTTTTTGTTGTTTATTCCGCAAGAGAAGCTTTGGAGTTGTGTTTAAGAAGAAGAGCAATACAAACTAAAATAGTAAATCTCATTTACAAAAAATTTTTAAAAAAACAAAATTTTACCATTTAAACCTCAAGTTAGGCAAACTTTGGAAAATGGTAATAAAATCAAAAGTCTAAATTTTGTTTTAGAAATAGCTTACAGAATTGCTATTTTTGCAACTTTCTCTTGCTAAGTAGAAAATTATACAGTCAAATCTGTGGAAAAAAGCAGTTTTAAAGTCATTTAAAGTCTTCAGAAGCAGTACTATGTCCTTTGATTCGGTTTTAGCTGCACTTTAGAATTGACCAGTAATCTGAAGAAGCTTGACTTATAATTGTTGGCTAAAATACGCTTTTCACAGAGTCGAGTAAAATTCTAAAGTCTTTAGGGTGCTCTACAGGTTTACTATGGCTTCGATGAAGTCGTCCATAGACACGGGCAGTTCAAATGCCACTTGTCTCAGTAGCAACCACATTTATCTACTGACAAGCCTTGTCTTGGTGTTTTACTGACTTGCCTAAGTTAGTGTTTGCTGTAGAAACTGGCCAACAATTTAATTTGAAAAATTATAAAGTCAAATTTGTGGAAAAAAGTAGTTTTAAAGTCTTTAACAGCAATCCTGTGTTCTTCTATCCGGTCTTTGCTGCGTTCTTGAATTGACCAGTGATCTGGAGAAACTGGACTTAAAATTGTCGCTTCTCACAGATGTCGAGTAAAGTTTTAAAGTCTTTAAGATGCTCTACAGGTTTACTATGGCTTCGATAAATTCGCCCATAGACACAGGCACTTCAAATGCCACTTGTCTTAGTAGCAACCACATTTATCTACTGACACGCCTAAGTCTTGGTGTTTTACTGACCTGCCTGAGTTAGTGTTTGCTGTAGAAGCTGACCAACAATTTGTTTTAAAAAATTATAGAATCGAACCTATAAAGAAAGGCAAGTTTAAAATCCTCAAAATTTGGCAGAAAAAATCCTTTTTATTTGATTTTTGCTGCAATCTAGATTTAAGCAATGACCAGAAGAAAATTAAAGATGCTTCTTACAGATATCTAAAAAAATTTGAGACTTTTTATAATCTAATCTTTTAAATACTGGTAAAAACAGCTGGGTGATAATCAAACTAAAGCTAGATATTGCAACTGAGGTTGTCTCTTTTGTCTTTAAAAACGAGATGTTTGCAGGTGGTTTTTTGTTTAAAATTTTGCAGAAGCGGTTTTTTGTTCTTCCAACTGGTCTCCGCTGCACTCTGGATTTAAGCAATAACCTAGAGAAACATGAAGACGCTTTTTACAAGAAAGAAAAAAATTCTGGAGTTTTTTAGGGTCTAGTCTTTCAAATACTGATAGAAACAGCTGGGTGATGACCGAAGTGAAGGTAGGTAGTCTTTCTTCTGATCTTGAACACAAGACAGTTGCAGTAGTGGCTTTCTGTTTAAAATTTGGCAAAAACGGTCCTGTGTTTTTCCATTCAGTTTCTGCTGCACTCTCAATTTAAGCAGTGACCTGAAAAAATATGAAAACGTCTATATATATATATATATATATATAGACGTTTTCATATTTTTTATATATATATTTTGACACCGGGGTGATAATCAAACTATCTGATATTGCAACTGTCGTTGTCTTTTTTTAAAAACAGGACGGTGGAAGAGTAGTTTTCTGTTCAAAAATCAGCAGAAGTGTTCTGTATTTTTTCATCCGGTTTCTAATGCACTCTGAATTTGAGCAATGACCTGAAGAAACATAAAGACGATTTTTACACATATCAAAAAAAAAGGTTCTAGAGTCTTTAGTCTTGCAAATACTGGTAGAGTCAGCTATGTGATAACCAAACTAAAAACAGGGATTACAACTGTAATTGTCTCTTTCGCCTTTAAAAACAGGATATTTGCAGGTGGCTTTTTGTTCAAAAATTTGCAGAAACGGTTCTGTGTTCTTCCACCTGGTCTCTGCACTCCCAGCACTCTGAATTTAAGCAATAACCTAGAAAAACATAAAAACGCTTTTTACAGATAAGAAAAAAGTTCTGGAGTTTTTTAGGGTCTAGTCTTCAAATACTGATAGAAACAGCTGGGTGATGACCAAAGTAAAGGCAGGTAGTCTTTCTTCTAATCTTGAACACAAGACAGTTGCAGTAGTGGCTTTCTGTTTAAAATTTGACAAAAATATACGTTTATATGTATATTCTGACACCTGGGTGATAATCAAACTATAAACAGATATTGCAACTTTTGTTTTTGAAAACAGGACAATGAAAAAGTAGTTTTCTGTTTAAAATTTAGCAGGAGTGTTCTGTCTTCTTTCATCCGGTTTCTGCTGCATTCTCTAGAAGAACACAAAGACAATTTTTACAGATATCAAAAAAGGTTCTAGAGTTTTTATGGTCTAGTCTTCTAAATACTGGTAGAGACAGCTGAATGATAACCAAACTAAAAGCAGGGATCACAACTGTGGTTGGCTCTTTCGCCCTTGAAAACAGAATGGTTGCAGAGTAGCTTTCTGTTCAAAATTTGGCAGAAGCAGTTCTGTCTTCTTTCAGGCCGTTTTTGCTGCAGCCTGGATTTGAGCAATAACCTGGAAAAACATAAAAACGTTTTTTACAGATATTGTATTCCAAATACTGGTAGAGACAGCTGAATAATGACTGAACTAAAGACAGAGGTCACTACTGTCAATATCGCATCTGTTTTTGAAGATGAGACTGTTGCAGCAGTGACTTGATGTAAAAGACTATAAAAGCAAAAAGTTTTTCTGTACTACTATACTGTTCTTTGATGTCTTGGTCTTAATTTTGGGCTTGAAGTTTTTTGTAGATAATTTTAAGAAAATAAATTTCCTGAAAATCAACACTGAAGTTCACCAACTTCAAATTGCCTTGCTAAATTGCTACCACTTATCTTAGTTGTGTCTGTTAAATTTGAAATTGTTTTAGAAAATTGTCTTCTACTAGAGCTGGCAGCAATAGAGTAGTTTTAACGGTTTAAAAAAGATAATACAAACTTTATATTTGTTTGACAAACTAGAAGCGGTTACTGCTAACAGTGAAAGACTACTTTAAGAGTTGGTCGAAGAAAAGCTGGACTGTTGCAGATTTTTTTGCTATCAATTAAAAATCGTTATAAGAGCTGTTGTTTCAAAGAGTAAGACCGCTTTAGCACACTTTTGCAAATAATTTTGCAAATAAACAAAATTATAAAATGACCAAGAAGATCTGGAAAAAATCTCTTGAAAGTCTTTCAAGTGTCAGTGATTTCTGAGTTTTGAAAATTTATCCACGACGGATCAAACTTAGAGAGATTCGGTTGCAGAAAGTAAAAAACACTTTAATTATTTTTTTTTTAATGTTATCTACTCTCTAGTTTTTATTTTTAATCTAGCTTAATTTTTGTTCTTTTGCAATTTGTAAACTATTTATAAATAAAATAACAATTTAGTAATTTAATTAGTGTTGTAAACAATCAGACCGGCACAATAATAAGTCTTTTCAGTCTTTTCTTAGTGACATCTTTTCAAATCATCAATTTGTTACAGCAATAACAAGTTTTTTTTGTATTTTTTTTGTAATTTAGCTTTTCTTGAAGATTATAATTGTGAAATTAGTGTAAATTACGCTTATTTTAATTATAATTTTAGCTTTAATTTATGTTCTATTTTTCTTTGTGTTCAATTTAAATTATTCCACATAATTGTTTCCTAATACCGGGTCTTGTCTAGCTGCCGACTCGTTAGGTACGTTCATCCCCAAAAGCCATTACATAGAGCCAAGGTAATTGGATTGACATGAAAGCCACACTTGCAAACATATTATATCTATATATCAGAAGAGTAGATTGCAGCAAATACTGGTCCGTCATTAAAACTTGTAGTTTGACAGGAAATGGTCGATGTAAGTCAATAATTAGATTTCAGTGCACGAAGAGGGAGATAAGACAGCTGTCCAGTTCCACGCTCGTATAACCGAGCTTGCGGTTGTAAAACTCGGGGACTATTGGAAGGTTCGACCATCAAACCGCTCCCTTTTATCCAAACGGCGGCGTTACCTGAGGCCTGATGATGCTACTTTTACAGATTAGAAGGTGGCTGCTTGGATCTAGAGCTGCTGAAATTTTTAAAAATATTTTAATTATAATTTTTTTTATTTTTAAGCTTCAAAGCAATTTTTTGTACTTATTTTAAAATTTATAATGTTGTAACTCCTAATTAAAATCTTGTATTTTTATACATGTACTGGTTAAATATAAAAAAATAAATAAATGAATAAAAAATTAGATGGCTGTGTTATTTATGTTATGTTATATACTCAGAAGCATTCGTAGTGTTACACCCAATAGGAATAATTTTTGAAAGCGTTTTTTTGAGAATATGGTAGACCTAAATATTAGTTATAGTCATTGCCAGATACGAGAAAGCTGAGTCATCATTCTGCTTGAATAAACTAAAAAGTTCTAAAAAAACAAAAAAAACAACGATGGAAAATAAACAATTTTAACTAGAAATAAAAAAATAAGAAAAAATTTTTAAAAAATTTTGGAAAACGACTACCAGAAAGACGGAAAAATATCTTCGAAAAATTCGACACTTTGAAGATGCTTTTTAGAAAAACAGTACCAAAAAATTTTTAAAAAATATGTTAAAGAAAAAAGAAAATTTCGTCAAAAAGTTAATGAAATAGAAACAAAAATTAAAAAACTTGCAACGAAGCGTTCTAATAATTCAGTAAACAAAACAAGATAACGCCCAGCTGCTGATTCGGACCGCGTGACCGCGACCGCCAGGGCAGTAGTGGTGGTATAATTCCCACCACACCGAGAACCACCACCAACGCTTCGCTACGATACTCCTCTCATACCCCTCGCGCACAAACGAAGGCTATATGTTGCGCCTACCGCCACCGATATTTTCATACTTGCAGGTGTATCAACCCTGCAAGTAGTCACCCCCAGACCCGTCCTTCCCTGGAGCATTAACCTAGGGGCTTCCTCTCCGATACCGCTACCTACGGAGCATTAACACGTTGGTAGAATCCTCTCCGAAACCGCTACTCACGGAGCATCAACCTGTGGGTGAATCCTACCTCCCCTCTATTACAAGTGGGAGCCACTGAAGCCGAGACGTCAAGGACGAGGAACCGAGGGCGAGGAGCTGACGACGAGGAGTCGAGCACAAGTATAGAAGCCGTGTATATATTATTATTAGAAGATTCGTTTTAATTTGAGAATTATTATTTTATTTTCATTATTTGTACATAGTTATTATTATAAATAAACCCCATCGAAACCGCTCTTCTCTCTCTCTCTACGATACCCAGAACCCGACAGGGAAACAACCGTTACAATGTGGAGGTAGAGCATATTACGAAGATTGAGGATTGTACTAAAATCAGAACGAATAAAACTTTCGATATTGGACAGTTAAGCTTGGTGGTCGATGTATAAAAGACAATTTGAAGCGACAAAAAATAAATAAATTTACTAATTATATTGTCAAAAAAATTTTGTATTAGCGTTACAATCCTTATAAGTTCATAGGTTGGTAAGAATTTTTTCTTATTTAGAGCTTTCTTTACTGCTTTATTTGTAGTTTTTAGAAGTTGACCTCTTCTTTCTTTTCTCACTCTGTCTTTGGTCTGTTGTTTTGTTTGTTAAGTTTAAATTGTATTTCTAATATTTTTTATGGTAATTAGTTTTTTTTATTACGTAGCTAATCTATCTGATTCTTTGTGATTTAACTCTTCTATTATATCTGTTTCTTATTATGTTTCCAATTTTTTTTTTGTTCTTCAAATCTTTTTCTATTTTTCTTTTATAATTTTTTTTTTAAACTTTTGTTTCTCATATTTGCAGCATAGACTGTTTTTGTTTTTTCAGTGTCTATCCCTCGCAAGCGTTATTATGGTTTTGTTGCTTTTGCTACAGCTTCTGAGGTTAATATAGATAATGCGTAGACTCTTTTATTTCCAGTTGTTATTTTTGCTTTTATTTTCTCTGTATTTGTTGGTGCCTTTTCTAGTACATTTCTTAGGTAGCCAAACTTTTTGATCTTTTTAAATTAGTTTTTTTTGTTTAGTTTTATTTTTAAATATCTGTTTTTTTTAATATTTTATCATTCTGTATCATAAATTTACTTTTTTTTTTCGTGTTTTTAATAAGTTTGTTTGTTACTCTTAATAGGTCTTCTTTGGATTTTGTTATAAGTGTTACTTACTCTGCAAATGCAAGGCATTGATGTTGTTGATAAAAAACAGAACTTGTCTAAACATATTGCTTTGTCTTAATATTTTTTCTTGAGCGATTATAAACAATGTCGAAGAAAGCAGCTCTCTCATTGATTGTTTTTATCAGTTTACTGTGCCTGTTTTCACGACGGTAGGTTGCTGTTACTGGTTGCTACGTGTAACAAAACGGTAAGTAATTCACTTACAGTTCAGTGAACAGTAAACAATTAAATCTAAAAAAAAAATTTTGCGATTTATTTATTAAAATTAAATGTACAATTATTATAATTAATAGTAGTAATACCACTCGCATTTGAGTTTCTAGTGTTAATAGACAAACTTTCCGACGTAGAAGTCCCAGGTTGTTGTAATAGTCCACCAACATCGCTGTGTAAAATTTTATGAGCAAATTCAATTTTGTTTTGGAGGGAATCTTCCACGTAACTCTCGGCCATCATTGATGAACGCCACCCACCATGTCTTTTTAGTCCCAACACATCAACTGCGTTATTCGCCAAAAGTGTAGCCGATGACCGTCGAAACAAGTGTCCAGTAAAATCTTCAGGGGCTTGCAACTTTAAATACTTTGCAATTTTTGACGGCCAGCCTCCAATTGTGCCTTTTCCTGTGACTTGCCTAGTGCATTTGCCATTTCGATAGTTCAGAAATAAATGATCTGACATTGGGTTGCTTGCTCGAATTCTTATGTATTTTCGAAGTATTTCCAAATAATGAACTGCTTCATTTTTTTTATTAATAACTGTGAACGTTCGCTGAATATTCGTTTTTGTATTTGAAATATTTACTATAAACATTTCTTCATGTTCTTCTATGTCACTCATTTTAATATTGTACAATTCCTCTCGTCTACATGCGCCCGATACTCCTAATATCATTGCTACCTGCAAATATATTGTTTCCTTAAAACTCAGATGTACAACCTCATCATCTACAACATACTTTTCGAATTAAAAATTGTTCGTCTGGTGCTTCATTCAAGAATTTTTCCATGTCTTCTTTGGTAAAAATATTAGCCTTCTTAGGTCAATATCCAATTTTTTTTTCTTAAGATAAGCAATTGATGTAGCAAACTTAAAAATATCGATAATATCATGGAGAAAAATTGTACTCTTCAGCATAGAATACTCCGCCCATAAACTGCCTGGGGCCTTCAAGTATCCACTTCTCACCACAAAATACGCTAACAAGCTCTTTTCATTTACAGAAATCTTCTTTGCTTCACGCCATTCCTTAAACAACTTGTATGTCTGATCATATCGGGCTTTAGATTTTTCTGGAATTATTGCCGAACATCCTTCTTGCCAAGCGTCTTCTAAATCATCCGGTAGATCATCACTATCGCTCATATTTGCTTCGAAAACGGAACCACAAAACAGAACTATGTAGGAATGATTGTATCAAAGAGACAATTTTACTTGTTTGGAACAAAACCATAGCAACCATGGAACAGCCACCCAAAGTTTTCAGTTTCAATCTTCCCGATTATCACAAATGTATTGATATAAATTATTATTATTTATATTCTAAAAACTCCAATCGCACAAAAAACGTTATAAGCATGTCGAACGTTAAGGATTACCGTTCTCAGACAATAATTGGGGTCGTCGCTTCGCTCCTCCTCCAAACAATTGTCTTCGAACGGTAAGCATTCCTTACCGTTCTCTATACTTAATATACTATTACATTTTTCTAATAATCCGCATTTTATTTTGGTTTTCTTTAATGTTATTTTTACAAATATCGCTTTTTATCGTGTATTTGATGTCTTTCAATGCTTGGTATAATTGCTTTTTTTAATGGTGTTGTAGACCGACTTGAAGTCGATAAAAAGAAAATATTTTTTTACTTTTTGTTGGTGACTTTTCTCTTCTACCTGTTGTAATAAAAATATTTGGTCAACAAAAAATTTTTTTGTTCTAAAATCACACTAGTATTCTTTTACAATTTCTTCCATACATTTTGTCAGTTTATTATTTAGTAGTGTTTCTATTATCTTTTTTCTGGTGTTTAATAACGCTATTTCTCTATAATTTTTACAATTTGTTTTGTATTTTTTTATAGATTAGACATAGCATAGCAGTCTTTCATGCTTGCGGCATTTGTTCTTTCATCTACACATTTTTAATTAAATCATATAACACTTTTATCATTGTTTGTTTTCTGTACTTTATTATTTCTTTTTGTTTGTTGTCTTCGTTATTTTTCAGTTTTTCTATAAAAATTTGAATTTTGTCACATGTAGGAAGTTCTTCTTCTCTTTCTTCTTGTCTGATTTTGTTGTTTTTTTTCCTTAACAGTTCTTGTTTTGATTGACGCTTTGTTTAAATTTTTTAAAAGATTCAGCTCACCTTTTTGATACTTCTGCTTTGCTTCCTACTAATTGACCATGTTTACCTCACCAAAATTTAGTTTAAGTTTGAAAGTCTAGTTTAGTTTTGTTTATTTGTTTTTGTAATTTAAAAAAAAATATTTTTTATAACGTTGTTTTTTTTCTGCATTTTTTTGTTTTCTGTTTTTTTTATATACATTCTCTCTGTTAAAGTCTACTTTTTTTAACATTTTTTTCTTGTTGTGTTTTTCTTCTGATCTTAATATCTACAATCTTTTTGTTTTTTTTTCTGTTTTTGCTTAAATCTTTTTTTTCAATTGTCTTCTTCCTAGTTGTGTTAGACATTCATATGTAGTTCCATTAAAAAAAGCTAAACAAGAACGTTTAAGTCACTTTTCGATGTTTGCTTTTCTCTTCCGCCATTTATCAAATTTATTTGTTTTTTTAAAATCGTATAAATTACTTTTCCAACTCGCATTTGAATATCTTTTGATAAATAATGTTGCGTCTAAAGACAAGCAACAGATGCGTTTCTCGTTGCCAGAATTTGCATGCAAAACTTGTCGGTTGTTCGAGGCGCGAGAAGAGGTCCTCTACCTCTCCTCTTGAATCTCAAATCTATTTCCTTTCGACAGATCGAAACAATTTGTTTTAAGTACTGAACAATTACAGTGCGAGAGGTGTCTGATTGAAATTTATCTGTTTACAGAAAAAACGAAAAAGAGAAAACTTCGAGTTGTATAAGAACAAATCGTTGCTGCTTTTCAACGAAATTTATTAAGATTTGAAATAAAACAATTTAATTATCTTTCGGAAAGTTATAAGAGAGGAATTTTTGAAAAATGTGTAAACTTAGATCAGTGACTCCGGTTAAAAGTGTGTTAAGTTTGAGAATGCTCGGCTCAGCTACAGCTTTAAAACAAGTTTAACATACAATGGAATTCAATTAAACAAGCAACTCTGTCGAACATCACTGCTGTAAAGTTCTAGAATAATTCCCCGTGTAATGTTAAATCCGAATTCCTTCAGGACGCCGCTTACCCAACTCTGTCCCTATAAGCATTCCTCTTTCTAAGCTGTCATCAAATACCGACTCACTGATTCAATCAAATTATCTCTGAACGTAGAAAAACTGCAAGCTGAGTTAGACAGAGTTTTATAAAGCGGTCCTGCAAAAATATCCTAAACCTATTTTTTAGTTTATTAAATAACAAAATAATTTTAAATTTAGTAAGACATTATATGTATAACAGTGATAAAAATACAAAAACAGCAACAAAAAACTACTAGAACAATAAAAATGACAATAAAAAGACTAATTAAGCAAGCAGTCAGAAAGCAAAATAAAAAGATGAATAATAATAAAACAAAAAATTTGTATGATAAAGACTATAGACTTTAACAATACAAAAGAACACACAGCAAAAAAAAGGACGCTTAAAAAATACACAAAACAACCAGATAAAGTAAAAGAAACAAAAAGAAAAAACACAACGCTAGAAAAATAAAAGATTGAAGAACAAATGCCACAAGCATAAAGAGCAGAAGTACTATGTCTAATCCTTAAAAAACAAGACAAAAGAAAATGTGAAAATTATAGAAAAGAGAGCGTTACTGAGCATTATATATAAAATAATAGCATCACTATTGAATAATAAATTAAAAACACATATAATATAAAACAAGTAGCAGAAGAATACCAGTGTAGGTTTAGGAAAAGAAAATCTATAGTAAGCCAAATACTTTTATTATTTTACTACTTAAAAGTACAAGAAAAAGTTACCAACAAAATTTAAAAACATACTTGCTTTTGTTGTCTTTAAGACGGCCTAAGACAGCATAAACAGACACAAATTATACCAAACATTAAAAGATCCTTGAAACCCCAGATTAAATAACGAGATAAGTAAAACTGACTTTGAGAAGACTGCAAATGGCATTCGGGTTGATAGAAAACTTCTTGTTCAAAATTTGGCTGAAGCAGTTTTGTGTTCTTCCACTTGTTTTTGACTGAATCTGTGCAATGACTAAAGACGCTTTTTACAGATATCTAAAAAGATTCTGAAGATTTTATGATCTAATCTTCAAAATACTAGTAGAGACAGCTGGGTGATAATTAAACTAAAGACAATTGTAGTTGTCACATTCGCCCTTAAAAACAGAGTAGGTGCATTCTGTTCGAAATTTGGCAAAAACGATCCTATCTTCTTCCATCCGATTTCTGCTGCACTCTAAATTTGTGCAATGATCTGGAGAAACATAAAGACGCTTTTTACAGATATCAAAAATGTTGTGGAGTTCTTATAGTCTTGTATTCTAAATACTGGTAGAGACAGCTGGGTGATGACAGAAATAAAAGCAAAGGTTACTACTGTAAATATTTCTTCTGTCTTTAAAGACAAGACAGTTGCAGTTGGGAGAGACTATAGAAGCAAACATTTTTTTTTTATATTACTATACTGTTCTTCGATGTCTTAAACTTTGGGATTAAGCTTTTTGTGGATAATTTTAAAAAGATGATATTTCTGAAGATCAATACTGTCACGGGCTCTGCCTCGTGAGGTGGGGTTGAGATTAAAATCAGGGTTTTAATACAAAAGGAAATTTAATGATAATCGAGATATACATATTAGATAGTGGTTAGGATACTTAAGAGCTACTTACAGTGACATTCTCAGACAATCGAAGGGTCTGGACATATCTCACACTCCACCTAACTCAACTCTCTTCGTCGAACTCTACCAACCGACTCCACGATTAACGCCACCCGCTAGTTCGCCAACCCCCCAAATGCTGAGCCAGCTATTGCCTCAACCGACGGTGATTTAGTCGATATCAGCAATAGCCCATCCGCATCGGCAGGCCTTCAACCCAGCAGGCTAACGAACTTCCGCTTCGTGACAATACTAAAGTCTATCAACTTTAAATAACCTCGCTAAATTGTTACCACTCTTTTTGGTTGTTTTAGTTCACACTTTTGGTTCAGATGAAAGACACAGCATGGAAAAAATACTAAAAGAAATACGCAGAACAGCCAGAAAATATAAAAAACAAAAAACACATTTTAAAAAATTGCAAAAAGATAAAAAAAATTAAACAAAAATTTTAACCCAAAACCACATTTTGTCGATTTAAACATGGCCAATTAGTAAGAAGCAAAGAAGAAGAAGTAACAGAAAAATAAGCTAAATATTTTAAAAAAGTTTTTAATAAATTGTCGACCAAAAGAAGAACAGTTGAAGAAAAAAATAACAACAGAAGAAAACTTATTACAAACGCAAAGAAAATAAAACTGCAAACTAATAAAAAAAAAACTAAAAAAATAATAAAAAGATATTCAAATTTAAAAAAGAGATCAAGACATTTGTTTAGTTAGGAAATGGAAAAAAAAATCAACAAATACAAAAGATATAAAAGCAAGAATAGCTACAAAACTTTATCTCTATAAGACTACAATACGATCACTGGTAACATACGCTTGCCAAAAATAAATACTGATAAAACAAGAATAGTTTATGCTGCAGATATAGAAGAAAAGAAGTTTAAAAAAAATTATGGAAAAAAATAGAAAAATTTAAGATTAGAAAAACAAATCAAAAAGTAAAAACATAATAAAAAGACAAAAAAAGTTAAACGAGTACAACAAACAAAAAAAAACAGACCAAAAATAGATTTAAAAAAATAAAAAACGATATCCAAAAACTACAATTAAAGCAATAAAAAAAAGCTTAGGTAAAAAAAATTGTGAATTCGTACCAATCCATAAACCTGCAAAACTTGTAGTGCATACATATCTAATTTTTTGCAGCAAAATAAGTAAATTGTTAAATTGTCTTTTATAGATCGACCACCAAGCTTGACTGTCAAATATCAGAAGATTTTCGTTTCTGTCTTTAACCTTTTTGTAGAGATTTTCTTTCATTCAGCAGCTTTTCTCGGATTATTTTCAACTTGCATTTCTACTTATAAACATTTTCTCTAAGTTTTCTTGAATTTCTATAATTTTTTTGAAATTTATTTTACCTCTATTTTGTTTCACCCTCTAAACTAACCAGTTTCTTTTGTTATTATTTTGTTTCTTATGTTTGTTTTTCGAAAAAAAAAAAGTTTCTTTTGCTTTTACTTTATTCCCAAAGATAGTTTTTTTACTGTTGCTTTTTTATTAGCATTTTTTTCTAAGTGTTTTTTGTAAACTTTTTTAAAATTGTATTTTGTCTTTCTCGAACTTTCTTTGTTTATTTATGCAGAACGGTGACTCAGCTTTCTTGTATCCGACAATGACCATGACAAATATTTCGCAGAATTAAGCGCCATAGTGTGACTCTGATTCTTCTGTTATCGTATTTGTATCAATAAACTCGTTTTTCATCTAATTTTTTGCAAAAATAATTTGTAATTTTTCTTAAAAGAAAATTTTCCAACGCCAGTTAAAAGACTTGTAGAGTCAGCATAAGCTTTCTACAGGTATTTTTTGTTATTTTTTTTAAGTAATACGTTATGTATTCACAAATTCTTTAAAAACACAACTAAAAAACTCTCCAAACTAGAATAAATAAGTGTTTGTGTATAAAAGTCGTGACAAAGTGTTTAGCTTTTAATAAAATTGTTGTAAATATGTAGTAAGTTTTCAATATGGAGCTTTATTCGAATGCAGGCTAGCATTAATGGCGATGCTTTAAGGATAATGTGTGCGGAAATAACCCACATACAATTCAAGAATTAAAGGGGAAATTACAGCAGCTGTAAACAGCAGCTTTCTAGGAATCTTAACTGCAAGTAGTGCTCTAATAGTTTACTTCAACATTGTACATTTCATTTCGTTGACAACGTTGACCGCGTTTTTTTCTCTCTCGGTGAAGACAAACGACTGCCTTTATTGCCCACATTAAAATAATTTTCAGTGTTGAACGCTACCTCTAGTGAAATATGACGGCAGTTTTCTATTAGAATTCCAAAATGTCTCCTATAATACCTCTTTCAGCCACAAAGGCGCAACATGGGGCATTTTAATGCAAGATTCGTCTGGCCCTAGTGTCAGGAGCAGACGACCTGAAGGGAATATGCCGCATACAAAGTATATTTTAGTACTAGTTAATTAAAATTAAAATCTATGCAGGAACAGGTTATGTATTCAAAATTTTAGCTTTGAACTTGCAGGATGGGATAGAGGGGACAGGTGGGACGACAAGCATTTACCCCATAAGTTTCTCTAATTTTTCGATTTATTTTTAAAATATAAAATAATTATTTTATTAAAAATTACTAAATACTAAACTAATTTTACCAATCTTCTAAAAAGCATTGTATCTATTTGAAGTCTAAAAACTGTAATTACATCCAATAATAATAATAATAATAATAATAATAATAATAATAATAATAATAACAACAACAAATTCGTTTGTGTCTAAATTTATGTTTTTTGTGATCTGCTTAAAGATAAAATAGTATATACCATTCAGAGTTGCTTAACTCATTAGTCGACGCCCTTGACTTCAATTTCTGAACTTAGAACAAAGAAACTTTTACTTTTAATAATACAATCTACTATTTTACGGCTTTTACTTTAAGCACAACTTTTGTTTTTTTTTTAACACGGCCACTAAAATTTTATTTACGGATATTAGTGGCAACAGGTTAGTTTATTTTTTAGTCAGTTATTGTTTGTTGTTCTTAATTAAAATAAAATAGTAGAACTAAATTTTTTTTTGATTACAATGTGTAGGTGCTCCATCTTGTTTAAAACAGTTTTGTTATCGCAAAGTTGTTTAACAATGTGTGTTAAACTTGCGTGAGTTTTCTATTTTTGTTGCTTTTATTTGAATTACCATTTTCGTTTAAATCTTTTTGTTTTTATTATTCTTGTCTTTAAAAAAAATCAATTTTATTTTACTGCAAAGTTTCATTATTTGTTGGTGGTGAAAGATGGAAGTGGTTTGATGAAAAAGCGAATGTAGAATTCATATCCGGACCGTGACATTATACCTGCAGAGCGCAGCTGGAGGCATCGTTCCGCAGCAAAGGTTTTCAATATTGAGCTTTGCATACACCAAACCTTAAAATAAAAAAAGATTTTGATTGATTTTTAAATTTTCACTTATTATTACCTTTAGAACTCTCTTTTTGAAATTTTTTTCTGTGACAAATCATTTGTAAAAAATGTCTGGGTCTGAAGTTGAAGTCATAAATCAAGAGATAAATATATACATAAAAATTTTGTAGCTTTACAAATGTATTTAGATGCGTCTTGCTTTGGCTCTCTTCTATCAATCACAGCTAAGCATAGCTAAATCCAGCTTCCATCTGTCTTTTTTTGTTCTTTTTATCCAATCCTGAAACAAATTAGCTACAAGCTAAAAAACAATTTTTTCATTCATTTGAAAAAATCCTCCAGGTAAACTCGTTTTTCACATCCCTGAAAATATCGAAATGGCATTCAAATTCATTCCTGGTGCTTCCCTAGACTCCCATATCGGGATATCCCGCCCTGTCTCAAGCGAGTCATATCGCCTTAATCGTGTTTGAAGTGGAATAAGAACGGAGGGAATCGCGAAGAGAACCGGTCGACCTTTTGTGGCTGCAGACGCTGTCTGAAAGCAATTGTCAAATGTAATTTCACGCCTCCACTACCAACAGATATTTGGGTCATCCTTACACTCCGCCTGTATAATATGCCATTAAGAAACGACCTACCTGCCTTTAACGAACATTCTTCCGTTTCGGCGCCCCCAGACGATTCTCATTTCGCGAAATTAAAGCGAAAAACGGAAAAATCATTGCAGAGAAGAGAAGTGCTCAAAAAAGTGTAAAGAACGCAACAAGTTTATCAATAAGAAGATACAGAAAGTCCCAACTGAAATTAGCACTTTCGAAAATCTTTATTTAAAAAACAATATAAAAATAAATATAAACTACAAAAAAGTTTTGTAAAATACAAATACAAAAGCAATACAGAAACAGATAACAAAAACAGTTTAGAAACAAATTAAAGAAAATCGATTAGAATAAACAAAAATTTAAAAAAATTAAAAATTGTGACAGAAACAAAAACAGAAGAGAAAACAAATTAAGCAAAAAAAATTACAACAAAAAAAAACAAAAACAATTATTATTTGGAGTAAATAAATAAGATACCTACAAGACTGAACAACATTTTTGCAATTTTGATAATTTTTATAGCAGTTTTTAAGCGACACCACGTAGAGTCGCCATTTTAATAAGTAATTAAAAACTAAACAAAAATCTAGAGTAATTTTTTAACAAATTTAGACAAATACCGGCTACAAAAAAAATAAAAAAAGAGAAAACAAAATAAAAAACACTGAAACTAAAATAAACTACAAAAAGTTATGCAAAGATACAAACAAAACAATACAAAAACAGGTAACAAGACAAAGATCTACAACAACATATAAACGGTAAATATTTTTCATGTTAAAAATGCTTAAAATGAAATTATAAACAATAAAAAAACACTTAAACACGAATAATAACTACCTAGAGACAAAAATAAAAATAAATTAAATAATAATTTAAAAAAAGGCTACACATAAAATTATAAAGTGAATAAATTATGAATAAAAAATTTAAAATTTTAAATATAAATCAAATCAAAAACAATATAAAGAAATTTTTTTTTAATAAGAACATAAAACAAAAAACAAATTAAATAAAATTAAAAGCAAAATTTAAAATTTAAAAAAGTATTACAACAAATACAAAAAACTATAATTATTTAGAGTAAACAAAAAAAATAACTACAAAACCGAACAGCATTTTAGCTGTAAATAATTTTTTTGTAGCTATATAAGAGAACTTTTGTTGCAATTTTGATAGATTACATACATTTTTATCGCACTTTTTAGGCCACAACACGTAGAGTTGCCATTTTAATAAGTCAACAATTACTCAGATTTTTTAACACAGTTTTTTTAAGTTTTCTGTTTTTTTTTTTTTGAACCAGCATATTTATAGAGTTAAAAAAATCAAAAAGTCAACGAATTAAGAAGACTTAGCGAAGCAGTGTTTTGATGTTAATAACTAATGTCATTAGAAGCTAGAAAAACTCAAACAAAAAATTGATTTAAAAAAATTAGAACAGAACAACTAAACAAAGTAAAAAACAAAATAAAAATTACAGAAAAATTGGGTTAAAATAGTGTAATACAAAAAAGAGTAACATGAAAGAAAAAAGTAACAAACAACAAAAAAAAAGTTAAAATTAAAAGATAATACATAATGTATTTGATATTAGTAATAACTAAAGTAATCCACCACAAAAATTGTTAATTATACAGAATTTATTCTTGTTTTTTTGTTGTTCTTTTGTACTGTTTTGCCTATCTAAAGTATTTTATGGTCTATCTAGTGGTAGTTTTGATGTGTTAAGTTTAAAAACAGGCTTTCTTGCAGTTTTATCTGACAAAACAAGCAAAATGTGAATTTAACTGAGTGTCTATTTCAGTAATCTTTACACTGACACGTTAAAAGTATCATTGAGGGTGACTTATTCTTAATTTCTAATGCTTCAACAGCGTTTATCTGACCGAGAATTGCAGCATGTGGTTTACATGGTGCAGGAAGGGTTATCTCATCGCGAGGTGACGCGAATTTTTAATGTAGCACATGAGGTGATTAATCGCTTTCAAAATTGTGGAACTCCTCGTTTCAGATGTGGTAGAGGTCGTGCACGCAGTCTAACTCCAAGACAAACTTGTTTTTTACAAATTACTCTTCGCCAAAACCCTACTTACAACGCTACTCAGTTAAATAACGCGCTACAACGAGTTACAGGAGTAGTCATTTCTACTCAAACAGTTCGACGAAGACTACACGAATATGGCTTAAGGGCTAGAAGACGTGTGCCATGCCCACAGTTAACCCGGCAACATCGAGTACAACGGCGACATTGGAGGGAAGCTCATTTGAACTGAACTCAGAACAAATGGTCTCGTTGTATGATTGCAGATGAGTCTCGTTTTAACTTTTATCGTTTGGATGGGCGTATTAGAGTGTGGCGACGACCGAATAAGACGTACCGTGTAGAAATGCGAGAGCACAGGGTACCTTTCGAAAGAGGTGGTGTTACTCTTTGGGGAGGCATTATATTTAACGGCTGCACTGAGATTGTGGCATTAAGGGGGTTATGCATAAGTGCACAACATTATGTGTATATGTGTATTCTACCGATTGAAGTCCCTTTTGCCAATAATTTGGGAAATGAGTTTGTGTTTGTGGATGAGATTGCATGACCGCACCGTGCTCGGATTGTGAACAATGTTCTCAATGCACATGGTATTGAACAAATGGTGTGGCTGGCACGCTCCCCTGATTGCAACCCCGTCGAACGTCTATGGTCGTACATAGAGCACAAGATATCGGAACAAGATGTCTAACCAGAAACTTTTGAAGAGTTTCAAAACATATTGGAACAGGAAGGGGAAGCAGTGCCTCAAGAAGTCATCAATAATTTGTAACGGTTGTTTCCGTGTCGGGTTCTGGGTATCGTAGAGAGAGAGAAGAGCGGCTTTGATGGGGTTTTATTTACAATAATAACTATGTACAAATAATAAAAATAAAATAATAATTCTCAAATTAAAACGAATCCTCTAATAATACGGCCTCGTCCCCGGCGGTCCTTCGTCCTCGACTCCTCGTCGTCGGCTTCTCGTCCTCGTCTCCTCGCCCTCAGTTCCTCGTCCTTGACGTGTCGGCTTCGGTGGCTCGCACTTGTAATGGAGGGGAGGTAGGATTCACCCACAGGTTGATGCTCCGTGGGTAGCGGTTCCGGAGAGGACTCTACCAACGGGTTAATGCTCCGTGGGTAGCGGTATCGGAGAGGAAGCCCCTAGGATAATGCTCCAGGGGTGGACGGGTCTGGGGGTGGCTACTTACAGGGATAATGCTCCTGCAAGTATGCCACTATTGGTGGCGGTAGGCGCAATATATAGCCTTCGTTTGTTGGCGAAGGGTATGAGAGGAATATCGTAGCGAAGCGTTGGTGGTGGTTCTCGGTGTGGTGGGAATTATACCACCACTACTGCCCTGACGTATACGTATGACGTCGCAGTCACGCGGTCCGAATCAGCTGCTGGGCGTTATCTTGTTTTGTTTACTGAATTATTAGAACGCTTCGTTACAAATTTAATGGAAAGTCTGCCTAGGAGATGTATGGCTGTCTATAAGGCTTGAGGTGGTCCTACTAGATATTAATTTATACAATATGTTTAATAAATAAATATGTAAATACAATATGTGTTTCCAAATTATTGCTGAGGGTATTTACTGTTTTTGTAAAAAGTTGAATAAATAGCCAAATATACTGACTTACGATGTTGCGATGATAACTGTAGATATAACATCTAAAATTAGAAATGATCTCTAGAATTGTTTTCTTTTATCAGATAGTTTTTATCTCTTAGCGTATTTGTTCGAAATGATTTTTGATTTTCGGAATCAGTGTTTGGGATAACCACGGCCACAAGCATCGCTTCCAGTCGGTTAAACATCGAGTCGGCTTTACAGGTCGTTGGTTCGATTTTGCGTTAAGAGCAAATTGCTCTAATGGGGCTCATAATTTCTCAAATGACCTATGGGACATGTTACCGATTAATGAGGCACGTTATTCGAAACTCGTACCTTTCAAAATCATGAGAATTTTTTTCGTTGTGTTATTCGGACCAAATTCGATTAGCGTTTTATCTTCGAATCGGATGTTTGGTGGGTAAATAGAGGAATTAATCAGTTTTACGCATCCTGAATGAATTGCTCGCTTTTTCTTCAAATAAACAATTCGGGTTTTTTAAAAAAGTTTTTATAAAGTTATAAAACTACTTAGTTTCTTAGTGTTGTTGAAATTTAATCAAGTTTCTACAAACTTTGTTTTGATATTTTCTTTTATCTCAAGTAAACGTCAACACAAACAATCTTTAAAACATGAGTTTAGACAACTTTTAATCGATTTGTATTTAAAATAAACTAAATTATTTGTAAACTAAATTTTCTAAACTGTCTTAAATAATTTAAAGAGCTGTTCAAACACTAATTTAGATTCTGTTTGAACAAAATCTTAGCGAGTGAAACTAAAATAATTAAATTTTAGAGAAAAATAGTTTTAACTGTTGCAACGACTAAAATATTAAACTATTTTAAAATCTTTTAATTAAATTTCTAAAAAATGATAATAGAATTTCTGTTGCAACGACTAAGTTATCGAACTTTCTGCGGTGAGTTTGAGGGCGGTTCAACCCCTGTTTGAGGGCTACAATAGATAATGTAATTGTAGCATATATCCCCATTTGGCCGTTCACAACGCTTTGAGTAAATGACCCAAGTGTCAGAGAAATTGGACATGTATTCAATGTCCCCAGCTCGAGAGCTTAATGACGTGTCCGGATTACCCTCTAACCTCCCAAAGCCATCGATTTGTACTTCAGGAAGGCAAATCGCATCATTTCGTAAAAGCTCAAGAAAAATCTAAATTGCATTTATAGAAACTTAAAATAAGAAAAAAGAAATAAAAATGAAAAAGAGTAAAAAGTGAGTAAAAGAAAATTACAAACCGAAAACTACAAAAGCCATTTTAATACACTGCTCCAATAAATTAACGCACCACTTGAATTTTTTTGAAAATTGAAACATGTATTCGACCAATTGGTACAAAATTAAAAAAAATTTAACAAAAACATTTGTTTAAAGTAAATTAATATCTATTGTATCCAAATATAGAAAAACAAACCGAAAACAAACTTTTATTAAAGTTAACGCCGTTATAGAAGTTACAGAAAACATCTGAATATCGCGTATTTCCACATCTACTTTGAATAATCGCTGCACATCTTCGTTCCATACTCAAAATTATCGAAATTATGTCTTCTTTATTTAAGTTATTCCAAATTTCATTTAGTTGAGGACCTACCTCTTGAAGATGGACAGGAGGATGTGGAAGATTTTTTAAACGTTTCCCAAGAATGTCCCAAACATGCTCAATAGGATTCAGGTCAGGGCTTCGAGCTGGCCAATCCAAAACATTGATTTCTGCCTCATTAAAGTAATCTTTAACAATTCGGGCAGTGTGGGGTTTTGCGTTATTTTGCATTAACAAAAAATTTAGACCAATATAATGGGCATATAGTACATGCTCTTCAAGAATGTCTGTTAAGTGACGGTCCGCATTTATTGAGCCATTATTTACAACCACTAACTCCTTGCGAGCATGTAAAGAAATACCACCCTAAACCATTACTGAGCCTCTACCAAACAATGTGGTATTCTGAATGTTACACTGTGCGTACCGCTCATTTGGTCTACGATACACACGAACACGTCTATCGCAATTGTAAAGGCAAAATTTTGACTCATCCGTAAAAAGAACACACTTCCAATCCTCTCTTTGCCAATTTATGTGCCTTCTATCAAATTCTAATCAGGCTCTGCGGAATTCCTTCTACGTCACGGAACTCAGTTTGTAGCTTCCTGGCGGTTACAAAGCGTTCTCTTAGCGCAGATATTCTTAAAAATCTATCCTGAATAGGAGTGGTTTTCCTTTTTCTTCCTTGCCCTGGTCTTCTGAGGTGACTTCCTGTCTCTCTGTACTTTTGTATCATACGCGAAACTGACGTATGAGATACTTTCACCAATTCTTCTGTAGCTCCATCTTTCCTCCAACAAAACCACAGCTTGGGCGCATTCTTCTCGAGTCAAATTTCTCATAATGTTTTTATTATTGTTTCAAATGATAAAAACTATCCACAGAACGGCAAATTCAAATAACAATAAAACGAAATTACAAATTAACACGATTTAAAAATGAAAATTATTTTAAAATTTCTGCTTAAAAAACTATTAAACTTAAATTTCTGACTTTAATGTCAAAACTTTTATTACAATGGGTAACTAGATTATAGCTTGATTAAACCTTCTCAACCAAAGTTGTCAAATGTACATAGTTTTAATTTTTTTATTTTATTTTCAAGTGGTGCGTTAATTTCTTGGAGCAGTGTAGTTTCCAAAATTATAAACCACTTTTTATATATATTTGCTGTTATTAAAAAAAATGGATTTTACAACAAACATTTTATACTAGAAATTGTAGATTATATTTTATAAAAATTCACTGCTATAAAAGGTTTTTTATAAAAAACTAGAATCGGCAAAAGACATTTTATTTATAAATTTTTTAAATAAAACTAAAGCTATAACAAACAAAATTTAATGAAAACGAAAACCCATAAAAGACATTTTATAGGAATGAAAACTTCAAAAATCATTTCGAGATATTAAAAATAAAATACAAGAATTGGCAGTTATAAAAAATTTTTATAAAAATTGAAATTAACAGAATAAGCCTTTTGTAGCTTTTTTTATTAAAATTAAAATTCATACTTAGTTTTCCTACGGTAAAACAAGTAATAGGCATT
Source organism: Tribolium confusum (assembly GCA_029207805.1). Taxonomy (NCBI): domain Eukaryota; kingdom Metazoa; phylum Arthropoda; class Insecta; order Coleoptera; family Tenebrionidae; genus Tribolium; species Tribolium confusum. Next base: position 12,544,798 of record JALGAY010000008.1, on the reverse strand, counting down.
TTACTATGATAGCTTCATAAAAAATTAGTTTTTGGAAAAAAGCATGAAATAGTATAGCTTATTTTATAAAAGAAATGGCTATTACAATAAAAAAAAATATTGTAAAAACCAGTATCAGCAAAACACATTTTATATGTAGATTTTATTAATTTATCCGAAAACTATAATAAACAAAATTTAATAAGTATTTAAATTCATGAGCAACATTATATAAGAATAGAATCTTCAAAAAGCATTTTAAGATATTAGAAATTGTGGACTACATTCTATAAAAATTGACTGTTATAAGAAGCATTTTATAAAAATGAGAATTAACAATAGTATATTAGGTATAGAGGAGGAGCGAAGCGACGACTCCAATTATTGTCTGAGAACGGTAATCCATAACGTTCGACATGCTTACAACGTTTCTTGCGCGATTGGAGTTTCTAGAGTAATAATAATAATAATTTATATCAATACATTTGTGATAATCGGGACGATTGAAACTGAAAACACTGGGTGGCTGTTCCATGGTTGCTATGGTTTTGTTCCAAACAAGTAAAATTGTCTTTTTGATACAATTATTCCTACATAGTTTTGTTTTGTGGTTCCGTTTTTAAAGCAAATATGAGCGATAGTGATGATCTACCGGATGATTTAGAAGACGCTTGGCAAGAAGGATGTTCGGCAATAATTCCAGAAAAATCTAAAGCCCGATATGAACAGACATACAAGTTGTTTAAGAAATGGCGTGAAGCAAAGAAGATTTCTGCAAATGAAAAGAGCTTGTTAGCGTATTTTGTGGTGAGAAGTGGACACTTGAAAGCCCCAGGCAGTTTATGGGCGGAGTATTCTATGCTGAAGAGTACAATTTTTCTCCTTGATGCTATCTATATTTCTAAGTTTGCTATATTAATTGCTTATCTTAAGAGAAAAAATATTGGATATCGGCCTAAGAAAGCTAAAATTTTTACCAAAGAAGACATAGAAAAATTCTTGAATGAAGCACCAGACGAACAATTTTTAATTCAAAAGGTATGTTGTAGATGATGAGGTGGTACATCTGAGTTCTAAGGAAACAATATATTTGCAGGTAGCAATGATATTGGGAGTATCGGGCGCTTGTAGACGAGAGGAATTGTACAATACTAAAATGAGTGACATAGAAGAATATGAAAAAATATTTATAGTAAATATTCCAAATACAAAAACGAATATTCAGCGAACGTTCACAGTTATCAATAAAGAAAATGAAGCAGTTCATTATTTGGAAATACTTCGAAAATACATAAGAATTCGACCAAGCGACCCAACGTCAGATCATTTATTTCTGAACTATCGAAATGGCAAATGCACTAAACAAGTCACAAGAAATGGCACAATTAGAGGCTGGCCGTCAAAAATTGCAAAGTGTTTAAAGTTGCAAGCCCTTGAAGGTTTTACTGGACACTCATTTCGACGCACATCGGCTACACTTTTGGCGAATAACGGAGTTGATGTGTTGGGAATAAAAAAACATGGTGGGTGGCGTTCATCAACGGTGACCAAGAGTTACGTGGAAGATTCCCTCCAAAACAAAATTGAATTTGCTCATAAAATTTTACACAGCGATGTTGGTGGACTATTACAACAACCTGGGATTTTTACGTCGAAAAGTTTGTCTATTAGAACTTAAATGTACCACCTCATCATCTACAACATACCTTTTGAATTAAAAATTGTTCGTCTTGTGCTTCATTCAAGAATTTTTCCATGTCTTATTGGTAAAAATTTTAGCCTTCTTAGGCCTATATCCAATATTTTTTCTCTTAAGATAAACAATTAATGTAGCAAACTTAGAAATATCGATAGCATCATGGAGAAAAATTGTACTCTTCAGCATAGAATACTCCGCCCACAAACTGCCTGGGGCCTTCAAGTGTCCACTTCCCACCACAAAATACGCTAACAAGCTCTTTTCATTTACAGAAATCTTCTTTGCTTCACGCCATTTCTTAAACAACTTGTATGTCTGTTCATATCGGGCTGTAGATTTTTCTGGAATTATTGCCGAACATCCTTCTTGCAAAGCGTCTTCTAAATCATCCGGTAGATCATCACTATCGCTCATATTTGCTTCGAAATCGAAAACACAAAACAGAACTATGTAGGAATGATTGTATCAAAAAGACAATTTTACTTGTTTGGAACAAAACCATAACAGCCATGGAACGGCCACCCAAAGTTTTCAGTTTCAATCTTCCCGATTATCACAAATGTATTGATATAAATTATTATTATTATTCTAGAAACTCCAATCGCGCAAAAAACGTTATAAGCATGTCGAACGTTAAAGATTACCGTTCTCAGATAATAATTGGAGTCGTCGCTTCGCTCCTCCTCCAAACAATTGTCTTCGAACGGTAAGCATTCCTTACCGTTCTCCATACTCAATATACTGTTTTTGTGTCTATTAAATAAGTAATTTTTTTAAACGACTAAAGTTATGTCTAGACAAACACAAATTACTCCAACTATACACCTACATGCAAACAGACTAATTGAAATTACAATGTTTTGAGGCTATTATACTATAAATGTCTTGCAAATACAGAATTCCGGCTTTTGCAAATTCTATTATCAAGATTTATCTGACACAATTTGGTGCAACTTAAATAATTAATAAAATTATTAGGTCGTTAAAAATTAATTAAATTATCGAAACAAACAATTATTTATTTTAATAGCAAGCATCAACACATTTAATAATCTATGTCTAATTTGAATTTAATTATCGAGTTTATGTTTTCGTAAATTGCGTTTGTTTGTATTCAATCACGTTAATCTTTTGTCTAATGTATATTAATATGTTTATGCTTTCACCAAGTTATTTGATGTGGGTGAGAAGAGATAATTATGTCATGCATAACTTAATAAAATTTGGGTTGAATTAAGTAACTAATCGTAGAGCTAAAAATTAAATCTACCCAAAAAAAATTCTAGTAATGAGTAATAGCGAAAAGATCTAGTAGAAAAAGTTAAAATAACACTGACAATTACTATTTACTTATTTTTTGACACTACAAACTTTCTTGTAACAAATTAGACCATTAGCTAAAATAAAAAGTAAAACAGAATAGGTTCTCAGCTTTTTCTGCTAGCTTTTAGACAGTGGAAGTAGAAGAGTTTTGAGAGCTCAAACAGAGATGCTTGAATAGTTATAAATGTATATAAACAAACAGTTATTTAATAACAAATAAGACAGTTAGGTAAGCAGATTATGTTGTAAAAATCAAATTATGAGAAAATAAAGTAGTATTTTCAACTAGTGGTTACTTTTAACACAAACCACCCCAAAAGTTCTTCCAATAATAATAAGATATCTTTGAGTGTTGTGCGTTGTCGTGCGTGAAAAATCAGGTCTAGTGAATCTTTCTGTTTTCGATTCGGCAATGTATCAGCGTCAGTCCGTCGGTTGCGAATTATTGTCCCCTTTTGGGCTATTTGCTGTTAACGCGGCCTCGAACTCGCGATCTATAGCCGTGTCAGCTGCAAACGACAACACACCGACCAAATGAAATGAAACATTTTGTCCTCGAACCAAATTTGCAAGATGCCAAACCTAATTTCTCCTAGTTATAACCGCGAGTTTTTCCCCGAAAATTGCCTGAATTGAAACATTGTTTACTCGATCAATATCCGGGAATAATTGTCTAAAACAGGCCAGACTGTCAGCGAGGCCCGAAGTACTCGAACCAGAGCCAATTAATTATTGCAAGTGCCAATCCGGCGCTCCTGGTCATAAATCTCGCATCCAAAAAGGATTATTAATCGAATTTCGTTTTATCCTTCTTTTTCGCGATTCTTGCAGTGTTTACTAAAAAATTTGAATTTTGTACACTTGACTGGATACAAGTAATTGCTAAAGTTTTTCGTACAACCTCAAATTTATCAGTAATTGCAAAAGCTCATTTACTTAAATACTTTGCCTAAGTTGAATTTTCAATGAACTGTGAGTGTCACAGCAGGATTATTATTATGAAGGAGGCTTCTAATGTAAGACAATTAAACACGAAGAGACGCAACAGCAATTTATACTTGACGGTAATTTACAGATTGGATTTTATGGAAATGCGAACGTAAATAAGCAAATAATTACAGATAATATATTAAAGTGCTTACGTTTCCTTTACGCAGTTCTAGATGCGACAAAACTAATTATTTAAGACGAGAAAATCTCAATCAAAATTGATTTTTTAGTAAGTGTTTATTCAGATTTGCCAAATAATATTTTAAAATTTTTAACCTCTAGAAAATTAGTAGATTATTTACTGTTTCTACTGTCAAAAAGCTAATAAAAGAAAAATTAGTTGTTTAACCAACAGAACATTATCGTGAAAATATTTTTTTAGTAAAAAGCTGGTAGCAACCTAAAGTGTAATTTGTAATAGTAAAAAATTTAAAAAAATATCATAGGTTTTACTAAAATACTAATTCATTGCAAATAATAGCATAAACATTTGGTAGAAAAAGTCTAGTTACGACAGTTGGTACTGCATCCCTAATTACAATATTTTTTTCTTCACACTAAACTTTTCAACGGATAATTGAAACTCTCAGTATCTTGGTCAACTTAATACGTATATTTGACGTAAAAAACACAAATTGATTAAAGAAAAACTACTAGAAAAATAAACGGAAAAAGATATTCAATGTAAAGATTAACACAGGAGATAGAAGCTGTTAAAAATCAGAGAAAAACACTAAGTATTCTTAGTAATAGTAAAAAATTAAAAAAAAATATTATAGGTTTTACTAAAATACTGTACCGTTGCTAGAAGTAGCAAAAACATTTGGTAAAGAAAGTCTACTTACGAGAGTTGGTTACAGCATCTCTAATTACAATTTTTTTCTTTACACTTAACTTCTCAACGAGTAATTGGTCCTTTCACTGGCTTGGATAAAATAATCTATATATTTTACGTAAAATGACGCAAATCTACTAAAGAAAAACTACTAAAAAAGCAGACGGAAAAGGATGTACAATAAAAAGTTTAACACAAGCAATAGAATTTGTTAAAGATTAAAGAAAAACACTAAGAGGGCAGCTTAAAATTTTAAACTACTACGAAATATCGTAACTACTAGAAAAAAAGACAAAAAAAAATGTATAATAAGAAAATGAAAACAAGCGATAGAGACTGTTAAAGATTATAAAAAAACAGTTAAAATTGCACTTAAAACTTTAAGATATTAGAAGTAACTTAAAGTACTATTTTAATAGAAGCAAAGGTATTGTACTAATTGCAAAATTAGTACAATAGAGAGTACAAAGAACAAAGTAGAAGAGATAAATTTGCTTTACCTAAACAGAACAAAAAAGCTTAGCAAAGAGACTGAAAGTAATGAAGAGATTATTATTCGCTACTCTGCATCTGAACAAAAGATACTCTATATTATGCAATTAAAATTTATAGATTAATCAAGCTGATAATGATAATGATAAAACAGACAAAAAGAATAAAAGTTAAAAAAAGATTTTAATAAAGAAAAAAATGTCAAACTGATAAAAGTAGAACACAACATTTCTCAATGTGAACAAAAAAGAGTTAAGAATGAAAAAATTTTGCCATCTATACTAAAAAAGATAGAAGTACAATGTCAAAGAATATTAATATTTTTAGTATTAGCTCTTTTCAAAATGATTTGTTCCAGCAAAAAAACTAGAAAACTATATGTAATAAAGCAGAAATTATTACAGAACAAAAATATGTCAAAAAGATTTTAAAGATAGTAAAACAGCAAAAAATAAAAAAGTAGAATCTTTAAAACCCCACAAAGAAAACTAAACTAAACTAAAAGAAATAAATTCCAAACCTACGCTAAAATTGTCGGAGTCTAAAGAAGAAAGTTTTCTTGCTATTTAACCATCATCGAATAAAAATAATAATAACCTTTTTTATTTGGAAGCAGAAAACAAAACTATTCGGGGCAAGTAAGTAAACACAAAATTTTTTTGAGAAAATGAATTTTATGGAAGAAGCCGAAACTTTTAAAAATTACAGAAGAAGCTTCAGAATTTTTTACTTTTTACCTCAAATATCTTGAAAACGTAAACCAGTGCAATGAAGACACTCTGCATCATCGTATTTATTTTTTGAAAAATTATTGCTAATATAGATAACAATTAAAAGTTGATAATTCAGTAAAAACTTTTCCTTTTTTGTTTTTTTCTAGTTTTTTTTGCTATAATACTTCTTGGTCATCATCTTATAGAAGAATCATTGTTAATGTAAGAGGTAGCATCATTACTAGAAAGATAATTCTGTAAAAACTTTTTTTTTACTGTTTTCTCCTAGTTTTTCTTTTTTGCAACAGCACTTCTTCGTCTTTATTTTATAAAAAAATATTGCTAATGCAGAAAACAGCTTTATTACTAGAAGTTGACAATTCAGTATAAACTTTTTTTTACTGATTTTCCTTGTTTTTTTTTCGGGGCAGTACTTTCTTTTATTTATTTTATGAAAAATTATTGCTAATGTAAGAAACAGTGTTATTACATGTTGGCAATTCATAATTCATCAAAAACATTTCTTTTTATTGATTTATCTTAGTTTCTTTTATTCTGTAACAGTACTTCTGTTTCTATATTTTATAAAGAATTATTGCTAATGTAGAAAATAGCGTCATCACTAAAAGTTAATGATTTAGTAAAAGGTTTGTTTTACTGTTTTTATTACTTTTTATTAGAATAATTATTTTTTTTCTTTATCATTTTATCAAGAATTATTGCTAATGTGGGAAACAGGGTTATCACTAAAAGTTAATGATTCAGCAAATACTTTTTTTTCTTTTTTTTTATACTAAATCATGCAGATTTAGTATAAACTTTCTTTTTACTGTTTTTTCTTAGCTTTTTTAACTGCGACAGAACTTTTTCTTTATCTAATAAAGAATCTTTGCTAATATAGGACACAGCATCAGTACTAGAAGTAAATGAATAAGTAAAAACTTTTTTTTAATGTTTTTTCTTGTTTCTTTACTCGCTTTTTAATTGTTCTTTTTTTCAAAACGTTTTTTGGAAATTATACAGAAAAGATATTATTAAGTCACTAAACTTAAAGTAATACATTTTTGAAATAGAAACGTCTTTTATTGTTGATTTGCTACAAGATCAATTAAAAGTTAAAAAAAAATTATAAGAGCACCAGAAGTAAGACAAATAAAAGCATTACCAGATCTTCTTTCAAGATGGTATTTTGAAAAATAATTGTAGTAATTGCGGGCACTGCTTTTTAGAGAGTCGCTATAGGTCATAAAACTAAAACAAGACTGTATTATAATTTTTATAATGTTTAAGTAGCTGTGAGCAGTCTTAGCTAGAGAAACATTACAGAAATTCAAAATGTTTTTATTGCAACAAAGTATTATTGTTTTGGCCTTTCATCCGTTAAAATTTAGTAGAATTTTTTTGTGTTTATTGTTTTGCTTTAGTTATTGTTTTAAATTTGTTACGCTAGTCTAATCCAAGTATTCAAAACAATAAAAAACATTTTAATTAAATTTCTAAAACAAGTTTTGGTTTGAAATTTATTCTCGTTTCTAATACGTAGCGAATTTTTGAACTATATAAGTCTCTAAACTTTTATCAGATTAGATATAAAGTCTCTCGAACTTCTGTCCTTGTGCGTTATTTCTCCCACAACAGCAATCTCGTCTTATCAAACCTGCATCTCAATGTCTTTCTTTAAGTGAATAGAAAATAACCGATTAACTAACACACATTACAACAGTCTGAATTAAAGTTTTAATGTTATATTCGTCGAGTCTTAAAACTTAGAAAAAGTAACATTGAAGTGAATTAAATTTGGAGAGTCTAAAGAAGAAAGAAACGCTTTTAGCTGGGCTCTTCATCGCGAACCTCAATCCATTATGTTTTTCTCCATTGGGACTTTAGTACGTGCGCATTGTCATTGATCTGCTATAACCCCTCGTGCTCACTGGGAATCACTTCAAACAAGTAATATTTTTTTTGCAGGATATTTAAATGTCTTGTGATGTATGTTTGTGTCATATAATCCCAGCTTGAGCCAATCTACGTGCCCTACTATCCTTTAGTCGAATTTCGGCGGCTAACTAATCAACCACGTCTTGCTGATGGATCGTCTGTCCGTTTTAGGGAGCAGCTCATGGCTCTTTTGAATCCTCAGACATTGTTTGAATTGAAATTGTCTTTGATATGAAATAGAGAACATTGATAACTGCTAATTGCTACTGACCTGTAAGATTACAGAGAGGGCTGGTTATCGCATCATTTGATCTTTTATACGATTGTCACGAGAAACTTTGGCAATTAAGCAACGATTTGCATGACTAGGAAGGGCCAAACACGCCAAGAATTACAAAATTGATCTTTTTCAAAATTGTGTTGAACTCTGAATATTTAAAATTTAGACAATTTCTGCTATAACCAGGCTTGACTTCGCTTCACAAATAATTCTCGCATAAACAGATGTTCCATTCTTTAACAAATATTTAAAAAAAAATGGTGGATGCGCCGGGTTAGTTATAAAATCTTTTTGAGTCCAGAAGTGGTAGATACGCTGGTTTATTTTTTTTACTTGTGTGAACTAAATTAATTACTAATTTATAAAACATGGTTAAAAATCAAAAATTAAAAATGTTGAATTCGTTAAATTTGCAACAATTATGTTTTAAAAATGGTGGATGCGCCGGGTTAACAAAAGTACTTTTTTAAATAGTTCAAAAATGCCAAATTTGAAAAGTTTTTGTTACTAAAAATAATTATTTATTAATAAAAATGTACGAACAATGATAGATGTTTTGGGTTTAACAGTAGCAGTAACCACATCTTAAAAAATGATAGATAAACTAAATTATTTTTTTTGTACAACGGTGGATGAGCCGGATTTTAAAATTTGTTTTTGATAATTAAAATTAATTATTTATTAACAAAACATAGTCAATTACTAAAATAAAAAATGCTAGATGCTCCATATTAGTTAATGCATTTTTTCTCTGTTTAAAAATAGTGAATAAGCTGGTTTTAATAGTAGCAATAATCAGATTATAAAATAAGTATTTAAATCGGGTTTGCCACAATAATTATCTTTTATACATATTTAAAACGTCAGGTTTTTTATAAAAGCTTGTTAATAGAATTTAAAAAACGGGTCTAAGATGGTGGATGCGCCGGGTTAGTTACAAAATATAGTCAAAGATTGTAAAAAAGGTACATTTATCGGGTTTAACAGTTGTCACATAAGTTACTTAAATGCTTTCTTATTAACAAACATAGCTAAATATTACAATGTACAAATAGTAAATGCGCTAAGTTTGCCACAGTTATCAACTGTTTTAAAATGCTAGAAGTACCAAATTTGTTAAAGAACTTTGCTAAAAAGTTTAAAAATATGTTTAAAAATGGTGGATGCGCCTGGTTAGTTATAGTACCTTTTCAAATTTAAAAAGTTTTTGTTACTAAAAATAATTACTTATTAACAAAATATGGTCAAACACTAAAATTGAATAATGATAGATGTTTTGAATTTAATAGCAGCAGTAACCACATTTAAAAAAATAATAGATAGGCCAAATTAGTCATAACTTTGTTTTTGTTGCAAAATAGTAGATTCGCCAGTTTATAAAATTTGTTTTTGTTGATTAAAATTAATTATTTATTAACAAAACATGGTTGATTGCTAAAATAAAAATAATAGATGCTCTGAATTAGTTAACACATTTCTTCCCTCTTTAAAAAATAATGGATAAGTTGGTTTCAATAGAAGCAAAAACCAGATTTTGAAAATACTATTTAAAACGGGTTTGCCACAGTAATTACCCTCTTATAAATGTTGAAGCGTCATGGTTGTTATAAAACCTCGTTAAAAAGTATAAAAAATTGATCTATAAGTGGTGAATGCGCCGGGATAGTTAGTCAGAGATTGAGAATGCATCGAGTTTAACAGTTATCACTTTAGTTATAAATAATTTCTTATTAAAAAACATGGCTAAATGTAAAAATAATAAATGTGTCGGGTTTACAGTTACCAACATTTTTAAAATGCTACAAGCGACGAGTTTGTTAAAAAACTCGTTAAAAAATTTAAAAATAATTTTAAAATTGGTGGATGCGCCGGGTTAGTTACAAAAAGCTAGAAATTGTAAAAATAAAGAATGCATTGAGTTTGAAAGTTATTATTCTAGTTACTTAAATAATTATATATAAACAAACATGGCTAAATGTTTAAATGTTAAAACCCGAATGCGCCGAGTTTCCTGCAGTTGCCATTTTTTTTTTAAATGCTTAAATCGCCGAATTTGTTTAAAAACTTCGACAAAAAGATTAAAAAAATGTCTAAAAGTGGTAGATGCACCGGGTTAGTTTTGAAACCTAGTTAGATATTGTAAAAATGGTAAATCCATCGAGTTTGACAGTAACCACTTTGGTTACTTAAATGATTACTTACACTTCCACCTATTTAAAAATAGGTTTAGAAATGGTGGATGCTCCGGGTTAGTTACAAAAGACAATCAGAGATTGTTAATTATAAAGATGGTGGATGTGCCGGGTTTGCTACATTTTTTTGCCACATTTTTTAAAGCGCTAGAAGCGCCGAGTTTGTAAGAAAACTTGTCAAAAAGTTTAAAAATAGGTCTAAAAATAGTGGATGCGCCGGCTTAATTACAAAACAGTGAAAGATTGTAAAAATAAAAAATTCATCGAGTTTGACAGTTATCACTTAAGTTACTCAATTGCTTTCTTATTAACAAACGTAGCTAAATGTTAAAACGTAAAAATGCGCTAAGTTTGCTACAATTTCCTTTTTTTTTAATGTTAGAAGCGCCGACTTTGTTAAAAAAAACCTTGTAAAAAAGTCTAAAAACAATTTTTAAATGGTGGATGCGCCGGGTTAGTTACAAAACATGGTCAGAGATTGTAAAAATGGAGAATTTATCGAGTTTGAGAGTTATTACTTAAGTTACTTAAATGCTTTCTTATTAACAAACATGGCTAAATGTTAAAATGTAGAAATGGTAACTGCGCCGTGTTTGCTACAGTTATCAATTTTTTAAAATGCTCTGTTAAAAAAATGATGAATGCGTCGTAATTATCTTTTAAAGTTTCTCTAATTACATTAATTGCTTACATACAATACAGTAAAAAAAATGGTGAATGCGCCGGGTTTATTATAAAACCTTCTCAATAAATTTAAAAATGGTGAATGCGCCAGTCTAGTTAAAAAATCTTGTTAAAAATATTTAAAATAGTAAACGCACCATGTTTGAAAGTCTTGACTCTTGATACTTCATTGCTTATTTACGTAACATGTTAATTTGAAAAATGGTGGATGCGCCGGGCTAGTTATAAATTAGTGTGATCTATTTAAAAATGGTGAATGTGCCAGGTTTGCAAGTTATAATTCTTGTTACTTAAGACGCATTAACGCTTTTGTGAATCTCGGAAAGCTCTACGATTTCCCATTATTATTGAACAATTAAAATCATTTAATTACTCGTAACTCGTTTAAGAAAGGGTATTTCGCTGTGCGGGTCTTCTTTAATTAAATTACCAAATTCTTGTACGGAAATTCGAATTAATCGGATGTTGTTGATTCGACAATAAAAATAATCAATATACTGCACACAAACTAATTCAAATAAAGTTCGAAGTAAATTGTGCTTTATCTGGTAAATTGTGCTAAATCGGTTCGGTTAACCGACTCTGAATTTATTGTGCTTTAGTAAATTTTCAAAGAAGACGTAAATGGAGTTTTGAGGTTAGTTTATAATGCTGTTGCTGCTATTACTTTTACTTTTTTCTTGTATTTTCAACTAAAAGAGAAACTTTCAGAATTTATAATTTTAAATTAAAAACTAATTTTTTAAATTTTTTGTGATCACACTAGTAACACGATAAGAATTCAATTTTTCGGTTTTGATGTGTGAGATAATGTAGCTTTCTAAAATAAATTTTGGTTCAGGTAATTTAAATTTCCAGTCTCGAAATTCGGATGTAATTTGAAATTCATGATTGCGCTGAGTTTTCTCAGCATGCGTCCAATCAAAAAGTTGAAAGAAATTGTAAAAAATGAAATAACTTACTCCAGTTAGTAAATCATATGTGGATATGATGGTTTTATAAAGTTAGAATGACGTCGACAGTGTTGGATTTATACCTAGTTATCATTCTTGAATTTTATCAAAGTTTCTGTATTAGCTTTTAAAGAAGTGAGGCACATTTTTCGATCGGTGACAAGCTCGCCTGTCTTCACGAAAAAGATTGCTTTCAACGACACTTCTAAGACCGTTGTTTTCAATTCACTAGTCGTTTCAATACGAATTTCCTCCGTTTCCGTTCCGGCACACAAAGACTAAAATAATCTCTTTTGGCTTAAATTCTTCCAAAATTGAAAAAAAAAAGGTTTTAGCACAAAAATGTACCTACTAAAAAAGTCAAAAATCATTTGTTTCTATCAGAAAATATATAACATTGTTTGTTGTAAAAAGAAACAACTAATAATTTCTCTTTTACACATTTTAAACTTCTTAAATTGATTTATGTAAAAATTAAAAGCATTGAGAGTAGAAAATTTTAGCATTTAAATATGATTTGTAAGTAAGTAACTAATTTTATCTGCAAGAACATAATTTTTAAACCCGGCGCATCCACCATTTTTAAATATTAACACAGTTTATTACAAAACTGATAAAATAAATATAAAATAAGTAATGATTTTTAGCAACAAGAGTCAAAACTATCAAACACCATGCGTCCACCACTTTGGCGAAAATTTATAGCTAACCCGGCGCATCCACCATTTTTAATTTTTTTGGCAAAGTTTTATAACAAACCTGGTTCATCTACAATTTTTAAAGTTAATAGCTGTAGCTACTATTTAACTATAAGTAAATAAGTAATTAATTTAATTAGCAGAAATATCTTTTAAACCCGGCGCATCCACCATTTTTAGAATTGTCAATATTTTGCAAATATGTAACCAGACTTAGAATCTGAAATTGATATACATTGTTATTCGATCTATTTGTTTGCTTGAAACTTTGAAAAGATAAAATATAAACTGTTTAGTGTTAGAAGTGTGCAAAACAATTCTCTAACAAATTTATCACAAAACTTAGAACCCATTTTCAAGTAATTAGAAAGTTAGTGACAAGAACATTATCAACCATTTATCAATTTTATTTCCCCAAAACTAATTATATTAAAACACATTTAGTTTATTACAAAACCGATAAAATAAGGTTTAATAATTCTATAAACAATATAATTATTTCATGACAGTTTGAAATTGTGATTTGCCAAGTCTCATAAAGTTTATTTCGTTTCGCATAATAAATCTATTTCAGTTTAGTAGCTCTTAACTATTTTAACTATAATATAAAATTCTGTTAACTACTAAATTTAAACTTGTTCTCGAAAGAAAGAAAACGGTTTATTTTGGCGTTTTCGAACAAACAAACGAGTGTTGTATCCCAACCTTAGCTTACAAGTTTGCGATAGATTTATAGTCCTGAAGGATTCAGGCAGTGTTGCCACCTATATTCTCGATATTGGAGCGCAATTTTATGTTTGTGAGGTAAAAGGAAATTTATTGCTACAGGTTCAGAAAACAAAGTAATTAACAAAAGAAAGGGATTTTATTTTATTATTACTAAATATCTGACAATACTAATTTTAATTAGAGCAAGTCCTGAGTTTACAACTGACTAGAATTAAGCACAGCTTAAACAAAAAAATTATTGTAATGACTATACCGTTAAAAGTAGCGTCTGCAAATCACAGTTTTAACGCTTTTTAAAAAACTAAGTTTTGTTTCTCGAGCATAATTTTGCGCTTGTCAAATTATAATTCTCTGTAATAATGAGTAAGTTTCCAAGTCCCAAACTACTGAAATTAGTTAGTAGTAAAACAGCAAGCCTTCGAAAGCCACTTAACTTAAGTTAGCTTCAAATATGGTCAATTACGACTCGCCTCGTGCTATTGGAAAATCACACAAAGCCTCTCTCTTGATTAATTACCTGTTTCCTGTCGTCGTGTGCATTATTAAGTTAGTAAAGACGGTTATTAAGCCTCTCTAACAACCGCATTTTTAGGTTTTTTAATTAAACGTCAACGAGTTATAAATTGATAAAAATTTGAAGTGTCTTAAACACAGAACGAAAGATTTACTCATTCCGAGTTTTAATTTAGTTGGGCGAGGCTCTTAGCGAACACGCGCCTCTCTTACGCACAATAAAGTTATTTCCAACCCCTCGAGTAATATCAATGACATCAGCTTTCCATTTTACCAATAATGCCCGAGATACTGCAGGGGTTGGTAATTGGTTTCTGCACTCTAAATACGAAATGAAGAACCACCAAGGAAAGGGCAATTAGGACACCAAGAGAAATTGAAATTAGTCACACAGAAAATGTGTTATTTAAAGAAAAAACACTCAACTAGTCATGAAATTTTAATTTTAAATTTAAAACAGTTTTTTAAAATAAATTTTTTTGAAATTTTGAGACAAATTTAAATAAATTTTATTACAACTATTAAATATTAATTTAGAGCTTAGCTTAATAGATACAGCTTCTTTTTGTTTTTGTTTTTTTGTAGTTCAAAATTATAGACAAAAGAACAGACACTGTGGCGTCACCTAGCAAGCAGTAGCTAAACTCGCTCAAATAAATTTTCAGAACTCTTCATAATAAATTATTTAGGAAACAAATTTTGTTTTCTGTTTGTTTAGTTAATTTTTTTTTAAACAAATTTAGTTTTCTTTTTTATTTATTTTTAGTTTTACTTGTTCGTAATAACAATTCGGTTTTAGTTTTTTTTGTTAGTTCGGGTTAAATCAATAGTTAGCAATAGACTGTTTGTTAGTTCGAAGATGCCGAACTTGTGTCGTTATCAGTTCGAATTCCGGGTTTCCGGAGCCGCAAATCAGGTGGCACAGCTGTTAATGGCTCCGGAGTTGCGACCACATCCGGTATATATTCCGGATAATGTGCTACCGGAGAATTTATTACAATTGAAATAAAAAGTAAAATTGGAAGAGATAGAGTGTACGGGGAAATAAAATAAGAGGATTTTCAATTGTGGGCAGTAGATAAAGCGTTATTAGAATTTGAAAAAAAAGATAATTTAACACGAAAATATAAATGATATATTAGGTACCAAGAACGGTAAGAATAATGTTATTTTTCGAAGACTAAGACTTTATTAATGACATTGGTATACGTTCTTAACATTTGAGGTATTTATAGAATTGTTTGTTGCTTAAAAATTAAGCGAGTGCGTAGCTTGAAAAGTCCTAAAACGGTAAGTAACTTAATTACAAATTAATTAAATATTTTTTAGCGGTTATTAATTACCTAAAAAATATAATAAGCATTACCAGGATTAAGAGTATTTTACCGATCACTGACAATTAGTCTAAGCCTTCAAACAGTAAAATGTTTTTAGCGTTCTTGATATTTAATATACTATTAATTTTCAAATTAAACTCTTATTTTTTAACTAATTTTAACGAAATTATAATGTATAATGTTTTTTTCTAATTTCAAACATTAAAAATAGGAAGTAATTCAAAAAACCAGCCAAAGATTACAAACAATAAATTAAAAATTACAAATAACTGCATTTTCTTTAAATTGCTATAAAATAATTAAGAAAAAATTTTCAATAAACAAAAATTGATTGTAACTGAAAGCGAACAAGCCATCTCGTGGTTTCAGCCTGATATAAATTTCAGGAGCAGAACACGGGATTTATCAGGAGAGAAATACCAGAGAGATGGCGCTGCGAGTTCTTTTATAAATCAGAAATCCTTGAGTAGTCTCTAATTAAATTTTTTTTATTATTTATTTGTATTTATGCGCACTTACAAAAAAATTGAAAATTGAAATTTATATATTTAGTTTTTGTAAGTAACTAAATTAAGTGCCTCGACGAAACTTCAGGTCTCTTATTCATTAATTCTGATTGAAACATTTTCCTTAAAGAAAATTCTAAATAAAAAACCAAATAACATTTCCCGAGTTCTGTATTCCACTTGAAAATTAAGTTTCTAATTTAATAACTTTTCTATTTCTCGGCATATTTAAATAATTTTTGCTGAATCCTGGAAGTGCTTTGGCTTTTATTTACTCTGACCCAATTTCTCGCGAAAAAAATGTAAAATTTCGCCCGAATCTCGCTGGTTTAATTATGGTAAAGCAGCTTTGACACGTCTTTGATCAAAGCAAAACGAATAAGAGTTATCTTCTCGTCTTTCTAAAGTGAATATGAAATTCTTGTACAAGAATAAGTCATCGAATATTGCAAAGAAGGATGTAAACTTTTCCTCCAGATTGCTTTAGGAAGTTTGGAGGGGATACGAGATCAGAAAGTTTCGGATTGGTCTAAAAGGTTCTGATTGCATTTGCGGGCGAAAAACTTCACAAAATGGCACTTTTATCGAATTTGACAGATCGAAATTCATTTAAGAGTTTTCATTTGATTGCGGTGTGAAATTTTGTCCTCGACAAGGATAATTACAGAGTAACTCTCCTAAAAAAAAAATTTTTTACGACACGCTGTTATTTGTTTTACTGCCTCTAGTTCTCTACTATAACCCTAATCTTGCTAATCTCCCATTTCGTGTAATTAGTACTAAAACCTCTTTTATTTTTTATTAAATAATAAATGTTTAAATCCATCGGTTGATTTCCTGTAATCGGTTTACTCTGTGGACTTTTTCCTGCTTGATTCGTCCAAATTAAAACTTAACTTTGTTAGTACCGATTTTTTTTTCCGGCAATAGCACTGAACTAAAGCCGGATTTTAAACCCGGACTGTCAGATTAGAATTAACGCTTTAAATACCTATATTTAATAGGAAACGGAAATCGGATTGCACCGTACTTGTCTTTGCCTTTAACTAATCCGTTTAATTATTGCAGGAAAAAAAACTGAGCGCTTTAACTAATTTAGTTAAGTCGCTAACAATTCGTATTTTCACCGATTTTCATATAATGTGTTTTAGGGATATAAAAGTGGTTTACAACCCCATCTGTTCATAAAAAATTTGACGCCCTACAATAAAAACGGAACGGCTTCAAGTTTTAGGTAACAGCTGGCTGAATCACTGAAACTTACATATTGGAAAATTATCCAACTTCGACATATTGGCTTTTCTTTAATTCTTCACAAGAACTTAACTATTTTAATATAAACGCAAATTGTTTAAAAAAGCACTTATTTAATAGTTTTTGCAAAATTGTTTAACATGACAAACAATATAAGTGTTGTAACAAGCGATTAAAATAACAATAAATTAAAAAAAGTTTCGAAAAATAGCTCCTGAAGATACTAGAAAAATTTCGCGCGGCAAGCACACCAAAGCGTGAAATTCTACAAAATCATTAATAGACTCGTTATTATTTTTAACTGAATCTGGAAACGTCACGAAATATTTGGCACTTTCTAGCAAGGACGTTTGATTGTATAAGGAGGGAGATTGAGCAAAACGTTGCATTCAACCAGTTAACGAACTAAACAAGCAAATAAAAAGAGAGCAACTTTGTTAAAAGAACAGCGACTGTAGTGTAAATATCAAGTTATTTATTTATTGTTGTATTTGTTTATATAGCAAAAATAAATTATTTGTTATTAATTCCACTCTTTAATCAACGAACTTTGAATTAGCACAAGAATGTAACGTTTAAGGCCAAAAGTTGGAATAATTTATATCTCAGAATTATTATCAGAAAACTCCGAAAGAAAATAGAAAAACGACTCGAAAAAATAGAAACATTAAAAAATTCTAGAAGAATAAAAATAGCAATGACTTGAAGAAAAAGAACCTCAGAAAATTCTGGAGAAAATAGATAAAAGAAGGTAATAAGACCAACGCAAAGTTCGGGTAGAAATAAAAAAACTGAAGACAAAAAAATTGAGAAAAAACAGAAAAACAACGACAAGAAAAACTCATAGGAGACGACAAAAAACATAAAAGCTTCTAGAAGATGTTGAAAATTGGAAGAAGAAAAAAGACAGATAAACTTTGACAGAAAGATTAAAAAAAAATCTGCGATCACATTTAGAAGAGACGTCGTAGAGACGGTTGTAGAATTAAAAACCAAATTGAAAAAGAAAGTTTTAAAAATTCAAAAAAAATTAGCAAAGAAAGTTATTAAAATAAGAATAAAAGTTAAGCAAGATTTTAAGAGAAAGATTAACGAAATAGAAACAAAAATATAAAAAATTAGAAAACAAAAACTATAAATAAAATTAAAAATAAGAGAAAAAGTGTTTAAAAAAAATATTTTCAAAAAATACTAGAAAAATATTGCACTAAAAGCGCATCAAATTTCACAAAATCTATAATAAATCTGCATTGAGAACACTCAAAAAGAATTAATCATTATTTCTAATTAAATTAAGAAACGTCACTAAAGACGTCTAATTTTATAAGAATGGGGGACTGACCAAACCGTGGCATTCAGTCAGTTAGAGAGAACCAGTCAAGCAAGTAAAAAAGGGCAATATTTTCAGCAACAACGTGACATTATTAAAACGACGGCAATTGTAGTGTAACTATGACGTTATTTATTTATTGTTGTATTTGTTTATATAGCAAAAATAAATTATTTGTTATGGATTTACTCTTTAAATTAACGAACTTTGTATTAGCACAAACAGTGTAATGTGTAAAGAAAAAACGACTCAAAAAAATTTTTTTTGAAAAACAAGAAAAACGATGACTTAATGTAAATAAATAACAAAAAATTCTGGTAGAAATAAAAAAATTAAAGACAGAAAAAACTTGAAAAATTTTAGAAGAAATAGAGAAACGACGACAAAAAATAAAAGAAAAAGAAAAAACAAATAAGAAAAAGATCAAAAACCAATTAGCAAAAAATTAGACAATTTAGGAACTATATTCAGAAGAGACGTCAAGAAGACTGTTGTAGAAGTAAAAAACAAAATGGAAAAAGCAGTTTTAAATTTAAGAAAATCTAGAAAAGAAGATTATTAAAATAGAAACAAAAGCTAAACAAAATTGCCAAAAAAATTGACAAAATAGCAACAAAAATTAAAAAATTAAGAATAGAACAAATTAGAGAAATAAAATTGTTTTTACAGCAAGTTGATAATTATCAAATAATAATATAAGTAAATCGAGAAACTACACAAAAAAATCAACAAAATTTTTTCTAGAAGAACAAGAAAAACCACGACTGAAAAAAACAAAGAAAAATTTTGAAAAATGTGGTAAAACAAAGACCAAAATATTATCGAAAAATTCTGGAAAGAAAGAAAAAACAAAAACAAAAAGAAAAACTACGCAAAATATTGGACTAAATAAAAAAAAGACGACAAGAAGAAAAACGACGAATAGAAGACGACAAAAACTTAAAAAACTTTAAAATATTTAGAAGATTTTCTTGGAAATAAAAAAAGCAAATAGACTTTGATAGAAAGATCAGAAACTAATCTGCAAGAAATTAGACAATTTATAAACCACATTTAGAAAAAGAAAGTTTTAAAAGTAAAAAACTAATTAGAAAAAAGTTAAAAAAATTTAAAAAAATATAGAAAGAAAGGTTATTGAAATAAAAACAAAAGCTAAACAAGATCTTAACAAAAATGTCAACAAAATTAAAAAAATTAAAAAAAAAGACAATTTATAAAAGTAGGGGAGAGTTAATCACTCCACTTGTGGCGGATTAAAGTTAGTACAAAAAGAGAGAAAAAACTTTAAAAAAATTGCTTTAGGAAATACAGTAATTAATGTATGGGGAATCCAAACCCTCCCTAATGCGAACTCATCTGTAGTCCGCACGACCGGGTTGTGTAAAATGGTGTCTGTAATTCGAACTTTTGGATATCTATAAACCGAAACCTAAAATAAAATCAAAAGAAAAATATTTCCAAGAAGTGATTTAGCTTGTTGATGAAATGTTATGCGCACATGTGCACAATCATCGATAGCTTGCAGTCTGGGTAAAATTGCAAATGCAGTGAAAGTGAGTGAAAGATAAGTTCTAATAAAAGAAAGCATGTTAGTCACAGTTTAGCACAAAAAGTCGACATCTTAAAACATTTAAATAATGGATTATCATACAATGTGTTAGCTAAACGTTACAACGTGGGGAAATCAACGGTCGCTGATATTAAAAAGAAAAAGCAAATAATTCTACAACATGTCTCGAGATCAAAAAAAGGACCAGGCTCAAGAAAGATTTTAAAGAAAGCGGAATATCCTCAAATAGATGAGGCGGTTTACACTTGGTTTCGCCAGCAACGGCAAAGACATGCTCCTGTTTCGGAAGCGATTATTTTGAAAAAAGCAAAATATTTTTTTCATCAGTTATATCCCACAGAAAATGAGTCTTATGAACCAAGCAGAGGATGGTTTCAAGGATTTCGAAAACGGTTTGGTATTCGTTCTTTGAAAATTACCGGAGAGCAGCTATCTAATGATGTGGCAGCTGAGGAACCGTTTCGTGAAGAACTTCAACAAAAAATTAAAGATCTAGGTCTTTGCAGCGATCAATTATACAATGCAGACGAATTAGGTCTATATTGGCGTTGTCTTCCAGATAAAACTTTGGTTCACTGTGACAAAAAGGGTGCCTCAAGTCGAAAAATTAGCAAGGATAAAATAACTTTCATGCCTTGCTCTAATGCAAGTGGCACACATAAGCTTCGCTTATTAGTTATTGGAAAGTCAAAAAGCCCCAGAGTTTCCAAGGATACTCACTTATCTGTCAAATATTATAGCCAAAGAATCGCCTGGATTACGAAAGAAATTTTTCAAGATTGGTTCAATTACAAATTTGTGCCCAGTGTAAAAAAAGAACTTAAGCTGTTGTATTCCTGCCTCCCAACGTTACTGCTCTGATCCAACCAATAGATCAAAACGTAATTCAAAATGTTAAAATCCGTTACAGAAAAACCTTGTTGCAAGAAGTTTTGGCAAAAGAAGACAACGACATTGCAAAATGCCTGAAGAACGTGACCTTAAAAGATGCAGTATTCATGGAGTAAAGTATCCACTCAGTTGATGAAAAAGTCTTGGAATAAACTGATGATGATCGAGGATGACTGTGATGAAGAGGATAAACTGTCATTACAGCAGATCGCAGATGATCAACGTAAATTGGTGGAAATGGTTAACAAAGCAACCGTTCTAATGAACAGATAGACGCAAATGAAATTCAGAGTGGGCAAGAGGTGACAAGGAAAAAAATTTAGATTTTGAAATTTTGACTGATGAAGACATTGAAGAAAATCTGAATTCTGCAGATAACAACTTAAATGAAGATCCTGTGTCATCAGTATCCAACAAAGACGCTATCCTTGCCCTAAACACGTCCATCACATGAGCAGAAGAAAATATAATTCCTCTTCAAGATATAATTTTGTTAAGACAAATTCGTCAAAAAGCAATTGAATTGAAGAGAAATAAAAGTTCACAATCTACATTAGACATTTTTTTTAATCTTACTTAATCTCTCACTCCTAGGTATGATATGTATGTACTAGGTTTATTTTGTTATTTAGGATTGTTTTAATAATTTGTAAGATCTGTCACCGTCTTTTGTAAAATTTTAAATAAAAACTCAAACAAAAGTGGAATTCTGACTAAGGCAACATGAAAAATTTGGTGTCTACAATCCGAACGGGGTCTGCCAACTTTGGGTTCGGATTATCCATACATTACTGTATTGGAAACGTATCTACTGAAAGTAGTCATTAATAGACCCGCCCATACTCCTATCTAGAAGAACGAGTCATCGCTTTTAATTAAATAGAAAAAGTCATAAACTAATCAACACATTCTAACATTATAACATTAATTGGGAGGGAAGGGATGTGAATAAATTAATTACTATAAGAATATAAATATAACAAATTATTCGTTATTGTAAAATTGTTATAATATAGCTTCTAAAATTTAAAATTGTAGATTTGCAGATTTACTAGAAGAATATAGTTTTTTTTTTTGATAATTTGCATATTAAAGGAAAATATTACTTCACAAAACGAAAATTATTTATTTTAATATCAGTGATCTAAAATTATATTATTTTGGCTCTTCTTACTCAAATTCTCAATACAGTCTCATACACCGACGTTCTGAAATTTTTCCCAAATTTTTTTTAGCTTCTTTTGCATTATTAATTATTTTTGTATTTCGTAATTGTGTTTTTCGTTTTCTTAAGTGTGTTCTGCACTGTCGTAAGTCTCCAATTTCTCATACGTCTCGTTGTCGGTATCAAATTGCATCGACAAGCCCTCAACTCTCATAAATAATCTTCCCTGAAACAATAACTGCCATCTCCAGTATTGGATTTTCATAATTCGCTCGGTTTTCCCAAGCTGCAACTGAATCGAAAAAACCAACACAACATCTAAAACAAAACAAACAACCGTCTTATTATTTCGTTTTATCTTTGCGTGTGCATTTGATAATGTGAATGCAAAAGCAATTCAATCCTCGCTGGTACTTAACTAGTGAAAAGCACCGGAAGCTGCGACTTGTTACTTTAATAACTTCTCTCTCCGACGAAGATTATAAAAAGTTATTTTTTTATTTAGTGAGAGAGCAACAGAGTTTAATTTGCAACGTTTGCCATTGTCAGTCGAATTTGAATCGGTCTCAACGGAATTAATTATTTGCAATTCGTAATTGTGTTCGGAGCCAAAACGGAGTTGCAGTTCAAACTGGAATAAATATTTACCAGAGAGTGATGCTACCCGCTCATTTTTTCAACTCGACTTGATATTTTTAATTTCAAATAGAACACTCATTTACAATGAGTAAATATTTGAAAGGTTTTTGTACACTTTTAATTATTTGAGAACAGCTAACTAAGCATTCAACAGACAGATAATTAATTGTTTTCGATTTTAGTTATACTATTTTTCTGGATTTTTACTAAACACTTTGAAATAAACCAGTTATTTTGCTTATTTGCTTTCAATATCGAGATAAAAATAACAAAAGGGAAATATTCAGTTAACAAAAAACTCGGGTTTGAGGTATTTACTTTGCATGAAATCTAAACAATGTTAGCAAAACAAAGACAAAAATGAGTAAAATTATTTTCTAAAAGTATCTGACAGTTAAATTATTAAATTATTACTTATTGGTGAGCACTATAATGATGAGCAAGATGTACCAATTTATAACATTACTATTTCCCAACTTTTACTGTTTTAGTCAGATTAATTAAAATTTCTATTATTTTAATTGTCAAAATACAGATGTATTTTTTGACAATTTTTTTTCGAGTATAAAGTAGAAATAAATTATTTGTTATTAATCCAACTTACTGGTGTCAGGAGTTTGATTTGAAGTAGTTGATTAGTTGACCTAGAAAACGACTACAAAAAAAAACAAAAAACCACGACTCGAATAAAAAAAGAACACAAATTGTTAGAAAAACAAAAAACGACGACTCAAAAAAAAAGATGTTATTAAAGATGCAAGCTCATGGTCATTACTAGTAGTTTTATTTACAAAAATTGCAAAAGACTTAATTAAGTAATAGTACGATTTGAAATAGTTGACTACAAAAAGTCAGTCAAAAAATATGAAAGATCAAATTCGTGTATTGTTCGAGAAACTTAAACAAAAAAAAAACAAAAACAATAACTCAAAGAAAAAGAAGAACAACGAAAAGTTCTGAAAAAACGAGAAATTAACTACTTGAAAAAAAATGAGGTTAATGAAGATTTGGTAATCACATCGTTATCATTAGTCAAAGAGACACAAAAAGATAGTTATCTACTGCTTCGTATTGACTATACTCTAAGCATGACAGCCGGTTTTGAGTAATTTTTAACACTTGATTTAAAGAGCATCTAGGCAGGTTAGGATTTATACCAAAAATTAAAAAAACGGTTTTTTTTTGACGAACAGTAAATTCTATCAGTTTATCGTTGTGTCTTTTAGACTACGAAAAACAGCAGCTACTTTCAAACTCTTGATAGAATTAGTCCTTCAGGACTAACCTGGAGAACTTGCTTCTTGTACTTCGACGATGTTATGGTTATTGAGAAGACACTCAAAAAGCACCAGAAATCTTTAATCTTTAGCTCAACTTCAAGAAAAGTAGTCTACTTAAAAAAAAAATAAGTTTCTAGGTCACATAGCATTATTTAAAAGAATCTAAAATAAACACTAAATTCCAAAGATTATAGATTTATGCATCTATTGCCTTTTTTTTTTCAAAAAACTTGCTAATATTGCTAAGCCGCTCTATAAGCTAATTGAAAATAAGATTCTTTTTGGTTAAAGCAAGAAGTGCAAATTAGCAGTCAAAATTTTAGAGATTGATGTGTCACAAGACTGATTCTTTCAAAATTTAAACATCTGATAAAATTAGTTTACTGAGACTAACCTAGAAAACTTAGCTTGTGTAAGCTCGATGATGTTGTGGTTAATGTGAAGACACTCGAGGAGCACCAACAAAACTTAGAAAAAATCTTTAATCTTCAGTCCAAACTCAAGAAATGTCGTCAACTTTAAAGAGTAGTTAAGATTCTAAGTCACGTAGTAAAAAAATTTAGACAAATTTTGAATAAATCGCAGCTGTTTGAGAGTGGCTCCAGCTGCAGGGTAAACACCAGATGCAAAATTCCTTAGGTGTTTGCAACTACTATTGCTATACTAAAGATAAAAGCCTTTTTGGTTAAAGGAAAAAGTTCGAATTAGCAGTCAAGATGTTGAAAATCCTTAGCTGAAAGGTAAAGATCAAATACAAAATTTTTTGGATTGTTGCATCTACTACTGCTGTTCTAAAGCTAAGATCTTTTTTGGTTGAAGTAAGAAATACAAACTAGCAGTCAAGATGTTAAAGATTAATTTGTGCACAAAACCGATTTTTTCTACATTTAAACGTCAGATGAAATTAGTCTTCTGAGACTAATTTAAAGAACTTGCCTTGTGTACCTCGATAATGTTATGGTTATTGAAAAGACACTCAAAAAGCACTAAAAAAATTTAGAAGAAATCTTTAACCTTTCGTCCGAACTTAAGAAATGTTTTCTATTTCAAAAAAAGTAAAAATTCTAGGTTTCCCAATATCAAGTAAAGAATTCTAGAGAAATCAGTGGCTTCAGCTGCAGGATGAACACTAAATACAAATTTTCTTGGGTTTTTGTAACTACTATTGCCATACTGAAGATAAGATCTTCAACAAGAAGTGCAAATTAGAAATCAAGTTGAATTGGTTTGTAAACAAAATCGATTCTTTCATATTCAAAAACAAAAAGCCTTACTTCTTGAACACCATCAGCAAATATAGAAGTGTGCTGTTCCAGATACAAAGAAGCGAAGAGAAATTGATCAAGTGCTGAAGATTGTAGATGTTGTTGGTCACTTCTAGAAGTATCTGTATAGTCATCATTTCAAGATTAAAATCAATCAGGCTGCATTGAAGTGGCTGTCAAATTTAAGAAATGTAGAAGGGCAAACAGAAAATACTTTAACAGATTGACTTAAAAATAAAACTTTACTTGATTGCGTTGTCTAAAAGATTGTATAAGACTAATTGCAAGCATCGCAATTAACGAAAAAAATCTGAAGGCAACGAAAAGAATTGAAAGTTGATTTGGTAACTCCAAAAAAGATAGACAACAAGCAAAACAATAAAAAGATAACGACATCGGCTCGATCTTGAAGAGTAAAGACAATTCTAGCTTCGAAAGCATTGTGGGCCTCAATAAATTTTGTCAAGAGTTAAAAATAGGCTACCTGAAAAGGCACAGAAAAGCGCTGATAGCAAAACTGCCACGATGCAACTGATTTTACCAAAATTCTATGTAAAAATGTCTTGAGAAAAACCTACGACAAAACAAGAGGTTAACAATGGTGGTTTATTTAGATCGTCTCGCTTTTTTTATCGGATGAAGTAAAGAAGACTAGAGTAAATTATTCCAAGCGAACAATTTTTTAAAAGAAAACAATTAAAAAAATAAGTTTCAAGTAAATACCAAAAGGCATTGCGGTATAAGTCATGCTAAAGCGCAAAATTCTGCGAAACTATTATTAGTCATGCTAATGAACCGAACGAGAGAAATAATTTTAATGTTTCGCATGAAACGAACTAAAATTGAAGAGTGAGCGATGCATCAAAAACGATCGTAGTTATTACTGTGTGAATATCAAATTGTCATCAATCTACTAAATTATTATTGTGTGTATCTGTGTATATAGTAGTAGAATTATTTGGAATTAATCTAGCTCTTGCAATATTCTAGCCTTAATCATAAAATACCTAAGAGAAGTAATATAGTATAATAATAAGACGCAGATCGCGCAGAATGCAGACTAGACTACAATTTTTTTTAGTGGTAGGCAATCTCAGCAGTCATAAATTTAATCAACTGTTTTTCTTAATTTTTCTGTTAATTTTGCTACGAAAAAATAATTTTGCAGATTACGATAAAATTCTGTTATCGACTCCTGAAATAGATTTAGATAGAAATAGAATTTAGATTGATAGTTTTGTATAGAAAATAGCTATTTATTTTGAGTGTTTGAATGTCTAAAGTGCAAACTTTTTAATTAGAGCAAATATATAAAAATCCACTTAGCTCGTATTCGTCGAAAATAAATAAAATGTCCGGAGGCCGGAGCTTTTATAAACTCTCACAATGGCACCGATCCAAACATCCTTTCAAGAAAGTTGATATCGTGATTCTGTGGGTTTATACCTCAAACTGCGCAAATAGAATGAAACGTGAAGCAGTTCAATTCACGCTATTCACAACATACAGAAACAGATCGCCTCTGAAGAGAAGTTGATACGAGTTGCCGGAGTTGGCCTGCTCTTTTGATTGCTTATGCTACATTCCAGGCACGGAACTGAAACAAGAAACTTTCAATTGGAACATTGCGAAAGAGCAATACCAATTTAATATATACGTATGGCGGCGGCGGCTATTTCTTTTCCAAGAATTTTAATTTAACGACAAAAAAATGCTTTAAAAAAAATTAGTAAGTGCCCCATCTTGCTGACAACTTATTTTGCTTACAAAAATAAATG
Source organism: Tribolium confusum (assembly GCA_029207805.1). NCBI lineage: Eukaryota > Metazoa > Arthropoda > Insecta > Coleoptera > Tenebrionidae > Tribolium > Tribolium confusum. The sequence goes on along the minus strand of JALGAY010000008.1, from coordinate 12,517,765 downwards.
AGAAATCAGTGACAAAATAAAACAATATTACAGGCAATTATTAAACATGCTAGAAGTGTTTTATTTTATTTTTTTAATTTTTCGTTAAATAAGTTTCTCGTTTAAAAATCTAATTTTTTAAATAAAAAACTCTTCTATATAATTATGTCCTGATAAATCAAGTCTACTTTAAAACCATTCTCAAAGTCTTAACGATCAGGCTTTTAAAGCTTTAGGGTTTTACAATTAGCTTTCGACTGAGTTATTCTGATTCGACGAACTTATTAAAACACAGCTTTGCTAAATTACCTTATTTTTTCTAATATAAACTTTAATTTTATTCCAGTTTATTATAATTGAACATTTCCTCAATTTGCGACTGTGAATGTCGTAAAAAACTTTTTTTATTTTACTGCTTAAAGCACAAATAAAATTAGACTTTATTAAAAATTACTTGAGAAGGTAAAAGACACTGCAAACACTGTCTCAATTTTTTTAATTAATAAAACTGTCAAAAGTGTGTTAAATTTCTCGGAAATTTGCCTAAAAGCTTCTCTTGCTATCGCTTATCCTGCTGATCCCTGATCGTTTTGAAAAGGACATTCAATACCTGATACTATCCTAATGTTCTCTTCAAATCCCAAATCAGTCAGAATATTGATAAGACAATTTTGTAACACAACAAAATTAATTATTAAAATTGCTAGTAAGTGCCCCGTCTTGCTGAAAGCAAATTTTGCTTAATAAAACAACCGAGAGATTAGTATATTATCAATATCTAGAGTAATAACATTAATAATTAATAAAATAATTTTGAAAAGAAATTATTTTGATAAGACGCCTTTGTAGCACTAAAAAATCAATTATTAAAATTGCTAGTAAGTGCCCCATCTTGCTGAAACCTAATTTTGCTTAATAAGACACGTGAGAAATTAATGTATTTTTAATTAGTAGAGTAATTACGTTAAAAATTAATAAAATAATTTTCAGAAAAAAAATCAATTAAAGTGAAAAGCTCCATCTTGATCCGATCCGAGTAATTCAATATACTTAGTTGGCGAAATAAGAAAGCAAAACCGATTGTTGTATCCGTGAAACGGAACTGAGCGAACTTAGGAAAGTTATTTATTATCCGATTTTTTTATATGTAGGGAGTTAAAAAGGTCGGAAGGATTGTGGACTAAAGGGTCGGCGGTACGTATTGTGTTTGTTTAGAGTTTCGTTTCAAGACGGGAGATTTACTGAAATCTCGGCGCTTTGTGTACGGAAAATGGACGTAAAGTATAAATAAATTGTTATTCATATCGAAACATTCAGGTAAATATTTGATACTTGAAAATTAAGATGATTGATGAACTGAAACGTCTTCAGGACGAGAAAGGATAATGGGATTAATACGAGGGTTGTACAGGTAGATGGAATACTGAGTTTAAATCAAATTTTCACAACGATCTGCTTTATTAATTTTCAACAGAGCAAGATTTATTAAATTACGAGATAAAAATAGATTTTCATTATTTTTATCACAGAATGACGCTTTGTCTTGTAAAACTAAAACAAAAAATTATTTTAATTAAATATTAGGTTTTTATGCTACTAATTAGTTAGTTAACAAGCATCAAAAAACACAATTTACTGAAATATACTGCCAAATATTTTAAAATCAATACTGACGTTCCTGAAATACAGATCTACTGAAAAAGCATCAAAATTTTTATTATTAAATCCTGAAAATTTTAGAAAAAAACACTAAGCAATGTAACTAAAAAACGCTAAAATGTTCTGCTAGTTACTGAAAAATTACTGAAACATACGTAAGCGTGATGACAAATTTTTCAAAATTAATACTAACTTTACTGAATTATAAGTATACTGAAAAAGTATCTAAAGACGTGTTATAAAACCCTTAAAATTTTTTAAGAAAATATGTAACTGAAAAACATTGAAAATTACTGAAAAATTACTGAAACACACGTAAACAGAATTAAACATTTTTTAAAATCAATACTGTGTTTGCTAAATTACTAAAACACTAAAACTGTTCAAACTCTAAAATATAAATACTAAAATCTTTAAACTAGTTTTAATTGGATTACAGTATATTAAAACAATTATTAGAAATATACTAAAATGTGTCTAAAATAATTCTAGATTATACTAAAAATCGATTGAAATCTTGAAACAGTGTAGAACAGATTTTATAATTATCTTAAGAGCTTCTTTAATTTGAATAACGTTTAGACTGTAACTGTCGATAATTTTTTAATGCATACGGTCATAATTACAGTTACAGTTTAAACGTCATTTAAATTAAAGTAGCTTTTAAGTTGATCATGATATCGGTTTTTAATCTTCTAATAGAATGCTAACTGATATTAAAATGTTTTAAAAATTTACTGAAACACTTTTAAAAATGCTGGAAAAAACAGAAATTTACTAAAAACTGAATAGTAAAATATAAAAAAATACTGAGCTGGGATGATAAATTTTTCAAATATATATTAAAAGCGATTGAATTTTCAATTTAGTAAAATGTAAAAAAATATGAATTTTACTGAAACAACAATTTTATTTATAATTATATTTTGTAATTCATGAAAATACTAAAACATATATTATGCTAAAAAATAAAAAAATTATTAAATCCGAGTTGTAAAATATAAAAAAATACTGAAATATACGAAAACAAAATCACAAAATTTTCAAAAATGTATTAAAATTAAAATTGACTAAATTTTTAATTTACTTAAAATGTGCAATACTAAAAAATACAAATTTTACTAAAACAAATAACATTCTTATTTGTAATTACATTTAGTGATTTATTAAAATACTAAAACGTATTTCAAAGTCAACAGAAAATTTTAAATTGTTAAAATTTTTAAATGTTAAATACTAGAATTTTTAGACTGTTTTAAATAAGATTACGGTATACTAAAACATTTACTAGAAATATACTAAAATAGATTTAGAAAAATTTTAAACACTACTAAAAATTAAAAAAAATTATTAAAACATTCATAAATGTGCTAGAAGTTACAAACATTTACTAAAACCGAGCTGTAAAATATAAAAGAATTACCGAATTACTGAAACATACCTAAAAAAGTTGACAAATTTTTCAAAAATTTATTAAAATAATTAAATTTAAATCTTACTGAAACAATTAACAATTATAAATTTTCAAAATTGTACAAAAAATTTTAATGTATTGTAATTTGTAAAAATACTAAAACATACTTTGCTGGTTATTAAAAAATACTGAAATTGTTGAAATCCTGAAATATAAATACTAAAATCTTTAAACCGTTCTAAATTGTAACACAATATACTAAAACATTTTCTAAAAATTTACTAAAATGTCTGTACAAATGTTTTAAATGTTACTAAAAATTATTTAAAATTTTGAAGCCGTTAAGTATCAGTGTGTCTACCCACAGTTTTTCCTAACAACTTTTTCTATTTTATATTATTTTTGTTATTTTAAAACGCAATATTTACTAGCTGGAGGATTATCCCCGGCAACATTGATGAATCAACGTTTTATTAATTAAACGCCTGATTAAACGCAGTTTAATAAACAACGCTCAACTTTCCAAAGCTTTTCAATAATTAAGTAGTAAATAGAGCAACTAAAGTAAAAAGTTAAACACGATAAAATTTCTTCTACTTCTCCCTTGAGAGAACAAAACCAACCGATGGAAATCTTGCGTTTCTCACTCTCTATTCCATTGAAATCGATTTTAATAATCAAATTTTTATCGGAAATACTTTGTTTTTTGTTTCTCCAAAATGTAACCATCTGAAAAGCTGAGTCATAGCATAAATTTTAAAAATCACATGATACATTATTTAGCACGAAACCAAAGAACAATAAATCACCCCAACAAGTGGCCACAATTTACATTAAAACAACATTACCACTTGGGTTAGAAATTAATTTATAACTTGTAATGTATACGATGTAAAGACTGTTTATAACAAAAAAAAATTGCAGTTCAAGAAAAAGTTGTTGTTATGTGAGATAAAATTAATTAAAATAGTGCTTTTATACTGCAAGTGTTTTTAAATAATAATTTTTTTGAGAACTAGGTAAACGACATTTAAAACAAATTTTGAATGATTTCAAGACACTCTTCTTATAGTTTTTTTTTTAACAAACACTCGTTATATCTCGAGATCTTGTCGAGTGGTCTGTGCTTTCATTCCATCACTTAATTATGGTCCTCAAGTAAAGATATTATGAAGTTCCTCGGTCGGAACGACGTGTTCGTAACCACATCCAAGAGCCCACATCACTGCATTTCTCTCCCGATTTGTGTAACTTGCTAATTAGTTATTTAAGTCCTCTGAAAACGAACAAAATCCTCCATTTTTTGACCGATTTTATCTGCTTTTTGAGCGCTTTATCCCATCAAATATAGTGGTAGTTTGTATCGCCAAAATCTGGTGTTGTCAGCAAGTGCTTTAGTTTGCGTGATTTATGTCGCATGTGTGGTCGAGTGTTGTAGTTTACAGAAAGTGTGCTGCCTGTTCTCAACTTATAACTTCAACTGCTAATATCTTTTCGGAACGGATTTTTACACCAAAGAAAAGAACGACGAGTTATCATGAACAGATAGTAAAGAGTTTGACACGGCATATATGCTCGATGAGATTTATCGAACACTTCAAGCATTTATTTATATTCGGAAATATCTAGCCTAAATCATCAGCGCAAGACAGGATATGGACACGACAGAAACAAATTTGAACACAGCGCATTCAACAATTTTTTAAATGACTTCTATTTATTAATACTTTATTTTTACAAAAGCTGCGACGATGCTGCTCTGCAAGTAACACAAAGATTTGCTTCTCGGCTAGCTTTTCACAGTAGAGATTGTATTGTAATTCTTTTAATCATTGTAATTGAAAATGCAAAGATGTTCTCTAATCGAGCAACAACGTCGAAAAACTGTATACCGGTTTCGGGGTTTTTGCCCCTCATCAGTACAGTGTATCTCGGAGCGTTGTGCTCGATTGGAACAGGTGGGAAAACTCGCTTATATCAAACGAAGTCCGGCTAATAGTCGTATAGACAGACACAGTATGCCATCTAACGAATTATGCCGATTTCTTTTTTTATAATTTGCACTCTACAACTTCAAATATTTTTTTTTTAATGGCGAGACTTTCTAAAATGACTCCTACTCTTTCTAGCCTATTTCTAAAAAAATCTTATAAAATTCCTTTTAGCGAGTACTTGTATTTTTCTATAACATATCTTTTACAGTATGTGCCTTACTATTTGAAGTGTTTTTAAAATTCGTAGTAAAAAATAATTTTTGCTAAATTCCTTGTAAGAATTTCCTGGAAACATCAGCTATCTTTCCTGTTCTGGAATCCAGGCGTTCGTCCTGGCGGTGTTCTCGTCTCGCCCCTCGTAAATATCCGTCTCGCATTCGAGTGTTTAGCTCAATTCCGTCGATTATCAGCTAACCTCGGTTTAGCAAATCGACACGTTCTCACTTTATATACCGCCGCATTGCGCCTGCATGTCTCGCTTCCAGCCCCTCTCGTTTACATGCAGCGGGTGTTTAGTGCCGCCAGGTGGCCACAAATGCTGCATATATCCAAGCAACTCCCTGGCAATTTAACTTTGACACAGCTTTTATATAAAAGCTTCGTCGACCTTTCATCCAACAATTAAATCTCAGATATTTAGTGTGGCTTTGTACCAGGTGAGAGGAAGCCGTTAAGGAAACAAAGAAAACCGAATTAAAGAAACTGCTACTCTCATAAATGGCGGTTATCTTGACAGCCCACACACATAAAACGAAATTATTGAAAGTGATACGAGAAAAACTAGTTATTTTAGTAAATTTAAATTTTAGGGGAAGGTAATTTTTATAAGGGAGGAAGGAACGTTTCATTTACGCCCGTTTGATTCTTTATGAGCCGCCACTGGGGCTGAATCCAATCGGAGCAACAGTGTTCAACTTTATTGCTGACATAAAATCGTGAATAAATTATTTCGGTTTATTACCTACACTCTTGGCAATGTTTGTTTTTCTTACGATTTTTTTTTACCCAAGCTTTTACTATTTATTTATTATCGTTTCAGATTATGACAACCTAAAAATCGAAGTATCAGCGCTTTTCTTATGGTTATTTGGCAACAAAAAATTATGGATTAAGTAGTCTAATTCATTTGCTTGTTGTTATAACAAAATCAATGTTTCGTAACACTTATAAGATCTCTCATATAAAGGGTTTTTCAAGAAGGATGGGTCGATGTTAAATTGGAATAAAACAACAAGCTGTGTGTGAGGTATTTAAAAAAAATTTTTTTATATGAAAGGTCCATGCATGTCTTTATTTATGGAATATAACATCGTTCAAATGTCGGCCGCGACTTCTAACTGTGGCATGGATCCGAGTGAACCAATTTTGGCTGGATCTGGCTGAATTTGACCAATGGCATTGGTGATATTGACTTTAAGGGCATTGGTCGATTGCGGCTGATTGGTATAGACCTGCGACTTGAGAAAACCCCACAAAAAAAATCTAGCGGGGTCAAATCGTACGATCCTGGTGGCCAATTCACGTCACCTTTGCGAGAAATAACTCTGCTCTCAAATCTTTCATGCAGAACGTCCAGCGTGGCGTCTGCTGTATGGCACGTAGCCCCGTCTTGCTGGAACCACATGTCGTCTACCTCCATATCGTATAATTTAGGGCAAAAAAAATCTCTTAGCATCGTTCTGTAGCGCTCGCCGTTGACGGTAATGGCCTCACTAACGTCATTTTCAAAAAAGTATGGAACAATGACGCCGCCGGCCCAAACTCCGCACCAAACAGTAACTTTTTGTGGATGCATTGCAACTTGCTGAATCTCGTGTGGGTTAGCGTCGTCCCATATACGGCAATTTTGAGTGTTAACGTAGCCATTCTTCCAAAAATGCGCCTCGTCACTAAAGGTGATTTTTCGACCAAATGTGGGGTCTTCATATAAACGGTTCGAAGCCCAGTCAGCGAACAAACGGCGTTGTCTATGGTCATTAACTTTAAGCTCCTGAGTCAATTGGATTTTGTACGGGTGTAATCCCAAATCCCGACGCAAAATTCGCCAAACTGATGTCTGCGAAAGGCTGAGTTCTTGAGCACTACGCGGAATTGACTGCCTCGGGTTTTGCTGTACACTTTCACGTACGGTAGTAATATTTTCGGCCGATCTAGCATTTCTTTGATAACGGGGTGTTGGCTGATTGTTTACCGAACGCGTTGTTTCAAATTTGGTCACCAAACGCTGCAGAGTCGATTTTGAAGGACCACCGTGATTTCCATAAAATGGGCGCAACGAGCGCAATGTTCGAACTAACGAACAGTCAGCCATTTTGATAATAAAGTTTTATTATTTAGACGTGTTGCTCAATTGTGTAATTTGCCATGGTAATTTGGCATCAGTGACTGAACAATAAACACCAGATTACACAGACATTACCAAAAAAACAGGCCGCCTTAGGATGTCAACATCAACCCATCCTTATTGAAAAACCCTCTATATTCTGAAAATTTTTACAAATATTTTTTTTCACTTGTGATCATAAAGATACTATTATTTAAAACAGTTTAGTGTATTTTGAAAAATGCATAAAGAGCTAAAATTTTGTAGTCAAAAATTACTATTAGGAGTAAATCGAACAATACTGGAGAAAAAAAATGTTGCGGCAACCCTGAATATTTCCGAAACGGTTTATACCCGTATTAAGACAGTGACAATTTATTTCACTATTGAAAGACAAATTTATAATCACTTTTTAATTACACTCGACCGCAAAATTAACCGGACACTTAGTTTTTTGGAAAAATTCCAGTGACGAAAATTTGAATCAAAATAATTTTAATTGAAAATGTGCAATAATTAACACTCAAATTGAAATCAAGATAATTTTGATTAGTAATATTTAACAATAAATATTTATTTACAAATTAAACAAAAAATTGATTTCAAATAACAAAACAAAGCAAAACAAAATTAAGAAAATTGAAAAAAAAATGGTTTCAGTAGCGAGTATTTCCTCCTCGAGCTTGAATTACAGCTCTCATTCGTCGAGGCATACTTGCAAAGCTGTGTGAAGTTAGCCCCACAAAGTTAAAAAAAAAGATAAAAACAATTGCCCAGAATTGCCCACCGATAGCCCACCATTGTCCACCAAATTGTTTTGATTGCCCACTTTTGTAAAAAAAAAATATGTAGAAAATAAAATTGCGGGGGCTAACTTCACGTTTTTACCGCCAATGTAAAATTTTCGCTTTTTTTTTAGAGATGATTGCAAATTCATTGCCCACCATTGCCCAGTCATTACTTTTGATTGCCCATCTCTAAAAATGATGATATAACACAAAAACCTGCGCGCGCTATCTGCACCTGTTGATGTTCGCCAGTTATAAATGTCTAAATTTTTCTACTGTAAATGTTAGTTTGTCAATTGCCCAAGATTGCCCACAAATTAGTTTTAAATTACCACCCTTTAAAAAAAACTTATATCGAAAATAAAACTACGGGAAAACAAAACTGCGGGCACGTTTTCTTCGCCAAGCAAAATTTCGGTTTTTTCTTGTCAAAAATAATTTCAAATTGATTGCCCATTATCGGCCACTTAGTACTTTTAAGTGCCCAGTCATTACTTTCAATTGCCCACCACTAGAAATGATGATATTAAACAAAAACTGCGGGGGCTAACTTCACGTTTTCTTCATCAAGCAAAATTTTGGCTTTTTTTTGTCAAAAATAATTTCAAATTTATTGCCCATTATCGGTCATTTAGTACTTTTGATTGCCCAGTCATTACTTTCAATTGCCCACCACTAGAAATGATGATATTAAACAAAAACTACGGGGGCTAACTTCACGTTTTCTTCATCAAGCAAAATTTCGGCTTTTTCTTGTCAAAAATAATTTTAAATTAATTGCCCATTATCGGCCACTTAGTACTTTTGATTGCCCAGACATTACTTTCAATTACCCAGCTCTAGAAATGATGATATTAAACAAAAACTACGGGAGCTAACTTCACGTTTTCTTCGTCAAGCAAAATTTCGGCTTTTTTCTGTCAAAAATAATATCAAATTAATTGCCCATTATCGGCCACTTAGTACTTTTGATTGTCCATTTATTTCTTTTGATTGTCCGTCTCTAGAAGTGATATAAAACGAAAAACTGCGGGGCTATCTGCACGTGTTGCTGTTTGCCAGTTTAAATTTAGGAATTTGTCTAGTGTAAATGGTAGATTGTCCACTAATTAAATTTGATTTGCCAAACGCATAGAATTTTGTTATTTTGTTTGATTTTTAGAGCTAAGTAGATAATCATTGCTAATGGAACTTTATCTTTTTTTAAAAAATATGTATCAGAATGCGTTCCATATAATAATACAAAATGTAACAATATAAGGTTATATGCTAGGTTGGTAAGGAAATAAATGGGCAACAGTAAACAATTAATCAGAAATCATTTATGACAAAAAAACACAGAAATTTTACTTGGTGAAGAAAACGTGAAGTTAGCCCCCGCAGTTTTTGTTTAATATCATCATTTCTAGTGGTGGGCAATTGAAAGTAATGACTGGGCAAACAAAAGTACTAAGTGACCGATAATCGGCAATCAATTTGAAATTATTTTTGACAAGAAAAAACCGAAATTTTGCTTGGCGAAGAAAACGTGCCCGCAGTTTTGTTTTCCCGTAGTTTTATTTTCGATACAAGTTTTTTTTAAAGAGTGGTAATTTAAAACTAATTTGTGGTAAATCTTGGGCAATTGACAAACTAACATTTACAGTAGAAAAATTTAGAAATTTATAACTGGCGAACATCAACAGGTGCAGATAGCGCGCGCAGGTTTTTGTGTTATATCATCATTTTTAGAGGTGGGCAATCAAAAGTAATGACTGGGCAATGGTGGGCAATAGATTTGCAATCATCTCTAAAAAAAAAACAAAAATTTTACTTTGGCGGTAAAAACGTGAAGTTAGCCCCCGCAATTTTGTTTTCTACATATTTTTTTTTACAAAAGTGGACAATCAAAACAATTTGGTGGGCAATGGTGGGCTATCGGTGGGCAATTCTGGGCAATTGTTTTTATCATTTTTTTTAACTTTGTGGGGCTAACTTCACACAGCTCGTTGACGACGATCAGGTGAATACCTAGTGAAACGCGAATCATCCACAAAGAGAACGGAGCCCCATTCGTCCATATTCCAATCAACATGATTTCGCGCAAATTCCAATCGCTGTCTGCGATGCTCTACGTTCAACTTAGGGCTAGTAGCAGGTGGATGTAATGTCAAATTGTTTTTCTTCAAACTTCTTAAACAGTATCAAGAGAAATCATGGTCCAATGAACATCCGCCAGTTTTCAGGCCAAAGCTGTAGCAGGAAGGGTCCGTTCTCGCAGCATTTGTAATCGAAAAAATCGGTCTTCCACTTCATTTGTTACTCGTTGTCTGCCTTGTCCAGATCTTTTGGAATAGGAACCAGTTGTCCTGAACCTTTGTATCGCATCGGATACCGTGCTTTTAAGAAAGCCATGCACATTTGCAATAAAACGTATGCTGCGTTCATCATTATGTAAATCAACAGCCTGGGCAGCTTCTTCGGGACTCATTACAATATGAATCGCTTCTACAACAAATCTCTTTCCTAAAAAGCCAAATTAAACAAACCAGAACCAGCTATCGACACAAATTTGACAGACGTGTAAAACAAACAAAACCTTTCTGATTGGAAGTCGCCTAAGAAAATAGATACAAAAAGTAATCTGCGTGATAAGGGTTAAACCAAAAAACTTAAATATCCCTTTTTTAGTTGTTTTTTATGTGTTGCCATATAAATCAATGTAGAGAGCGTTTTCGCAAATTTACAGGACAAAAATCAAGTGTCCGGTTAATTTTACTGTTGACTGTAGTTTATCCCAAAATTTTTCCAATTTTCTTTAATTACAATTTGTTATCTTCTTTTAATTTAATATATTCTTATTTCCAATTGACTGACGCTATTTAAGCTTTTCTAGAATCTTTTAGAATCTAATTTAGCTCTTTCTTTTCTTTCAGTTTAATTTTTATTTTTTTTTTAAACAATTGATAAAACTTTGTTGTTTTTTCTTAGAAACTGTCTTCAACAAAGTCTTTCAATTTTTAGATTTTTATTTACTTCTTACTTTTTGCACTAATAGTTTATTTTTTAGAACTCTGTTGTTTAGGCTTTTTAAATTATTTTTAATATTTTTTAAATACTTTTTTGTTTTTCTAAAATCTTTCTTTGTTGAGATAATACCTTAACTTTTTCTTTAAAATTTCAGCTTTTTTTACCAATTGTAGTTTTCTAATCGCTGCTGCTTATGCCTTTTTGCAAGCTTTTTCAGCATTTTTCTTTGTTTTTCTAGAAGATTTTTTACTATTTTTTATTAATCGTCGTTTTTCAAGCGATTTAAAAATAATTTTTTGTTCTTCGATAGTTTTTCTAAGTTTCCTCTCTTTGTAATCACCATTAATTAAAAAAATTTAAATTTTTTTTATTTTACTTGAGTTATATATTGCTCTATTTTGTCTAAAATTCGTCATTTTTCAAGTTTCTTGTTTTTCTAAAATCTCATACTACACTTTTTCTTCATTTAAATAAAGTTTTTCAAATTTATTTTTAATTTCTTTGTATTTATTTTAGATTTATTAAAATTTATTAAAAGCTTTTTCAAAAATAATTTAAGTTCTTTCTACTTCTTGTATTTTCTTTTAGTTTCAGTTTATATTTTCTTCTTTTTAATTGCTGTTTTTTAAGCTCTTCTAGAATTATTTATTTTGAGTTCAAATTTCCATCTTTTTTTCTTTTAATATTCGTGTTACACATTTTTTTTGTTTTTTTAAAGACTGTTTTTAACACCGTTTTTTAACTTTTTTAAAATTGATGGTTACTTCTTACTTTTTCCACCAATTGTCATTATTTAAACTACTTGTTTAGACTTTTTTTGATTTTTTTACTTTTTCCAAAATTTTCCTTGTTTTTCCAGAACCTTGTGCTTAGTTGATGTTCCTAAAAATATTTTTCAAAATTTTTAGATGTACCTTTTTACCAATCAAAGTTTTCCAAACGCTCTTGTTTATGCTATTATCAAAGCTTTTCCACCATATTTTTTTGCTCTTCCAAAACATTTTTGCTAGTTTTGTTTTCTACTCTTACTTTGCTTTTCTTCTTTTTCTAATCTTCTTTAGTCCATCTACAATTTTTTCTTAATTTTTTTTTCTAAATAAGATCTTTCGTTCTTTTGATCGAATTGCACAAATAGTAACTGAATCTGAACCACACAATTTAGGTCTTTTGCGATTTAAAAATACCAAATTTTCAACAAATAGCTTTTTAACAACAAATCAACTTACACAAATAACACACTTCTACCGCCTTTAATAATCGGCGTCGATTTGCTTATAATAACTGTAACAAGTAAAACTTCTGAAATTTTTCCAAAAAAGTTGCAAAAATTATCCAGAAATTAATATCTTTACACAAAAATGTTAAATTGTTTTAAATTTTATGACGTTGTAATTCTGTAATTTTACAATTCTATACTTTATTAAGTATTTCTCAGTTTTACTTTTTGTGATATAAGTATATTATAAGATATGTAAATGGTGTAATTCAACACTGGTCGAAGTTTGTGTTCGCGGAGTAGTTGATGAGACATTTTATTAGTCTGCCAACACATTAACCATCTCTTGCAATTTCCGGCTTTGCTAAGAGATGACGCCACTGCCGTTATCTTACTGTTGTTTTTATATCTAGATTTTTTTTTAATTTTTTAGTTTAGGTAGGTTTCTAAGTTCTAACAAATTGCTGCTATTTAAACTTATGTATAATTGATTAGAATTTAAGACGCTACCACTTCTGAAAAGCTATATTTTGGTCTTAAAATCTCTGTTAATTAATTTCTCAAATTTATTGTGTTTTAGATATTATCGCATTTCCAGTAAATTCGGCCAAAAATTAGTAATTCCGGTGCTGTGGTTTAATTAATGCAACTGCTGAGATGAAATTTACCCACACAACACTCCTCTACATTTATTTGAACATGACCTTTCCTTCCACATATTACCATCTAATTAAAATTTGCTTTTAATTCGTAAAAACTCGTTGCATTTTTGTAGTTTGCGTGTAGCTTTACCTATTTGTTTTAATTAACCATTATGTTTGGTCTTTTAAAAAGAAGATTAATCTTTGTCTCTAGGGCTGCCGTTTTCTATGCCTAATTGCATGTTTCAGACAAGATAAAAGATACTTGCGTGCTAACCTAATGGAATTAACCCTCTGCACTGAGATATCATCTAAATAAAAAAAAATTGCTGGTTTGGTTGTTTGCTCATCTCTGTATCCTCTTCAAAACAAATTAAATTTAAAATTTTTTGGATAAAACTTTAAAAATTGATTAATTGAAAATTGAAGTAATATAGAAAAAAAAGAAATAAGACACTGTAAACACAAACTAAAACTAATTAAAATAATTTATTTATTTATTTTTAATGTTTTCTATAGTAACAGTGTATCAAGCATTTTTCGTTAAATTTTCTTTTATCAAAATCTTATAGTACTCTTGTCAATTTTGTTAAATAAACAGCTGTTATCATCTAAAAAAAAATTCGGCTGTTTTGGCTGTTTGTTCATCTCTGTATCCTCTTGAAAACAAATTAAATTTAAAATTCTTTGTGGGTGAAACTTTGAAAATTGCTTAATCGAAAGTTGAAGCCTCGGCTCGTGTTCATATTAATTTATGTGGTCGAAGAAAAAAAATTTTCTGAAAATAATTAAAAGCAAACATTTTTGTCGTTGAAAATGGATACAATAAAAGGCCGTTATTTCGGATTAGTGTTTGATGTGTCCTGTCTTGCTACATTTTCAGCTTTTATAACCTCATATCGCACTTACGCGTATCCAGAAACAACAGCCTCAAGAGAATGGAACATCGGACGTGTCCAGAATTTTTACGAGGCACTAACGGCCAAGGTTGGCACTCTATGAGCTTTGATCTATCAATATCCAGCACATCATCATTCATACGCGGGGCCTCAGACACCGTATTTGCAACTAAAGTGCACGGCTACTTCTGTCTTTGGGCGAAACGTGATGTCACGTTCATACAAAAAAGGTAGGTTTATTCTCGAGGAGAGAATGATACGGAGTTTTATACGAAATCAAACGAAAATAAAAAAATATTTCAGCGAAAAAAGACTGAAACCGAAATCAAATTTTAAAACTCGCTTTTTACCATTTTAGCTTCATAGAAGTGAAATGACCGTTAATGGCGTTGATCTGAATTTGGTTAAAGTAAAACAAAAAAATAAAAAAAAAGTAAAAAAAAAGAAAATTTGAATTATTCAATCAAAAGTTAAAAAACGTTTTTCAAAAATATATTTTTTCTTTTTTCGTTAACAGTAATAGTATTGTGATTTGTCATAATAGTACTGGTCATCAATTTCAGAACCTAAAAAAATTAAAAAGACATATAAAAACACAAAAACAAGACTTACAATTATCGCCATTTGCAAAAACTAATTGAGTATTTCTACTTCTCCCTGAAAAAAAATTTAATATTATCTCTGTTAAAACATTTTTCCTACAATTACTTTTTCTTGAACATCTGTCACAATTACATTTGATTATCGATTTAGGCCCTAAAACAATTATTTTCAAAACAACTATATTACAAAACTAAAACCCAAAAATACGTTCAAGAGGTTCTTTCCTCGTGCAAACTACAGGCGTTCCACAGTCGCAACACTTGCAGATTTTCACTTTCGAACATTTCCTCGAATGACATTTTGGTTTTTCCAAATTTACTTTTGAACAAATTATTCTCAGCGTTTCTTTAGGAGTTGAAGTATTATTTTTGAAACACTTGCAACAGGTACACATTTTTGGCGATTGTGTTGGTTTTTCAACCTCAATGCAACTCTCTTTAGTTGATTTCGAGCATTTGCAACAAGTGCATGTTTTGGGTTCTTTGATTTTGTCTTCGTCGTAGCAAATTTTAATTTTTGGGTAGCATTCTTCAGGTGGCTTTAAATTTTGATTTTAATTTATTTCTGGTGTTTTTGTTTTACTTACTTCGGTTTCTGATGTTTGGCAACAACAGGTTTCCGTCTGCAGAGATAATTTAGCAAAGAATATTATTAAAATAAGAAATATTTACGAGTTTTGGGCAAGTCATAGTGTCACATGTGACCTAAAAAAAAAAAAAAATTATAGATTATATAATTAGGTTGTGTCTTTGTTATAGAGAAAAAGACAATAACCTAGTTAGTAAAGACTCGACAAGCAATTAACGAATAAGCGACGTTATTCAATCAGCAATCGCAGTTACTACTGTGTGAATACAAAATATTATTAAATTTAAAAAAAATAATTGTGAGAAATCTAAAAGCGGCTGAAGTCACAAAAAACCTGATTATTAAAGAAATTGAATTTATAATTAAAAAATAAATTATTTAAGTTAAAGTCTGGTCGTCTGTGAATTTCACTCACCATCTGAAACCACAAAATTAATATTAAATTTTAATTCAGCAGGAAAAAATTTACCTCAGATTTCAACGGCTGAATATCCTCACTGCAAAGCTGAAAAAATGTTTAAAAAAATTTAAAATTACAAAAGTTTATTTACGCATGGATCTTCCTTCTACAAAAGAAAAATTTAATAATTTTACTGTGATTTGTAATTACTGACTGGTTTGCGGCAGACCACATACTTGTCGTAGATATCTACAAACCCTTGGAGTCCATTGAGGACAACTTCGTCAGCAGTTGGGCCCAAAACTCGGTTAAAAAAATCAGGAGCGCAGTTACAATCAATATCTGAGTAATTTCTGGTAAAATCAAAGAGTTTTTAGCTGTTTTACCTTTCAAATATTTTTCGGTCTCTTCTTTTAGTCTTGAAATAGCTGATTTGCTGTCATCTTTACAGTCCTAGAATTTTTTTAAGTTATTAGAATATTTCTGAAATAGATTTTACGTTAAGTTCCGATTTTTGTATACAACAGGTTTGAGGTTTTTTATTAGGACACGGCACTAAATGAACTAGAGATCGGCACAAATTCATTTTGATTGTCAGACACTAAAATTTTGAAAAGTTTATAAAAAGTTGTCAAATTTTGACAGATTATTTGACTTGACAGCAACGAGAAAAAACGAGAGAGAGAGACACGTGTGTCAAAAAAATTTAGCTATTTTATAATTAGTCTACCTGTTGTTACGTGACTATAATTTAGCCATCTTTGTTATACAAATTTAATATTATGACATCTGTTTTTATATAATTTGTTGTATCAAATTTAACATAATTATTTTTAACCAACTTTTGGAAAAAAAATTCTCTACCAAACGTTTTTGCTACAAATACTTTTGACTACAAAATTTTTAAAAACTGTTTTATATTTTTTTAAGCTGAGCATTTTATTTTTTATTTTTTGTCAATTGACTAGCAAAGTAGAAATTACAAGAATAATTTTTTAAACTATCAAATCTCAGAAAATATTTTTTTTAAATTGAAAAGTGTGTTATTAGTAAGCTTCGGTGCTGGAGAGTCTGGATTAAACGACCAGGTAAATAGCCGGTGTAATCCAGCGGATTGCATGTTATTCATTCAACTGGTCTACTGGTCAACTGGTGTAGACCAGTTGAATATATAACATGCAACCCGCTGGATTACACCGGTTAATTACCTGGTCGTTTAATCCAGACTCTCCAGCTCCGAAGCTTAGTTATTAGGCTTTTTATAAACATAAGTGCTGTATATTATAATAAAATGTCTTGTTTATAGTTTTGTATACAAAATATATTTAAAATGTAAATATTTAGAAACAATTAAAAGCATTTTATAAGATTAGAAACCAATAAACATGTAAAAATAATCACAAAGGGCATTTTATAAAGATTGTAATTTTGTATATTTTAATTGACCTAGATACTTTAGTAGATACTAGAAATTACAAAAATCGTTTTATAAAAAAATAAATCAGCATTTTAAACATTTTATATATGCTACAGAAAGCATTTTATATAAATTTAAAATTATCAGACTCAAGAAAATATTTTTTAAAAATTGAAAGTTGTGTTATTAGGCATTTTATAAACTTAAAAGTTATATATTGTAATACAATAGCTGCTGTTTTAAAAAATATAAATTTAAAATGTAAATATTTAGGAACAATTTGAAGCATTTTATAAAAATGGAAACCAAGAAAAATGTAAAAAAAAAATTACAGAAAGCATTTTATAAAGATTTTGATTGTAAAGTGTGTTATTAGAGATTTTATTAATTTAAGAGCTGTATATTGTAATAAAATGTCTGCTGTTTTAGGAAAAAATATATATAAAATGTAAATATTTAAAAACAATTAAAGGCATTTTATAAAAATAAAAACTAAAAAAAATGTAAAAAAGAAAATTACTGAGAGCATTTTATAAAGATTGTAATTATTTATTTTTTAATTGACTAGGAAACTAGAAATTACAAGAATCGTTTTATAAAAAGAGAAATGAGCAATTTATACATTTTGTATATACCACAGAAAGCAGAAAGCATTTTATATAAATTGTAAATTATTAGACCCCAGAAAATATTTTTTAAAATCTGAAAAGTGTGTTACTAAGCATTTTATAAATTTGTTGTATATTGTAATAAAATGTTTGCTGTTTTAAGAAAAAATATATTTAAAATGTAAATTTCTAGGAACAATTAAAAGCATTTTATAAAAATAGAAAACAATAAAAATGTAAATAAAATCACAGAGAGCATTTTATAAAAATTGTGATTGTGAAGTATGTTATTAGCCATTTTATATACTTAAGAACTGTACATTGTAATAAAATGTCTGCTGTTTTAAGAAAAATATATTTAAAATGTAAATATTTAGAACAATTAAAAATATATTATAAAAATGGAAACCAATAAAAATGTAAAAAAATGCAGAAGTCATTTTGTAAAGGTTGTGACTGTAAACTGTGTTATTAAGCATTTTATAAACGTAAGAGCTGTATATTGTAATAAAATGTCTGCAGTTTTGTAGAAAATTATATTTAAAATGTAAATATTTAGGAACAATAGAAGGCCTTTTATAAGAATAAAAATCAATAAAAATTATTAAAAAAAAATACAGAAGGTATTAATTAAAAAATGATATTGTTGAACGTATTTTATATAAATTAAAAAGATAAAAGGCATTTTATAGAAAATGACATTATTTATTTAGTGCGTGTTGCAAGCAAAAATTTATAAAAACTGTACATTGTAAAATACATTAACATAATTATCAATTTTCCATACAACTGAAAATTGAAAAGGGCATTTTATAAAAAGGAAAATTATACGGCATAAGCATTTTATATAAATTTTAACCAGCGGACTACAAAGACATTTTATATAAATTGTATATTTTTAGACTACAGAAGAAATTGTAAACAAAGTAAAAAGCATGTTATTAAGAATTTTGTAGGCTTAATAGCAGTACTGTAAAAGGCGTATTATTAAAAAAAAATTTCTTTTGCTAATGTTTATGTTTATAAAATGTTTTTCTTATTTCTAGAAAATGTTTTTTTTATAAATTATTGTTTCCTGCGGCTTTCTGTCACTAAAATGTTGCCTACCGCGTTTCTAAGTTTTTATGAGGTTTTTTTGTTAAAGCGAAAACTATAGGCGAAGACAGTTTATAAAAATTAGAATTTAAAAGAAGCATTTTATAAGCATTGTAATCAGCAAATGTCATTTTTAAAAAAATATTGAAATTTTTGTAAACAACAAATGTAATTGTAAACAATATTTTGTATAAACTAAAAAATGTTGGAAGCATTTTATAAAAAAATAAAAAACAAAAAATAAACTTTTCCAAAAAGCAATTATTTATAAAATGCCTCTTGCAGATTATATTCTTATAAATTGTCGCCTGCGATTTTCAATCTCTATAAAATGTTTTTTGTCAATTTCGACTTATATAAAATGCCTTTTCTTAATTCCAGGTATTTTTATAAAATGTTTTTATAAAGAAACGACTAGAATCAGCCATATAAATTCTGTAGCTTTTTTTATCAAAACTGAAAGTTGTAGAAGACAATTTATAAAAATAAAAACCGCAGAAGGTATTTTATAAATCTGCTAATTTTACTCGTAATGTTATTATCAGCCTCAAATTAAGCAAGCTCACTTAAAATACAAACTGACATTTGCAGTTGTTATGACATCTTTGGTATAGACATTAGGATAAATGCCTCTCGTCACGTGACTGCTAACTCTTCCAACACTATTTCTTTCTCTCTTTAATTTAAGCATTACTACCTACTTAAATCTTTATAACTTATTACACTCCATTCCACTTGATAAATTTGTTTTTTGACTCATAAACAAACTTTGTTTGTTTGTTAAAAAAACAAAAAACGCTCAAAGCTTCTTTGTTTTGTAGCAAATGTCCTTAACAAGATTAAATTATTTACACGAGTTCAACTTCAAACAACAAGAGATGATGAAAACCAGGTATTAGTTTGTACACCTGTATTGAAGTAGAACATTTTGAGAGTTTGAAGCTTATAATTACAATTAAAATTATTTAATTAAGTTAAAATTTCTGTCCACATCCTGTAAAAAAAGAGATGCGGTTCTTTTATTATCAGAGAGGAAAATTCGCCCCGTTTTTCCCTCTTATTGCTTTATTCTGAAATATAAAAGCCTTCTAACATGCAGTGAAACTCTCTTTTGTAATTTACAGTTAAACTCAAATATTTCTCTAAGAGAACTGTCTCAAGTACGTGTCTTGTTTAAATGATCCATTCAATATGAAAATAAAGCTCTTGATTAAAATTTGGCGCTTCTAAATGACACAATTTTCATAAACATCTATTGTGAAATTAAGAAACGACGTGTTTTTGCCAGTTCTGACAAGTGAGTTAATAACAGCAACTTCCGGAGTTTTATTTTCAGGCAGTGGCAAACCTCGGGGTTTGTAAAGGTACACAACTTTAAAATTTTTACTTTAAACTCTGTCCTCTTCATTCTAAAAAAAATTAACAAATTTAAATATTTTTTTTATTGATTCTTTCTCACTAGTTTCTATAAACTTTCTGAAATTTTCAAAACTCATACAAGTAATCTTATAAATCCTGTGGTTTTTATATTATCTCACTTTGCTATAAATTAGCAAAATACGAGTAGTCAAATTAAGTTATTAGGAATTTTATAAACTTTGACAACCTATTTACTGTAAAAAAATAGATGTTACTACATTGCTCCAAGAAATTAACGCACCACTTGAAAATAAAGTAAAAAAATTAAAATATGTACATTTGACAACTTTGGTTGAGAAGGTTTAATCAAGCTATAATCTAGTTACCCATTGTAATAAAAGTTTTGACATTAAAGTCAGAAATTTGAGTTTAATAGTTTTTTAAGCAGAAATATTAAAATAATTTTCATTTTTAAATTCTGTTAATTTGTAATTTCGTTTTATTGTTATTTGAATTTGCCGTTCTGTGGAGAGTTTTTATCATTTGAAACAATAATAAAAACATTATGAGAAATTTGACTCGAGAAGAATGCGCCAAAGCTGTGGTTTTGTTGGAGGAAGGATGGAGCTACAGAAGAATTGGTGAAAGGTTTGGTGTATTTCATACGTCAGTTTCGCGTATGATACAAAGGTACAGAGAGACAGGAAGTCACTTCAGAAGACCTGGGCAAGGAAGAAAAAGGAAAACCACTCCTATCTAGGATAGATTTTTAAGAATATCTGCGCTAAGGGAACGCTTTGTAACCGCCAGGAAGCTACAAACTGAGTTCCGTGACGTAGAAGGAATTCAAATCAGTACCGAAACTATTAGAAAAAGACTTAAGGAGGATATTTTAACACCCCATATTCCTGATCGTGGTCCTGCATTGACTTCAGAACACCGCAGAGCCCGATTAGAATTTGCTAGAGAGCACATAAATTAGCAAAGAGAGGATTGGGAGTCTGTTCTTTTTACGGATGAGTCAAAATTTTGCCTTTACAATTGCGATAGACGTGTTCGTGTGTATCGTAGACCAAATAAGCGGTACGCACAGTGTAACATTCAGAATACCACATTGTTTGGTGGAGACTCAGTAATGGTTTGGAGTGGTATTTCCTTACAAGCTCGCACGGAGTTAGTGGTTGTAAATAATGGCTCTATAAATGCGGGCCGTTACATAACAGACACTCTTAAAGAGCATGTCGTACCATATGCCCCTTATATTGGTTCAAATTTTTTGTTAATGCAAGATAACGCAAAACCCCACACTGCCCGAATTGTTAAAGATTACTTGAATGAGGCAGAAATCAATGTTTTGGATTGGCCAGCTTGAAGCCCTGACTTGAATCCTATTGAGCATGTTTGGGACATTCTCGGGAAACGTTTAAAAAATCTTTCACTTCCTCCTGTCCATCTTCAAGAGGTAGGTCCTCAACTAAATGAAATTTGGAATAACTTAAATCAAGAAGACATAAGTTCGTTAATTTGGGTATGGAACGAAGATGTGCAGCGGTTATTCAAAGTAGAGGTGGAAATACGCAATATTAAGATGTTTTCTGTAACTTTTATAAAATTTAGTTTTCGCTTTGTTTTTCTATATTTAGACACATTAAATATTAATTTACTTTAAACAAATGTTTTTGTTAAATTTTTCTTAATTTTGTACCAATTGGTCGAATACATGTTTCAATTTTCAAAAAAATTTAAGTGGTGCGTTAATTTATTGGAGCAGTATATTTAAAAAATAAAACTTTTAAACAATTTTTCAGGTTTGTTTACTGCCAAAATCTGCTGAAAAAGCTCAATAAAAAATCGACAAATGTTGCCTAAGAGTGCTCAGAGATAACTTCCAGAAGCTGATGAGCATTTAGACTAGACATTGTCGATTAAATAGACCTTTGCTGGGAGTCTTCTGGTCTAGAAAGACATGGAAGATCGTTTCTCTCTACATCTAATCCAAAATTCAATTTTTACTCTTGTTCTAACCTACTTTCTATTATTCCTGCCAATAAAACTTTTTCTATTTGTAGTTATTTATCTTTAGAAAAACTGGTTTAATGGCTTTAAGTGTTTGAAAAACTCTAGTTCTTTACTTTTGCTATCCAATCTAGAATTAGGGTTTTTTTTGTTCTGACTTATTTCTTTCTATTCCTTCTAATAAAACTTTTTCTATTCCTAGTAATATACCTTTAGAAGAAGTGGTAAAATGGTACAATTAGGAGAGATAGAAATATGAGCATAAATGCTTGAATGCTTGAAAAACTCTGGTTTCTTACTTTCCATATTTAATTCAAAATCTAAGTTTTTTACTTATTTCAATGTTCTCTTCTAGTCCTGCCAATAAATTTTTTTCTGTTTTTAGTAATTTATTTTTAAAAAAGATAGTAAAATAGATCTAAGTGCTAGAAAGACTCTCGTTTTTTACTTTTCATATCTCATCCAGAATCTAGTTTTTTTTCTTGTTCTAGTCTACTTCTTTCTATTTCTGTCAATAAAACTATTTCTATTTTTTGTAATCTACTTTTAAAAAGGGTGGTAAAGTAGCTCTGAATGTCAGAAAAACTCTAGTTTTTTACTTTCTACATCTAATTGGAAATCCAGGTGTTTTCTTTGTTCTAATCTATTTTCTTCTATTTCTGCCAATTTTTTTTATTTTTAGTTTTCTACGATTAGAGTAAAGTAGGTCTAAATGCTAGAAAGACTCTGGTTCTTTCTCTTCATATCTAATTAAAAATCTTGTTTGTTTCCTTGTTCCTCACCTTATTCTAACCTACTTTCTTCTATTTCTGCCAATAAGACATTTTCTACTCTTAGTAATATACCTTTAAAAGAAGTGGTAAAATTGTATAATTAGGAGAGATAGAAAAATAAGCATAAGTGCTTGAAAAACTCTGATTTTTTACTCTCCATATCCAATTTAAAATGTAGGTTTTTTACTTGTTTTAATCTATTTTCTTCTATTCTTGCCAATAAATCCGTTTCTGTTTTTTGTAATTTACTTAAAAAAAATGGTAAAATGGGTTTAAATGCTTGAAAAACTCTCGTTCTTTACTTTCCATATCTCATCTAGGATATATTTTTTCTTTGTTCTAACCTACTTTTTTCTATTCCTGCCAATGAAACTTATTTTATTTTTAATAATGTTTTTGTAGAAGCAGTAGTAAAATAGTTCTAAGTGTTAGAAAGGTTCAGTATAATAAATCTTTTTCTCTTTTTAGTAATTTACTTTTTAAAAATATGGTGAAATGAGTCTAAGTGCTAGAAAGACTCTCGTTCTTTACTTTCCATATTCCCTCCAACCTCCAATATTTAGTTTTTTTTCTTGTTCTCACCTACTTCTTTCTATTCCTGCCAATAAAACTTTTTCTATTCTTAGTAATATACTTTAGAACATTTGGTTGCTGTGAAAAGGACAAAGTCACTTGCCAAATTAAATTTGATTTTTTACAGCTGCCCGCGATATCAATCATTTTGAAACGCTCTATAGTTACTCCAACGTGAAGTTAGGTGACAGTGTAGAAATTAAATAGGGAACCAATTAGTCTAGTAAATGAGTTGTTTGCTAATTTGAGTTTCCAAAACAGTAAAAAACATAAAATTGAGACAACAAATAATAATTGTGTGACTTGTTTTTGTTTTATCTGCTTGAGCATTTATTTAAAAAACTCAGCTAACTTCACTCAGGTTGTTTCCCGTTAAGTTGGAGGGGGGCGCCAATTTTTCCAAAAAACTAACCTAAAAATCGAAATCAAATTTGCAGAAAGTTTTTTTGATATTTGTCGAGACATTTTGCCTCTAAACAGTGTAAAATTTGGTTTTCGAAAGCTGCTAATATGGCGAATGAAATCCAGTTCAAGTAAGTGTTTAATATTTTACTAAAATTTAAAAATGAGTGTTATAAATATGCGGTGTTTGGATCCAAATTTTTGTAAACTCAGATGTTAAAACCTCATTTTTGCTATTTGCATTCATTGAAGAGGTCGCGTATACTACATAAATGTAAACAATTGCGTTGTTTACGTGTAAATTACGTAGTTTATTTTATAAAAGCAGGGCCGGACTGAGACAGACGAGAATTTTTTGCGAAGCCCCCGGCCGTGAAGAATCCTTGAACCTCTGACTATTAATAGTCAAGGAAGTTATTCTCAGCTCATAAGGACCTCTTGTCGCAAACGTCCACTAGACTTGTTTGGATTCGTGGACTACTCTTGTATTTAAGAGTAACCTAATAAATAAAGTATACTCAGCCCAAAGTAATTCTAGCTTTTGAACCCAAATTACAAAACTTTTAATTTAATTTTTTTCAAAGTAGTACCACAGTATAGAAATAAATAAATTCATTTCTATACTGTGGTAGTACTATTATTTTAAGCTGAGTGGATAACCAAGAAATTTGTATTTGCTGTATTTAATTGTTGTTACACATTGAGGTTTATTTTTCTCTTATATAACAACAGATTTATTTGTAAAAAAAATGTTTCAAAAATCTTGAAAGTTTTATTGCTCTAGGGATGGTTTGACTCTCGATGATGCTTTTGTTGATGAAGATGAAAGTCTTGTGGAATCATCATCTTACACCATTTCGGAAGTGGATTCAGGAGATGGAAGTACAAGTGAGAAAATTTATAATTTTAGTATTGAATAATTAACAGCAAAAAAAACATTTGAAAAGTACAAGAAATATTTGAAAATATATATAACTACTCGACAAGTAGTTTTTTTGGGTCTATTTTGTTTTATTCTACAAAAGATATCAGAAAATAGAAATTGGAATTTTATTATAGAATAAATATTAATTTTTTAAAGTAAAAAATCACTTTCTGATGTCTGTTGTTTGCATTAATTGACAGTTATCTCAAGTCAGTCCATTTATGTATAATAATAAATTAATATTATAATATCAAAATAAAAACAATTATGACAATTAGAATTTTGTATGATATTTAGTTACAGTAATTAGCTTAATTATGTACAAATTGAACTCTCTTGTTTGAACTTCTAATTTTTTTTACATTACTCTGTCTCACGATTGTTTTAGTTGTTCTCAGTTTTTTTTCGTTGAGATCTTAGTTGTAATATTTGCTTTACTTTTCTAGTATCTTTTATTTTTTAGAAGTGTCTTTACCAACTCAGTATTCGCTTTTCTCTAAACTCTAATACTGTTTTTTTTATTTTGCAACGATTCTGTTTTCTATTCGCTCTATAAGTCTGCTAAGTAGTAGAAAATTTTAGAACGTTTGCTCTAGGGCAAAATTTATGACCTTATTGAAAAAGTACTTTTAAAAGAACAGACTGATGTTAATCTAAACAGGAGATGTTTGCAGCTAAAGACACTCTGTTTTGGGAGTTGAATTGATCTATAAGTTGTTTACAGAAATACAGAAATTACAAGTTAGACTTTTAAAGTATTTATTAACAACAAAAACAACACATTTAAAAGACTGAGTAATGGACTATTCCAACCTTTGGTTTGGCTTTCCTGATTTCTAATTTATTTACAAGCGATGTGCCAAATATTTTAAATCAGAATTTTATATACGCAGATGATATAGTGCTATCTGAAAACTAGAAAACTGCAAAAAACTTAAAAACTCTGGCTAAATATTATAAATAATGGCGTCTTGGTTCAACTCTACAAAGAATAGAAATAGAAGAGCAGTTTAGTTTACAGTTTAGTTTAGAATATTGCTGTTTAACTTAGCTAAATGCACATTCTGTTAAAATTGATGTTCATTCTAATAATACAATAAGAATTACTTTAAAAATTATGAAATCTACGCCAACTTAATGGTTTATTGTCTTAAGAAATATTACTCTATTTTAAATCAAAAAAAAAGCTGCTTTGATTCAGAAATTTTCGCAGAAGAAGACTTAAATTACGAAAGCTTTTATAGAAGAATAACTTCCTGTTAGGATCGTTTTCGACTTCATATCTATGATGTTTAGAAGTCCAGTGCTATCGAGAAGGCTCCTGCAGACAAGGTACTGAGCTTCATCAGAGGCACAGAGCTACTGCAATACTATTCCGAGAGGTAGCACACAATGGGCGTAGGCCTTTAAAACAGAAATTATTAAAATATTAGAAAGCTTTGGATAAGTTTATAATATTTAAAAACCTCAATAACTTTTACAGAAGAATACTTAAATGACGAGAACTTCTCTAGAAGAATAACTCTTTTAGGATTATTTTTGGTTTCAGATCTATAGCGTTTATAATAGCAGAATGTCAATGATTTTAATAGAGATTAATTTTAATTTTTTTTAAAAAATCTTTCTAAAATGATTTTGAATGCCTACGCAAAATTAGGGGTCCTTGTCCCAATGGAATGTTTCTAAAAATCTAACTTGTCTTTGCAAAAATGGTATAGAAATAGTCAAAAAGAGAAATTTGATATAATTTAAAAATGGTTTCTACGAATTAAACAATCTTAATGTTTTAACAAACATAGTTTTTTTCCCTTTAATCAGAAGAAAAACTGCTTTGAAACAGAAATGGTGTAAATATCAAAAATCTATAGATAAGTTCTCAATATTTAAAGCCCTCAATAACTTTCACAGAAGAAGACTTAAATCACGAAATCCTTTATAAAAAAACGTTAGAAAAGAATCTGTTTGGCTTCAAATCTATGGCGTCCTGAATAGCAAAATATAAATGTTTTTAATAAAGACTTACTTGAGAATTTTTTAAAGATACTTCTAAGATAATTTTGAATGTCTACGCAAAATTTGGAATATTTATCCCATTGGAATGTTTCTAAAAATTTAAACAGTATTTGTAGAAATGGTAGAAGAATGTAATTTGATATAATTTAAAAATGGTAAAAATTTCAAAAAACTTATAACAGTAGCTTCATCTTGAAGGCTGAGATAACCGTTATCTTTTTAGGAATATTACTATATCTTCTAATTTGTCTTCTAGAACTTCTTTTACTTTTCTTTTCTATTTTATTTTTGTAGCTTGTGTTTTACTCTTGTTATACTTTTAGAAGGTAAAACAGGTTTAAATTTTTTTTCAACTACGTTTGTTTTTTAGTTGCTTTATTTTTCTAATTTTTGTGGTTATTGTATTTAGGTCTTTCGTCGAGTCAGTTAAAAGATGTGTCGCAAAAACAGCAAGAGTCTGTCGAATCTAACCAGTTCAAAAATTTAAAGCCGACGGAACTAAACAAGAAAAGCAACATGGATGTGTCTGAAAATCAGTTGCTTAAGCAGAAAGATTTAGCTGAATTTGTTGAAGCAAAAAATTTAGGAACAGTACTGGTCAGAAGTAAAATGAACAAAAGCGAGTCTGATTCAGAGTCTGAATCTTATAGAACAAACTCAAAACAAGAGAGAGCAAAAAAACGAAAACCCAACGAAAGCGATAATGAATCTCTTCAGGATTCGTTTTCTGCTTTAGTTGGTAGCAATAAAAGAAGAAGAATGCAAAATGATGAAGAAACAAAACCGAAATTGAAGCAAGAAAAACTGTCCGAAAAAGAACTTACAAAAACCAATTCATATTTAAAATTTAATAAATCTCTTGAACAGGTCTTGAAATCTGTCGAAGATATTAAAATTAATGAAATTCGTATGCATTTCACGTTTTTGTGTTTTTCGGAAAATTATTTTATAATTTTAGCTG
Organism: Tribolium confusum; assembly: GCA_029207805.1. Taxonomy (NCBI): domain Eukaryota; kingdom Metazoa; phylum Arthropoda; class Insecta; order Coleoptera; family Tenebrionidae; genus Tribolium; species Tribolium confusum. Next base: position 12,490,110 of record JALGAY010000008.1, on the reverse strand, counting down.
AAGATGGAGTAATTCAAGAAAAATATCTTTTAAGTTCGACTGTTATACAAGAATTATGTACCGAAGCTGCCAAATTAAAACTCCAAGGAGCACTAAAATTGATTCCTACTGATAAATTAATCAAGCTTTTAAACGTTTTAGAATTAAATATCAGAAGTGGAGATCGAGTTTCGCCAATTCTTGATGTAATTTTCTTAAAGATTTATATTTTGTTCTCATTTGTATTGTTACAGGAGAACAAAGAAAATGTCACGACTATATTTGAGCGAGTAATCAAGGCTGTAGAAGCTTGCCTTGTATGTTTCTACGTTATGACATCATCAAATATGTCTAAACGAGTTTATATAGAAGAAGTTATTGATCGTGTAGTGCTCTACATCAAATATCATCTCCCCAATACAATTTTTCCATTTTTTGATTCAAATTATAGAGTTGATAACAAAAAAACAGTCGGTAGAAAAAAGAAATCTTTGTTTGTTTCTAAAGAAAAAATGCTAGTTTTGTATACAAAAATTTCAGAGTTAGTTAACTTATTAACCGAGTTATTGAATATACAAATTTTATCTGAAACTTCAGTTATGAATGCAGCTTCAATAGGTGTTTTAGCTTTTTCTATTCAGAATATCAGCGAACTTCAGTTAGCCTGTGTGCAACTTGTGACAACGGTAAGTCGGGACGAGGCTTACAGGCTTACAACTTTTTTTTTGTAGATTTTTAGATGTTATGAAACACAGAGACAACAATTGTTGGATGATATTTTGGCTTCTATTGGTCGTCTTTCTAATACAAAAAATTGTTTAAGAAGCTTTAAACTTAATGGACAAGAACATATTAAAATGATAACAGCTTTGGTTTTGCAGTTAGTTCAGTGTGTTGTAGCATTGCCTGATAATTTAGGAATTAAGAATTTTCGAGATGGAACACAGAGTAAAACTGCAAAAGTTGTAAGTATTGTCACAATTCTACAAATTTTACTTATTTCTAATTACTATTTACACGAACAACACGCAATAATAACTCAATCACGCAGTATAACACCAACGATTGTTGCTTAATACCGCTTTATTAAACTGTTAAAAATTTAGAAATTTCTGTTTTTAGGTGGACAAAGACATTCTAATTTGTGGCAAATACGAAACGGTTATTTATTTCTATTTACACGAACAACACACAATAATAATTCGATCACACAGTATAACACTCACAATTATCGCTCAATAAGAGAATATTGCTCCGTTGAACTGGTAAAAATCTAGAAATTTTGGTTTTTAGGTGGACAAAGACGTTTTAATTTGTGACAAATACGAAACGGCAACAAATCTAGCAACAACATTTCATGCTGTATTTTTAAACAAATGCGGTACCAAATCAGAAGATACTGATTACCGTTCTTTATTTGAAAATTTTGTTCAGAATTTATTATCAAAAGTAAATAAACCTGAATGGCCTGCAAGTGAAGTTCTTTTGGGTTTGTTAGGTCGAATTCTTGTGCTCACTTTCTCAAATAAAGACACAGATATCTCACTTAGAGTCGCTAGTTTAGATTATTTAGGAGTTGTAGCAGCAGGATTACGACGTTTTAGTGTTTTGGCAGTGTCTAAACTCGAGAAAATTGACCAAATTATCGGAGATATCAAATTTAAGGAAATAAGAAAGAAGCATTTAGAGACAAACACTGAAGAAGAAAAAATGCAATTTTTGAGACACGTTTTGCTAGATTTTTTAGCCGTTAATGCGCAAAATAACGAAACTTATAAATATGCAAGACATTTCTATATTTCTCAATGGTACAAAGATGTAGTTAGTGAGGAATCTCAACTTGTACCAGAGGCTCATGCGAGTGAAATATGCTCAAAGAATCGTCGCTCAAAACGGCATAAAAAACCCAGTGATGGAAGCTTAAAAGAAAAATTGAAAGCAATCGAAGAGAAGAAAAATTTTTTCCTGCAAAAAATACCATTTCAGGAAACAATATCTTCAGGAAACAGGACCTATATTGATTATCACAGTGCTGAAATAATTGCACAATATTTAGCTTCAAAACGCAACTTCTCGCAAAGCTTTGATCTGTACCTGAAAGCGGTAAGTACAGAAAATCACGTAATATAAAAAAATTTGGCAAAGTTTTTTTGTCTTTCGTTTAATGTTATATAATTTAATATCTCCTCTCTAGCTTCTCAGAATTTTTTGTTTTTTTAGTCTCTGTAAATGGAAGAATATCTAACTTAGTTTTGTTATTTTTTTATTTAATTCTAGTGTTTTTCTGTTTTACCTTGTATATTCCATGTCTGTAACGTCAGTGTTTTTTTATTTTTGTTAATTTTTTTTACTTTTCTTTTTATCTTCCGTCATTAGCAATTTGTCAACTTTCTTGCCTTTTCTTATTTTTCTTTTCTTAGTGTTTGGAACAATGTATTTTTTATCACGACTAGTTACTCTTTGTCATTGTCTCATTCTAGTTTTTTGCATTTTTTTTAATTAGTTTTAAAAATTTGTCTTTCTTTTTACTTTCTTGTTCAGCAAGAAGTTCTACCAGACAAAAGCTGAGTTCTTTCTAAATTCTAACCCGCATTTTCAGATCCTTATAGTCCTGACTGAACCTTCAATAGCGATAAGAACCAAAGCCATGAAATGTCTTACCATGATAATTGAAGCTGATCCTTCTGTTCTAACCCGAGATGATGTCCAAAAAGGAGTCAATCATTCTATCCTTGACCAATCAACTTCAGTCCGAGAAGCTACAGTAGATCTACTCGGAAAATTTGTTTTAAGCCGTCCTGAACTGATCCCAAAATACTACGAAATGCTATCAGGCCGAATCCTAGACACTGGGGTTAGTGTCCGAAAACGCGTCATCAAAATCCTGAAGGATATATGTCTCAACTATCCCGACTTTTCTAAAATTCCTGAAATTTGTGTTAAAATGATGCGAAGAGTAAATGATGAAGAAGGAATAAGAAGACTTGTTATAGATGTCTTTCAAAATATGTGGTTTATGCCGACTAAAGACACCAAAGATACGTCTTTGTTGAAGAAAGTTATAAATATCACAGATGTTGTAGCTTTGATTAAAGATAACGAATTAGGGTGGTTTGACCAGCTGTTACTTGGTCTGTTCAAACCAAAAGAAGGCTCAACTGAACCTTCTAAAACTTTGGTTTTGGCATACAGTCAAATTGTTGATTGTTTAGTTGAGAATGTTCTTCGGTTAGAAGAAACCGGATCTTCAAAACGCTTAGTTCCTTGTTCTACTTCTCTCTTCTTATTTGCAAAAATAAGACCACAACTTTTGGTAAAACACGCAAGTGTTCTTAAACCGTTTCTTAGTTTGAAATGTCAATCAAGTGAAGATGTTAAGATTATAAGTAATGTAGTGAGAATATTTGAGCTTGTGGTCCCTCTTATGACGCAACCAAATCAGAAATTTCTGACAGAAATAGAAGAAAGTGTAATGAAGTTAGTTTTGCAACAAGAAAGAACTGTTGTTAGTGCTTGTCTATCATGTCTTGGAGCTATTATTAATAAACTAACGCAAAATTATCAATTAATTAGAAACTGTTTTAAAAGATCTATTAATTATCTGATACAGTATAAAGAGTGGTTACAATCTAAAAACACTAGACTTATCCAAGAACCTAGATATAGACAGTATTTTAGAAGAGCACTTTTTACAATTGGACTCCTTTTTCAGTTTTTTGATTTTAGAAATCCTGAAGTTATTGGTGATCTTCCGGTAAGTTTTTTTTTGTTTTTAAGAACTTCTTCAAGATCTGTTTTTCTAGATTGATATTAAAGATCGCGTCTTTCAATTAATGATATACTTTTCGGAACGCAATGATTTCGATATTCAAGCAAATACACTGAAAGCTTTAGGTTGTATCTGTAGAAGACATTACGAATTTATGTTAGAAGAAGAATTAAAATTTTTTTATCATAAATTGTTAACGTCTGAAGATACGCCATTAAAAATGAAAGTAGAAGTTCTTTATAACATCGAGAGTTATTTGCTTGAAGAGGATAACCGAATGATAGAACAGGATCGCGAATGTGAGTTATAATTAAGGATAAATATTACAAAAGTTGCAAAGTACGTTCGAGATCTAAGTCTAATCAGTGCCTAATAATAACATTAAAAAACTATAAAAAGTATAAAACACACTTTTAATAACAAATTAAAAATAAAAATAAAATTGTTGCTATTATTAATTTTACAGAGATCTTTTTTTTTCTCAAAACATTCTTTTTCTGTAGCATTTTTTTGTAAGTTTATTTATTTTGTTTTGTGGTTTGCAATTCTAGTCTTTATACAATTGGTACTACTTTCTTCGAAAGCTTTTATAAAGTTAAGTATTTTGTTTTTGTTTCTCTTTTTTCTATTGTTGTTTTAACTTTAGCTTCTTTTTTTAGGCTTTTTTGCCTATTTCTTCTAATAAATATCGTGTGTTTTTTTTTAAAAAAACTCTAGAGTGCTTTGAAACTAAAAAACAATTGTTTTGTATGTCTGTGATTAATCCTTTACACACTTGTCAAACTGACAGATCTCATAACCTTACTTTTCGACAATTAGAACAAAAATACTTTTTTATAAATATATTCATTTATTACCTACAAAAACTGTTGATAGCTGCCCAAACACCTACTTTTTGTGAATGGAGAGGTTCTTCTACAATTTCATAAGGATGTTCTGTTGCCCAAATTCTCATGTTTTGTGAATTCATGTAGTCGGACAGGTAAAACCACGCTTCATCCGTAAAGGAAAATTTTTGAAGGAGTTCATTATTATTTGCAATGTTATTTAAAAACCACTGACAATACTGCAATCTTCTAGGAAAATCTACGGGTCGTAACTCTTGAACGGCTTGGAGACAATAAGGGTACATATGTAAATCTTTTCGTAGGAGTTTATGACATGTACTAACAGAAAGTTCAACTTGCTGAGACAGATGTCTAATCGACGTTTTTGGATCTTGCTGTAGAATCTCTTGTGCAGCATGAATAACTTCATCTGTTCGTTTAGTTGGTCTTCCACTGCCCTCTTTACGTGTAATGGCCCCAATTTCACGGAACAGATTTACACTTCGGTGAAGAGTGTTTTTAAACTCTTCATACACAACAACAACGTCAGGAAAAGCTTCTCGAAACTCCTCCAGGCACGGCTGAATTGAATATTTCCAAACACCGTTAACTTTCTCTCCATTTCGGAAATAACTTTCTAACAAAAAAGTCTTTTGTTCGCTGGTGTACACCATGATTACAAATCAAGGAAAACACAAAATTTAGTATTGAAAAATACTGATAAATAAAATAACGAATGTTTGAAAAACTAAAACACCACGAAGGCAACCACACAAAAACACACCAAGACCAAGACCAAGCCCGCTTTGGCGGGAAGAGGAGACATTTTGTGACGGATAAAATTGCATAGTAGGCAACCAACAATACACGAATAATGTAAATAATAAAAATTTTGTTGTCATGGAGGTTGTTGTATGGGGTCATGTACGACATACGTAACAATGTCATGGCTTGCTACGAGTTTTTTTTTAAACGAACACACATTAGTTTTCAAGTAAATCTTTTTTTTTTGTTTAAAATTTTTAATTTTTTGGTTTTAATCATTTTAATTAATTTTGGTACTCCTTTATTTTCTGCTTTGTGTAGTTGCTGTTTTCTTTTCTATTTTTCTTCTTCTCTTTAAGTTTAAGTTCCTTTTCCTTTTGTTTTATTTTTTAGTCTAATGTTTTTTTAATTAATCTCTATTTTTCTTTTTTGCTTTAATTCTTGTTTTCATAATTTTTTTGTTATTGTTTTTTACGCTTTTTTGTAAAAACCATCGGTTTTATTATCTCTGTGAAGACGCCTTTTTAACTCAATTTTTATTTCTTTTCTTACAGTGTTCTGTGTATTTCAATTCAAATCTTTTGTCTTCTTTTATTTATTTATGTTTTTACCAATCTTACTACATTACATCTATCTACATTATACCAAAAACTGTCTTTTAATTACTTTATTACTCAGGTTTGCAACATTCTAGATAAGTATTCTGAGGCTTTCTTCGTTGTGTCATTTCTAATTTCTACTTTTTTATTTATTGGTTTTTCTTTGCTTTTATTCTGTTTCTAATGCCATTTTTGATGTTTTTTAATAACAGTTTGCTTTTCTCATTTACATGTTTTCTGTTGATTATATTTTTTGTCTAATTTTTTTTTTATTTTTTTACTATATACACTCTTCGTTAAATGGCACACTGTGTCTGTCTATACGACTACTAGTCGAACTTCACTTGAAATAATCGAGTTCTCCCACCTGTTCCAATCGAGCACAACGCTCCGTGATACACTGTACTGATGAAGAGCAAAAACTCCGAAACCGGTATACAGTTTTTCGACATTGTTGTTCGATTGGAACACCTTTACTATATATAGTAATTATTTTTTATTCTTCTTTCTTTAATTTAATATATTTTTTTATAAATAATCTTCTTGTCGTCTATGTATTTTGTTATTTTTTTGTAGCATTCTTATGATCTTTATCAAGACGCTTTCTTTATGTCTTTTTAAATTTTTTTATCGCGTTTTGAATATTTGAATCTTCTGCTTTCTTCATCCTTCTATTCGTATTTTTACCAATTCTACATTAAATCTATTTACCAAAAACTTTTTTCTTTATTACTTTACTTATTCCGAGGTTTCTTTTTTTGTATTGTTTTTTATTTTAAATTTTTTTATTGCATTTTTTTCGTTTTTATCCCGTTTTTAATGTTTTTTTTATAATTTTATTTTGGATTTTGTCATATAATTATTCCATATTTTTTGCTTTTGTCTTTTATTTTACTACTGTTTTTGCTAATCATTTTTTTGAATGTAAGATTTTCCGCTTTTTGCAATAACAGTAGATTTTTGCCTATTTCATTTTATGACTATATATTTTTTTCTATAGATTCTGATACCTCACTTTTACTTGTTTTTCTTTCTCTTCATTTTGCGTTTCTATTCTTCTGAATTTTTCTACTTTTTTGTAATATCTTGTTCTTTTACTGTAATTTCAAGAGATATATGATCTACTTCTAATCTGTTTTCTATCTCTAACTTATTTTTTTACGCTTTTTTGTTTACAATGTCATAATCTGTTGTCGACGACTTATTCTGCTCAATAAATTTTTTTTTATGTAAATTTTTTCCTTTACTATTACTTTAAATCTACAAACTTCTATTCTTAATTATTTCAATTAATTTAGATTTTTCCTTGTTTAGTACTTTGTTTTTTTTTCTAATTTTTTTTTTTTTATTTTTGTCATTTGCATCCAAATCAAGTTTTCTTTTTTGTTGATTCTATTTTTTGTTTAATTAGTTTTTTATTTCTTTACTATATACTGTAATTATTTTTTATCTTTTTTTTAATATAATATTTTATCTATAGTCATTTGGTAGTTTATTATGCTTTTTTTCTGTTGGCGATTTTCCGCTATTTTTCTTTTTGTGGTTTTTTATATTATTCCAGATGGAATCTTTTGATAGCTTTTTTTAACTTCACTGTTTTCCTCTTTTTCCACTGATGTTTCTACCAATTCCATCATTTTTTTATTGTCACTCATTTTCTACTTTTATTTTTATCTGTTTTTATTGTCATTTTTCAAATCTTATTTATTTATACTCTTTCACTTTTGTAGAATATTTATGCCATTCTTGTCATTTTGTTTTATTTTGTATTTTTTTTTCTTTGATCAACTTTTTATTTTTAATATTTTCTTTCGATTTCTAGATTCTAATACCTCACTTTCACGTGTTTTTCTTCTTTTTTTTTAGTGTCTCACTTGACTTTCTAATAGTTTTTCGTAATTTTTGTAAATCTTCTCAACAAGTTTTAAATGTTTAAATCAGTTCTAAATTTTCATTACTTAATTAAACATATTTTAGATTATTATTTAGACACTAATAATTAGATTTAGTTCTCGAAAGCGCTTTGTCTTCTTGCTCATATTAAAACACTCCACTTCGAGAGAAATTTATAATTTCGGCTTGTACATTACTATCCTTCTCAATTAAAGGGTCAAAAGGTACGAAAAAATTAAATTTGAAAGAAATGGGTGAGGTCAGATCTGGTATGGCAAGTACCATTATCCAATTATATTTGAAAGAAATCTTGCAATCATACCTACACAGTGATTTAACGGTTAGACAAGCCGTTTTGAGAGTTATTCAGTTAGTATTGCAGCAGGGTTTGGTTCATCCTGTTCAGGTACAACAAAAAAACTAAAAATTTGGTTAAAAAAATATTTTCGTGGATGTTTTTCAGATAATTCCGTATTTAATTTGTATGAGTACAGATTGTGAAAAATCAGTCTCGCACAGTGCCGATAAAGAACTGCGTGAAATAAACAAAAAGTATCCAGATTTTATCCACACGAAGGCATCACTTGGCGTTACTTTATCCTACCAACTCCAGAAACTCCTACAGGTGAATGTGATTGTGCGAGGGTCACGTGATGGCGAACCTGGAGAATATCCTTCAGCTTTGAATGGTTATTTGTATACGATTTTACGCAATTCTAGACAACAAAGACGTGCTTTAGTCTTAAATATGTTGAAGCAGTTTGATGATCAAGAGGTAATTTTTTTTTTGTCTTTAATTTTGTTTTTGTATATTAAAATTTTTAGAACACAAGTTTATCAAAGATGTTATATTTAGCAGATAATTTGGCGTATTTTTCTTATGAAGTTTTTGACGAACCGTTTTTTATTATTCATCATATTGACGTTTTGATCTCAGTGTCTGGAGCGAATCTACTTCAGTTGTTTCGAGAGGTATAGTATTTTTATCAGAAATGAAGAATTTGAAGATTATTTATTACAGTATTATTTGTTTTATAATTTTTTTCTTTCCTTTTACTTAGTACTTTTTTTCCTATTCAAATTCTTTTCTTTTGTTACTTCACCCTCCGACAATCAATGTTTTTATTTCTCTCTCTTCTCTACATATTCTACTAGTTTTTTCTTCAACATTTTTTTTATTACATCTAAATCGTGTTATCTTTGTTTTTTTTCTTCACTTTTACTTAGTACTTTTTTATCTAGATTCATCTTTTTTTTAATTTACACTCTGACAATTAATGTTTCACTGTTTTTTTCTTATTTTTTTATTTTCTACGATTTTTCTCTCTAACAATAATCCTTTTTTTGTTTATTGACATACCGAAATTAAACTATCATTTCTTTTTTTTTCTAAACTACTGAGAAGCTTATTGTATATAAAATTTTTAGATTTGTTTTTCTGTTTTGTCTGTCATTTTTATTTCTTTGCTTTAGTTTTTCTTATTTTTTACTTTCTCTGTTTTTCAATTCCTGTGCAAATTTTGTTATTCTAATAGTATTACTATCTCTTTATGCACTTTTTTATTTTTTGTGTAGTTTTAGTTTTTTCTTAAATCGCACTGTTCTTCTTTCTGTTTCTACTTTTAATTTCTTCTTTAGTGTTTGTTTTTTTAACCTAAGCATTTATTTTATATAGTTATTATTATATTCTTTTATCTTTACACTTCTGCTTCACACAATTTTTTACCAAACTGTCAAAAATTATCACTTTTCTATTAAAATTCTCACAGAATTTGATTTCTTTCAACCTCCAGATACTTTCTAAAACTTTGTTGATTTTCTCACCACATTTTTTATTTGTTTTTGTGTTACATACTACTATTTAACTCTTTTACTTGCTCTATTTCCTATTCTACTTCCCATTTCTATTCTTCTTTTTTTTCTTTTTTTCTTTCTTTTTATCTACATTTACTTGATTTCTTGTATTTTACGTATTTTTTTATTACTTTTATTATCTTTTTATTCCACTCTTGCTTTTTCCTGCACTCACTAAATTTATCTGCAAACATCAGACATCAAATTTTTTTCTGCCTACAACTATTCTTTTTGCTTCACCTAAAACTGTATTTACATCTTCTAACTACGCTAAAAATAGCAGAACTTAGCAGACAACCTTGTCTTACACCTTTGTTTATTCAAAAAAATTACTTGTTTCTTTATCTATTTTTATTTAATTAATAATTTTTTTCTAAATTTTTCTTATCAACCTTCTTCTCTCTAAAATATTGACATAATTTTTCTCTCTTCTAGGGCGTGCAACCACTTTTTATTTGAAATTTTTTCTTTGCTTAGAACTTTCTTTTTAAACTTTAAAATTCCTTTTTCTATTTCTTCTTTCGATAGATCGTTTATTTCCTCTATAGGTACTTTATGTTTTGACTAGACACAACTGTTATTAGTACAATTTAAAACTTCTATAAAGTAGTTTTTTTTTGTTTTCGCTCATTTTGTTTTGGTCTTGACCTTTATCTCTTTTTTGTGTTCTTATTGGTAGAATTAGCTTTATTTTTCAATTTCTGTGAATAGCTTCTTTTTCCACAAGACCTTTACCTTTTTATAGAGCTTTTTTCTTATATTCTCTAGAGCATATAACTTGTAGAGCATTTTTTAACTGGAATTTCTTTCTAGTCTAGAGTTCTTCTTTTCTTTAACTTTAAAATTTGTTCTACATCTTTTTTTTTAAATCGTTTTTTTTTCTATAGGTGAACCTAGAATTTCTATAAAGAAGATTCTTCTATATCTTTTCTAATTTTGTCTTAGTTTTTATCTCTTTTTTAACTATCGGTAGATTTAAGCCGTCTTCTTCTTCTTCCCCGAAGGAGTGGACTGTATTCGCTACGGAATATATACAGCCAGGTTCGCACCTTATGGCGCCTTCTTGCGGATCGGGGAAGGTAGAGAGAAGAAGGCCATTACTTCAATTTTTGAAAAACTCTGTTCTACACTACATTTAGCTTTCCTCTTAGATTCTCTAAAGTAGTATGCACACCTCTTTATTTGGAATTTTGGCTTTGTCTGGAGCTTTCTTTTTTATTTTAAATTTTGTTTTTTTTCCTTCTCTTGGTATATTGTTTATTTCTTCTATAAATATTTTATTTTTTGACCAGATACAACTGTTATGAGAGGTAACACTCAGAACTTTTATAATGTGAATTCTTTTATATTTTCATTTATTTTGTCTCTTTGGTCTAATTAGCCCGTTTCTTGGTATTTCTATATTTTTTTTTACATTACATTTATTTTTTCTTTTAGATTTTTTAGAGCATACAACCACTGTTTATTTGAAACTTAGTCTTCTTTTGAGACTTTTTTCTTCACTAACTTTAAAACTTGTCTTTTTTTTTTTCATAGATCGCTTATTTTTTCTATTTTACTTTACTTTTTGCTTGTATTTTCTTGACTAAATTTTTACACTTTTTTCTCCATTTTTTGTCTATATTTTTAGATTTTTTCTTTATTTTACTTTGTTGTTACTTGACTTTTTTCTTTTTCTACCTTAAACTCAGCAATTTTTCTCTAGAGATTTTAATTTGCAATACTATAATCTATTCTAGTTTTTCTGTTTTGTTTAATATATCCTCATTCTTCTTTCTAATCGTCTTCTTTATTACCTTCTTAAATTTTTCAATCTTTTTTTAAATTTTTTCAATAAGTGTTGAGCGTTCTTTGTTTTCTAATCGATCTTTTTGCTCTATTTTTGCTCTTCTATTATATATCTTATATATCTAATTATATCTTCTATTCTTGCTCTTTTAACTCTAGTCTCGCATTAAAATTTTTTTCTATAACTAACTCTAATTATTCTATAGCTTCTATTTCTTATGTTTTCCAGTATTTGTATTGTTGTCTACTAAATTGTTAAAATTCTTCATTTTTCTTCGCTAATTTTTTTTTTTTTTTTATAGTATCTTTTTCTTTTGACACCTTTACCTCCACTTTTGTTTTTTTAATAACGTTCTGAATAACTCAAACTCGTCCGACATTTTTTTTCCTAATTTTTTGTTTTTTTGTTACTAAAAGTACATTCTTTTCGTTTTTTTTTTTGATTTTCTTTGCTTTGTTTAGGGTTTGATAATTCCTGACTCTCATAAGATGGATGTCGACAACAGTGATCAAAACGCTTTAGCGGATCTTATTGAAGATGACGATGACGAAAAGCTTTTGATTAGTAGATTACCAGAAGATACAAGAGAATTACAAGCTTGTCTTAGCAGAGCTCAGGGTTATCTACTTTTGCTTACATTGAGGCAACATTTGAAGAACATTTACGGTCTTAGCGATAGGTTTGTTACCACAACTGTCTCTTTGTTTTTATTCAAGACTGGTTTTATAGCAAAATACAGCTGTATTCTCCATCAGAAGCTGTGAAAGTTTACGAGAAACCTGTTTCGCGACGATCTAATGCCCTTTTTGATCCTAAAGGTACAATGAAAGAGTTAGAAGACGGAAACAGTGTCGAGGATTTGGATGAGGAAGGAAGAAAAGATCTCATTCGGCAGTATTTAGATTTGAGAGAAAAGTATCTCCAGTTGGGTTAGGTCATTTTTTACTAGACAGACTGTACACAAATCTTTGAATTTTGTGTACTAAAAATAATTTAACAGAATTTATACTTTTTTTTGTTCTTAGTTATTAAAATGTTTGATATTTAGCAACAATTACTTACTTATTTACCCTCTTATTAGTAGCGAAAAATTGCAATTACACCAAATTACCAACTACAGAGAACAATTTTATTCTTCTTTGATGAACCGCTCACTCTTCAATTGCTTTGGATTCTATACTAATTAATTAAGTGCCTGCTTAATGTCTCTTCTCGCTTATATAACTAAAAGTCCTTTCAGAATGGATCCGGATGTTTCACCATCTTTCTCCACTCGTACAAAGCGATGATTCATTCTTCTCGATTGGTTTAAACGCATGTCTACTAACAGTTTTGTAAAATTTTATTTTCGGCGCTAAATCTTTCTGGTATTTTCTCAAACTATTTACTCGAAACTTCTGTTCTTTTATTGTTATTTCGAAATGTTGGTGACAGTTTTAAGTATTTTACAAAAAATAGGTTAAACAACGAAGATATTGCACCAAAAACAAAGAAGAAGAGGCAAACTAATCCTTAAAAGAAGGAGGGACTAAACTGGAGTGAAGCAAAAAAGAAAGCAAAAAACAGGAAAAGGTGAGAAGGATCAGCATTTTATTTTCTATAAAATGTCATTTTCAAATTTTAGTAATTAATGTTTATGCTCTAGACGTAGTTTTTGCTTTTTTTAATTTAATCTTTGTTTTTCCTTATACTTTATATTGCCTTTCCTACTAAATATAGTTTACCTAATGTTTATTTTTTCTAATTGTTTCGAATCTCTTTAATCTTTGTTTTTTAAGGTTCTTCAGAATCTTTTTTTTTTGTTTTATTGTAAATTCGTGTATTTTTTTTAATCGCCGTTTTTTAAACACTTTTTTAAATATTTTTTTCAGTAAACGTCTTTTCACTTCTCTTAAAACCTTTGTGTTTGGTATCAATTGTTGTTTTTCAAATTTATTTTTTCTTAACGCTGTTGTTCTTTGCTCTTATCAAAATATATCTTACCCTTCCAAAAACTTTTGTTTTTCTACAATTTTTTTGCATTTTTAGAACTTTTTCTTCTTATTCTTCGTTTTCTTCTATTCAAAGAAAGTTCAGCTTCTTAAAAAAAAATTAACAAACATCATTTTCTACAGTCTTTCTGCTTCTTTTAACAAGGTTTCTCAAACTCTTTTAGAATTCCTCTTCTTTTTCTTCCAACTAACGTCTTTCATTTTTTTCGAGCATTTTGATTTTTTCTTTTTTGTAATTTTAACAATTTTCAATAATTTTTCTAGAGCATTTTTTGTTTTACTCCTAGTTTTTACATTCTGTTCTGTAAAAATTCTTCAAAAATTTTTTTATTTTTTTTTCTACCGAACATGTTTTCTAAATTCTTTTGCTTATTTAAACGCATTTTTTAAAATCTTCTCTAATTCTTCTAAGGATTTTTAGTTCTTTTTTTTCTTCTTCAAATTGAACTTATAATACCAGTCGTGAACCTAAATCAAGTTTCTTCTAACTTAAATAGTGAAGTTTAAATTTACAACAAAAAAATCAATAAATGTTATTAATACAAACGTAATAACCGCTTCGTTTTGCTAAATCGAACTTCTAAAAACGCAACTAAAATTTTTGTTTTCCAAATTTTTAGATTTCTAAATTCTACAATCAAAAGCGGTAAACTCTGAAATTACTTTTTTTAATTTTAACAGGTTTATACAGATAATATTTAAATAATTGTTTTAATTTAAAAAAATTGACTCTCTTAAAGAGATATTTAGCTTGAAGTTTTTAAGATATCAGAGTTTCAGATCTCTAAAGGCGGGGTCAACTTCCAGACAGGTGTCAATGGTCAGACACCATTAAATCTTTATTAACTCTTTCTACCTTTGGGAGTCGATTCTATTATGCTTTACAACTCTTTTACATTCGCTGTATTACAGATATAAAAGCCTCGTTAATATTGCGATTATATTTTTACAAAAAAATTTAATAAAACTTCCTTCTTAACTAACAATTTTATTTAAATCCTTGTTTATTTCCTTCACCTTGTCTTAAGATTTATGAGCCAACAGTCTTTGTATCGCTATTTTTTTCTCTGCAATATTATAAAGTGCATCAAGTAATAAAACTTCAATAACACTTTATTTCACTTCTAGAACCTTTTCTCAATTTTCCACAATTTATTTCCTGTTTTTTCCCTCATCATTAAATGCAAATTTCCACTTTTGTTCTTATTTTTATATTAAATTTTCCTCTCTAAACCTGAATATGTAGATAACTAATTTTTACCCAACTCTTATAATTTATGCAAATCTTTTATGTAGAACAGCTTAACTTAACCATAAATTAACTGGTAACAGTAGCGGAACTTCTAAAATCAATTTAAGAAGTAAAGCAGAAAATTGGTCAAACAGGTTTTGAAATAGCAAAAACAATTTTGAAAAATAGCTACTGTTAAAAAAAAGAGTTAAAAAAACTTTACAACAAAAATGTATTACAAAAAAGCTTGAAAGCGAGGATAAGAATAAGAAGGCTTACTTTTAGTAGAAGGAGAAGAGAAAACTGTGGCGGAACTACTAAAAAATTTTAAGAAGTAGAACAGAAAGATCTAAAACAGATTTTAAAATAGCAAAAAACAATTTTAAAAAACAACTACTGTTAATGTTAAATATGTTACAAAAAAGCATTAAAACGACAATAAGAAAGAGAAGATAAATTAGAAGAACCACGTATAGAAGAAGAAGAAAAAATAAAAAACCTTTTAAAGACGTTTAAAAAAGAAAAAGTATTTAAGAAAGAATGTTATGTAGAAACAGAATAAAAGTATTTTTTGACGTTTGTAAGAAGATAAAAAGCTTTAAAAAGCAAAGAAATATTTACAAAAACAGTAGAAACTTTTTTAATTCTACAAAAGCAAACACAGTATCAATTATACATTTTAGAAACGGCAATCGGTAAAAAAAGAAAAGTCAAAACAATTCTGGAAGTTAAAAAATCAAATTTAATACAAAAATAAGAAAGCTACTATACATTTGAAAGAGCTGTAAAAGATTTTAAGAAAACAAAAGTAAATTCTAGAAATCATAGACAACAAAGTTTTAGAAACAATAAGTTTTAGAAACAATAAATAAAGAGCACAATCAAATTTTAAAAAAAGGTAGAAAAGGTTCACAAAAAGCATATTAATGAAATAAAATCTAAAAAAGATTATAAAATAACACAAAACTATTTTGGAAGAGCTTGTAAAACTCCAATTAAAGAAAAGAAGTGTTGAAAAAAAACTTCAAAACAAAAATATATTATAAAAAAAGCTTAAAAAACGACGATAAAAAAAAGAATTAGAAGAGTCATTTGGTAGAAGAAAAAGAAAAAACAAAAAAAAATAAAGACGTTTGAAGAAGAAGAAATATTTAAGAAAGAATGTTTTACAGAAACAGAAGAAATGTTTTTTTGAAAACGTATAAGACGTTTCTAAAAAAAAGAATAAAAGAAAATTTTAAAAAGTAATGAAATATTTTCAAAAACCGACAAAACGTCTTCAATTCTACAAAAGCAAAAACAGTATCAATTATATATTTTAGAAACGGCAATCGGTGAAAATATGTCACAACAACTTTAGAAGAAGTTGGAAAAGAAATTAGAAAAGAAAATATACTTTTAAAAAAGCAATAAAGGATTTTGAGAAAACAAAAGAAAATTCTAGAAAAGCATAGACAACAAAGTTTGAGGAACAACGATTGGTACAAAAAGCAAAGAGCGAAATAAAATTTAAAAAAAAAGTAGAAAAGGTTTACAGAAAGTATATTGAAAAACAAAAACAATAAATTTTTAATAAGATTATAACATAAATAAGATCTAAGAAAAATTTTAAAATAACAAAAAACGATTTTGGAAGAGCATGTAAAACAACCCCTATTAAAGAAGAGTTAAAAAAGACTTTAAAACAAAAATATATTATGAAAAAAACTTAAATGCTACGATAAGAAAGAGATGAAGAATTACAAGAGCTACGTTAAAAAGAAAAAAAATGTTTTAAAAAACCTTTGAAAAACGTTTGAAAAGTCTTTAAGAAAGAAGGTTTCGTAGAACAGAATAAAAGTATTTTAAAAAAAGTAAAAAACGTTTGTGAAAAGAAAAAGAATAAAAGAAAGTCTTAAAATAACTTTTTTATTTCTACAAAAGCAAAAATAATATCAATTATATATTTTAGAAACGGCAATCGGTAAAAAAACAAAAGTTACAATAATTCTAAAAGAAGTTAAAGATTCTAAAAGAACCAAAAATGTCTCTAAAAAATTTGAAAACAACGACTGAAAAAAAATACTTTTAGTAAGCTAAATTTAGTAAAAGAAAGCAAAATAAAAAATGTGTGAAAAATAAAGATACAATTTAGAAGAAAAAAAATTGTGAAGCGACAATTAGACAAAAATATAAAAAGTAGAAACAAAGTGAAAAACGTTTGAGAAGTTGAAGAACGTTGTTCAAAAACAAAAAATAAAAATTATTAAAAATGCATTAGAAAAACATAAAGAAAAACGACAATTTGTGAAAAAAATACTAAACAAATAAATCTAAAAAAGTTAAAAGATAATAATAATAATAATATTTATTGATGTGAGGAAACCAAGAAGGTATACATAAGTCAGAAATAGGAAATAAAATAAAAATACAAAATATCAATTACAAAAGCTGAGAGAAGTCACAATTAAAATCATCATAGGAATACAAGCACATAGAAATAAGAACACACTTTAATTTTTTTCTAAAAATGGTTAGAGGCAAATTTGTGAAACTGATGAGCAAATAGTTAAAAGAATTATGCAGAAGTATCTTGTACCAGTTTGAGTTCTGGATAATCTTATAGATGCGGGAAGAATATTTTCCTTACCGCGCGTGTTATGATCTGTGTCTATCACTCTATCCAGATATTGCGAAAAGTCACTGATATTCTTTTGAACGTAAACCAAGCAATGATATACAAAAAGTGATGGGAAAGTTAATATTTTATTATTGATAAAGCATTCACGACAGTCCGCACGCTATTGAAGTCCAAATATCACTCGAATGGCCCTACGTTGTAATGAAAATATTCTGTGACGACACGAGGAGTGTCCCCACACAAGAATACCATAAGACATTACAGACTGAAACCAACCAAAGTATGCTGATACTAGACACTTGATAGACACACATGTTGAAAACTGACGCAATAAAAAAACATTCTTACAAAGTTTGTTAGCCAGTGTCTCCCCTTGAACTTTAAATAGAAGTTTATTGTCAATATCAATGCCCAGATACTTAGCACTTGATGCATATTCAGACGGTAAGTTGCTGTTTTTAAGTGTAAAAACTAAGTTGGCAGTTTTTGTGTCATTTAGGCTTAGCTGGTTACAGCACAACCACTCAAAAGTTTTTGACTGCGCCTCACTGTTTAAATCTATAACATCAGATAAATTAGCACCTTGATTGATAATTGTTGTATCATCTGCATACAATATAATCTGGTTTTCTTTAAGGTGAGCCGGAAGATCATTAATAAAAATTAGAAATAACAGGGGACCGTGAATGGACCCCTGAGGAACACCATATATTACAGGAAGAAAACTGGAGGTCTTATCATTGATTTTGATTGGTTGTACTCTATTTTTAAGGTAGGAAGAAAGGAGTCTACAGCTTACAGGATGTAAATTATAAGTGTATAGTTTACGAAGCAAAATAGTATGAGACACGCAATCAAAAGCCTTTGAGAGGTCTAAAAAAGAAGCAGCGGCATAATTTTTGTTATCAAAGCAATCACATATTTCATCTACCAAATTTAGCATTGCATGAGTTGTGCTGCGACCTGATCTAAAACCATATTGTTTCAAGCTGAACAGTAGATTTTCTTCAAAATAGTTACATAACTGAATTGACAATACTTTTTCTAATACTTTGGAAAATACAGGTAAGAGCGATATTGGACGATAATTTTCGGCGGCATTTAGATTACCTTTTTTGAAAAGCGGAACGACAATTTTTTAAGCAGTCTGGAAACACAGGCTTCCTGATACATGCATTTATTAAAATCGTAAGTGGACTAATGACTTTATCAATAATGCCCTTCAGTATTTCAACGCTTAGACCAAAAACATCACGAGATCTGCCATTTCCTAGACCCGTAATAACATCACGCACTTGAATACAAGATACTTCGCTGAAACAAAAATATTTACTATCACATTTAAAATTACTATCACAGTTTTTACACATTAAAAAAATAGGATCATATGAGGTATTTTATTTACAATATTTTCGGGTATACTAATAAAATATTGATTAAAATCACCGGGGGTTATATCACTATTTGTGACATTTTGTTTCTTTTTAGAATTTATAATAGACCACATCGTTTTTGCAGAATTTTTGGAACAGTTGATGAGATTGTCATTGGCTGCAATTTTGGCATCCATTATAGCTTTACGATATAAATTACGCAGTGAGTTACGCGCTAATCTAATCTCCTCACTGTGCGTTTTTATAAAAAGTACATTTAAATGTTGGAGTCTTTCTCTCATAATTCTCAGCTTAGGCGTAAACCAATGAACAGGTTTAAATCTATTAGTGCTGATAGTTTTGGTTGGAAAAGCAATGTTAACATAATGTACAACAGTGTTAATAAAATTTAAAAAAGCAGATTCTAAATCCTGTTCATGATTTTTAATTACATAGTTCCAATCGACTAAATAGACAAAAATTAAAAAGTAGAAACAGAAAAAGATTTGTGAAAAAAATACTAAACAAATAAATTTAAAAAGAATTAAAAGATATTCACTCAGAGAAGGAAAAGAACGAGAAAACGGAAATTAGAAAGGAACTAAGATTTAAAAACAACTAAAAAAATTTTTGGAAATTTTTTAAAAGAAAAAAAGATAAGAAGTGAAAAAAAGATAAGTTGTGGTACAAAAAACAAAAAAAAAATAACAAAAAAATAAATTTTATGTAATAAAACTAATTGAGATTTTAGAAAAACAAAAAAATGATTTTTTTGTATATTCTAACTTTCTTAGTTCTTCTATAATTTTGTGTTTAGTTTATAGTTTTTGAAAATTACATTTTTGGTTGAGTATAGTCTTATTTTAACGATTTTATAATCACTTGAAAGGCAGTTAGTTTCAGAAAATGTCTGCTTTATTAATCAAATATTTGCAAAATAAAGACATTAAAATAAAAGATTTTTTTATCTTTACAAAAGCTTAGGTCAAAAAAATTTTTTTTCAGCAATAAATTGTTTCAATTATCTCTTTCTTTCTAGAGATGTCTTAATTTTTTTATAAAAACTGATTTTTTTAATTAATTGCAAAATAAAATAATCCTCTTATCGGAAAACATTCAAGTAGCCTTCGTTTTCTCGTAAATTTCAGACCAATTTAGCATCATTTTATATTAAACAAGAAGCAATCCTGCAATAAACCAAATCCTGCATCTAACCGTCCGTCTCCGTTCCCAAACCGTCCATAACTCTCCCACTTCCAAGCAATGCAAATGAAAATTTTCAATGAAATTTTCCTGATAAACATAACTCTGGCAGCATGTTGAGTAACGCTTGCGCACCCTGCAGCCGTCCACAACCCTCGGGATGCTCCTTTATTTCTGATTCACGTTCTGTTCGAGTCGCAGGAAAAAGCTCTGTCTTGTCGCGAAGTTCCGTGACTTTTCAGTGATGTGAACAGTAATGTGGAAAATGACTCTTTACCAGTGCTTTCTCTTCTTCTTCCTGATACTTAAAGGTACAAAAAATTTCCTAATTTTTAATTAATGGAACGCTTAATCAGTTTATTATATGACTTGACAGGGAGAAAGTGTAAAACTTCATTATTCTGAGCACCAAATTTGGGTTAATTATCTCTAAATTTGCTTTCGGGATGTGCTTTACAAATTATTAATTAACTTTCAAGTTTCACGTTTTTTTTTAAACTATTTTTAATTAACAATTTCTTAATTAAGTAATTAATTTAAGCATCTGGCTTTTTTCAAAAATAAAACTTTATTAGTGTTAACACCAAATTTAGGTTAATTATAACGATCAAACCCGGCCTACTTTATAATGTAAATATTTTTTTTGGGTTAATTTCCACACTAATTTTTTAAGCCTTTTATTGTCCGGTAATTATAATAGCCCCCAATTATCATTGTTCTTTTTCACCTCATTGCCCCCCTACTAAAAAAATATTTTATTGCTTATACAGTATGTTCCTGGATCGACTTTAAAAGAGAAAAAAAAATAATTATTTGATTTCTCTGAAAATTTTACTCTTCTTGATCTGCTCTGCTTGTTTTCAAATCCTCAAAACACAAATTACTTTTTATTTAAATAACTCCAGAAGGACGATTTTATTGAAAAATACTGCCAACAGAACTACAAATAAAATCTTCGCTAATTTGAACAGTATTTATGCTATAATGTTGACTTTACAGCAGAGAATTTATCTAAATTAATGTTACAAAACTGGCGAAGAGTGCTACCGAGTTGTTATCAGAAAATTCAACTAAAAATAATCGGAAATTACCTTTTTAAATTCCGGTGGAAAAAACTTGGTGACTAAATTTATTAAAGCGGGTTTGATTGTAAACATTAGGAAGTCAAAGAATGTTTAATAAAGACGATGCTGCTTCAGTTCTTGCCGTTCATTCAGCAAGAGAAACTTTAAGCTTGTCTTTAAGAAGGGAAGCAATACAAACTGGGATAAGTAAATCTCATTTACAACGAATCTTCAAAGAGAACAAAATGTTGTTATTTAAACCGCAATTTAGACAAACTTCTGAAAATGGTGATGAAGCCAAACGTCTGGATTTTTGTTTAGAAGTGGCCTACAAAATTTTCGAAAATTGGAATTTTCATAAACGGATTATAATCTGCGATGAATCAATCTGTTTAACTAACAGAGTTGTTTTATTTTAACATTGCCGTTACTGGAGTGAGACGAATCCAAACTTCAGGAATTTTTATCACAGACAATATTTAAAAAAAGTTAATGTGTGGTGTGCGGTTTAGAATGTAGCATTATTGGCTCATATTTTTTTGATCAAAATTTAAACCGTCAAAATTCATATTTGGAAATGTAATTTTATTTACCTAATAAATTGTATGAATTGCCGGTTAACTGCCGGATAGAAATGTTTTTCCAGCACAATGAGTGCCCTGCTCATTATGCCGGCATTGTTCGTCAGTGGCTCAATACAGAGTTTTATAATAACTGGATAGGGAGAGATAATAGCACTTTATGGCTACCAAAAAGTCTTGATCTTACAATAATAGACTTTTATCTAGGGGATCGTTTAATCGTTTTTTGAATTTAATTTGAATATTTTCCAGCAATAAAATATTTTTTTTTTGAATCGTTTGACTTAAATAAAAAATAATTTGTGTTTTGGAATTTTGAAAACAACCAGGGCAAATCACTGAAAGAGTAGAATTTTCTGAAAGATCAAAATTAAGAAATTTTTTCTTATTTTAAAAACGATCCAGAGACATACTATATAAAGCCAGGAAGACTTAGTATTTGTAACAGTTTAAAAAATCGATTTTTGCGCGAAAATTTTGCAGGTGTTAATGCAATTCTTCTTGGAGTATTTCTGTCCGACTCTCTCTCGAAATAATTTATATGATCCCAGATGTTCACACAAGACAACGCTGCTTGCTCTAAAAATATTGGACGCACTTCGGTACATTAATTCTTTTCACGCCCTATAAATACACGCACAGGATTGAGCGTTTAATAAAAATGCTTTCGGCCAATGGGACAGTCGCAATTTTATGAACTTTTTAGAAAAATTTATTTGAACAGATTTTACCGCAAATTGCTGAAAACAAATTTCAGAAAAGAGATATTCTGTGATGAGCTTTTTGTTCTATAATAAATAAAATAAAAACAGTTTTTTAATTATATAGTGCGTCCGAATAAAATAAAAACAGGACGTAGTTGAACATGTCACTTACGTTGCACTGGTGGTCTGCTCTTGCTATACGAAAATAGGTACTCTTCAATAACATTGTGAGAGCTAACAACTGATATTGTGACATATGGTGACATATGTTAAGCTAGGACTTACGTCTTCAAACTCGTAGCTTATTATGACACTGTCACGAACTATACCTGATTAATAACACAGAACTATTTACTTTCTGAGTCAATCATTTGCAAATGTCGATATTTTTATCTCTAATAGTTTAGACTTGAGATTTGTTTAGATAGTTAAACTGTGGTCTCTATTATACAATTTTTGTAGCTTGGACCGTTTGCACATTATCTTAAAATATACAAAAACTGAAGTAGTGTCTTATTAATTTTAAATGTTAAATATATTATAATCATGTGGTTTTATGTCTATAATTGTTTATAATTATTCCTTCTCTGTTAACGGGATAAGGACTGTTCAAAGAATTGGATTTTTGCCGACGTTTCGCTCTTTATTGGTTAAGAGCTTCTTCAGTACTGTACAAAAGTCAATAAAGCTAGCTTTTTAAGAAGATAAATTTTGTTCAAATTAAATCAATTTTTTTAAATATTATCTGTAAAAACTTGTAAAAATATTTTTTTAATAACTACGTTTTTGAGAGGGTTTATCAGCTTTACCTAGAAACACTAATAAACGTGAAAAATTTGGAAAACAGAGAATTTTATTAAATTTTTACTAGAAGTTCGACTTAGTTAAACAAAGCGATTACTACGTGCGAATTAACAACATTTATTGATTTTTTTATTGTTAATTAAAAGTGCGCTCCTTAAAACAGAAGAAACTTGATTTGGATCTACGTCAGATTGGTATTTGAAATCAAATTAGAAGAAAAATCAAGAATACTTCTAGAAGATTTTAAAAAAATTCGTTTGAAGAAGCGGTAGAAATTATACAGCAATATTTGGTAGAAAAAAAATAAAAGAAAGTTTTAGATGAATTTAAGTCTACATTAGACTGATATCAAGAGTCAAATTTGAAGAAAAAAAAGAAGACTTATAAATACTTCTAAAAAAATTAAAAAAGCGGTTGAAACAGCAGAAAGATTTAAGAAGCAATGTTTGGTACAAAAAAAATTAAAAGAAAATTTTAGAAGAAGTAAAAACGTTTGTTGAATAAAAAACAATAAAAGAAAGTTTTGAAATGGCAAAAAATACTTTCTAAATACAGAAAATTTTTTCAACTTTATAAGAGCATAAACAGCAATATATTTTAAACGATTTTAATTGATAAAAATTGAAGAATTTCAACAATTTTAGAAGGTGTTAAAAACAAAAGTGAATACAAGAATAAGAAGACTTCTACACTTTTAAAATAGAAATATAAAAGTTTTGAAAAAACAAAAAAAAATTTGGTAGAGAAAATGAAAAACTTAAAGAAAATAAGAAGAGAGAAAATAAAAAAAAAATAAAATTTTAAAAAAAGTGAAAGACGTTACAGCGAAAAGAATGTTAAAAAGTATAATAAATAAGTTGCAGTAAGATTGAAACAGAAAGAAGGTCTAATAAGAAAGATTCTAAATTAACCAAAAACAATTTTGGGTGAGCTTGTAAAACAACTACTGTTTCTTATTAATTTCGAAAGCTAAATATATTACGATCATGTGGTTTTACGTCTCTAATTGTTTATAATTATTCCTTTTCTGTTAACGGGATAAGAACTGTTTAAAGAATTAGATTTTTGCCGACGTTTTGCTCTTTATTAGTTAAGAGCTTCTTCAGGACTGTACAAAAGTCAATAAAACTAGCTTTTATTGACTTTTGTATAGCCCTGAAGAAGCTCTTAACCAATAAAGAACGATACGTCGGCAAAAATCTAATTCTTTGAACAGTCCTTATTCCGTTAACAGAAAAGGAATAGCTAAATATACTTTTTACTAGTTTTTTTTACTAGTTTAAATATTTTACTAACTTTATAAGCTAAAAACAATTCTGATTAATTTTTTGATAAATAAATACTAAACTGAGACTTTTCGAAAGTTAGAAACAAAAATTTTCTAATTTTAGAAGCTAATTTTGACCAATTTATAAATCAAAAAACATATTTTTAATCGAATGTTAATGTTTGAAAACTATATTTTACTAATTCTAAAAGCCAGAAAAAGTTTTTGCTAATTTTTACATTAATAAATACTAAAGTAATTGTTTTTTAAATAGTATGACTTAGAAGCAATTATTACTAATTTTAGAATTCAGAGCCGTAATTTTACTAATTTTAAAATTAGGAAATAATGTCACTTCTCTACTTTCAATTAAATCAATATAAATGTCATTTGTAATTTTAGAAACCGGAGACAATTTACTAATTTTGAAGTTTAGACAAGTAATTTTATTAATTTGAGAAGCTAGATACGATACATTTAATTAGTTTTTAAATCAATAAACCAAAGCTATCATTGTTTTAGTAAATTTAGTAGTAGGAAAGGACATTTTACTACTTTTAAAATGCACACATCTTTTACAAATTTTTCTATTATTTAGAGTCAGATGTGTTTTTTAATAATTCTATAAGCCAATGATCATATTTTTTACTATTTTTTAACAAAAACAAAACAAAGTTACTAAAATTTTTTCAATATTGGGAACCGGAGGAGTTTAGTAATTTTGAAATTTGCTAATTTTAGAACCTACAATAGTATATTAAGTATGGAGAACGGTAAGGAATGCTTACCGTTCGAAGACAATTGTTTGGAGGAGCAGCGAAGCGACGACTCCAATTATTGTCTGAGAACGGTAATCCTTAACGTTCGACATGCTTATAAAATTTTTTGCGCGATTGGAGTTTTTGGAATAATAATAATAATAATTTATATCAATACATTTGTGATAATCGGAAAGATTGAAACTGAAAACTTTGGGTGGCTGTTCCATAGTTGCTATGGCTTTGATCCAAACAAGTAAAATTGTCTTTTTGATACAATTATTCCTGCATAGTTCTGTTTTGTGGATCCGTTTTCGAAGCAAATATGAGCGATAGTAATGATCTACCGGATGATTTAGAAGACGCTTGGCAAGAAGGGTGTTCGGCAATAATTGCAGAAAAATCTAAAGCTCGATATGAACAGACATACAAGTTGTTTAAGAAATGGCGTGAAGCAAAAAAGATTTCTGTAAATGAAAAGAGCTTATTAGCGTATTTTGTGGTGAGAAGTGGATACTTGAAGGCCCCAGGCAGTTTATGGCCGGAGTATCCTATGCTGAAGAGTACAATCTTTCTCCATGATGCTATCGATATTTCTAAGTTTGCTACATTAATTGCTTATCTTAAGAGAAAAAATATTGGATATCGGCATAAGAAGGCTAAAATTTTTACCAAAGAAGACATGGAAAAATTCTTGAATGAAGCACAAGACGAACAATTTTTTATTCAAAAGGTATGTTGTAGATGATGAGGTTGTACATCTGAGTTTTAAGGAAACAATATATTTGCAGGTAGCAATGATATTGGGAGTATCGGGCGCTTGTAGACGAGAGGAATTGTACAATATTAAAATGAGTGACATAGAAGAACGTGAAGAAATGTTTATAGTAAATATTCCAAATACAAAAACAAATATTCAACGAACGTTCACAGTTATTAATAAAGAAAATGAAGCAGTTCATTATTTGGAAATACTTCGAAAATACATAAGAATTCGACCAAGCAACCCAACGTTAGATCATTTATTTCTGAACTATGGAAATTGCAAATGCACTAGGCAAGTCACAGGAAAAGGCACAATTGGAGGCTGGCCGTCAAAAATTGCAAAGTATTTAAAGTTGCAAGCCCCTGAAGGTTTTACTGGACACTCGTTTCGACGCACATCGGCTACACTTTTGGCAAATAACGGAGTTGATGTGTTGGGACTAAAAAGACATGGTGGGTGGCGTTCATCAACGGTGGCCGAGAGTTACGTGGAAGATTCCCTCCAAAACAAAATTGAATTTGCTCATAAAATTTTACACAGCGATGTTGGTGGACTATTACAACAACCTGGGACTTCTACGTCGGAAAGTTTGTCTATTAACACTAGAAACTCAAATGCGAGTGGTATTACTACTATTAATTATAATAATTGTACATTTAATTTTAATAAATAAATCGCAAAATTGTTTTTTTTTTAGATTTAATTGCTTACCGTTCACTGAACAGTAAGTGAATTACTTACCGTTTTGTTACACGTAGCAACCAGTAACAGCAACCTACCGTCGTGGAAACAGGCACAGTAAACTGATAAAAACAACCAATCGCGCAAAAAGTTTTTTTAATATCAATTTTTAAATCAACAAACAAATGCGATATTGTTTTAGTAATTTTAGTAACCGGAAGCAATATTTTACTGATTTTAAAATTAATTAATAACAAAGTGACAATTTTCTAACACATGTGGCGCTAGAAATCTCAATTTACTAAATTTATAAGCTAAAATTATTATTTTTATTTTAAATAAAGCAACAATAAATCAGAAATAATGAATAAATAATATCACATTTTTAATATGAGAGAAAACACTATCTCCTCAGTCGGGATTCGAACTTGGGTCTACCGATTACCGGTCGGCCGCTCTTTCAACTGAGCTGCCGAGGAGACCACAGGTTCTCGCTTTGCATTATCAATTTTTTAATTGCAGATGTAAATGATATTATTAATGACTCTAAAGCTGGTCACTGCTGAATTGTAATAGTTAATTAGTAATTTTTTAACGCCTTTAACGCAAGTAATATGTTATTTAACATCAGAAATAATGAATGAATAATATCACATTTTTAATATGTGACAAAAAACTATCTCCTCAGCCGGGATTCAATTCAACCGGGCTTCGAATCCCGAATCCCGGCTGAGGAGATAGTTTTCTCTCTCATATTAAAAATGCGATATTATTCATTCATTATTTCTGATGTTAGGTAACATATCAGTTGCCTTAAAGGCGTTAAAAAATTACTAATTAATTATAATAAATATTACACTATTTCTGTAATCGGTAGACAATATATTATTAATTTCAGAAGCCAAAAGCGATTTTTTGTGTCAATTTTAATATTAGTTAAAACAGAAGCAACATTTTATTAATTTTAAAAACTGGAGACAATTTTTTATTAATTTTCTAGAACTAGAAGCAATATCTTCAAATTTTTACATTTTAAAGCAATATTTTAGTAATTTGAGAGTTGATAAAATCAACAATTTTGCTACTTTTAGAAACCAAAAGCGACATTTTCCGCTTTTACATAACAACAGTAAATATTTAAATAATTTTGAAAGTTAAAGAGGTTACTTTGCAAATTTTAGAAACTACACAGAATATTTAGTTTTAATTTTTATATCAATAAAAATAAGAGCAAAGTTGTTTTACTAATTTTAGAAGACAGGAAATTAATTACTTTAAACTATAAAATATCTGATATTTTACTAATTTTAATATTACTCAATACCAATAGTGCTTCAAGAAAAATATAAAAAAATATAAAAATTGTGGTAATGTCTTTAGCTTGTCAGTTATTCCTGATTTTGATCACATTTTAGAAGAAAGAGACTTTTGCCCTAAAAATAAAAATTTTTTGGTCATCTCGTTTTAAAATGCAGGTGTGTCGGGCTGCAAAATTTGATTAACTTGTTAAAAATCGTGTTTAAAAACAACTTTATTACTCTCAAATTTTGAAATTTAGAAACACAAAAAATGTTTTTAGGCTAGCTGCTTTTAGCTATTCGTTAAAAATGAGTTGTTTAAAACAACTTTGTAAGCTTTTCACATTGCTTTCTCTCAAAAAATAAACGAATTACCTTTCACAGAGTCCTTGCTTTGTCTTTTTTCCGGTTTATTTTAATTATATCACATTTCCTAGCATTTCAATTACGCTTGAATTTTAACAAGTTTGCAATTAATTAGAAAAGTTTTCTCGAAATCAAGCATTTATCCTTTGCTTTTCTAAACCGCTGTTTCTAGTGTGACTAATTATTATTGGCAAGTAAAGCGTAAACTCGTAGTTCTCTTCTCTAAACTCCATTTACTCTTAGCTGTATTTGACCACAACAAGTTTTATATAAACAACGTCAAATACAACAACACAAAACCATCAAATAAATTTCCTTAATGTAACAATGAAATGTTTTATTGTTTCGTTTTTACAGTTTGTTTTGACTAGAACCTACCAATTAAACAAGGACAAGATGTAAGCATATGTCAGAGTCGGAATAATTTGTTAAGAGATTACAAGAAGATTTTCTGTTTCAGAGAAAATTCATTCGACGATATTTTCTCAACGAATGCACTGAAATGGCTGCACAGACTGCTTTTATTCGTAATAAACTGTAATGGCTGACCTTTCAGACAGAAGCGGCGATACTTTCAGTTGATTTTCCATTGCCAACGCAAAATTACGCTTTGTGCCAGCTTTCAAAGACCGATTTTTTAGCTCAAAAACTAGTCAAAATATTTTTCTCTGATTCAAGACTAAGCTTGAAGCTTAGTTAGCTGAAAATAATAAATTTATTAAGATGATCCTAGTTATCACGGCTATAAACATTCGAGTCTTCATAAATGTTTCTCGAAGGGTTTTAGGGATGGGTTTCACAGACAATTAAGTGGCTGGAAGCTGTTAGCTTGAATAAATAAATGAGTTTCAAATAATTTACGAGAAAATTTTAGGAGAAGCTTTAGTTTAAATTGTGTTGACAAAAACAAGGAAGATTATCAGAAGTACACAGCAATGTAATGAAATATCTAATTACGCTTTGTACGAGGAATAAAAGTGATTAAATGTCAGATGAAATCAAGAAACAAAAAAAGCACTAAATTACGAGAAGAATATAATAAGAAAACTGCTAAGAACATTGAAAGCTAATTTAATTATTTTATTCTTAAACTGGCTACAAATACCTCTCAACCTCTCAAAAAAAAATTAGGATAAAGAAAACAAACCGAAATTCTTCTTAAGAAACTTGTTTCTGCAGTGCAAAGCAAACTACTCCGGTTATTTTTACTCGGTTTGCGGATTAATCCGCTATTTAGCGACGGATTCTAAACTCTCAATTAGTCTTAATCTTTTTTCGAATAATTATGTTTTGCACGATATTAGGATAAAAATATAATAAAAGAATCTGATAGAAACTTTAGAAATCCTAAAAAATCTAGTGTACAAGTACTAACAAGTTGCTAAATATCTTTAAAAATCTTTTACAAACTTACAAAATGTCAGAAATATAATAAAATTTTTTAGCAATTCTAAGAAATCTGGTGTACAATCACTAAGAAATTAGTAAAAATCTAAGGAAATTTTAAGAAAATTTTAAAAATCTGATAGAAATTTTAGAAATTCTATGAAATCTAGCGTACAAGTACTAAAAAATTATTAAAAATTTTTAGAAATTGTATAAAATTTTAAAAAATTTGACAAAAAAATTTAAGGATCCTAAGAAATTTAGTGTACGAATACAAGGATATTGCTAAGAATTTTTAAAAATCTTATAAAATCTCAAAATTTTTTAGAAATCTGATAGAAATCTTTAGGAATCTTGAGAAATCTACACTCGACCGCAAAATTAACCGGATACTAAGTTTTTTAGAAAAATTTCAGTAATGAAAATTTTAATCAAAATAATTTTAATTGAAAATGTGCAATGATAAACATTTAAATTGAAATTAAGATAATTTTGACTAATAATGTTCAAAAATAAATATTTATTTACAAATTAAACAAAAATTTGATTTCAAGTAACAAAACAAAGCAAAACAAAATTAAGAAAACTGCAAAAAAATGGTTTCAGTAGCGAGTATTTCTTCCTCGCGCTTGAATTACAGCTGTCATTCGTTGAGGCATACTTGCAATCAAGTCTGAAATCTCATTTTAGGCAATTAGCTCCCACTCATTCAGCAACGCCTGTTCCAGCTCAACTGTTGTATGAAACTCGCTGTAGTTCTGCCTAATCCTTTTTCCCAGGTTGCCCCATATGTGCTCAATGGGGTTTAGGTCAGGGCTCATAGGTGGTCACCTTAGCACCTGAACATTAACGTCGTAATCTGGGCTGTGTGAGGGCGCGCATTGTCGTGCATTAAGAGAAATTCTTCCCATACAGATGGAGCAAAAGAAACCACATGCTCTTGTAAACACTCCCTAATGTACCAGTCAGCGTTAATGCTACCTCTCCGCACCGTTACAAAAGCTGTATGTGCCTCCAAAGAAATCCCTCCCCATACCATTACACCTTCACCACCAAATGCTACTCTAGGCGGATAACAACACTGGGCATACCGTTCCCCCAGGTGTCCAAATACTCGTTGACGACGATCAGGTAAATACCTAGTGAAACACGACTCATCCGTAAAGAGAACGGAGCCCCATTCGTCCATATTCCAATCAACATAATTTCACGCAAATTCCAATCGCTGTCTGCGATGCTCTGCGTTTAACTTAGGGCCAGTAGCAGGTGAATGTGATGTCAAATTGTTTTCCTTCAAACTTCATAAAACAGTATCAGCAGAAATCATGGTCCCATGAACATCCGCCAGTCTCCTGGCCAAAGCTGGAGTAGGAAGAGTCCGTTCTCGCAGCATTTATAATCGAAGAAATCGGTCTTCCACTTCATTTGTTACTCGTTTTCTGCCTTGTCTAGGTCTTTTGAAATAGGAATCAGTTGCCCTGAACTTTTGTATCGCATCGGATACCGTGCGTTTAGAAAAGCCAAACACATTTGCAATAAATCGTATGTTGCGTCCATCATTATGTAAAGCAACAGTCTGGGCAGCTTCTTCGGGACTCAGTACAATACGAAACGCTTCTACCACAAATCTTTTCCCCAAAAAGCCAAATTAAACCAGAACCAGTTATCGACACAAATTTGACAGACGTGTAAAACAAACAAAACCATTCTGATTGAAAGCCGCCTAAGAAAATAGGTATACTAAATGGAAAAGATATATGAAACCGACTTATGCAGGAATTTATTAGTAGCCAGCCTCTTTATGACAGACCCAAGTAAACACTAAGCTGGTTACGGTCAACTACAAAAGACCCACCGATCGAAGGTAAATTTTACAACTGGGCCGGACTTGAAATATTTTAAGTTAAATTTTCGGTTAAATTAGAATTGAAATAAAAACGCAAACATGCAGAATCAAATATTTTTTAATAGTCATAAAGTAATTAGGATTTGTAAAACAGTGAAACCATACATTTATTTTGAAATTAATTTACAAAAAAAAATTATTTATATTACAAATATTTGTATCTATTTACACACTAAATATATTGATATTAAATATAAAATAAAATACACATTTACAATAAAAATTAAAAAACAGAATTTCGTAAAAAATTTAAACTGCTTAAAACTACACAAAAATAAAAACGTAAAACATTATGACGCACACTCTTTTCACAGATTTATCACTTATTGTTAATCATTGTCACTATCACTATCATTTTCTAGCTCGATTATTAGGTCTTTAACATTCTTTTTTCGGTATTCGTCTTCAATATTCACCACGTGCTGCACAGAATTCTTCCAGGCTTCCGCAGTAATTGACTTAAATGTTTCTCTAATTAAATTTAATGTTGCATTGCTAAATTTTTGTCCAGTATTTTGCCTCCTTAATTTTTCTTTAAATTGGCCCCATATCATCTCAATCGGGTTGAAAACACAATGATAGAGCGGTAACCGCAGAACAATTAAGTCATATTCAGACGCAACCTGAACTATTTTGTAATTTTTTTTGTAACTTTTTGTTCGAACTACTTGTAATAATTCATTTTTGGTGTACGTCTCTTCAAAGAACAAATCTTTCTTAATTAAAAACTCTTGAATTTCTTCTTTTTTACTACTGGAGTTCGGAACCTTATCAATTTGCACAGAATGATATCTGGCATTATCTAACACAATAATACTACCTTTTGGAAGTTTGGGTATTAAGATTTCCGTGAACTACTTCTCAAAAACTTTTGCAGTCATGTCAGAATGGTAGTCGGCGTTAGCATCTTTTAAATTTTTACACCCCAAATGTAATGCATCAAGCACAAAACCGTTTTTACTCTTGGCATGCAAAATTGAAATTCTTTTACCTTTGGAAGGAGGAATATTTAAAATGCATTTTCTAGTACCGTCGGTCCACCCTTTTTTAACTGTCTCATGTGTGTCGAACCAGGTCTCATCTAGATAAAAAATGTCCCGGTTTTCTTTTCTATATTGTTCAATTTCTTGTAAATAACGATATCGCCACTTTTTCACTACATCACTTTCCATTAAAAAGTTTTTTTTATTAATACGTTTGAATGTAAAACCAATAGTTTTCATATATTTCACAAAAGTTTTTTTATAGCACGACAAAATGTTATTTTCAATTAAACTGGTGTACAACAAGTTAATAGTCGGCACAATGTTTTTGTCGTAAAAGTCATAAACACTTCGGCGAATTTGATCTTCCTGACTCGGCAGCAATTTTTTTAATGCTCCGTTATGAATCCGAATTTTTCTTTGGGACGGTCGAAATTTTACCAAACGCCACATTGTAGTTTTTGGAATTCCAAACATTTTGCAAGTCTCTTCCAAGGCCCTTTCTTCCATCTCACTTTTTTTCTTTTCGTAAATTGACAAAATAAGACTTTTTTCATCGTAAGATAAATGGTTACGTTTTCTTTTTTTGGTTCGCAGTTCATCCTCTTCCACATCAGCATTTTCACCCTCTGCATTTTCATTCGGATTTACTTGAACAACAAATTCACTTTCCCACGGTCGCCACATCTTGTACAGTACACACTGACTCGCTCGAAGATTCAGTTCAAACTGATAATATATTTGAAACTACCCCTATTTCAAAACAAAATTTTCTCTTAATCTTTAACCCGCTTAAAATATATAGATATTAGTCAACCATACTTAAGATTTCAAATTACATACACATTAGCCATTATCCGAAATAGAAATTTCAAGTTAAAGCCGAGAAGAATGCAAAGATTTGCAAAGGGTCCAAAATTTCTTAATTCGTCTACCTCAGTATTTGGAGAACGCGCCTGGTGTCTTGTCATTTATTTATGGCACCAATAATCCTCTGACCATAAACTATTGTGCATTTATCAACTGACTTTTATAATGAATTTCAAATATCTTTTCCAGTTACTATACAAAAAGTAATCTGCGTGATAGGGGTTAACCCAAAAAACTTGAATATCCTTTGTTTTAGTTCTTTTTTATGTGTAGACATATAAAATCAATGTAGAGAGCGTTTTCGCAAATTTACGAGACAAAAATCAAGTGTCCGGTTAATTTTGCGGTTGAGTGTATTATTATTGCAGTACTAAAAAATTACTAAAAATCTTTAGAAATCCGAAAAAATCAACATAAAAATATTCCAAATTTTTTTTATAAGGTATCTGTCTAACCGGTCAAGAAATCTTATACTATGATAATTATGTAACTAAGGAGTACTAAGAAATCGTAGAGAAATATTTAGAACTTTTGTAAAATCTCAAAAAATCCTTAAATAACTCAGGAATCCTAAGAAATCATGTTGAAAAATAAAATATATTGTATAAAATTTTGTCAATGCTTCACTCTTCCAGGCTTAAATGTAAAGAATAGAAAGTTTAAACAATAGAAATAGAAAGAAGAATTTTAAGCATCTGAATAAAATATAAAAATCATTTTTTAGAGATGTTAAAATTAGAAGTTTTGTTGTAAATTCTAGTTTTAAGTAAATTAAACCGTTGAAATAATTTTATTTATTTTCTGCTTTGGTTTGTAGCAGTTTACAAATTTGCAGAAGCAGATGTTAGTTGAGCAAATATTTCTCTTTGAAAAATAAAATAAGTCTTGTTTCATGTCTGGAAGGCTGAATTTATTTTAAACCTGTGTCATTCTTATTAAACACGCCGTATTTTCTAGTAAAGCCTCGCAATTTGATCTGGAACATAATAACAACTAGTAGTGTAGGTATAACTCGATTACATCAAGGCAATAACAAACTTTAATATATAAAATTAGGAAACCCAATAAAGCTTTAATGGCACAACAACTCGATAAACTTTACTGTTGCAAACCGTTGAATTCCCACCCTGTCGATCGCACCTTGTACAAATTTTTCACCACCCCTCCCTCAAAAAATTCAATTACTGCAAGAAACTAATTGTGCTAATTTGATTTCGCGATGAAATATCGACCTAATTGCTTTCGATGCTGAGATATTTATTGCTCAGATAACAAAATTCACTTGACCTCAAATTTATTCAAAGAGGGCTCATTTCTTCGGGAATAGGGATTTAGACGAGGTTTATTGTTGCCTCGTTATTCCCATAACTGAAGCACTCTTCGAAAAAATTAAAATGGCACTGCGGCAGTTAAATGGCTCAAATCAGGGAATTACAGATCGGGTAAATAAATTTCGAGGAAGGTATGTCAGATATAAACATGCTGATTCGGTATCAAAATAAAGAACTGGGAGATTTATTGATTAAGAAGAGTTTGTTTTCGAGTTTATAACTGAAGTAAATTTGGATTTATTTAAAGTGGCGAAGTGATATTTCAGCAATAAACAACTTGTCTAAGTTTAAATTTGTGTAAACTAGAGTTTTCAGCAAGGATATTTGTTTCAATTCTCTGTTTTCTCTAATAAATTTTATCTAAATTATTAATTTTTAATTACTTATTTTTTTGAGATAATTTTTTTCATTGTTATTCTATTTTTTTAAAGAAAAAATTATTTATAATTGAATAAAATTAGATTTTTTTTTATTAATTGTTTTAAATTTCTAAAAGTTTCAATTTTTTTTGTTTTTAATTTTATAGTTTCTTTAAATTAAATAGATTTTTTAAATTTAAGCAATATTATCATTTAGATGTCTTTCTTAAGACTCTCAAAATATTTTAATTCTAAAGCGTTCAAAGTTTCTAGATTCCAAAAAATCCAGAAAACTCTTAGAATTTATTCTAAATTATTTATTTTTTTTTTTAAGTTTTATTTCTAATCTTTTATACTTTTTAACTTTACAAAAATTTGAATTTTCTATATTATTTTAAATGTTTTAAAGTGTTTTTTAAGTTTCTAAATTTTTGAGTTTTTAAAAATTATACTATTTTTTGTGATTTTCGCTTAATTTTGGTAATTTGTCTTACTTCCAGTTTCTTAATTTGTGTTTCTATTTTATAAACTTTTATCAGATTCTCTTAGACTTTCATTTCTGCTGTGACAATCTTCTTCTACAAAGTTTCTTAAACTGTTTCCAATTTTTTTTACCTGTGGTATGTCTTTTTGAAAACATGTTTTAAAGTGTCAATTTTTCAAAAATATTTTTCTGTTTTTTTAAAAAGAAGTAAAAGAAAGTTTTTCAAAATAATTATTATAATTTATTTTGCTTTTATTTTACTTTCAGTTTTTTTACATCTAACTTCCTTTAACTTTTCTTTTTTTCTTCAAGCTTTTTTTTGTTTTTTTTCAACTGTTGTTTTTTAAGCTCTTTAAAGTAGTTTCTTTATTTCTAGTGCTTTTTTTTGTTCTTGTTTTTTTTTCTAATCGTCGTTTTACGAATTCTTTTTTTTTAAATAGTTTTTTTTAAACGCTGTTTTTAAAGTTCTTTTAAAATCTTTGTTTGCTCTTCTAAAACCATTTGCTGAATCTTTTTATGTCTTTCTATATCTTCTAACCTACGTTTCTCAACTTTTTTTTTGATTGTAATTTTTTAAGCTTTTTTAGAATGATTTTTTGCATTTCTAGAACCTTCTTTAGTTTTTGTTTCTTCTAATCGTTGTTTTACAAATTCTTCTTTTCTTAAATAACTTTTCTTCAAAACGATGTTTTTAAAGTTTTATCAAAATTTTTTTTGCTCTTTAAGGATTGTTCCTTACTGAAACCTTTTTTGTCTTTCTATATCTACTAACCTACGTTTTTTAACTTATATATTTTTTTCAATTGTAGTATTTTAAGCTACGTTAAAATAGTTTTTTGTGTTTCTAAAACTTTTTTTAGGTCTCGCTTTTTTGTAATCGTCGTTTGTCTAATTCTTTTTCTTTAAATTATTGCCTTTCATATTCTTCTTCTTTCAAACGCCGTTCTTTTTTTTTATCACTGTTCTTTTAGTTTTTTATCTGTTTTTTGTTTCTTTAGAATTTGACTTAGTTCTTGCTTTTTTTCAATTGTCGTTTCTTTAATTCTATTTTTTTTAATTGTCGTTTTTTTATATTCTTTTTTTCTTAAAACACCGTATTTTTTCTCTCTAATCGCTCAAGTTTTTTAGAATTTGTATTTGTTTATCTAGAACCTTTTTTACCTCTCTTTTTTTCAATCGTCGTTTTAATTTTTCTTTTTTATTTGTCATCTTTCCTATTCTTTTTCAAAACGTCGTCCTTTTTTTAATCGCTGTTTTTCAAGCTTTTTAAAATCGTTTTTTGTTCTTCTAGAATCTTCTTTAGCTTCTGTTTTTCTTCTCATCGTCGCTTTTTCGCTGTTTTTTTGCTTTCTTTTGTAAACGCCGTTTTTCAAGCTTTTGTGAAAACTTTTTTATTACTCTAGAATTTTTTTTAGCTTTTGTTTTTTTTAATTATCGTTTCTCAAATTTTTGATCGTTTTTTAAGTCTCTCCAATTTTTTTTTGTTGTTCTAGAATTTGCTCTTCTAGTCGTTGTTCTCTTTTTTCAAACGCTATTTATCAAGCTCTTTTAAAATTAGTTTTTGTTTTTCCAGAACTGTTTTCTGAATTTTAATATCTTCTTTTGGTTTTTGTTTTCTTCTAAAAGTAGTTATCTTCGAGTCTTCTCTTGTTTTTCTAGATTCTTTTCTTGCATTTTTAAAATCTTTTTTTGTTGTTTTTATTTTCTAACCGATGTTTTTTAACTTTTTCCAGATTTTTTTTACTTATCTAATCGTCATTTCTCATATTCTTTTTCTTCCAAACGCTTCAAAATCTTTTTTTTCTAAAATTGTTTTTTGCATTTTTAGAACATTTTTTTTGATTTTTTTAAGTAGTTTTGAGATTTTCCAGATTTTTTTTATGTTTTTCTTTGTCCTAGAGACTTAGTTTTTCTAGTTCTCCTAAAGTTTTTTGTTGTTTAAAATGTTTAAAGCTATTTTCTTCTAAATATAATACATTTTTTAAATTTTTGAAATTTAGTTTTTTAATAACTCTACATTTTATCGATTTTGTAAATTTTATAATTATTTTTTGTAGATTTTTTAGACTTTATAGATTACCCATTTTTTTAAATTCTCTCAAATTAATTCATACAGATTTTGTAAATTCACAAATTTTTAAAATCCTCTGACGTCTTTGTACTTCTTGCAGAATTTGCTTCTCTAGTCGTTGTTTTTCATTTTCTTTTAAACGCTATTTATCAAGCCTTTTCAAAACTATTTTTTGTTCTTTCTGAACTGTTTTCTGCATTTTAGAATCTTTCTTTGTTGTTCTTCTTCTAAAAGTAGTTTTCTAAAATTTTCCAAAATTTTCTTACGTTTTTCATTGTCTTCGAGTCTTTTCTTGTTTTTCTATATTCGTTTTTTACATAAAAAATTTTTTTTGTTGTTTTTATCTTCTAACCGATGGTATTCAACTTTTTCCAGAATTTTTTTTTGCTCCTCTAGTCGTCATTTTTTATATTCTTTTTCTTCCAAACGCTTTAAAATCTTTTTTTCTAAATTTGTTTTTTGCATTTTTAGAACATTTCTTTTGTTTTTTTTTAAGTAGTTTCGAGATCTTTCAGAATTTTTTTATGCTTTTGTTTGTCTTAGAGACTTAGTTTTTCTAGTTCTTCTAAAGTTTTTTGTTGTTTTAAATGTTTCAAACTATTTTCTTCTAGATATAATAAATTTTTCAAATTTTTTAGATTTTGCTTCTTAATAACTCTACGTTTTATCAATTTTGTAAATTTTACAATTGTTTTTTTGTAGATTTTTTAGACTATAGAATATCTAATTTTTTCAGATGCTTTAGAATAAATTCATATAGATTTACTAGATTTACAAAATTCTTTATATCTTTAAAAAAAATTTAAATTATAAAATTTATTAGATTATTTTAGTTTATAAAATAATTTTTATTTTATTTTAACTAATTGTGGACTTCTCTTGCCAGCAATTCCTAATGTAAATTACACCCTTTCCAAAGAAATTCCCGATTTTCATCCCCAAACCTCTAAATTCAATACTCCCTCTCCTCGTATCGCCTCCATTCCTCCATTTCTTATCAAGATTTATCGAATGCTTGCCGGAATAAAGCTTTAAATGAATGAAAGTGTCGCTTCTGTATACTTTATTAGATCGATGTGCGCTTAAGAAACGTGTCCACTAACAACCCCTTTCAATCGTCTCAACTCAACCCCCAACAAGCAGCATAAAATTGTTGAGTTTTTACATCGTTATTCCACCCTCTCTCGACATAACAAAGCACTTGTATTGCTGCAAACAAACACTCGAGCACTACTTATCTCCTGACCCTGTTGTTACTCTTCCTCGGCCATTGTCGCTGGTCATTTGCGCCCTAATCGCGCTCTCAATTTCAGATGTCGGCGCTCTCAAAGAGGTCGTTTTGACGATACAGCCGCGAGTTGTCGAGAGGTGGGGTCATGCCACGCTGGGGTGCTCCTATGATTTGGAAGGGGCGAGTTTGTACTACGTTAAATGGTACAGAGGGACGTTTGAGTTCTACAGATTTACCCCCAGTGAGGAGCCCAGCACGAAGTTGTTTCTCAATGAAGCGATTAAAGTTGATGTGAGTTTTGGGAAATTGAGACAGTTTTTGGATTATTTTGTGATTTTTCAGGTTGATCACTCTAATGCGACTCAAGTTGTCCTCATAGATATAGATTTTCAACTTTCAGGAAATTTCAGCTGTGAAGTTACTACAGCTGAAGAACCGGCTTCGACTGGGACGGGGTTTCAAGCAATGATGGTCGTACGTAAGTAAAAAAATTTGAAAAATAGTATTACAATATTTGATTTACTTAATATAAGAGATTGTGAAAGACATTGTTACAATAACAATTTTTTTTAATGGAAAGAAAGCATTACGGAGAAATTTTAAATTTAATCAACTAAGTCTACATAAACCCTAAAAATTTCTTGCTGAATAGCGGATAATTAGGCAAACCAAGTAAAAATCAATTTTAAGTAGAATACCAGAAACTAAGTGGCGTAAACATGTTTTATTATATTATATTTTTCTACACTAAAATTACAGTCGTAGAACTTTTTATAAAAATTAGAAGCTCTAAGAAACACATTATATAGACTGTAATCTACTAAAAAAGCATTTTATAGAAGTTAAGAGACATTCTATAAACTTAAAAGCTGTAAAAGCAGCTTTTTATAAAAATAAAAGACTAAAAATAGAAATAAATAATAAACTTAGTATAAAAATTGAAAGTTCTAAGAAGCATTTTATATAAACTGTGATTAGTAGATTAAGAAAACATTTTATAAAAGTTAAAAAGCTTAAAAGCTGTAAATGCAGCTTTTTATAAAAATAAAGAACTATAAATTAAAATAAATAAAAAACTTTTTATAAAAATTAAAAGCTCTAAAAAGCATTTTATATAAACTTAATCAGTAGATTACAGAAAACATTATATTGTAGTTAAGAAGCATTCTATATATTTTGAGGCTGTAAAAATGGCTTTTTATAAAAAAAACAAAACTAGAAATAAATAACAGAAAGCATTATATAAAAGTTAAAAAACTTTTTATAAACCTAAAAACTGTAAAAGCGGTGTTTTATAACAATAAAGAACAAAAAACAAAAATAAATAAAAGTCTTTCTATAAAAATTAAAAGCTCTAAATAATATCTTATATAAATTGCAATTAGTAGGTTACAGAAAATATTTTACAAAAGTTAAAAAGCATTTTATAAACCTAAAAGATGTAAAAAAATTTTTTTATAAAAATAAAAGACTAAAAATAAATAAAAAACTTAAAATTAGAAGCTTTAATAATTATTTTATATAAACTAGAATCAGTAGATTACAGAAGACATTTTATAAAATTTAAAAAGCATTGTATAAACCTAAAAGCTGTAAAAGCAGCTTTTTATAATAAAAAAGGGCTAAAAACAAAAATACTTAAAAGACTTTTTATAAAAATTAGAAGCTCTAAAATAAGCTGTAGTCAGTAGATTACAGAGGATATTTTATAAGAGTTTTTTTTTTACAAGAGGGTCCCGAAGCGCAAGCCGCACACCGAGGCCTACGCCCATTGTGTGCTACCTCTCGGGATAGTACTACTTGCAAATGCAAGGCAGTAACAGAGAATTTAAAGAGATGGTTTCTCATCTTCAGCACAAACTCTGCAAATCTCGTCCTCGCTGACTCCGATGACATGCAGGTGTCTTTTTAGTAGGCAATGTCCTGTGTACATGCCTACCACTAACTGAAGGTCTCTACGAATGAGACGCATCAGGTTTTCACTGCGTGTCTTGTCCGGTTCTTTAATAAAAAGCCTGGATTGCCGCATGCCATCTTGAAACTGCCATTCAGAGAGATGGCAATATTCTATCCACGTATAAAGTGTGTCTTTCTGTCGTCTTTTGGTAACGCCAAAAGCCGGTTCTGCATCGATAAAGTCCTATTGTAAATCTTCTCGAGCCAGAACGTTAGCCCTCTTGTTACCCGTTAAACCACAGTGTCCTGGTTCCCAGCCAAATACAACCTTTTTGTTGCACTTCGCCAGTTCCTATATTCTGTTGTGACATTCCCAGACAACCCTCAATGAGTACCTGCACGATTGCAAAACCTGCAGCAAAGCTGCAGCTGACAGTCGATGCAAATGCAGATTTCTGTTTGACAAAGCCCTCTGCACGCACTCAGTTACACAAGCGAGCAAAACGAAGATTTCCGCTTGTAAAACGTCAACATGTTTGCCCAAAGTTATTGAAATTTTAACACCGAGCCCACATATAGATATTCCTGAGCCCCTCCATTGGGGTGAACCGACCCGTCAGTATAGCAGACGAGCCAGTCCCCCGTTCTGAAGCTGCTCGTTTTTTCACACAAGTTGTCACGTGGTGGAATGTTCAGAAGATACTTGTGATTTGTAGCAATCCTGAGGGTCATACTGTCGTTCTCCATTTCAAAAATGGGATCCAAATTCAACATCCTAGTGGATATTGTCCGATGACCCATTTCGGTTGCTGTTTTCCGCCGATTTGTACCGCGAAGCCGTAGGAAACCCATTGCAGCAGACTCTTCCACAACAAAATGAAGTAGCCGAATCCCTACAATGAGCTCCATGGCTGGCAAACACTTTTTGGGCCAGGACGCACTCGATATGGTTCACCAGACAAGGGAGCCTTACGTGATTATTGGTCTGACAACGTGGTTGTAGAGCCAAAGCATAACGCTGGGTGTAAGACCCTAGGTTCTGCCAACAGCTCTTCTGCACGCCCAGAGCGTGCTCGTAGCTGTTCGCATGATTTCTTCTACGTGTGATCTCCAGGTCAAACGGAA
This sequence comes from Tribolium confusum, assembly GCA_029207805.1. Lineage (NCBI taxonomy): Eukaryota > Metazoa > Arthropoda > Insecta > Coleoptera > Tenebrionidae > Tribolium > Tribolium confusum. The sequence goes on along the minus strand of JALGAY010000008.1, from coordinate 12,448,286 downwards.
GTCTAAAATAACCCCCAAATATTCAACCTTATAATCTACACGTAGCTGTTCGCCGAAAAGCGAAGGGGCCACATAATGGTTCCTCCTTTTTCGGGTAAAAATAACATGGCCTGTTTTCTTCGGATTTACCGAAGAGCCTGAGTGCCCTACCTGTGAGCTCTCCGACCACATTGAGAAACTTGCCTTTCACCAGAATAGGTATGTCATCAGCATAACCCTGGCAGTATATGCCAAGTTCGTTTAACTTGTGAATAAGATCGTCTACTGTGAGGTCCCATAACAAAAAAAAATAGTACACCTCCTTAAGAACACCTTTTAGTAGCAATCATTGTAGCAGAGAATAAGCTTATACTCGCTCTGATAAATTTATTAGACAGCATTGTGCGATCCCATTTGATCAAGGTTGGGTTCGCATTTCGCTTCTCTAATGTGTTACACATAGACTCGAAAGAAGCATTGTCGAATGCTTCCTCAATGTCTAAGAAAGTTCCCGAGACATAAAGTCCATTGTCCAGCCCGTCTTCAATTGAAGATACAATCTCATGCAGAGCCGTTTCAGTAGACCGTCCCGTCATGTACGCATGTTGGTTGAAGTGCAGCAGATTACTTCCGAGCACCTTCTCCTGTATGTGTTTGTCTATTAGTCTTTCCAAAACGATGTTAGGCTAATTGATCTAAAACTCTTAGCCTCGGCGTACGTGGCACGTCCTGGCTTAGGAATAAACACTTCCTAGTACCTTGATCTTTCTCCAGGCCGCTGGTATGTGGCCCAGTGCAAGGCAGGCTCTAACCAGTCGGGTCATTGGGCTAACAAGATGCTCCCGTCCCATTTGTAAGACAGCAGGAACAATCCTATCTACCCCCGCCGACTTATACGATGCAAATAAGTCCATTGCCCATTTGATCCCAATCCCATGGCGTGATCACCTGAGTGGCAAATCTCGAGGCGCTGCTAGGTGTAGTCCTTAGACTTACTTCTAACTCAGGATCCTCCTCGACTTGTAATAAGTCGGGAAAGTGCGTCTACAATAAGAGTTGAAAAACATTCTATAAATTTAAAAGCTGTAATAGCAGCTTTTTCTAAAAATACAAGACCAAAGATAAAAATTAAAAGTTTTGAAAAGAATTTTATATAAACTGTAATCAGTAAATTACGAAGGTATTTTATAAAAGTTAAAAAATATTCTATAAACTTAAAAGCTGTAAAAAGAGCTTTTTATAAAAATAGAAGACAAAATATGTAAAAATAAAGGACTTTTTATAGGAATTGAAAGCTTTAAAAAGCCTTTAATATAAATTGTATTCAGTAGATTACAGTAAGCATTATATAAAAGTTAGAAACATCCCATAAACGTAAAAGCTGTAAAAACACCTATTTATAAAATAAAAAACTAAAAACAAAAATAATGAAAGAATTTTTATTAAAAAAAGTAGAAGCTTTAAGAAGCATTTTATGTACTAAATTGTAATTAGTCGATTACATAAAGCATTCTATAAAAAATATGAATCATTTTATAAACTTAAATGCTGCAAAAAGCAGATTATGATATAGTTATTACCACCCAATTTCGTTTTTATAAAATGGCTTTTGAAACTCCCAATTTTTTTGTAATATTTTATACAAATTGGTTTGCACGTTTATAAAAATTTTATAAAAGCATTAGAGTTGTAAAAATAAAAAATGTATAAATTGTCGACTGATTTCTCTCACTTTGATAAAATACTTTCGTTACTTTTAATTATTATAAAATGCTGCCTACGTTTTTTTTTATAAAGTAAAAATTACTTTATTACAAACATTGTAAAATTTCTATTTCTATTTTATAAATTGTTGCCGGCGGCTTCTAGTTTAGATAAAATGCTTAAAAAAGTTATAAAATTTCTTTGGTTGTTTTCAATTTTTATAAAATGCTTCTTGTAGTAATCGTTATTTATAAAATGTAGCTTATAATTTCAAAAATATTAGGCAATTACTAAAATTGCAATTTTTACAATAAAATGCTTCTTTTAATTTCCATTTAAAATAAATTATTGTTTGCTGTTTCAAGTTTTTATAAAATGTTACTTAGATATTACAATAAACGATATTATAAAAATTTCAAGCCGTTAAAAGCATTTTATAAAAATTTAGATAGAACATTATTAAGCATTTTATAAAAACGTTAGAGATGTAAGAGACATAAGAAATATTAATTATTAACATCCAATTTGCATTAATAAAAATACCTTTTGTAATTCTGAGTTTTTTCTGTTTTTATAAAATGACGCTTCTGAGTTTATTTTTTTAATAAAATTGCGATTATTTAATTCCAAAATTTTTAGTTTTTTTTGAAATATTGCTTAAGGCTGTAAAATACCTCTCTTATTATTATTTTTATAATAAAACATTGCTTGTAGTTTTGATTTTTATAAATTGTTGTTTAGTCAAAAGTTTCTGGTTTTTATAAAATGTCGTCGAGACAAGTAAAAAAACAAAAGAAAAATATGACAGAAAACAAATTAGCTACACAAAGAACAAGACACAACAACTAAAAATTAATAAATTACAAATACTGAAAATTCTTCTCTTCAATTGTTCTCTTCTTCTTCTTTTGAACAACGATTTGTTTAAGACTTCTTCAAAATATTTAGCTCATTTCTTTGTTACTTCTTTTTCGCTTCTCACTAATTGATCATTTTGTTTTTTTTTTTTAGATTTTCTATTTTTCTAGCGTTTTCTACAAGTGGTTAAAATTTTTGTATTTATTTCTGAAACACCCTATATTTCTGCACAAATTTTGAAATATATAGCTGTATGCTTTGATGATGAGTTTGACCACTACTAAGCTTTTGAATAATATTGTAAAGTGTTATTTTCGGTATGTGATATTAGCATTTAGTAGTTTTTGTCGTAGCAAATGATCGTTTGAGGGTCCATTAAACTGATTCAAATTTATTGCAACAAATTCAAATAAAACACAATATAACATTATTAATGACTTAAACATGCCTGAAATTGCAATGTGGACAAGAATAATTAATTAGAGTTAATATTTTACAGTAGTTATACAGTCCACGTTTTCAAATATATCATCTTTCAGTCGACTGCATATAGTATCGTTAAAATTCAGCCAACATTTCAAACAAAAAACAAGTATTTATGTACATCAAAACAGAATCAATATTTCTAAAAAAAAATCTGTTACAAATCTGTTTGTTGCTCTCTCTAATCTAATCGATTTTCGTAGTTATTTTTATCAGATATTTAACTACCTCTCATGTCTTGTATGTAAACAAATTTAACAACGTTCTTGAAGTGCGAACATCTTATTATCATCCATCAATTGATTTTTCCAATTTAATACCGGAAGTTTGTCGACATTTTTCTCATTTCTTTTCATTCGGAAACGGTTTTACATGTTACACGACAATAATAAACAGTCAGAGCTTCCATGGATTTGAATCTTGTGCGCTTTTCAAACGACATGCACTTTATATCAATCTAAATTGAGGACAGTAAGTCGACAGAGGAGTCGTTTGAATACTAAACAACTCGTTTAATGTAGAGAGAAAACGTCGCATAAATTAACAGACTTCTCAAATAAACAGAATGATTGGGAAACGAGAAGAGAGGCCGAAATAATCACGTATCGGAATGCCACCGTAATTTGTTTTTCAGCTTTCTAATTAAACGGCTTCAAGGATTTTTACAGATTTCGCCTACGTAAAGCTTTTGACAGAAAAAGGACAGCATAAAAAAATAATTAAGGAAATAAAGCTCGGAGTTATTTATTTTTAGACACCAATAGGAGGGAAACTAATTAAAATATTACATATTAAAACAAAAAAAATCAATTAAGAAACAGAGCGTCTCATACAGAATCAGTGTTGGAGAACAAAAATTACAGCTGTGGAACGGTATTGCTAATAAACAAAACTGAAAGACAAATTACAAATTTAATTTTGATAAAGCTGGAAGAACAAGAAAAATAAAAGTGTATATTAAGGTTGAAAAGATTTAACGTGATAGCACACAAAAGATCATAAAAAAGATGCCCAAGATTTACCAAAGGATAGTACAAACAAGAAGTAACTTTATAATAACCAATATCCAATCTATTTTATTTTACAAACACGACTACAGCGACTACAGGAGGCGTTTTATAAAAATCTTAAACAGGCATAAAGACTTAAATATATTATATTTACTCATACTAAAACTGCAATTATATAACATTTTATAAAAAGTAGAAACTGTAAAAGGCATTTTATAAAAATGGAAATAAACACTCGACAATTTATATTTATATTTTCCAATGCTTCTTAAGTTTATTAAAAACTCTATTAGAGTTTTTATAAAATGCCGAAAAATATGCAATCTCATTTTTATAAAATACTTTCTACGACTTCAAATTTATATAATTGCCTTTTATCTGATTACTGTTTATATACTACGTATTAGCGACATTTTATAAAAATTGAATTATTATATAAAACTATGTTATATAAAAAGTGAAAATAACAGAAGGCATTTTATAAAATAAAATTACGCAGTTGTCATAATATAATTTGCTTTATCAAGCTCTTAAGTTTGTAGAAGATTCCTTAATTTTGCTAGTCTGCTAGTTACAATTTATGGAAAATGCTTCTTGCAGTTTCAAGTTTTTAGAAGCTGTGACAGGCATTTTATTATAAAGATTGTATAGTATATATCTGAAACTATAGGCTACATTTTATAAAAATCGGTTAACACAAAAAACATTTTATAAATATAAACTTGAGCAGTAGTCCTATAATTTGCTTTTTATAACATTTAAGTTTGTAGTCTGTTTTTTACAGTTTATGTGAAATGCTTCTTACAGCTTCCAGTTTTAATAAAATGTCGTACGAGTGCGACATATAAAATTTGAAAGTAACAGAAGGCATTTTATAAAAATGAAATTAGGCAGTTGTCATAATATAATTTGATTTTTACAACTCTTAAGTTTGTAAAAGACTTTGTAACTTTTATAACCTGTCTTATGTAGTCTGCTAGTTACAATTTATGTAAAATGCCTCCTACAACTTTTAGTTTTTTTAACATAAAAACTGTGAGAAGCATTTTATTAGAAAGATTGTATACAAAATCTTTAAAACTGTAGGTTTCATTTTATAAAAATCGGTTGTTACAAAAAGCATTTATCAAAATCGAAATAGGAACTTTTCTAAACATTGAGGAAGCATGTGACAATGCTTCTTTCGAGTCTATGTGTAGCTCATTAGAGAAGCGAAATGCGGACCCAACCTGTGGGATCTCACAGTTGACGATCTTATTCACAAGTTAAACGAACTTGGCATATATTGCCAGGGCTATGCTGATGACATAGCCATTCTGGTGAAAGGCAAGTTTCTCAACGTGGTTGGAAAGCTCACGGGTGGGGCACTCAGGCTCGTTGAGAAATGGTGTAATTTTCATGGCCTATCGGTAAATCCGAAGAAAACAGGCCATGTTATTTTTACCAGAAAACGGTGGAACCATTATGTGGCCCCTCTGCTTTCCGGCGAACAGCTACGTGTAGATCGTAAGGTTAAATATTTAGGAGTTATTTTAGACTCTCGTTTGACCTGAAGATCACACGTAGAAGAAAAGATGCGAACAGCGACGAGTACGCTCTGGGCGTGCAGAAGAGCTGTCGGCAGAACCTGGGGTCTTACACCCCGCGTTATGCTTTGGCTCTACAACTATGTTGTCAGACCAATGATCACGTACGGCTCCCTTGTCTGGGGGACCATATCGTGTGCGTCCTAGGCCAAAAAGAATTTGGCACGGATTCAGCGTTTGGCCTGCTTGACAATTACAGAGACCTTTCGAACTACACCGACCGCAGCCATGGAGCTCATTGTGGGGATTCGGCCACTTCATCTTGTTGTGGAAGAGTTTGCTGCAGTGGGTTTCCTACGGCTTCGCGGTACAAATCGGTGAAAAACAGCAACCGGGAAGGGTCATCGGACAATATCCACTAAGATGTTGAATTTGGACCTCATTTTTGAAATGGAGGACGACAGTATGACCCCCAGGATTGCTACAAAACACAAGTATTTTGTGAACATTCCACCACGTGACAACTGGTGTGAAAAAACGAGCAGCTTCAGAACGGGAGACTGGCAAGTCTGCTATACTAACGGGTCGGTTCACTCCAATAGGGCGGGCTTAGGGATATCCATATGTGGGCTCGGTGTTGAAATTTCAATACCTTTGGGCAAACATGTTGACGTTTTCTAAGCGGAAATCTTCGCTTTGCTCGCTTGTGTGACTGAGTGCGTGCAGAGGGGTTTGTCAAACAGGCAAATCTGCATTTGCACCGACAGTCAAGCTTCGCTGCAGGTTTTGCAATCGTGCAGGTACTCATCGAGGCTTGTCTGGGAATGTCACAACAGATTACAGGAACTGGCAAAGTGCAACAAAAAGGTTGTACTTTGTTGGGTACCTTGCACTGTGGTCAAAATGGTAACGAGAGGGCTAACGTTCTGGCTCGAGAGGGTTCACAAATGGACTTCATCGGGGCGGAACCGGCTCTTGGCGTTACCAAAAAACGACAGAAAGACACACTTTATAAGTGGATGGAATTTCGCCATCTCTCTGAATGGCAGTTTCAAGAAGGCATGCGGCAATCCAGGTTTTTTATTAAAGGACCGGACAAGGCACGCAGTGAAACACTGATGCGTCTTAACCGTAGAGACCTTCACTTAGTGGTAGGCGCGTACACAGGACATTGCCTATTAAAAAGACACCTGCACGTCATCGGACTCAGCGAGGACGAGATTTGCAGAGGTTGTGCTGAAGATGAGAAACTCCTCTTCATATTCTCTGCTACTGTCCTGCTTTTGCAAGCATCAGAGATTTACACCTGGGCTCCCGATATCTGAAGCCCAGTGCTATCGAGAAAGCTCCTGCAGACAAGGTACTGAGCTTCATCAGAGGCACAGGGCTACTGCAGTAGTGCTATTTCGAGAGGTTGCATACAATGGGCGTAGGCCTCGGTGTGCGGCTCGCGATGCGGGCTCCTCATGTTAAAAAAAAAATCGAAATAGACAATCGACACGACAGTCTATATACCTTTTTTACAATACTTTTTATAACTCTAAAGTTTATATAAAATACTCTCTATGCCTTTAATTTTTTTTAATTGCTTTTTATCTGATTACAATTTATATTATACGTATGAACAACATTTTATAAAATCGATTATCACAAGAGGCATTTCATAAAAATAAAATTAAGCTGAAGTTGTTCAATAATTTGCTTTTTATAAGATTTTTTAAGTTTATACAAGTCCTTTCAATTTTTATAAAATGTCTTTTGTAATCTGTAGTTACAATTTATGTAAAATGCCTCTTACAGCTTCATGTTCTAATAAAATGTCGTACGAGAGCGTTATATAAAAATTGAAAGTAACAGAAAGCATTTTATAAAATAAAGTTAAGCAGAAGTCATATTATAAATTGCTTTTTATAGCTCTTAAATTTGTAAAAGACGTTTTAACTTCTATAAAATGATTGTTGTGGTCTGCTGGTTACAAATTATGTAAAATGCCTTTTACAGCTTAAGTTTTTTAAAATGTTATACGATTGCAAATTCTGCTGACGTTAGAGCGTGACGAAATAGCCGAAAATGCAAATGCAAGCATCATCTAAATTAGAACTTTGAGTTTTTGATAAATAGTTTTTAGCACTTTAAAATCTGGTTTTTGATGTAAATTTAACACTTCAAAATTGATTTTTAGTGTAAAGTTTCGCACTTGAAAATTGAAAATGTAATAACTTCAAGTGAAGCCATTATATTCCTTTCTAGTTGAAATAAGCATTTTGCAACGTATCTCTATGAAAAATAGAATTCGTTTGCAAGCAGCTAGCTAATATCAATAACCGTTATTCGACAAACATAAATGTACGAACAGCTCTTGCTTCCATTTCTGTTCTGGAATAAAACCGTTTGGAAACCGTTAAATTAGAGGTCGAGAAAGTGCAGCAAGGCAAAATCGGCTTCCTTGCAATAGTAATTCGACGAAATACAATTTCGTATCGACTGTTCATACGGGAATTGTGATTATTTCTGTAAAGTTGTGTTAGGCGCTCTAGTCTCTTGAGTCTTGTTGCAGAGCAGCTCTGGTTATTTCATGCAACATGCATTCTGACATTATTACGTAATCTAGGAGAGAACAGCGAACACGTGTCGAATCTCAGTTAGGATACAAAGAGTCGCCAAATATTTAAACAGGACAGAGCGAGGTCCGAATTTAAATTTTTCCTCAAGTTTGCAGATGGGAAGCCACTTACTTTATTTTTACAATTTATGTGTCGGATTACAAGATCGAGAGATAAAGTTTCGACGAGGTGATCGATCATTCTTGAAGTGAGCGCTTAGGAATTATCTAAACAATTACGAGAGAAAAAACTGTAATTTTCTATATCAACAGTCAGATTTCAGGCGACTCTATCAACTGGGATTTTCTGAACCAGTCAGCGTTAACAAATTTTCATAACTAGGATGTATAGTTGATTACAATAAAGATGCTAATTAAGATGAGTTAGTAGAGGTCTCATTTAGTTCACGTCATTCTCACGCCTTTGCATTTCGAGATCATTGTTTGAGAATTATCTTATTACTATATGAACGGGAAATACAAGAGGAAAATACTGGTCTAGACGGACAAATTGGATGGCATATTAAAGTTATTTTAAAAGCAAAATTTGCAAAATTAAATTTGATCAGCAGAGACGCGAAGAAAAACGCTCACACATAAATTTCTTTAATTTTTTTGACCTGACTTGACTTAATTTTACTTAACTTAAACTTAACTTAAGTCAGGTCAAGTCAGGCTAGCCTGACCTAACTTCATTTAAACGTAATTCAAACTAATTTCTTATAAATCTTTTTAATCTTTTTGACCTGACCTGACTTAACTTAAGCTGGCTTAACCTGACCTAATTGACTTAATTTAAACTAATTTTTTATAAATTTTCTTAATCTTTTTGGCCTAACCTGACTTAACTTAAGCTGTCTTGACTTGACCTAATTTACCTAATTCGAACGAATGCCTATTGAATTTTTGTAATCTTCTTGACCTGACCTGACATAACTTTCCCTGACTTGACCTGACTTAAAATGATAAATTGACTTGCATTTGTATGAAAAATGTCGTCACTACAGATTACAATATGATTTTATAAAAAAAAATGGCAGCGGCACATCGTGTCGCTTGGAAAACGCGATGAAGTTAGTGAGATACTAGAAAATATAAAATCTGTGAGCTTCTAGAACTAATTACTAAGTGATCACAGGTTGGATAAATTGTTCTGTTATTTACAATGTAATGTATATTAACACAATTTGATGTGTTTTGTCAGCATTTACAACCCCAAAATGTAAATCCCTAATTACCAAATTTAACTGAAAATGTTCAATTAATGTTATCCAAATTTCAGGAGAATCTGAAATTGTTATTTCCACTATTACGAGTATCAAATTATAGCCTGAAGGAAACAAAATTTAACTAAAAATAGCTCTCTAACAAGTTTTGCAACATTTGCAAATTATCATTGTACTAAACATCCACAAAAAACAAAAGAGAAATTTTAATTAATAATTACCAGTACTGTATTACACACAAATATTTAGTCAGTATTTCCCAAATAAATAATTGAAATGAATTGAAAATATTGATTTAAAACCGAAATGAAATTTTTGTAAACAATAATTTAATTAAAGCTTTTCTTTTTATAACAGAACTTCCGGAATTTCCACCAGTTATAAGTGTAGGACGGGATCCACTAGACTATGGAGATGTTCTCAAGGCGAACTGCACCTCACCACTTGCACGACCTCCAGCAAGACTCAAATTTTTCTTAAATGATTTTTTGGTAAAGTGCTAGACTAAGAGGAATTACAAGATTTTGTGTTACAAATTTTTGGCATTACTGGCTTTACTAGTAAATTTAAAAAAGTTTTAAGCTTGTTTCGCTGTTTATAATTCCCTAATTCTTAGTTCAGTTTTAAACTAAAAAACAGCGACTGTGACGTTTTAACAAACCTAAAATAGTTTGGGTATTACAAACTTCTAGTAACGCTGACTTTACTAGTAAATTTGAAAGCTTATCTGGCGGTTTCTATCTTTTAATTTTTTATTACAATGCTAGACTAAGATCTAACAACTGTGAAATTTTAACAAGCTTAAAGTTTTTTGTGTGTTACAAGCATTTAGTAACGCTGACTTTACTAGTAAATATAACAAAAAATTAAGATTGTCTGGCAAGCTTTTCTCTTGATTTTTTTATACAGTGTTGGGCTTTGAAAAGCAGCTACTGCGTGTTTTTAACAAGCGTAAATTATTTTCAATATTACTAACTTTTGTAACGCTGACTTTACTAGTAAATTTAAAAAAAAAATTTGCTTCTTTGTCGGTTTTCATCTCTCAATTATTTAGTACTGTGCTAAACTTAAAAAGCCAGTGACTGCGAGAACTTATTAAGCTTAAAATTCTTTGTAAGATTCAAACTTTTAGTAACTCTGACTTAACTAGTACATTTTTTGTTTGTTTCTATCTCTAATTTTTTTGGTACAGCGCTAAACTAAGATCCAGCGGTTGTAAAATCTTAGTAAACTTAAAATTGTTTGTGGAATGCAATTTTTTTGTAACGTTGACTTTACTAGTAAATTTTAAAAATTTTCAGGGTTTTCTATTAATTTTTGTTTCTTAGTTTTTCAGTCAGTCCTAGACTAAGAAAGTCAGCAACTGCTAAATTTTAGCAAGTTTAAAAGTGTTTGTGAGATACAATCTTCTAGTTATGCTGACTTTACTAGTAAATTTTAAAAATCTTCAGGTATTTTTGTCGGTTTCTCTCTCAATTTTTTGGAAAATACAGGGTTTTAGTAGCATTGGCTTTACTAGGAAATTTAAACACTTTTTAGGCTTTTCAGTCGGTTTTTATATCTGGATTTTTTAATAAAGTGCTACACTAAAAAAGTAAGTGATTTCGGGATTTTAGCAAGCTTAAAATTGTTTGGTAAATACAATCTTTTAGTAACGCCACAGTATAGAAATAAATCAGCTGATAAAAACTTGTGAAAAGCTAGCATTTCTTCACGTAAAATGTGTAAGATGGAGCCACTGATTTTTTGATTTTCAGGCAACTTAGAATACACAATTTAAATCTAAAGGGCTATAACTATAAATAAAATACTATAAAAATTAATTTAATCGTTGTTTTACACTTGTTTTTTGATTATTTATTATATAATTTAAAGTTATAGCTCTCTAGATTAAAATTGTGTATTATTAGTTGCCTAAAAATCTAAAAATCAGTGGCTCCACCTTACACATTTTACGTGAAAGGATGCCAGATTTTGACAAATTTTTATCAGCTGTCTATACTGATTCATTTCTATACTGTGGTAACGCTGGCTTTACTAGTAAATTTAAACACTTTTTATTCTTTTCAGTCGGTTTTTATTTCTCGATTTTTTAATACAGTGTTACACTAAAAAAGTCGGTTATTTCGAAATCTTAGCAAACTTAAAATTGTTTGAAAAATACAATTTTTTTGGTAACGTGACTTTACTAGTAAATTTCAAAAATTCTCAGGTTTTTCTGACCGTTTCTATCTCTAGTTTTTTGGCACAGTGCTAAACTAAGAAAGCCAGCAAATGCAAAAATATAGCAAGCTTAAAATTATTTGAGAAATACAATCTTTACGTAACGTTGACTTTACTAGTAAATTTTTAAACTTGTAAAGCTTTTTCTGTAGCTTTCTATCTCTTAATTTTTTGAAAAATACAGCATTTTTGTAGCGCTGGCTTTACTAGTAAATTTAAACACTTTTTAGGCTTTTCAGTCGGTTTCTATTTCTCAATCTTTTAGTACAATTCTAGACTAAAAAAATCAGTAATTGCAAAATCTTAGCAAACTTAAAATTGTTTGAGAAATACAACATTTTAGTAGAGCTAGCTTGCTTTACTAGTAAATTTAAATACTTTTACACCTTTTCAGTCAGTTTCTATTTTTCGATTTTTTAAAACATTGCTATCCTAAAAATGTCGGCGATTTTAAAATCTTAGCAAGCTTAAAATTGTTTGGGAAATACAACCTATTAGTAACGCTGGCTTTATTAGTAAATTTAAAAACTTTTTAAGCTTTTCAGTCGGTTTCTATATCTGGATTTTTTAATACAGGGCTACGCTAAAAAAGTAAGCACTTTCGAGATTTTAGCAAGCTTAAAATTGTCTGGGAAATACAATCTTTTAGTAACGTAACTTTACTAGTAAATTTAAAAAATGGTCTAGCTTTTCTGTCGGTTTCTATTTCTATTTTTTTTTTGACACAGTGTTAGACTCAGAAAGCCAGCGACTATATGACTTTAGCAATCTTAAAATTGTTTGTGAAATTTAATTTTTTAGTAACGTTGATTTTACAAGTAAATTTTAACAATATTTTTAAGCTTTTCTGTCGGTTTTTATCATTCAATTTTTTGGTATAGTGCTAGACTAATTAAACCAGCGACTGCAAAATTTTAGCAAGCTAAATTTTTTTTATGGAATACAATTTTTTAGTAACGCTGACTTTACTAGTAAATTTTAAAAATCCTCAGGTTTTTTTTGTCAGTTTCTATCTCTCAATTTTTTGGAAAATACAGCGTTTTAGTAGCATTGGCTTTACTAGGAAATTTAAACACTTTTTAGGCTTTTCAGTCGGTTTTTATATCTGGATTTTTTAATAAAGTGCTACACTGAAAAAGTAAGCGATTTCGGGATCTTAGCAAGCTTAAAATTGTTTGGGAAATACAATCTTTTAGTAACGCCACAGTATAGAAATAAATCAGCTGATAAAAACTTGTCAAAAGCTAGCATTTCTTCACGTAAAATGTGTAAGATGGAGCCACTGATTTTTTGATTTTTAGGCAACTTAGAATACACCATTTAAATCTAAAAGGCTATAACTGTAAATGAAATACTATAAAAATTAATTTAATCGTTGTTTTACTCTTGTTTTTTAATTATTTATTATATAATTTAAAGTTATAATCTTTTAGATTAAAATTGTGTATTATTAGTTGCCTAAAAATCTAAAAATCAGTGGCTCCATCTTGCACATTTTACGTGAAAGGATGCCAGATTTTGACAAATTTTTATCAGCTGTCTATACTGATTCATTTCTATACTGTGGTAACGCTGGCTTTACTAGTACATTTAAACACTTTTTAGGCTTTTCAGTCGGTTTTTATTTCTCGATTTTTTAATACAGTGTTACACTAAAAAAGTCGGTTATTTCGAAATCTTAGCAAACTTAAAATTGTTTGAAAAATACAATTTTTTTGGTAACGTGACTTTACTAGTAAATTTCAAAAATTCTCAGGTTTTTCTGACCGTTTCTATCTCTAGTTTTTTGGCACAATGCTAAACTAAGAAAGCCAGCAAATGCAAAAATATAGCAAGCTTAAAATTGTTTGAGAAATACAATCTTTACGTAACGTTGACTTTACTAGTAAATTTTTAAACTTATAAAGCTTTTTCTGTAGCTTTCTATTTCTTAATTTTTTGAAAAATACAGCATTTTCGTAGCGCTGGCTTTACTAGTAAATTTAAACACTTTTTAAGCTTTTCAGTCGGTTTCTATTTTTCAATCTTTTAGTACAATTCTAGACTAAGAAAATCAGTAATTACAAAATCTTAGCAAACTTAAAATTGTTTGAGAAATACAACTTTTTAGTAGCGCTAGCTTGCTTTACTAGTAAATTTAAATACTTTTACACCTTTTCAGTCAGTTTCTATTTTTCGATTTTTTAAAACATTGCTATCCTAAAAATGTCGGCGATTTTAAAATCTTAGCAAGCTTAAAATTGTTTGGGAAATACAACCTATTAGTAACGCTGGCTTTATTAGTAAATTTGAAAACTTTTTAAGCTTTTCAGTCGGTTTCTATATCTGAATTTTTTAATACAGGACTACACTAAAAAAGTAAGCAATTTCGAGATTTTAGCAAGCTTAAAATTGTTTGGGAAATACAATCTTTTAGTAACGTAACTTTACTAGTAAATTTAAAAAATGGTCTAGCTTTTCTGTCGGTTTCTATTTCTATTTTTTTTTTTTTGACACAGTGCTAGACTCAGAAAACCAGCGACTGTATGGCTTCTAGCAATCTTAAAATTGTTTGTGAAATTTAATCTTTTAGTAACGTTGCTTTTACTAGTAAATTTACACAATTTTTAAGCTTTTCTGTCGGTTTTTATTATTCAATTTTTTGGTATAGTGCTAGACTAATTGAACCAGCGACTGCAAAATTTTAACAAACTAAAATTTGTTCATGGGAAACAATCTTTTAGTAACTCTGACTTTACTAGTAAATTTAAAAAAAAATTGTATTTTGTTTGTTGGTTTATGTCTCTCAATTTTTTGGTACAGTGCTATAAGCTTAAAATTGTTTGTAAAATTTAATCTTCTATTAACGGTAGCTTTACTAATAAATTTTAAAAAAATTTAAGCTGTTTTGTCGGTTTATATTTCTCAATTCTTTGGCAAAGTGCTAGACTAAGAAAGTCAGCGACTGCAAGATCTTAGTAAACTTAAAATTCTTTGTGTATTACAATCTTTGAGTAACGCTGCCTTTACTAGTAAAAATTTTAAGCTTGTCTTGTCACTACCTCTCACTCTATAACAAAAATTCGCAAACAGGTCGCTGCAACCCCTCCAAAAGCTCGCCAACTCCCCGAAGCCGCCTGGAGCGATCTCTTCCTCGACTTAAACTTGCAGGAATACCATTTCAGTCGCGGCAAACTAATCCTGCGATGTATGGCCGAAATCGAAGAGATTTACCAGGAAAATGCCGTCCTTGAATTGGCGAGTCTTCGAGATCCAGTTCCTGAAAAAGGTAATATTTTCCAGAATTTTCAAAAAATTAATTTTGAGGTTGCAGTAAGTGCAGACGATTCGGCAAGTCTTGCTCCGGTTTTTGGGCTTGTGCAATGTGTTTTATTTATTTTAGTTTGTCAAATTTAGATAGGGAGAGAAATGCTGGTGTTATGGTGCCTTGATTTTTTTTAAATTAAGGTGAATGTTCCTTAATTTTGACACTGGCAAGATATTATGTACTTTTATACTTTTAGAGTAGTTTAATAATTTTGAAAAATTTTCACGAAATAATTACTACATTTTTTGACAATCATTGTTTTGTGGAAATTTTTGGCTCACTATCACTTAACTTTACGTCCGAATTTCTGTTTAAAAAAATTGTTATCTGTGATAATAATAATAATATTAATAAAGTCGTTATGTTTAACTAATTTTTGTCTTATTTCTATCCTTTTCGCATAACAAAAAAAATTTTTACATTAAGGAATGTTATTTAACATGACAAAATGACATTTTATAAAATATTTTGCAAAATAAATACGTCCTTTTACTACAATTTTACGTTCGAATTGCCGTTAAAACAATTGTTATCTTTGATAATAATAATAAAAATGTCGTTATGTTAAAACCACCCTCGCGTTATTTTTACCCTTCGATTTTATTTTTAGATATCTCCGAAAACAGACAAATGTGTTTTCACAATATCAGTTTATAGGTTCCTCATCCTCAGGAAATGAAAGTTATCTTTCGGTTTTCTATTTTATGTTTAGTTGAAACCGTTTCACAATTAACGTTATTAACTTTTCTTTTGTCTGATTTTAACAATAGTTTATCTACAAGAAAGCAAAAGTTTGCCATCTTCTATTTACCAAAAAGCCAAAACTTACTAATAAGAGAATTTAGTTTAGAAACTTTCAGAAACTAAAATCAGCAACTTACAAGATTGTTTAATACCTGAAAATATGATAATACACTTAGAGAGAAAGGTAAGTTTAACAAAATATTTAGAACAAAGCTTTTAAGGTAAGACAAGAAAGTAAATAGAAATTAGTTTGTTTAAATTTTAAGTCAATATAATTTATGTCAATTAAAAAAAAATTAGCATTATACATTAATGTTATTTTAGAAATTTATTGTTACGTAACATTTAACGCAATTACAAATGTCATTTTACAGCTAAAACTCTCTTAATTTTTTGTTACAACAGTCACGTGATATTTAACACAATTACAACTTTGTCATTTTACATAACGCGCTGCTATTTTACATTAAAAACTGATGTGTTGTTTTTCGCTTACTTTAACTAATTGACTGCCATTTTTCGTCAATTTAAATAAACATAAAACGGTTTATAAAAATGTTATTTTACAAATTAACTCTTAGGTATGTGACAGAGTAACACAACTTGTTTTATAAACCATTTTGTCATTTTACATTCACAGAAGAGTTATTTCACAGCAAAAACTGTTTCAATTCTTTGTCACGAAAGTCATCTGACATTTAACACAAATAAAACTTTGTCATTTTACATAAATAACAGTCATTTTACAACAAAAAGTGTAATTATTTTTGTTACAACAGTTATCTGACATTTAATTAAAACTGTGTCATTTTACATGAAAAACAGTCATTTTACAACAAAAACTGTGCTACTTTACATTTGTCATAATTGATCAACTGTCATTCTTTTTGTCATTTTACATTAGAAACAGTTATTTTACAGCAAAATCTGTTTTAATTTTTTGTTACAACAGTTACGTGACATTCAAAACGATTTCAACTTTGTCATTTTACATAAAACACAGTTATTGTATAGCAAAATCTGTGTTATTTGACGTTTGTTATAATTGAATAACTGCCATTTGTTTATGTCAATTTAAAACCAAATAAACGTTTTGTAATAATGTTATTTTACAAACTAACTTTCATGTGAAAGACTAACACAACTTGTTTTATAAACAGTTTTGTCATTTTACATTCACAGAAGAGCTATTTCACAGCAAAAACTGTTTTAGTTTTTTGTTGCGACAGTCATCTGACATTTAACACAAATAAAACTTTGTCATTTTACATAAATAACAGTCATTTTACAACAAAAACTGTAATTATTTTTTGTTACAACAATTATCTGACATTTAATTAAAACTGTGTCATTTTACATAAAAAACAGTCATTTTACAACAAAAACTGTGCTACTTTACAGTTGTCATAATTGATCAACTGTCATTCTTTTTGTCATTTTACTTTAGAAACAGTTATTTTACAGCAAAAACTGTTTTAATTTTTTGTTACAACAGTTACGTGACATTCAACACGATTTCAACTTTGTCATTTTACATAAAACACTGTTATTGTACAGCAAAATCTGTGTTTCTTGACGTTTGTTATAATTGAACAACTGCCATTTGTATATGTCAATTTAAAACCAAAAAAACGTTTTGTAATAATGTTATTTTACAAACTAACTTTCATGTGAAAGACTAACACAACTTGTTTTATAAACAGTTTTGTCATTTTACAATTACAGAAGAGCTATTTCACACCAAAAACTGTTTTAATTTTTTGTTACGACCGTCATCTGACATTTAACACAAACAAAACTTTGTCATTTTACATAAATAACAGTCATTTTACAACAAAAACTGTAATTATTTTTTGTTACAACAATTATCTGACATTTAATTAAAACTGTGTCATTTTACATGAAAAACAGTCATTTTACAACAAAAACTGTGCTACTTTACATTTGTCATAATTGATCAACTGTTATTCTTTTTGTCATTGTACTTTAGAAACAGTTATTTTACAGCAAAAACTGTTTTAATTTTTTGTTACAACAGTTGCGTGATATTCAACACGATTTTAACTTTGTCATTTTACATAGAACACAGTTATTGTACAGCAAAGTATGTGTTATTTTACGTTTGTTATAATTAAACAACTGTCATTTATTGATGTTAATTTAAAAACAAAAAAAAACGTTTTATAATAATGTTATTTTACAAATTAACTTTCATGTGACAGACTAACATAAACAACTTTGTCATTTTACATAAAAAACAGTAATTTTTTAGCAAAAATTGAGTTATTTTACATGTGTTATATTGGATCAACTGTGATTCTGTTATGTCAGTTTAAAAAAAACAAAAAATATTTTATAAAAATGTTAATTTAGAAATTAACTCTTGTGTCAGACTAACACGATTGGTTTTACAAACATTTTGTAATTTTACATTAAGAATAGTTATTTCAAACAGCAGAAACTGTCTTAATTTTTTATTATGACGGTCATTACCGAATAAACATTTTATGTCAATTAAAAAACTAAACAACATTTTACATAAATGACACTTTAAAAATTAATTGTCATGTAACATTTCAATCATTTACAACTTTGTCATTTTACATGAAGAACAGTTTTTATACAGCTAAAACTGTGTTATTTTACATTTGTTATAATTGAACAATTGCTATTCTTTTACGTCAATTTAAAAAAATCAAAAATATTTTATAAAAATGTTATTTTACAAATTTGCTCTAATGACGGACTAACACAATTTGCTTTACAAATTATTTTGTTATTTTACATTAAGGATAGTTACTTCTCAGTAAAAACTGTATTAATTTCTTTCTTGTTACAACAGTTATCTGACATTTAACACAATTATAACTTTGTCATTTTACATAAAGTACAGTTATTTTACAACAAAAACTGCATTATTTTACGTTTGTTGTAGTTTAACTGCCATTTTTATATCAATTTAAATAAACAAAATACATTTTATAAAAATGTTATTTTACAAATTAACTATTGTGTGACAGACTAATACAATTTGTTTTACAAAACAACTTTGTCATTTTACATTATAAACATGTAGTTATTTTATAGCAAAAACTGTCTTAATTTTTTCTTACAACAGTTATTATATAATAAACATTTTATGTTACCTAAAAATAACAAATTGACACAAATTTATTATCATAAGACATTTAAAACGATTAAAATTTTGTCATTTTACATCAAAAACTGTTATTTCATAGCAAAAACTTTCTAAATTTTTTGTTAAAACAGTTACATGACATTTAACACAATTACAACTTTGTCATTTTAGATAAAACACAGTTATTTTATAGCAAAAACTGTGTTATTTTACGTTGTTACAACTAATCAATTGCCATTTTTTATATCAATTAAAAAAAATCTACAAACCTTTTATAAAAATGTTATTTTACAAATTAACTCTCATGTGACAGATTAACACATTTTGTTTTACAAACAATTTTGTTATTTTAATTAAGAACAGTTATTTTACAGCAAAATTGTTTTTATTTTTTGTTACAACAGTCATTACTTAATAAACATTTTATGTAAATTAAAAAAACAAATCAACATTTTACATAAATGTTACTTCAGTAATTAAAATTGTCTTTTCAAAAAACAATTATTTTACATATTTGTCATTAAGTAAAAAAGTAATTTTAATGCTAATCTATGACAGTTTACCAAGCAAATAAAAAATAATGTCATTTTGCTCATTGACTGTTATACAGAAAAATAAACTACGTCTATAAACCAAGATGTTATAAAATTAATAGTTTACTGCAAGGACATGTAATTTTACATAAATAAATAGTAATATAACAAAGTAATTATTTTAAATGTTGTTTTACAAAGTAATATTATTTTAAAGATTTAATCATTTAAAAAAGTATTTTAAAACAAAGATGTCATTTTACAAATTGACTGTCACACAACAGAATACACGACAAGCAAAAGAAATGTTCTAAATTTAATGCTCTTATTACGAAAACGTGTCATTTTATATTTAGAACAGTCATTTGACACACATAGAGTAATTTTACAAAAAAATGTCATATCTTAAATTACCTATAATTGATCAATTGTCATTCTTTTAAATAAATTTAGAAAATCGAAAAAAAAAGCATGTTATGATACTGTTATTTTACAAATTAACACTCATGTGACAGACTAACACAATTACAATTAAAAAAAAAAAATTGTTATTTATTTTACATCTAAAACAGTCATTCGGCATAATGTTATTTTACTGTTAAAATTATCATTTTACAAAATAACATTACTTCACAGATTTCATAATATTTTACAATAAACAATGTAGTCTTTTAAAAGAGTTGTTTACAGAAGAATGTCATTTTACAAATTGACTATCATTCTAGAGAATAGAGTATAAACTAAAAACAAAAACTATAATACACTCATACACTTAGAAGAAAAGTTAAATTTACCGAAATATTTCAAACAAAGCTTTTAGGTAAGGTATCTAAATAGAAATTATTTTGTTTAAGTCAGTCTAACACAATTTCGACATACCAATTTGTTAGTGTGACCTTAATTTAATTTGATGTTGCTCGTAAATCTCGAAGAGGAAGAGTGAAATTGAGGTAATGGTGAGGACAACAATGTGTAATTATATTTGAGAAGCTTAGAGTAGGCTTCAATCGAGCGGAAAATTCTTTTCGATGTTTGGAGAGTATTTGAATATGAATTTTAAAATACACTCTGACCTTTTCACAGCCCCCAAAATCGATAGATTTGTTTCAGTATTTATTATTTATTTATTAAAGCAAAAAAACAGAAAATTATTACTAAATTATGAAGTGTAACGAAGCGTTTTAATAATTCAGTAAACAAAACCAGATAACGTCCAGCAGCTGATTCGGACCGCGTGAACGCGACGTCATACGTATACGTCAGGGCAGTAGTGATGGTATAATTCCCACCACACCAAGAACCACCACCAACGCTTTGCTACGATACTCCTCTCATACCCCTCGTCAACAAACCAAGGCTATATATTGCGCCTACCGCCACCAATATTTCATACTTGCAGGAGGATCAACCTTGTAAGTACTCACCACTAGACCCATCCACCCCTGGAGCATTAACCTAGGGGCTTCCTCTCTGATACCGCTACCCACAGAGCATTAACCCGTTGGTAGAATCCTCTCCGAAACCGGTACTCACGGAGCACCAACCTGTGAGTGAATCCTACCTCCCCTCCATTACAAGTGCGAGCCACTGAAGCCGACACGTTAAGGACGAGGAACCGAGGGCGAGGAGCCAAGAACGAGAAGACGACGACTAGGAGTCGAGGACGAGGGACCGCCGAGGATATATTATTAGTAGATTCGTTTTAATTTAAGAATTATTATTTTATTTTCTTTATTTGTACAGAGTTATTATTTTAAATAAACCCCATCGAAACCGCTCTTCTCTCTCTTTACGATACCCAGAACCCGACACGGAAACAACCGTTACAGAAGAATCTAAACTGATCAACAATTGAAGTGATCCATCACAAAAATTGTTAATTAGACAAGATTTATTCTTGTTTCTTGTTGTTCTTTTGTACTCTATTTCCTATCTAAAGTATTTTATGGTTTATCTAGTGATAGATTTTAGGTGTTGATCTTAAAAACGGTCTTTTTCGCAATTTTATCTAACAAAACAAGCAGAAGAGAATTTAGCTCAGTAATATTAACACTGCACGTTAAAAGTATCATTGAGGGTGACTTATCCTTAATTTCTAATGCCTCAACAGCGTTTATCTGACCGAGAAGTGCAGCATGTGGTTCACATGGTACAGGAAGGGTTATCTCATCTCGAGGTGGCGCGAATTTTTAATGTGGCACAAAGGGTGATCAATAGAGCCATTAATCGCTTTTAAGAATGTGGATCTCTTGTTTTAGACATGGTGGAGGTGGTGCACGCAGTCTAACTCCAAGACAAACTCGTTTTTTACAAATTACTCCTCGCCAAAACCCTACTTACAACGCTACTCAGTTAAATAACGCGCTACGACGAGTTACAAGAGTAGTTATTTCTACTCAAACAGTTCGACGAAGGCTACACGAATATAGCTTAAGGGCTAGAAGACGTGTGCCATGCCCACTGTTAACCCGGCAACATTGAGTACAACGGCGACATTGGGGGGAAACTCATTTGAACTGGATCCAGGACGAATGGTCCCGTTGTATGTTTGCAGATGAGTCTCAATTTACCCTTTATCGTTTGGATGGGCGTATTAGAGTGTGGCGACGCCCGAACAAGACGTACCGTGAAGAAATGCAAGAGCACAGAAGAGTGTTACTCTTTGGGGAGGCATTGTTTTTAACGGCCGTACAGAGATTGTGGCACTACGGGAGTTATGCATGAATGCACAATATTATAGGGATATGTGTATTCTACCGATTGTAGTCTCTTTTACCAACAATTTTGGAAATGAGTTTGGCTTTGTGGATGATAATGCATGACCGCACCGTGCTCGGATTGTAAACAATGTTTTTAATGCACATGGTATTGAACAAATGGTGTGGCTGGCACGCTCCCCTGATTGCAACCCTGTCAAACGTCTATGGTTGTACACAAGGACGTTGAATGATTAGGACGGAGCGTCAATTCAAAAAAGTGAAAACGGCGCCAATGCACGTTAAGCAATAAAAGGTTACTAAAGTAGACCATGGCATGTCTAACCAGTAGCGTCTCGTTAGATTTATAAATTGGTGCACGCCACGAGAAGCTTCCAATCTAAAATGTTAATTTTATATTTATTTATACTCAAACACACTTTATTTTGAACTTAGCTGCTTAAATTTAACAGTCGAAGCAACTAACAGAATCGTTTTCCAAATTGTACGTTAGATATACCTTACGTCCACGCCATACTACGCCTCTGCCTTGTATAGGAGAGAGAGAGAAATAGAGTCGTAAAAGTTTACTTTAGAGTGAGCGAATGCCTTCAACATTTTAGCATTGGCAATATAGGCGACCCTCCGTCCTGGTCATACAACGTCCTTGGTTGTACATACATAGAGCACAGGTTATCGGAACAAGATGTCCAACCAGAAACTTTTGAGGAGCTTCAAAACATGTTGGAAGAGGAATGGGAAGCGGTGCCTTAAGAAGTCATCAATAATTTAATAGAAAGTATGCCTTAGAGATCTATGACTGTCTATAGGGCTAGAAGTGGTTCTACTTGATATTAATTTATCCAATATGTTTAATTAATAAATATGTAAATACAATATGTATTTACTAAATATTGCTGGAGGTATTTACTGTTTTTGTAAAAAGTTGAATAAATAACCAAATATACTGATTTACAATGCTGCGATGCATTTTTTTTATTTATCCGGCTTGAATTTTAATAATATTTTTTTAAAAAAATATGATATATGAAAACGAAAACATCACTTATTATAGAGTATAGTAGAGTATATAGAGTATAGTATAACTGACAAAACATCTTGTTTGCACTTTTTTATTTGTCACTGTCAAAATTGTGTTTGTGTTGTCTTTTCTTTCTTTTTGCAAATTCTTTTGTATCTTGTTTTTTGTTTTTTAAATTTTTTCGTTTTGTTCTGCTTTTCTTCTATCATTCTTTTTCTTGCTGTGTCTTTCTTCTGTTCTTAAAGTCTACAATCTTCTTCGTACTAATCTATTGTTTTCTTTTTATTAATTAGCTCTCTGATTGTTAGTTTAATTAGTTTTTTTAATGTCTCTCATTTCTCTTCTATTCTTCTAGTAGTTTCGTGTTGCTATTGATCATTACAATAAAGTGTCTTAATTCAAAAACAATTAGAATTTAAATTTTTGTCAAAATAGCTAATTTTCACTGAGACCTCAATACTGCCACCCCAGTCAGTACAAATACTTGTTGATCACGCTGTATATATAATAAGAGAAACGTATAACCTAGTTTATTGCCACTTTCGCGTAATTTAAATCGAATCACAAAAGCTTTTAAAGTAAAGGACTCTTCAAAACCAATTAAAAGCTGTGATCTTGATCAGATACAAATAAATCTTACCAATAAATGGAGCAAGTCGAGCGAATTCTTACGCTTAAAATACGAGACTATTTAGCAAAATTGAAAAGCGCTACTATTACATACAAAGCAGATCTAAATAGTTTCAGCATTGTTCAAAAGTTTGCGTCTTATTGCTTTAATAATTACAAGACGTGCTACCATCTTTGTTTAATCTCGTTTCTTTAATTCTCTTTCTCTTTACTTCACAATGAAGAGTTTTAGGTTTTTTTTCTGTTTTAAATATTTAGGTCGTTGCTTTGTTTAATTTTATTTAATTATAACCAAAATCAAGTGTTACTTTATCTGAATTTTGTTTAATCTTGATTCTGAAAATTTCTGGTTAATTAATAATTTATTTTGAACGTAACTCAGTGTCTTCTACCTTATTACCCTCAGTTATAAATTTATTTAAATAATTTTAATTAATAATAGTTTTATGTTTATTAAATTGTTAATATGTAGCCAATATTTTACAGCAAAAAAAATTTTTTTGTATTTGATTTTAATTAATTTGAAATTTAATATGTACTAATATTATACAACACTCGATTTTCATCAGTAATATTTTTTAAAATTTGTATAAAATTTTGTTTTTAATGTCATTGATAAAATAATAATTATGCTCATACAGTTTTAATATAGAGATATAAAATTTTAATTGCTACCAATCGATAAACCAAAAGCAAAATTATATTAAATATAATATTTGACATGATATACATAAATTGTAATTTTCTAAACAAAATACAGATTTAAATTTAAAATATTTTTTTTATAAAGTTTCAGTCTCTGTCGTTGTAACAAAATAAAAACTTTCTAAATAAAAGCGATTAATCCCCTTGTGGTGATCGTATCGAGTGTGGCAAACTCAATCTGCGAATATTGGGGCGATATGGGCACACGAAGACGTCTGACCCTTGGGAGGCCTATCACTGGAGCAAATCAAAAAGACCGGATTGCAACGGGAGCAACAGTGAATTCGTTCGTTGTGGAATTCTCTTGCGGTTAGAGATCTTTATGGTAACCGAGTTTTTATCGTGTCATCACCTCTCTCATTCAATGCTTTCGAACGCCATCTGAGCTGCGATTATTGGCTAATACCTGACAAAAACAGGATTATCCGAGAGGATTTTTTAGTTTAAAATGGCTCAAAGTTAAGCCGGTTTTTAGCTCGGAAAGTTTGGTTTTGAGAGGTTGGTACCAAATAAGACGGCAAGAAATATTTAATAAATAAATTCTATTTTCTTAATAGAAGACAAAAGACAGGATAATTTAAAAAAAATATATTTTCATTTCAATTAAGTTACTTTCTATCTTTCAAAGTTTCGTTTCGTGAGGTTGGTAGAAAATAAAACTTTGCTGTAACTCTCAATACTTAAATTGTATTTTTCTAATTAAGAAATAGTTAAAATTTGTTTTATTTAAGAAACAATTTTTAATTTTATAATTTAAAACGTCTAAAAGTAGAGGTCATTTTCTATCCTCTTTCAAAGTTTTGTTTCGTGAGGTTGGTATCAAATAAAACGTCGATGTAACTCTCAATACATAAATTGTACTTTTCCAATAAAAAAATAAATTAAATTTGTTTTATTTAAGAAATAATTTTTGATTTTATAATTCAAAACAACTAAAAATAGAGGCCATTTTCTATCGTCTTTAAAGTTTTGTTTCGTGAGGTTGGTAGAAAATAAAACTTTGCTGTAACTCTCAATACATAAATTGTACTTTTCTAATTAAGAAATAATCAAAAAAAATTTATTTAAGAAACAATTTTTAATTTTACAATTTAAAACGTCTAAAAATAGAGGTCATTTTCTATCCTCTTTCAAAGTTTTGTTTCGTGAGGTTGGTATCAAATAAAACGTCGATGTAACTCTAAATACATAAATTGTACTTTTCCAATAAAAAAATAAATTAAATTTGTTTTATTTAAGAAATAATTTTTGATTTTACAGTTTAAAAAGTTCCAAAATAGAGGCCATTTTCTATCGTCTTTTAAAGTTTTGTTTCGTGAGGTTGGTAGAAAATAAAACTTTGCTGTAACTCTTAATACATAAATTGTACTTTTCTAATTAAAAAATAGCCTAAATTTCTTTTATTTAAAAAATAATTTTTAATTTTATAATTTAAACCATCTAAAAATAGACGCCATTTTCTATCGTCCTTCAAAGTTTTGTTTCGTAAAGTTGGTAGAAAACAAAACTTTGCTGTAACTCTCAATACTTAAATTGTACTTTTCTAATTAAAAAATAGCTTAAATTTGTTTTATTTAAAAAATAATTTTTGGTTTTATAATTTAAAACGTCTAAAAATAGAAACCACATTCTATTTTTCTTCAAAATTTTGTTTTGTAAGGTTGGTATCAAATAAAACGTCGATGTAACTCTCAATACATAAATTGTACTTTTCCAATAAAAAAATAAATTAAATTTGTTTTATTTAAGAAATAATTTTCGATTTTATAGTTTAAAAAGTCCCAAAATAGAGGCCATTTTCTATCGTTTTTTAAAGTTTTGTTTCGTGAGGTTGGTAGAAAATAAAACTTTGCTGTAACTCTTAATACATAAATTGTACTTTTCTAATTAAAAAATAGCTTAAATTTGTTTTATTTAAAAAATAATTTTTGGTTTTATAATTTAAAACGTCTAAAAATAGAGGTCATTTTCTATCCTCTTTCAAAGTTTTGTTTCGTGAGGTTGGTATCAAATAAAACGTCGATGTAACTCTAAGTACATAAATTGTACTTTTCCAATAAAAAAATAAATTAAATTTGTTTTATTTAAGAAATAATTTTTGATTTTATAGTTTAAAAAGTCTCAAAATAGAGGCCATTTTCTACCGTCTTTTAAAGTTTTGTTTCGTGAGGTTGGTAGAAAATAAAACTTTGCTGTAACTCTTAATACATAAATTGTACTTTTCTAATTAAAAAATAGCTTAAATTTGTTTTATTTAAAAAATAATTTTTGGTTTTATAATTTAAAACGTCTAAAAATAGAGGTCATTTTCTATCCTCTTTCAAAGTTTTGTTTCGTGAGGTTGGTATCAAATAAAACGTCGATGTAACTCTAAGTACATAAATTGTACTTTTCCAATAAAAAAATAAATTAAATTTGTTTTATTTAAGAAATAATTTTTGATTTTATAGTTTAAAAAGTCTCAAAATAGAGGCCATTTTCTACCGTCTTTTAAAGTTTTGTTTCGTGAGGTTGGTAGAAAATAAAACTTTGCTGTAACTCTTAATACATAAATTGTACTTTTCTAATTAAAAAATAGCTTAAATTTGATTTATTTAAAAAATTATTTTTGGTTTTAGAATTTAAAACGTCTAAAAATAGAAACCACTTTCTATTTTTTTCAAAATTTTGTTTTGTAAGGTTGGTATCAAATAAAACGTCGATGTAACTCTCAATACATAAATAGTACTTTTCTAATTAAGAAATAAACTAAATTTGTCTTATCTAAGAAATAATTTTTGATTTTATATTTTAAAACGTTTAAAAATAAAGACCATAATCTATCCTTCTTCAAAGTTTTCTTTCGTACGGTTGGTAGCAAATAAAACGTCACAAAACCCTCAATACATAAACTGTATTTATTCTAATAAAAAAAGACCCTAAACTTGTTCCCTTTGTAGGGTTAATCGCGCTATTGTTGGCGCCAAAAACATAGCAGTTCGTTGAGCATTAAATAAAATAATTAGATTACACCAAACCCACCCTTCTGTCATGAAACAGAACACTCCCTAATTAAGCGGAGTGATAACAGCAATTATAATATAAAATGTGTTGGGGGATGCTATTAGGAGTTACAGTCACACGAGGGTGTGGTTCGTCACACGTGACACAAAGTTCTGAATTAAAAAAAGGATTAAAATACAAAAATTAAAAAAATGTATTTAATCTTGTTAATTTAAAAACAAAAAAAATAATTTCAAGCAAGTCCTGTAATCCGGTAAGCCTAATAAAAAATTGCAGGCAAGCCGCATTTAACGTTTTATGTTTTTTTGTGTTTTTTTTTGGTTTCTATAGTTTTTTGAATTTTTAAATTTCATAAGCGTAACGTGCTTTTATAGAAAAAATATAAGAGTAAAAAAATTCGAAACGTCCCACATTTTTTACAGAAATATTATCTAGAAAAGTCAAGAAAACATTTTCAATTTTCCTGACAGTTTTTTTATGTTTGTTTCTTTTGTTCTTTTCCTCTTCAACTGTTCTTTAATAGTTGTTAAGTCTAGTTAATAGATTTGCTAATTTCTTAGTTTTATATTGCGTTTCAATAAGTCAATCAAATTTAATAATTTTTTTCTTAATTTTAAAAAATAATTTTAGCGCTTTAATTGTTAGACTAGGCACAACTAAAATATCTTTTAACATTATTTAGGCTTTAAAAAAATTTTAGTTATGCTTTTGAATTATTATACCTACCAACATTTTGTGTTTTAATTATTTTAAAGTTATAGCTCTTGTGGGATTACTAAAGGAAAATTAATATAAACATATGCGAATAATAATTATGTAAAACCGTACTAGTTGAAAACTACACCAGTTCTCTTTTATAGCCGTTTGGCTTATTGCTAATTACTTTAATTATTTGCTTATGCCTCACGATTGTTGTGTTTTTGTTGGATCAATATTCCCCGATCAGTTGGGCATTTCGTGTGTGCCATTAGGTGGACATAAGCTTTGTTTTTGTGTCCTGCATCGAGTCTAATCTCGTGTATCCAAGCCTACCAGTTGTTAATACATGTCCTTTTCTTTTTGTCCTATTTCTTGTTGAGAACAACATCGATTTTCTAATAAACACAAGTTTCATTTTTATAAACATGTCATTTAGTAACGTTTTGTTTCATTTAATAATAATAAAACTGTAGCTCCTGGATATGGAAACAAATTGCCTCGTTTTTACAAATAAAACGTTTTTTTCCCTCTTCCAATAAAATCTCTCTTTAAATAAATAAATTCAGCTGCAATTAAATGCCGATCTTTAGTGCATGCCGGTGATAGAAGAGTCGTGTTTAAAACGCTGTAAATTTTTAACGATGAGAATTTTGCCTGCTTGCTCTTTTTAATATGTTGACGTGTTAAGTTTTACAACGCTATAAATAATGATCGGAGAGAGAGGATTAAACAAACATTTCTAATTTTAGTCATTTCTGTTGATGAGACAAGCTTCAGACTAATTTTATTAAAGACAAGCTAAATGAAATTGAACAAAAGATTAGACCGGAGCATTGTCTACAAATAATTTTATCAATATTTCGCTTATTAAATGAATTATTCACGCACTAATTACAGTAATTGCCTTGTCCTTTCACTCGGTGTGTGTCACGCGATGAAATCTCTTTTTTCAGTTTCAGAATTGCCACATTTACCACAGAAACCTCAGCTCCTATCCTCACTATAACCTTCTATCAAAATTTATTATAAATGGCCTCAGCTAAACATAAGTTATTATCTGATATAAAAGACTGAATAAAATCGACTATAATGTAGTGTTTTTTATATCCTGAAATTTCAGCTAAAACTGAAAAATACATATTTTAAATCTAAATGCTCCGTATTTATATTTTTACTGAATTATTTAAAAAAATAAAGTAAAAATCAGAACACTTTATTTTAAAAAAACAAGTGAATTTGTTTGTAGTTTTTTCAAAATTTTTGTAGCCGTTTTAAACATGGTTTTGCCATAAAGCGCTTCTAGCTCTCAACTATCTCAACCAAACTTCAGGCTCTCAGTCCATCCGACAACACACTCTGGAAGCTGACCAAAGCACTTCGAAGCAACAGGAAGTCTTTTCTTCCGATCCATGGTCCCCGCAGAATCGTCTTCAATGATGATGAAAAGTCAGAAGTCTTTGCCGATAGTTTGGAACTGCAATGCAGGGCCAACATCGTCAATGCAGACTTAAACCACATTGAAGACATTGAAGATCAGGTCGAAGACCTCCTTGGAGAGGATCCTCTAAACCCCATCACTCCCACTTCCCCGGATGAAGTAAATAAAATCATCCAAAGGCTCAAAATTTGAAAAGCTTCTGGTCTTGACAACATTCCAAACCAAGCGTTGAAAAATTTTCCAGACAAACTCATCGTCGCTCTCACGACCTTGGTAAATTCAATTTTTCAGTTCAGGCATTTTCCTAGTTGCTGGAAATCAACCAATGTCATCTTCATTCCAAATCAAGGAAAAGACCACAAATTTCTTCAAACTCATCGCCCCATCAGTCTCCTCTTTGCAGTGGGGAAGGTGGTAGAGCGTCTCATTCACACCAGACTCTCAAAAAACTATCCAAGAAAACCATTCAATCTCAGATAAACAATTTGGCTTTAAACCCAAATATTCCACAACCAAACAACTGTTTCGTTTCACAGAATTCGCCTCCATCAGTAATGAGCAAAAGCAAGTTACTGGAGCAATCTTCTTAGATGTGTCCAAAGCTTTTGACACTGTTTGGCATAAAGAACTTACTAATAAGCTGGCGTGCCTCTTGCAATGGTTTAACTTATCCACTTATTTTTGTCCGACAGAAATTTCAGGACAAAAACTAGAGATTCTTTTTCTACCCTACATCCAATCGAAGCAAAAGTTCCACAAGTCAGTCTTGTCCTCTCTTCTCTATGCTGTTTTTACAACAGACATTCCAAAATCCCCCAGAGCAAAGCTGGCTGTCTACGCAGACGACACAGCAATTATTGCCCGTTATAAACAGCCTAAAATGGTCACTGCTTATCTCCAAGGGGCAATTGATGCTTTTCAAACCTCGTTCAGGCGTTGGAAAATCAATGTCAATCTCGAAAAAAGCTCTGCTCTTCTCATCGCCCGCCGTCATGTTCAGCCCGAAGGCCAAATTCAGATGTTTAGGCGTGCCGTTGAGTGGAAGGACCAGGTCAAGTATCTGGGAGTTCTACTCGACAAGCGACTAACCTTTATTCCGCACATTGACAGCGGCCTGTCCAAAGCCAAGACGGTCGCAGGTCAACTTTTCTCACTCACCTGTCGAAAGAACAAAATGTCAATTCAGAACAAGCTCACCCTTTTCAAATCCATCATTCGTCCTACCCTCACGTATGCTTCCGCAATTTGGAGTCACGTTTCTTTGATTCAGCTCAAAAAGTTGGAAGTCTTTCAAAACAAATTTCTCAGACAGGCCTTCAATGCTTCCTGGTTCGTCAGAAATTCCCAACTTTACCAAGAAGCCAAATTGCCTTCTTTCAAAGAAGTTCTTTTTAAGACTGCTCTTCGAACTTTTCACAAAGCTGAAAAACACCTTGACTACGACGAAAACGGCCCTTCCCGCCACAAAAAACCCAAGATGGCCCTTTTGTTCCTCGATTCGACATTTGTGCCTTAGGACAAATTCCCCTCCTCCTAGCGCTCCAAGCGCCAACGCCAATTCGATCGCACTGCATCAGGCGAGAGGATGCAAGTAAGCCTCTTTTACTATTATTTATTTACATTTCCATGTCCGATTTGTTGGTTCAGTATGCATGAACTGAATTGGCAGTCGCCCATTGGGTGGTTTGCGGGTACTCTCTCGCAACTGCAAGCCGATTGACGCATGACCACCAAGAGCCAGCATACTTGACAGAGATTTTTACTCTGGTGCATTTTACCATGTGTACCAGCAGTTTAGGTCTGAGTGAAAAGGTCTATAACCTGTACACCTAAACGTCAGACAGGCCTATGCCTATGAGTATCTCAACCAGCTTAGCTTTCTAAATTTATTTTTGTTGAGACACTTTTAGTAATTTCTAAATTTAGATCATAAATACCATTAACTCAGAAATAAAAAAAATTAAAAGAAATTACTCTAAACTTAGAAACATTTCGTAGAAATAGATCAGAAAGAGTCTTCTAATTCAAAAAATATATTTTAGCTAACAACATCTAAGCCAGAAAAAACGGTTTTTTTATTCAGAATTTAAACGGTTTTATAGAATTTGCTGCTTATGTGCTAGTAAATAAAACAGAAATTATTTCTAAAAAAGTAGATGATTATAAAGCTTCTAAACTCTGTTTTGGATTCAGAAGAAGCAAAACTTCCTATTGTAAATGAAAATATAAAAAGCTTCGGAGCTAATAAAAAAATTATTTTGAAAAAATCGTCTGAATAAAACTTTTAGATCTATTTCTGTTGAGACACTTCTAAGATTCACCAAACTAAAGTCAAAAATATTAAATGAGAGCTGTAGATTTAATTCAGAAATAAGAAACGAACTGAAATCAGAAATTACTCTAAGCTTAAAAAGATTAGCAGAAAAAAATCTAATTTATTTTGTTCAAAATAATTTTTTCGAAATTTTACATTTTTATTTTACTTTTGTTTATCTTTTAGATATATAATTTCTAATTTTAAGTTAATTTTAAACCTTTTATTTTTTTTATCAGAAAGAATAATTTTGTGACGATATCCTTGTGGCTTAAGAGATTATTTAAAATGTGAAATAGATTTAGATAGTATTACTTTTGATTTTCTACTTTATCTTAAAAGCATCTTAATTTTCTTAATTTTGGGCTAGTTTTAAACAAATTTCAAAAATATAAGTATTTTTATCACAAAAGATAATTTTGTGATTATATACTTTTGGTTTTAAGACAGATTTAGAAAAAAAAAATCTAAACCAGTCACAAAAATAGGCTTTTATTTAAAAAAAATCTTCTTTACTTGAAACTGTGTTTTGGACTAATTTTAACCTTTTCTGCTTTCTATAAGAAGCAGAAATAGAAACAAAGTCAAAAATCCTAATTTTTGTTTTTAAATTGTGTGATTGTTTACTAAAAAAGTAATTTAAATCAGTCAAAATTTTAGACTTTTGCTTTCTAAAAAAACATTTTGTACTTCTAAATAAAAAGTAGAATATCTAGAAGATTTATTGAAACTTGCTTTTATAAAAAAAAATTTGGATTATCTATTTATTCATTTGCTAGAAACAATTTGATTTTTAGTAAAAACATTTCTGTATTAGTAGAGGTAAATCTAAATGCTTCGTTCTAATTTTTTGATTATCACAAAAGATATTTTTATGACTATATACTCTTAGTTTTGAAACAGATTTAGAAAAAATTGTTTTATTTAGATCTGTCATAGAAATATGCTTTTATTAAAAAATTTTTTTTACTTGGGTTCTGTTTTACCCTTTTCTAATTTATTAGAAGTAGAACCAGAAAAAAAATCAGAATTTCTAATTCTTGTTTCTAAATTGTGTAATTCTTCACTAAAAAATTGATTTAAATCAGCTCTAATTTTAGATATTTTTTTTCTAAGAAAAGTCTTGTACTTCTGAATCAAAGGTAGTATATCTAGAATGTTTAAAGAAACCTGCTTTTATAAAAAAAATATGAATTATTTATTAATTTGATTCTTAGTAAAAACATTTTTGAATTTCTGAATTAGAAAAGGTAAGTCTAAAAGTTTTGTTCTGATCTACATTTTTTGGGTAATTCATTATCTAGATATGTTTTTCTGATTAGAAAATCAATTTCTAGCTTATATACTGACTTATTTAACTTATTAAAATAAGCAAAATTTTTTAAATCTGTTCTTCTATTTAGAAGAATCCGAGTGGGATTTAACAGACAAAGAGACTAAAAAAGAAAAAAAAGAAGTAAAACTCTATCTCAAAAAACTACAAATAAAGCAGTAGAAGAATAAATTTCTGAATAAGAAAGAATAGAGACAACTGCTGAAGAAGCTTATGTAAAAAACTAATATTTTTTTGTAAATTTAAGAATTAATAAGTTATGTATAGTTTTTTAATTATTTTACTTTAATTAATAATAGATAATTTTGACAAAAACTTTATTTTTTTAAATTATAAGAACGTATTGATTATAAACCGCAATTCTTCTAGAGCAAATTGTTTCTGAAAGCATGACGAGAGTACATAAAATAAATTTCGTTAAAAAAAGTGGTTAAAAAAGCCAGTCGTGGAATTTAATTAGCAACCGCGTCGTCTCTTAGCTAAAGCCTCCTTGATATTTTGCACGAAAACCTTTTGGTTTTATTTTATATAAAATACGTAGAGAAGAGGAAGATATCCGTTTATCCGTTTAATTTATTGGGTTTATTGAACACATATCTCGGTTTATTGTAAGTTGGCGCTCTTGATGCTCCTTCTGTAAATTCTGCACACGTAGCATAGCGTGTTCAATTTCGGTCGAGATGACGGAACGTTGTTTTATTATAGATATCCGCATCCGCAGACCAAGAGATAATGCTAAGTATGATCCTGCTATTTGCTTCGAGAACTTACTCCAGCCTCCTCACATAATTAACTCGATCGATATGGCGGCAGAAATATTTTCAGGGAATTTTTACAGAATTGCAAAAGGATTTATCCAAATTCAAAATGATTTTATGACAGAACTAGACTTAAGACAAAAATTTTTTATTTAGAACAAGCTTTAACGATATTTTAACAGCATTATTATGACAGTTTCTAATGACAGTTGCAATATCTAAAAAATCAGTTTGAATTTGTATAAGTATAAATAATGTAGTTGTTTTATTAGAGCATGTTTGACATAGAGAGGAATTTAGTGGCATCCGCCCTTCCATGTCATAAATTCAAATAAAATTACAACCCCATCTTCGAGTATTACAATAACTTAGCTTGTATCCTCAACGGAGCAACTTGTACCACATTTGGATAATGCAGAATGTTGTGTAATGAAAGCGTATCAAATTGAAGCTGAGGTGCTGCAAGTCATATTGATTTTCAGTTTTGTTCTCAATCAAAAGCTACAACTAACTGAATAAATTTCGATTTTATGTAAAACAAAGCAAGCTTTAATTAACATTACAACACATTGGATATAGATTTTCACTAGGCTTTTGTGCATACTAAATAACTTGCTTCCTATTCTATCTAAAAGCATTTTTTTATCAATACTTGATAGAAATTCTAATAATAAACAGGAACTGACACAATTTCCTATAATAAATTTAATTGAAAATTTTGAAATTTTGGAAAAAATGCTTGACAATAGAAGATTTTTTTAAAAACTATAACAATGATAAAAATTAAAAAAAGAAGTCAAAAAAATATTGTATATTGCCACAAAAACTTTTGCGTTTCTGTTTACTTTTTGAGAGCTTTTTGGATCATTCTCCAATTTTCTGCATCAATTTCCGAATGAGTTTCGTAGAGAACAAATTGTCTCTGTCAAATTTCTTAAATGCATTTCTTATTGTTACAACAAAATACTTAAAAATTTTGTAAAATTAACCCTCTCGACAGATAATTAACCTTCTCGATATATAAAAAAGACAGAAGAGGTGACTAAACTAATCTTAAAACAAAACGGTTAAAAAAGTTTGTATAATTAACCTTTTCAATATATAAAAAAGACAGATTAAAGAGCAATAGAGGTGTTCAAAGAAATCTACTAAAAAAATACATTTTTATTAAAATTTAAACTGTTAAAATAGTTCAAATTGCGTTTTTGTTTACTTCTTTACCAGTTTTTTAAATCATTTCTTTATTTTCTGCATCTACTCTCAAATAAGTTTCGTAAAGAACAAATTGTATATGTCAAAATAGGCATTTCTTAAATTGTTACAACATAATGTTTAAAGAATTTTGTATAATTAACCATTTCGACAGATAATTAACTTTTTCGGTATATAAAAAGAGGCAGAAGAGGTGTCTAAATAATGTGTTAAAACAAAACGGTTAAAGAAGTTTATATAATTAACTTTCTCGATTTATAAAAAAAACATATTGAAACGCAAAAAAAATGTTTAAAAGAATCATTTAAAAAAATATATTTTTAATAAAATTTAAACTGTTAAGACATTCTAAATTGCGTTTTTGTTTACTTTTTGATAGTTTTTTAGATTATTTTTTTATTTTTTGCATCTATTCCTAAATGAGTTTTGTAGCGAACAAATTATATCTGTCAAAATAAGCATTTCTTAAGTTATTACAACAGAATGCTCAAAGAGTTTTGTATAATTAACCCTTTGGACAGATAATTAACCTTTTTGATATATAAAAAAAGCAGAAAAGGTGTCTAAAAACGTGTAAAAACAAAACAATTAAAAAAGTTTGTTTATCTACCCTTTTCGATATATAAAGAAACAGTTTGAGGAACAAAAAAAACGTTCAAAGAAATCTTTTAAAGAAGAATACATTTTAATAAAATTTAAACTGTTAATACAGCTTAAATTGCATTTATGTTTACTTATTTAATAGTTCTTTGGATCATTCCTTTATTTTCTGCATCTATTTTCGAATGAGTCTCGTAAAGAACAAATTGTATCTGTCAAAATAAAAAAAAAAATTTCTTACAACAGAATGCTTAAAGAATTTTGCATAATTACTTTTTCGATAAATAATTAGCCTTCTCGAAGTCCATGTGCTTCTTTGATTTACATAAAAAAGAACAGAAGATGTGTCTAAAAGAAGCGTTAAAACAAAACGGTTAACGCTTAATGTTGTTTATATAATTATATAAGAAGTCTATATAATTAACCTTCTATATATAAAAGAAACATTAAAAGACAAAAAAAAATGTCGAAAAAAATTTTTTTAAAGAAGAATACATTTTTAATAAAATTTAAACTATTTTAAACTAAGACAGTTTAAATTGCATTTTTTACATCTATTCCCCAATGATTTTTGTAGACAACAAATTATATCTGTCAAAATATGCATTTCTAAAATTGAAAAACAAAATGCTCAAAAAATTTTGTACAGTTAACCCTCTCGGTAGATAATTAACCTTCTCGATACAAAAAAAAGACAAAATAGGTGTTTAAAAAAAGTGTGAAAACAAACCGGTTAAGGAAGTTTATATAATTAACCTTCTCGATATATAAATAGAGACAAAATAAGTGTCCGAAAAAAGTGTTAAAACAAAACGGTTAAAGAAGTTTATTTGTGACCTTCTCGGTATATAAAAAATACATATTGAAAAGCAAAAAAAGTGTTCAAAAAGATCTTTCAAAAAAAATACATTTTTAATAAAATTTAATCTGTTAAGACAATCCAAATTTCGTCTTTGTTTACTTTTATGATAGTTCTTTAGCTCATTTATTTATTTTCTGCATCTCGTCCTAAATGAGTTTGATAGAAAACAAGTTATATCTGTCAAAATAAGCATTTCGTGAGTTGTTACAACAGAATAATCAAAAAACTTTGTATAAATAACCCTTTCGACAAACAATTAACCTTCTCAATATATAAAAAAGCAGAAGAGATGTCTAAAAAAAAATGTTAAAACAAAACGGTTAAAGAAGTTTGTATAATTAACCATTTCGATATATAAAGAAACAAATTGAGAAACAAAAAAGACGTTTAAAGAGATCTTTTAAAAAAGAATACATTTTAATAAAATTTAAACGTTAAAACAGTTTAAATTGCATATTTCGTTTACTTCTTTAACAGTTCTTTGAATTATTGCTTCATTTTCTGCATATATTCCCAAATGAGTATCGTAGAGAACAAATTGTATCTGTCAAAATTAAAAAAAATTAAATTGTTACAATAGAATGCTCAAAGACTTTTGTATAATTAACCCTCTCGATAAATAATTAGCTTTCTCGAAGTCTATGTGTGTCTATGTTCTATATAAAACAGAACAGTAAAGTGTCTGGACGAAACGTTAAAACAAAACAGTTAACAAAGTTTATATAATTAACTTTCTCGATATATAAAGGAAACATACTGAAAGGCAGAAAAATGTTCAAAAAGATTTTTCAGAAAAAATATATTTTTAATAAAATTTAAACTGATTTAAACTAAAACAATTTAAATTGCATTTTCTGTATCTATTCCCGACTGAGTTTTGTAGACAACAAATTGTATCTGTCAAAATATGCATTTTTTAAATTGTTGCAACAGAATGCTCAAAGAATTTTGTACAATTAACTCTCTCGATAGATAATTAACCTTCTCGATACATAAAAAAAAAACAAAATAGGTGTCCAAAAAAAGTGTTAAATCAAAACGGTTAAAGAAGTTTATATAATTAACCTTCTCAATATATAAAAAGTACATATTGAGAGGCAAAATAAGTGTTTAAAAAGATCTTTCAAAAAAGAATACATTTTTAATAAAATTCAAACTGTTAAAACACAAGAGTTACAATGAACCTTCTCGACAGATAAACAAGAGCATTTTAGATTTTAGGGACAGAAAATCATCTAAATAGTTTTTTTTAAAAAATAGATAAATTAAAAAATTACCTAAAATTTAACAACAAAATCACTAAAAATTTTTATAATTAACCTTCTCGAAAAATAGATATATTTTTTTAAATTTATTTATTGTCATAATTAACTATTTTAATAGATAAAAAAGG
This sequence comes from Tribolium confusum, assembly GCA_029207805.1. Classification (NCBI taxonomy): domain Eukaryota; kingdom Metazoa; phylum Arthropoda; class Insecta; order Coleoptera; family Tenebrionidae; genus Tribolium; species Tribolium confusum. The sequence goes on along the minus strand of JALGAY010000008.1, from coordinate 12,410,267 downwards.
CATCTGAAGAGCCAAAGAATTGTCTAAAGAAAGTCTCTAAAAATAAATAAATTTAAAAAGATTGAAATTGTTTTCATAGAATAGTCAGAATTTTTTTAATAATTAACCCTCTAGAAAAAAATGGCTATCGGCATCTTTAAAAAATTAATAAATATCAAAAAAAGTTAAATTGTTACAACAAGGTACTAAAGACGTCTTTAACAGATGAATAAATTTAAAAAAAAATTAATTGTAACAACAGAATAGTCAAAGAATTTAGTATAAATGACTTTCTCGAAATAAGTGTTTTTTAAAAAATTTAAATTGTTACCACAAAAATTCAAAAAAATTATATAATTAACCTTCTTGAAAAAATATTTTTAAAAGATGTTTTTTATTTAAACTCTTTCAATAAAAAAGACAAAAAATTTGGTATAATTAACCTTTTCGCAAAAAGCTTTTTAAAAAGCTTTTTTTATTTAAATTTATCTAACAAAAAAAACGAAGAATTTTGTATAATTAACCTTCTCGAAAGAGGTGTCTTTAAAAGGTCGATAAATTTAGAAAAAAAAAGTAAAATTGCAAAAGTGAAAGATTAACCGTCTTGAAAAAAGTGTGTACTGTTATTGTAACAGTACTCGAAATTTTTTTTGGGTCTTTTAGAGATGTATAAAACCTCCAAAATTATTCCAACAAAAAAGTCAATAATTTTTGTCTAATTAACCTTTTCGAAATTAGTGTCTTTAAAAGAGATATTTTTTAGGTTTCACCGAAACAGTCTTTGCTCTCTAACACCTAGAGCAAACATAGAAATTTCAAATTTTTTGTACCATTTTATCCAGAAATCAATAAGCTATCGATTATGCAATAAAAAAAATAATTTTCATAAACAAATTTGTATAATTTTAAAATTATGAGATTAGCAATGTAAAATTAGACTTTTAATACTTTTAATATAGTTAAACAACAAAATTCAAAAATCTTAACTTCTACATTATTTAAAGCTAAAAGTGTGGATATTTGAGGTTTGAAAATGTCAATAAGTTGACAAAAGGTAGATTAAGTATGCATAAATTTCGGGTAAAATCGATTAAACTTTAACTTTGTAGGATGAAAGCGTTTCGGATAATGAGACATTTTATAAAGAAGCATCGTCTGAAAGAAGTGCACAGATGCCTGATCAACTTAAAAGGATCGGTGGTAAAACCGAAGTAAGAAAGAAGAAAATTCAATGAACGAGAAAATTACTGTGACCTAATAGTAGCTTTTTCTCAAAGTAGAAGTTATCACAAGAATGCTACAAATGAGGTATTTTTTTTTCAAATTTAATTTTGTTTTCCTTCTCTCAACAAATATTATTTAAAGCAATAAGTTAGATTGCATCTTTGGACACGTTTTTGGCAGTAGTTTGGACCGGTCGTGTCTTGGGAACGAGTGGATATTGGATAACTTCCGTGCCGAGGAAACTTAAGGAACAATCCATAACTATAAAGAACTCTCCCGAACAAATTCTTCATTGATACAAAAGATAAGGAGAGTGCTTTTCCGGCGGTCTGCTACAAATTGACTTAAATTCATGGCGAATTGATGTGAATGGGTTTATTGGAGTTAATTTATTATAGTGAAACGGGAACAACGAAAAGAAACGAATTAAAACTGAGCATTATTTTTATTTAACTTGGTTATTCGGCGACGATGTCTAGAGAGGCCGATTTAAAACAACTCAAGCTGCATTCAAACGAACCTAAATCACTTGCAAGAGATTTCGTTGAATTGCTCTCCTCATTGGCGGATTTTAACTCCTCGAAAAGGCGCACCAAACACAGCCATAAATAAAAATAAACACCTAAAAGAAATTTAAATAACTGCTCTAACAATAAATTAATTTATTTTGCTAAAGCTTTATATAATTGAAATCGATTGCTGGCTATAAGCTTACCTAAAAATACTAATCCGCTGGGAATAAAATAAGATAAAACTTCTGGTGTACCTAAATCGACAAAAAATATAATTCCACCAATAAATAGTATCACGATAAGACCTAACTCAACTCCGAAAACTCCTAAATATAAAATAAAATATTGATGATTTCGCTGAAACCAAACAAAAATTAATTGATTAAATAACATTGTGAGTGTAAAACCTTATTTATTCCAATTAAAATTGCAAAATTTGCAATTAAAGAAAGCAACAAGTAAGCTAAGAGAAGACTGAACAGGATTAGAGACACATTTGCTGTTTTTGGTAATTCTGAAATGAGTATTGCTATTGCTAAGATAGCTACAATTCGATACACCTAAAAAAATATAATTAATACAATTGTGTTACAATCAGTTGTGTGACCGATTGGTGGTAAAACAGTAATAGATTTTATAATTGTTCAAGTTAAAATATTCTAGATAGTTGGGTTAGAGACATCATTGGAAACTTGAATTAAAAAAACCAAAAAAAAAAGAATTTTAGATAAAACATAAAAATTGGACACTAAATTTATAATATTATTTATAATTAAATATTATTTATATTTATTTTTTGAGTAAAAATTAAAAAAAATATTTTCAATTAGCTATTTAAATGTTTGTTTTTAATATTGTGCCTTTAATTTATTTATCAATATTTATTAAGTCTTTTATATATTTTTAAAACATTATTATTCAGGCTCTGCTACTGTTATGTAAAAAATTTGTTTGTTTGATTTGAATTATATTTTTTTTATTATTTATAGACAGTATTTTATATAGCTCTAGATTTCTTGTTTTTGTTTTAACAAGTTATATAAAAAAAAAATTTCTATAATGTTTAAAACCGGAAATAAAATACATAAACATTCTGTGTACTTATTTCCGAGAGATTTTAGTTTTAGTAATTTTAGTATAAATGTAAAGTAAATAGTCGAGTTTTATGTTTCTACTTATTTCAAAAACTATCTCAATTTGAGGTAAAACCGTCGTAACTCAATCATAAATGAATAAACAGCAACTCACAACTCCCAGCCATCCAATACCATATCCCGTACGTCTCAGATTGCACCACCAACACTTCTCGTAAAGATTCCGTATCCATTCGTTCATTTTATTAATCACAGCTGAACATGATGCAAAATCAATATTATCAAGACTTGCAGAGTTTATCACCGTTTTAAAATCCTCGTAGTTATCGCCTTATCAATAATCGTAAAAATGTAGTCAAGTGGCTGACGGAGAAAAAATCTAGGAGGTATGTCTGAATGTTCATGCATCGTTTGGTTTCAATTACCGTTCATAGAACGTTGTTTCCGTGCAACATTTACTAGTTTAATGAATTTTTTAACTGAGGGTAGATGAAGAAAAGACGAAAGAGAATTCTAGGATGCGGTAAATAAAGTTTCGCGACGTTGCGACTCCAGAGACAGGAAGTCGTCTATTCAGACGAGGTTTTTATATTGAGAAAAAATTTAGGTATTTATTTGGGGGAGAGTAGGAGACAAATTTACATAAAAGTGCATTTAGAAAAGGCAGAAATTGCTTTTGACTCATAAGTACACTTTTATGGAAATATCTTTTGATCTATAATTTCGTAATTTATTAATTTCCCAGTTTTAGAGTTTTACTATTTTAGGTTTCGTATGCACAGAATGTTTTAGAAATAAATACAAAAATTTTAAGCAGTAATAGATCATCAGTAGTATATTAAGTATGGAGAACCGTAAGAAATGCTTACCGTTCGAAGACAATTGTTTGGAGGAGGAGCGAAGCGACGACTCCAATTATTGTCTGAGACCGGTAATCTTTAACGTTCGACATGCTTATAATGTTTTTTGCGCGATTGGAGTTTCTAGAATAATAATAATAATAATTTATATCAATACATTTGTGATAATCGGGAAGACTGAAACTGAAAACTTTGGGTGGCTGTTCCATGGTTGCTATGGTTTTGTTCCAAACAAGTAAAATTGTCTTTTTGATACAATCATTCCTACATAGTTCTGTTTTGTGGTTCCGTTTTCGAAGCAAATATGAGCGATAGTGATGATCTACCGGATGATTTAGAAGACGCTTGGCAAGAAGGATGTTCGGCAATAATTCCAGAAAAATCTAAAGCCCGATATGAACAGACATACAAGTTGTTTAAGGAATGGCGTGAAGCAAAGAAGATTTCTGTAAATGAAAAGAGCTTGTTAGCGTATTTTGTGGTGAGAAGTAGACACTTGAAGGCCCCAGGCAGTTTATGGGCGGAGTATTCTATGCTGAAGAGTACAGTTTTTCTCCATGATGCTATCGATATTTCTAAGTTTGCTACATTAATTGCTTATCTTAAGAGAAAAAATTTTAGATATCGGCCTAAGAAGGCTAAAATTTTTACCAAAGAAGACATGGAAAAATTCTTGAATGAAGCACTAGACGAACAATTTTTAATTCAAAAGGTATGTTGTAGATGATGAGGTGGTACATCTGAGTTCTAAGGAAACAATATATTTGCAGGTAGCAATGATATTGGGAGTATCGGGCGCTTGTAGACGAGAGGAATTGTACAATATTAAAATGAGTGACATAGAAGAACATGAAGAAATGTTTATAGTAAATATTCCAAATACAAAAACAAACATTTAGCGAACGTTCACAGTTATTAATAAAGAAAATGAAGAAGTTCATTATTTGGAAATACTTCGAAAATACATAAGAATTCGACCAAGCAACCCAACGTCAGATCATTTATTTCTGAACTATCGAAATGGCAAATGCACTAGGCAAGTCACAGAAAAAGGCACAATTGGAGGCTGACCGTCAAAAATTGCAAAGTATTTAAAGTTGCAAGCCCCTGAAGGTTTTACTGAACACTCGTTTCGACTCACATCGGCAACACTTTTGGCGAATAAAGGAGTTGATGTGTTGGGACTAAAAAGACATGGTGGGTGGCGTTCATCAACGGTGGCCGAGAGTTACGTGGAAGATTCCCTCCAAAACAAAATTGAATTTGCTCATAAAATTTTACACAGCGATGTTGGTGGACTATTACAACAACCTGGGACTTCTACGTCGGAAAGTTTGTCTATTAACACTAGAAACTCAAATGCGAGTGGTATTACTACTACTAATTATAATAATTGTACATTTAATTTTAATAAATAAATCGCAAAATTGTTTTTTTTTAGATTTAATTGCTTACCGTTCAGTGAACGGTAAGTGAATTACTTACCGTTTTGTTACACGTAGCAAACAATAACAGCAACCTACCGTCGTGGAAACAGGCACAGTAAACTGATAAAAACAATCAATCGCGCAAAAAACAACTTTTCTGGATAACATTTTTGCGATAAATGTGGGGCGTTTCGAATTTTTTTATCTTTATATTATCCTCTCTACAAAAGTCCAGTTGGCTTCAAAAAAACGGAAACTGTTAGAAGAAATTTTGTCAAATTTTATTAGAATTTAAAATTTGAGTTTAAAACTGCACTTATGTGTCAGAATTGTAGACACAAATTGACAAATTAAATTCTCAATTCACATTAACTGTACGAGTTTTAGGGTCTTTAGTGCCTAATTGGTCTTACAGTCCTACGTAAAGGTAACAAAAGAATTAACACAAATTAACAAAAAATAAAAATTTAATTCTTCTCCAATCTTCTTCTAGCACACGTAACTTCTTTCATCTATTTTTTTCCTTCTTCTCAATTTTTGTTTAGAACTTTTATCCTTCCATACTTGCACAGTCTTTACTCTACACACTCTGACAAACAATGCTCTATCATTCTCTCTTTCTTCTCTACATAATCTACACATTCTTTCTTAATTTTCTCTCTAAAATTTATTTTTCTTTTTTTTATTCACACATCTGTATCTTGCAATCATTTTTCTATTTTTACTTTTTATTTTATTTAGATATTTTGGCAGTTCGGTGGTAACAATCACCGTTAATTTTTTTGTTACCTTGGCGTAGGACTGTAAAGCCAATTAGGCAACAAAAGCATTAAAACTAAAAAAAAACAATAATAATATAAGCACTACAAGCTTTGTAGACTCATGGATTGTTTTTTCTATTTTTTCTTATTTAGAATCTTTCTCTTTTACTGCTTTATTTAGAGTTTTCGCAAATTGTTCTTTACTTCTTTTTTCTATTCAGTCTTTTTCTTTTTTAAAACCTGTTTTTTCAAATTACTCAATTAAAGTACTTACCTATTCACGACTAACTTGTTAATCTACATGATTTGCTTCAAAGGGTCTAGAAGCAACACTAGTACAATTGTTATTACTTTTGTAAAATTTTACTAGTTTATTTTTTGTTCTGTACTATAAACCATTTTAAAAACTACAAGTCTTTAGTTTTAACTTAGTTATTGAACGACAATAATGTATAAAATCAAATACAAACTATATAAAAGATGATAATTTTACTACCTACAATCAAAAATTTTAAAGATAAAAATACGTGAATGCATAAATATAAATAAAAACAGCTCTAGAATGATGTGTCACTTGATCCCACTTGCTGGAATGGGTGGTTCTGGACGGTAAAAGGATGTAGTAACGACTTTAAAACTACACTCGACTGCAGAATTAACCGGACACTAAGTTTTTTGGAAAAATTTTAGTGACTAAAATCTGAATCAAAATAATTTTAATTGAAAATGTGCAATGATGAACATTTAAATTAAAATTAAAATAATTTTGATTAATAATATCCAAAAATAAATATTTATTTACAAATTAAACAAAAATTTTATTTCAAGTAACAAAACAAAGCAAAACAAAATTAAGAAAACTGCAAAAAAATGGTTTCAGTAGGGAGTATTTCCTCCTCGTGCTTGAATTACAGCTCTCATTCGTCGAGGCATACTTGCAATCAAGTCTACAATCTCATCTTGAGCTAGTAACTCCCACTCCTTCAGCAACGCCTGTTGCAGCTCAACTGTTGTATGAAACTCGCCGTAGTTCTGCCTAATCCTTTTCCCCAGGTTGTCCCATATGTGCTTAATGGGGTTTAGGTCAGGGCTCATGGTTGGCCACTTTAGCACCTGAACATTAACGTCATGAAGGTACTGCCGCGTAATCTGGGCTGTGTGAGGGCGCGCATTGTCGTGCATTAAGAAAAAGTCTTACGCTACAAATGGCGCTAAGAAAACCACTTGCTCTTGTAAACACTCCCTTATGTACCGGTCAGCGTTAATGCTACCTTTCCGCACCGTTACACGACGATCAAGTAAATACCTAGTGAAACGCGACTCATCCGTAAAGAGAACGGAGTCCCATTCGTCCATATTCCTATCGATATAATTTCGCGCAAATTCCAATCGCTGTCTGCGATGCTCTGCGTTCAACTTAGAGCCAGTAGCAGGTGGATGTGATGTCAAATTGTTTTCCTTCAACCTTCTTAAAACAGTATCAGGAGTAATCATGGTCCCATAAATATCCGCCAGTCTCCTGGCCAAAGCTGTAGCAGGAAGAGTCCGTTCTCGCAGCATTTGTATTCAAAGAAATTGGTCTTCCACTTCATTTGTTACTTGTTTTCTGTCTTGTCCAGGTTTTTTGGAATAGGAACCAGTTGCCCTGAACCTTTGTATCGCATCGGATACCCTGCTTTTAGGACAGCCAAGCACATTTGCAATAAATCGTATGCTGCGTTCATTATTATGTAAAGCAACAGCCTCGGCAGTTTTTTGGGAACTCATTACAATATGAATCGCTTCTACAATAAGTCTTTTCCCCAAAAAATCAAATTATACAAACCAGAACCAGCTATCGACACAAATTTGACAGACGTGTAAAACAAACAAAACCTTTCCGATTGCAAGCCGCATAAGAAAATAGGTTCAAAAAGTAATCTGTGTGATAGGAGTTGACCCAAAAAACTTGAATATCCTTTCTTTTAGTTGTTTCTTATGTGTAGCCATATAAAATCAATGTATAAAGCGTTTTTGCAAATTTACGGGACAAAAATCAAGTGTCCGGTTAATTTTGCAGTTGAGTGTATTATCTTTGTTATCGTTTCTCTTCTGTACTTTATCATTTCTTCTTGTATGTTGTTTTCTCCTGGACTTTTCTTGTTTTTCTTTTTCTTATAACGTTTTTACAATTACCATATACGCGAAGTTCTTTTTCTCTTTCTTTTTGTTTGTTTCTGTTGTTTTCCTTCTGTTTAACTGTTCTTTTCTTAATTGACTTAAACATCTTTTTAATACTTTTTTGCTTTCTACTGATTGGTCATGTTTATTTTAACAAAATATGGTTTTAAGTTAAAATCTTTGTTCAATACTTTTACAATCTTGATAGGATAAATATTGAGAAATAAATAAGTTAAAAAAATATATTTTTTTTTCATAACGACGTGGAATTATCGCAATCTATTGCTATAATCCTCTAGATTTTGAAGCAGTAAACTTAGTCATTTCAAAGTCGATATTTTATTTGGTTGTGTTCAAGTTAGTGTATAATAACTTAATCAAGTAAGACTATGTGTTTGATAGTATAATAAACGTTTGAATTAGTGTTGATGTAAAGTAAACGTACCCCCACTACAATTAATTAAAGTGACTTCATCTACATCGTACTTTTCATCGCGTAGAATTTTGATTTTCAGATTAATTATTCACGATAAACACATCAGAGAACAGCTGTTTTAATTCGCTACGAGACAAACCAGAATTTATGTTCGAATAGTAGAGAGTAATTAAGATTTAATTCACCTCATACCACTTTAATTTTGCAAGTAGTTATATTCTACCATCTTGCCTTGACACATGTCATACAAAGAGAACTCTTGAATTCAAGAGATTGTTAGCGTTTCACTAGTTTTTTATAACGATACACTATAATGACTAAAATGCAGTTTTATTCTTCATTAAAATTATAAAATTAATTAATGTTTTACAATTTTAATTTTGGAGAAATATTGTTTAATTGTAAACTAAGTAATAGCTATTTATTACACAAGTGTCTTATAAGACAAATAAGTCACGAAAGAATTGTTTAGCTACGAGAGTTTGCTCGAGTGACCTAATTTTTTTCAAGTTACTTATTTGCTGTTAAGACATGAGTACAATACATAGTTTTATCCAACACCTCTCTCTGTAAGAGTTCTTAAAAAATCATCGAAAACTAAAAATTTTATATCTACAAAGATTGGTAGTTTGGTTGCCATGTTGTTGTTGACAACAAAATTATTATTTAAGAAAAATTTTGCAAACAAACTATTTCGGCGCTTGTAACATTGTTGGAAATGAGAAGAAGTAGTTCTCTTCCTGAAAAATTTGAAAAAGATGTTGAAGAAGTTACATCGAGTTTACTATCCAAGAAATCCAAGGACGCTTAATACAAAAAATTACGTGAGTTCAATAACTGGAAACAGGAAAACGATGTTCGTGGAGTAAGCGAAGACGTGCTGTTGGGTTACATCTTCAACGCCAAAAAAAGAATTGCAGTTTCTTCAATGTAGGTGAAATACAGCATGTTAGAATAGACATTAAAGCTACACGAAAATACAGATATTTCACAATATGGCAAGTTGATCGCTTTTTTGAAAAACGATTCAAAAAATTAGAAATTGCAAAAATCAAAAATTTTTGAAAGAGAGCATATTCAACAGTTTCTAGCAGAAACACCCAATAAAAAATATTTGATGTTGAAGGTAGGTCGATTTTGTTATTAGAGAATGAAATCTAATTTTTGACATTACAGGTCGCACTAATTTTTGGTGTGTCACGTGAGTGTTGATGTTATCAATTATTGAACATGTCAATCAATAACGTAGCAGATAAAGGATCCTATACGTTGGTATCTGTACCAGATACAAAATATGTTTAACGTAGTTTTAGGATTATGAAAAAAAAATTGCAGTTAATATGCTAGATATTTGTAGAAAATATATGTCTCTCCGACCTAAAAATATTTCTTACAACTGGTTGTTTTTGTGCTATAGAAATGAGAAATGCACAATACAGCCAGTGGAAATCAATAATTAAATTAAATAATTACCAGAATCAGAGTCTTACACAAGACACAATTTGAGACGCACATCAGCGAGTATATTGTCCAACGCTGGAGCCGATCGTACTATGGTCCAACGTCATGGCCGATAGAAGTCAACAACCGTGGCACAAACGTATGTCGAAGAGTCAATTTTGAACAAAATAGACATTGATAAGAGGATACTGGGTGAAAATTCGAAAACAGAAGGCAATGTTATTGTGAATACTGAAAAGCAAAAATCGAATAAATGTGGAAACAACATTGAAGTGACAAAAAATAAAGCAAATAAAGTTATATTTTTTAATACAAATGTTAATGTAAATTTCAACAAATGATTTCATATGAGATTCCTGTTTCTACTAATAGTAATTTTTTGAGTCCAGTTATTTGATAAGCCGTCTCAAGCACACTGAAAGCAATTCTATGTTGAATTGTCAAAAAATGCTTTGTGCTAAAGTTTCTGAGAACTTTTTACACCTGTTTCTGCTTCTCAAGGCTGCCGTTCTCTGCACTAGTCCAAACGTTGATAACGGTGTTTCACAGTTAAAGGAAGCACTAACCGTGGACATAATTAATAATAATATTTTTTTTTAAGTCTAACACTTCTAATGTGCGATGGTTCTAGAGGAAAGATTAAGAAAGAAAATGGACGAAGACAGTATGTTACCAGACGGACAGGCAGGGTTCAGAAAAGAAAAGAGAACCACAGACAATGTATGTATTTTGAGACATCTGGCGAAGAAAGAAATAGACAAGGCGAGAGGACGAATGTATGCTTTTTTCATTGATTTCAAAACAGCTCTTGACAGTGTGGATAGGGAAAAATTATGACAGTATCTTAGAAAGAAAGGGGTGTGTAAGTGGTTGGTAAGCAAAATGGACAAAATTTACGAAAAAACCATTAACCAAGTAAAAGTAGGCGAAGAAGTAAGTGAACGTTTTTGGACAAATAAAGGTGTCAGACAAGGCTGTCTATGAAGTCCTGCACTATTCTTAGCATATATGAGAAATGTGGATGAAGCTTTAAGTAGAGCGCAAGTAGGAGGGATAGTTGTAGGCAGAGAGAAAGTGTGCTCCCTGGCGTTTGCAGATGATTTAGTATTTGTAGCAAAGAGCAAGAGTGAAATGAAAGAAATGATAAAAGTTATGAGAAGATATGTAAGAAACAAAAAACTTCAAGTTAATGTAGTTAAAACAAAAATGATGGTGTTTGGAAAGAAAGTAAGAATCAAAAAAGAAGATAAACGAAAATGGGAAGGAAAAAATGTAGAACAAGTGAAAGAGTTGAAATATCTGAGATTTGTGTTAAATAGTAGTGTGACAGACAAAGGACAAATAAAGGAAGTGGTCAAAGAAGCAAACAAAGTAATGAGAAGTGTCTGAATTTTAGGAGAACGTAAATTTGGTGAAAACTTTAAAAGAAGAATGATGATGATTGACAGTTTGGTGAAAAGCATCGTAATGTATGGAGCAGAAGTATGGGAATCGAAAGAACATGAAGAAATTGAGCGAGTGTAAAGAAAGTATATAAACATAGTAAGAGAAGAAAGTACGAGAGAAAAGTTGAGAGTGGAAACAGGAAAAAGAGCGGTAATATTCGACGAAAATTTAAGAATGCCACAGGATACTACAACAGTGCTAAGGTGAAATTAAAAGAGCAAATGGTAATGTTAGGTAGATAGAACGAGATGACTACTATAAGAAAAAAAAGTATGCGTGTGCAGAAATTGAAAAAATAAGAGAAGAAGGAAAAACAATAGAGGAAGAACTAAAACAAAAAATGCTGACATAGACAAACAGAAAAGAATTGCGGATACAAAAGAATTTAGGTACAATTCTAAATATGCCCTAATTGTTACCACCGAACTGCGAAAATATCTAAATAAAATAAAAAGTAAAAATAAAAAAATTGGTGCAAGATACAGATGTAGGAATGAAGAAAGGGAAAATAAATTTTGGAGAGAAAATTAGGAAAGAATATGTAGATTATGTAGAGAAAAAAGGGAAACGATTGAGCATTGTTTGTCAGAGTATATAGAGTTAAGAATGTAAGAGTATAGAAAGATAAAAGTTTTAAACAAAAATGGAGAAGAGAAAGAATGGATGAAAGAATTAACGTGTGCCAGAGTAAGACTGGAGAAGAAATAAATTTTTATTTTTTAAAATTTTTATTTTTTTAATAATTTGTGTTTTTTTTCTTTTATTTGTTGTTACTTTATGTAAAACTGTAAAACCAATTAGGCAATAAAGACATTAAAACCTATAAAAAGAGAAACTGTTCATGAGCTTACAAAGCCTGTAGTGCTTATATTATTATTATTATTACATAATATATAATCGTGTTTGATGTGATGTGACCCCATCTTGTTGAACAAGCCTTCAGGTTGATCAAACAATAAAGCCCGAATTTTAATTGGAGTCATCACATTACAACAAAGACTGTAATTATAGACGCGCTTTAATTTAATTATCGAATTAAATTTCGTTAGTCGAGTTTTCTAACTCTTGCGAACCGGTTCATTTTATCATTGTGTTGGTGCAGAGCCGAGCCATTAACTCGATCAAAATTTAATTCGTTTAGTGTTCAGACGATTTCATTTCCATTAACAAATAAGTCTATTGTAGACGCAAGCGGTAAAAATTATCATATTTATTGCTCTCATTCTTTGATATTAATCGTTTCTTTTCACCGATAAATCGGTTTTCTTTCGTGCAAACGCCAATTACTAAATATATTTTTTTTGAGCTTGATATGTGGGGATTTCGCTTCAGTTTATTTTTCGGAGATCAGATCGCTCTATAATAAAGCTTGCAGAAGCGAACCATCACGAAAGATGAATGTTACGAGAGATTCTATTGTAGATGCTGCTTAAAATGACGGGGCGATTTCTAAATGTATCAACGCCAAAAATAGCAAAATCTTGCGGCTTTAAATGGGGCCAGACGAAATGATTTATTATGAAAATAAGAGAAATTTTTAGGTTTATTAAATCTAGAATCGTTTTGCTTTCGAAGAAGCTCTACAATTAAATATCGCTCTAACATAATAAAATACAAAAAAGAACGCTTTGTATTCGTTCTGCTGCCAACAAGGCTTTTATTAATATTTTAATATTTAAATTTTTTTTAAAATAATTAAAAAAATATATAACAGTTATATTAAAAAAGCGCTTTTGGCTTATCGTGGTTAGTTTATTTTTATTTGACCTTCCTGGAGTAGATAAAGCCCGTCATTTTCTTGTTTACTTACTTAACTTTCTTGAAGTAGATAAAGCAGCTAATTTTTGATTACAAAAAGTCTTGCTCCAATAGATCATTTTTATAAAGAGTAATATTTTAGTGAAGGAATCACTGATGTGTTTCAATTGAAACAAACTTCTTGTATTTTTCCAAATTCTTGATTTGTTCTCGCTGCTTATTTTCGATTTAAGTGTTCATATTGCTCTCAAAATACAGTTTAGATATTTTCGATGCAAATAATATGCTAAATGCCTTTATTGGTATTTCCGATATTTCTGATTGAAGCCTGAAATAGTGAATTGAAGCTTAAACGACATGAAATCCACTCCGGATAAATATCAGATTGTAATAAACCAATATGGCACCTGATTTACATAATGTAATGTCACGTAGTTTACATTGTTAAATGCAATTGATCACCGCCGATTAGTTTCAGATCGTTACTGTTAATAACCCAGTTGCGTCATATCATTACATCAGAAAAAATGAAAAATTCAACGAAATTGATTGCGAGGAAAAATATTCAAGCGTTACGCAATAGATTTGTTTGTAAATAGAGTTTTATTGTCTGTCAAAAAAATTTTTAATCTGCTTTGTAAACTTTTAAATTAATTTTGATTTTGCTTATATCCGCTTCGCCGGATTTGCAATTTAAAAATTAATTAAATCAGTTTTTGTTTATGAAAATTTTCTTTTTTGGAAATATTAACTAACGTTGATTAATTTAGGATTAGTGTATTATAATTTAACACTTAGCACCTTAGCAGGAGTGTTTGTTTTGGAATAGCACAGCAGTAATTTACTCCACGTGCTTGGGTCCTTTCCTGCTGTGAATCTCATCAATGCTAAATTAATCTCGGGATTATATCAAAACAAGCTTCAAGTATGCATGATTACAAATTAATGCTGAATATCCCAGATTTCAATCAATCTAAAAATTTCTAGGCGACTTATATACACAATAAAAAAACTTCTCAATTAAATGTGTGCTTAGAAATTAGGAAATTAATTTTTTGAGGTATATTTCACATTCAAAAATATTTTAACCCGGCGCATCCACCATTTTTACTAATATTTTGGTTGTTTTTGTATCTACATAAAAATGGTTTACAAGGGTTTTATTACTGAAATATTGTTAATACACAGCAAGCAGTGTTTTAAAAATAATTATAATTAACAGTTTAAACAAAAATAATAAATAACTCGTTTATAATATTATGCTAACCCGGCGCATCCACCATTTTTACAATCATTTTTTTTTTTTAATATTTTTATAAAAATGTTGATAATTCAAGCTTTGTTATCACTCAAGCAGTGTTTAGAAAACTGTAGATTAGAATCTATACAAAAATAATAAATTATTTGTGTATTTAAACATTCTAGCCCAGCGCATCCACCATTTTTACAAATATAACTTATTTTATTTTTGTTGTTTTTTGTATGTAAATAAAAATGTTTTGCAAACGTTTGATAATTGAGACCTTGTTAACACAGAGCAAGCAGTGTTTGAGAAAAAAAACATAAAATTTTCATTTAAAATTTCGTTGTAAAATCTGTCAAACGCATCATCGCTCTCTATGTTTCCCCATGAGAAAACATCAGCAAAAGCAAGCTGTCGTCGATCGCCATTAATTCCAATAGCAATTTACAAAAACGTGTCGTCTCTTCTACCCCTAAAGCTGATGATTTATAGAATTCGAGCTTATTTTTGAAATTATCAACTTCCCTTAATTTGCATAGCGAGCTGCAACAGCATCATAATGACTAATGAAATTGCAAATCAGTCGCACCATCTGTTACCGAACGCCACTGACAAGCTAAAACCGTGAGTAAATATAAAATTTCAATTATTTGCAATGGAGAATACGTCTCTGTAAATAAAAAAAAACGAAACTCAAACGAAATCGACAAATATAATTATGGACAGAAAACATTATTGCCTGTAATTTCCTAATGAAAGTTTTTAAAAGAGACGGGTTTAATCCTGAAATTCAATTAATTTAGCAATTGGAAAGTGAAACGAAAATAGACTACAAACACTCTGTTTACAATCAGGGACGAGAGTTGACAGTTAACACAGCTAAACAATTTATTTTCCCTGCTTTTTGACGAATTAAGTGAAACACTGGTTCAGTTTATACAAAAAAAATAAATGAATTTTGTGTTTTTAGTTGTTTTCTTGACTAATTTGTTTGCTGTTTTTATCATTTATAATCACCTTCTATTCTATTTTAAAATTTCGTTTTTTCTATTGCAGAATTGTGCTTAATTTAAATATAATTTAGTTTTCAAATTTTTTTAGAATTTCTTTTGGTTTTTGCAAAATATTTTTTTGTTATTTTTTGTTTTTAGCAAGTATTTGTTGTTTTACTAATTATTGTTTACTATTTTTTTTAGAAAATTTTTTACATTATTTAAAAAAAAATGTTTTTCGGTTTTTACTAATAGTCGTTTTTTAAATTTTTTTTGCTAAGTGTCTTCTCAAAAATTCTCTTAAAAAATATTTTATTCTTCCTAAATCTTTTCTTGTTTTTTAGGTTTCTTTGTTTTTCTTTTACTCAGGGTCAATGTTTTAAACATTTCGAAAATTTTACTTGCTTTTGTTTATTTAACAATTGTTTCTTAATTTTTTCTAACAAATTTTTGCTTTTTTAAACTATTTTTCTTCTAGTTGGTGTCTTCTACTTCTTTTCTGATTTTTATTTTCCAACTATTTTTATAACCAATTAACATTTTTTAAATCTGATTTTCCTTTTAAACTCTCTTTTCTTTTAAATCTTCTTATCTTCTTTTTATTTCAATCAACGTCTTTTAACTTCTTAGTTTTTATTTCTAGTCTTCTTTAAGTTCTTTCTCAATTTTTAAAGTGTCTTTATCTATTTATATTCTTTGTTATAAATTTTATTTATCTAATATCTGTATTTATGATAAGAATATAGAAAACTTAGAACAAGAATTTTTTAAAGACAATATAGAATAACAACACAAACAAAAAAAAATTAAAAACGTTTGAAAAATTGCAATTAGAAAAAAAGAACACAAAAAGGTTTCTAGATAAATAAAAACTGTTTTTAGAAAAACAGCAAAAAAAGAAAAAGAAGAGCTAAAGAAGACTACAAAAGAAGAAAAGACCAGCTTATAGAAGCTTGAAAAACAACAGTTAGAGAAAAATTTGTGAAAAAAAAATGTAGAAGAATTAGAAAGTAGCTTAAAAAAAACAAAGCGTTTTTAATTTTTTTTTTCTTATTATAGCTATCTTCTTATCTTCGTTTTATTCCAATCAACGTTTTTCAACTTCTCAATTTTTATTTCTAGTCTTCTTTAAGTTCTTTCTCAGTCTTTTAAGCGTCTCAATCTATTTATAGTCTTTGTTATAAAATGTATCTATCTAATATCTGTATTTATAATGAGAATTTAAAACTTAGAATAAGAAAGATTTTAAAAACAATAAAAATAACAACAAAAACAAAAAAATTCTAAAAGAGAGTTTTTAAAGAGTTTGTTAAACTGCGGTTTTTTTTAAAAAGAAGAACACAATAATATTTTTAAAAAACAAAAACTGCTTTTAAAGAAGACTATAGAAAAAGAAAAACTAGTTTGGAAAAAATTGAAAAACAACAGTTGGAGAAGGATGAGTGAAGAAAAATTGTAGTAGAATAAGAAAGTGGCATGAACATAAAAATAAAATTTTTTTTACAAAAAAAAAGACTAGTAAAAATACGATTGAAAGAAAAGGAAAAATAAAACAGGCTTTGGAGAGATAAAGCAATAAATTTTAACAGTTTTGCAAAATGCTAAAATAAGTTAAAAAACTATTAGCGAAATATAAAAAAAAATTTAAAAAAATATAAAAAAAGGAAAGTTAACAAAGATTATAAAAACAAAAAACTATTTTGGAATGCTTATAAAACAACCGTTAAAAAAAGATAAATAAAGAAAAATTGTAGAAAAATAAGAAATAGCTTTCGATATAAAGAAAAACAGAAAAAACAAAACCAGCAAAACAAAGACTGAAAGAAAAAACACAAAACAAGCTTTAGAGAGATTGAAAAACTACGACGAGAAGTACAAGAAAACATTTTCGGCAAAGTTTGACAGTTTGCAGAATGCTAGTAAAAGTTAAAAAAAAATAAAAAAGAGTTCTAGAAGAGTAACAAAAAATTGTGAAAACAAGATGAGTAAAAAACAAAAATTTTTAAAAAACGATTATTTAGATATAAAAATAAAGTAAAAATTTAAAAAAAAACAAAAAATGTGTTTAGAAAAACATTAAATAATAATAATAATAATAATAAAGTTTATTGCACATTAAAACAAAAATGTACAAAAGGTTAAATGGCAGACACAAATCTGATTTTATAATTTAACCTAGAGAAATAGTTAAAACATAATAAAATACTAATAAATATACTTACAATAAACATAACACAAAATAATACAACAGATTAAAATTTGCTAAGATCAATTGCAGAAAGTTTTTGCGACAAAATTAGTTTTTTACATTTTTTTTTTTAAATATACGGAAGTGTCAACTGTTAAAAGATCAGAGCAGTTACTTAATATATATGGTACAATATATGAAAAAGACGTCTGAAATAAAGTAGTCTTGTGTGCTGGAAAGTGAAAATGCTTTTCAACAAATCGTAAATTTCTAAAGTGTGTTTCACAGCGTTTGATTAATTTAACATACAAATAATCAGGAATTTTTAACTTTAGTAATTTGAAACAAAAACACAAATAATGAACAAAGCGTTGCTCATTCAATTTAAGCAATCCTAAAGATCTTAGGTAGGGAGTAACATGTGCAAAGTGAGGTATACTAATCACAAATCGTAAACAGTAGTTTTGAATTTTTTGAAGTTTTTGTTTATTACTTTCAGTTAGGCGCGGGCCATAAACAATATCACAGTAATGCAGATTGGATAAAACTAGTGAGTTAATTAAAATTAGTTTAGTCTTTTGATTTAAAAACTCTTTAAACTGTGTAAGTTGCTTAAATTTAAAATAACAATGTTTAGATAACTGGGAAACATGATTAGTAAAATTGAGTTGTGAATCCATAGTAATACCAAGATTTTTGACTGTACTTTGGGAAGAAATTTCTACATTATTAATTCGAACGGTGTGTTTTAGATTTTCTGCTTTATTCGTTGTTCCAAAAAGTATGTTCTTACATTTAGTTGCATTTAAATATAGTGAATTACATTGGGTCCAATTATATATTTCATTAAGGTCACTGTTAATTATATTTTCAATATTTCGTATTTCTAGAGGGTTAAAGCTTAGGTAGAGTTGAATATCATCTGCAAATAGATGTATTTTGCAAAATTTAGTTGCGTACTGAATATCTGAAATAAAAATAGAAAAAAGAAGTGGGCCTAACACCGATCCTTGAGGAACTCCTGTTAAAACATCTTTAATATCTGATAAACCTAAAGTTGTTCGGCATGTCTGCTTACGATTGTGTAGATAACTATTAAACCACTTGAATTTATCATTATAAATTCCATAGTACTCTAATTTTTTTAGTAAACAATTTATGTCAATTGAATCAAAAGCTTTACTTAAGTCTAACAGAGTTAAAGATGTTATTTTTCCTTTGTCCATATTTGATAAAATTTCATCGGTCACCGATAAAAGGGCAGTTGATGTACTGTGTCCCATACGAAATCCAGATTGCACTGATGGTAAAATATTAAAAGAACATACGTAATCGTTCAGTTGGTTATAAATTATTGACTCTGCAATTAACATAGAAGCTGGTTGAATACTTATGGGTCTTAGATCATTGAGACAAGTAAGAACAGATTTTTTTGGTATTGGTGTGACACAAGAAGTTTTCCAGCTATCAGGAACATATCCCTGCTCAAAACTAGTATTAATTAGGTGAGTTAATGGTGCAGCAACAAAAGGCAAAGAAAGCTGCAGCATGCGACCTGATATACCGTCATAACCGATTGTTGATGGTTTTATTTTTAAAATCATTTTTTTAATTGACGTTACATCTACAGGTAAGTATTGAAATTTGTTGCCAGATGGAAAATTTGAGCGCTCAAGGTACTTACGAAAAACTGGTGAAGATGACGTTTGAGGAATAGACTCTATAAAATAATTATTAATTTGGTTGGGATCAGAAAACTCAGAAGAGATTTCACAATTATTATTAGATTTAATTATATTTGATTTTTTTAAGTTTTTCCAAAACTGTTTCGGATTCTTGCTAAAATCTACGTCTAGAAGGAAAAGAAGATGAAAAGCAGATTTCGGCTCTAAATATTTAGTGTAAAAAGACGTAATAAAATTGCAGACTTAAGTAATTAGTAATGACACACAGGTATATAATAAACAGCTTAGATAAGTAATTATTTTTATGCCACTTTGTCATATTTTCTAGTTTTTTAATTTTGTATAATTGAGTAAAATAAAAAAATTTTGTTTTAATTTATTTATTTAAAGTTTACTTAATAACACACTTATATCGTCTTAAATAATCACTATCTTACACTAAATCGAACTTTTGGTAGATTGTATCTGCATGCAAAACAAGTTTAGCCACCCTTGCCTCCACATCCAATGCTCAAATAACACAGCACTTGTAATAAACAACCAATTCATTAGAAATTGCAATAAATCTAAATTCCAAAATGACACAATATCAATATTCTAAGTAAAGTGAAACGAAATGAAGGCGTCATCTGCAGACGTTGATTAATTATAGCTCGATAATGAGGCTCGTTAAAGCTACATTATCACGCCTTTAATTAATCCGATGTTATCCCGACGAAAAAATGTCAGACTCTATCACTAAGTCGATTTTGATAACAGCCTCAAATTTTATAATAACTTGTCTCACTGAAAATCCTCCTGAATTCGTTAGTGTTTTGTTGACTTTCCTGAAAAGAGAGTATCGATACGAAAACTCGGAAAACAGCTGCAACAACATACAGTCTTTCCAATAATAGTAATATTGATAATACAAATAAAATTATACAAGATCGATTGTGTTATCTCCTGGTTTTTCAGAAAAAAAAACTACAATTCCGGATGGAATTTGCGATACATATGTAAAAGTTGGTAAAAAATATGTCGCTAAATTTATAGTCGCTCAGGCGCCCGCATTTTTATGTTCTCATATGTAGTATATCTGAAAAAGTAGGGTGCTACCAACCAACTATCCGACGCTAGTTTATTTATGACTTTAAACCCTTCTAAAACCCGTATTGATTTAGCAACTTTTGTTTTCAACGATTTTCTATTGAGAAATTCAATTATTTTTTTCCTGAAACTGGAACAAGATTTCACTTAATGGAGCTGAACGGTTTAAAATATACTTTACAACAAGCCTACTATTGTAAATTATAATTAAATAACTTGTTGTTAAAATAGTATTTATATAGTTTGTTAAAGAATTCAAGACGGTAAGATGTAATCTACTGAAAACGTTTTGGTTTAGCAAAATACAACGATTTTACGAGTAATTATTTAATAAGACGATATAAGTGTGTTATTACATAAACTTTAAATAAATAAACTAAAATTAAAACAAAATTTTTATTTTACTCAATTATACAAAATTAATTATAAAATTATAAAAATTGTACACTGCTCCAATAAATTATCGCACCACTTAAATTTTTTTGAAAATTGAAACATGTATTCGACCAATTGGTACAAAATTAAGAAAAATTTAACAAAAACATTTGTTTAAAGTAAATGAATATCTAATGTGCCTAAATATAGAAAAACAAACCGAAAACAAAATTTTATTAAAGTTACGCCGTTATAAAAGTTACAGAAAACATCTTAATATCGCGTATTTCCACCTCTACTTTGAATAACCGCTGCACATCTTCGTTCCATACTCAAAATTAACAAACTTATGTCTTCTTGATTTAAGTTATTCCAAATTTCATTTAGTTGAGGACCTACCTTTTGAACATGGACAGGAGGATGTGGAAAATTTTTTAAACGTTTCCCGAGAATGTCCCAAACATTCTCAATAGGATTCAGATCAGGGCTTTGAGCTGGCCAATCCAAAACATTGATTTCTGCCTCATTCAAGTAATGTTTAACAATTCGGGCAGTGTGGGGTTTTGCGTTATCTTGCATTAACACAAAATTTGGACCAATATAAGGGGCATATGGTACGACATGCTCTTCAAGAATGTCTGTTATGTAACGGTCCGCATTTATAGAGCCATTATTTACAACCACTAACTCCGTGCGAGCTTGTAAGGAAATACCACCTCAAACCATTACCTGAGCCTCCACCAAACAATGTGGTATTCTGAATGTTACACTGTACGTACCGCTCATCTCGTCTACGATACACACGAACACGTCTATCGCAATTGTAAAGGCAAAATTTTGACTCATCCGTAAAAAGAAAAGACTCCCAATCCTCTCTTTGCCAATTTATATCCTCTCTAGCAAATTCTAATCGGGCTCTGCGGTGTTCTGCAGTCAATGCAGGACCACGAGCAGGAATATGGGGTGTTAAATTATCCTCCTTAAGTCTTTTTCTAGCAGTTTCGGTACTGATTTGAATTCCTTCTACGTCACGGAACTCAGTTTGTAGCTTCCTGGCGGTTACAAAGCGTTCCTTTAGCGCAGATATTCTTAAAAATCTATCCTGGATAGGAGTGGTTTTCCTTTTTCTTCCTTGCCCAGGTCTTCTGAGGTGACTTCCTGTCTCTCTGTACCTTTGTATCATACGCGAAACTGACGTGTGAGATCCACCAAACCTTTCACCAATTTTTCTGTAGCTTCATCCTTCCTCCATTAAAACCACAGCTTGGGCTCATTCTTCTCGAGCCAAATTCCTCATAATGTTTTTATTATTGTTTCAAATGATAAAAACTATCCACAGAACGGCAAATTCAAATAACAATAAAACGAAATTACAAATTAACACAATTTAAAAATGAAAATTATTTTAAATTTTGCTTAAAAAACTATTAAACTCAAATTTCAAACTTTAATGTCAAAACTTTTATTACAATGGATAACTAGATTATAGCTTGATTAAACCTTCTCAACCAAAGTTGTCAAATGTACATAGTTTTAATTTTTTTACTTTATTTTCAAGTGGTGCGTTAATTTCTTGGAGCAGTGTATATTTGGATCGAAAAAAATTTTTTTCATTTTTTTTTTCCTAGACTAGTTTTTAAAATTATTTTAGACACTTTTTTAATTTTTTTTGCTTATTTTTATAACTAAATTGTCGTTCTTTTAAAACTTTTTTCGTTCTTCTAAAAAAGAATTTTGTTTTTTACTTATCTTGCTTCCACAGTTTTCTATTACTCATTTTTCTAAAATTCTCATTTATTTATCTATCAACTTCTTCTAGCATTTTGCAGTCTGTAAAACCTTGCCGAAAATATTCTCTCATGCTTTTCGTTTTAGTTTCTTTTAATTTCTCTAAAGCTTGTTTTGCCTTTTTTCTTCTTTTAGTTTTAGTTTTTGCTAGTCTTTTTTTCTTGGAGACGAGACTAGTTTGTTTTTTTATCTAAAACTTTTTCTTATTTTTCTACAATCTTCTTTTAACTGTTGTTTTATACTCTTTTGTTTTTCTATAGTCTTCGTTAACTTTTCTTTTTTTTTTCAACTTTTTCTAGCGCTTTACAAATTGTAGAAATTTTTGAGGATATTTTTCTGTTTTTTTTTAATCATATTTTTTGATGTTTTTTTTTCTTGTCAACGTGGGATTTTATGTTCGCCTTTTTTCCAAACACTTTTTATTTTTTTACAATTTTTTATTGTATTTTTTTTAAATTGCTGTTTTTTATGCTTTACCAGAATAATCTTGTTTTTCTACAGGTTTCGTTATGTTTTTTTTTTTCTATTTCAGCTACTCTAATATTTTTTGCAAAATCTTACTTTTTTTCTAGTTTTATTTTCGTTCTGATCTTTATTTCGTTTCAACCGTTGTAATTAAAGTTTCTTGAAATTGTTTTTTTCTTACTTTTTATTGTAATTTTTAAAAAATTAATAGATATTTTAATTGTTTTTTTAGAATTTCTTTTAGCTTTTTTTTCTAAATCGTCCTTTATCATGCTTCTTGTAAAACTTTTGTTTTTCTAAAAAAAAAACTTGTTTTTTTATTTTTTTTGTTTTTAAAAGATTTCGATGCTGTTTTTACAACAATAGTTTTTTTTCAATTATGTTAAAAAAAAATTTCTTTTCAAGACTAGACTAATAGTTTTTTTTCTCAACTTCTTGTAGCATTTTACAAAACTGTCAAAATTTGTTGATTTTAGCCGGCTTTTCTACCTTTTTCAAGCTTATTTTCTTCTTTTTTTTCTTTCAGTCGTATTTTTGCTTTTTTTAAGAAAAAGTTTTGTCTTTATGTTTAAGCTACTTTTTTATTTTTATTTTTTCCAACTGTTGTTTTTCAAGCTCTTCCAAAAAAGTCTTTTCTTTTTCTATAGTCTTTTCGTTGTTCATAAAGCTCTAGAAACAGTTTTTGTTTTTATTTTTAAATTTTATTGTGTTCTTATTTAAAAAACGCAGTTTTTTAAACTCTTTCAGATCCTTTTTCTCGAATCTTTTTTTTTCTTTCTCAAATAGTATTTTCCGAGTTTTTCTAAAAAAATTTTTGTTCTACTCTTTGTAGATTGTTATTATAAAAATAGATAGATTTTATAACAAACACTAGAAATAGATAGAGACACTAGAAAAGATTTAAAATAAACTCGTTTTTGACGTTGGCGTTATATAAAAACTACCAAAAAGAGTTCGATTTACTAAAAGACAGTGATTATCACAAGCGATTATTTAAAACGATATAAGTGTGACATTAAGTACATTTTAAATAAATAAATTAAAACAAATATAAAATTTTTATTTTACTTAATTTTACAAAATTAAAAAATTTGAAACTGTGACAAGTAACAAGAAAATAATTATATAATTATTTAATTTAATTATTAAATTCGGTGATTATTAGCTGTCTATTCTATTTCTGTGTGTTATCACTAAATAAAGACACTAGAAAACATATGAAACAATTTGTTGTTTGTCCTTGGCGCTACATAAAGATTTGTAAGGTTCTCAACCGGATTTCGATTTAGTAAGAGACAGTGATTATTACAAACCTGTTTTTCAAGTGATTATTTAAGACGATATAAGTGTGTTAACACAAAATTAAAAAAAAACTAAAAAGTGTGACAAAGTGATAAGAAGATAATTATTATTTAATTAAGGTGAATAATTATCACTGAGCTGTCTATTTTATTTATGTGTGCCATTACTGAGTAGAAACACTAGAAAACATCTGAAATATGCCCGTGTGTGTCTTTGGCGCTATATAAAAATTTGTGGGAGAGTTAAAAAAGTTCGATTTAGTAAAAGACAGTGATTATTACAAGCATGTTTTTTGAGTGATTATTTAAGACAATATAAGTGTGTTATTGAGTAAATTTAAACAAATAAACTAAAGCGAATATAAAGATTATATTTGACTTAATTTTTTAGTATTCATTTCAAATTTATTTTCGTTTTTTCACGAAACACGAAACACAGATTTTATACATTTAAGTATCTATATCTTATCTTTCATCTCTACTTTAAAAATCTAATTTTTTTAACCTACTTAATAACAAAATATATATAAAAACATTTATTTATATCAACAAAAATTTCTCTGTAATCTATACTAACTTGTTTCAAGTTAAAAGCTTTTTTCTAAAAATAGCTAAAAATTATATAATACTTGAAAAGCACTCATTTTCTAAATCTGAATCATTTAAAAAGTTCTTAATAATAAATGAAAATCTTTCTTTTCAACTTTTAGTTAAATAAAATTTAACAGTTTGTAAACTTTTGTCTCATTGGAAAACACTTTATCTACCTTTAATCCTAAAAAAATATTTACTCAGGTAAGTAATGAAATAAAACATCAAGAGTTTGTTTTGTTATCTGTAATTTGAGATGTTTGCAAAAAATCTTTTTGTATCTCAAGTACTCTAATCAGTTTCAATCTTTAATTACTGATTAAAACTGTCGTTACAAATCTCTCGTTTTGTGAGAAAATATTAAAAATTGTGAGTAGATAAAATAAATCTCCGGTTTCGAGTTAGAGAAACAAGTTAATCCCCACTCTGTATACATTTCAGAGTCCGTGACAAGTCGCTTAAAATATCAGTGTAGCATTTAATGTCGGCTTAAAATTATATTTAAAATTAGGTAATTCGAGAAAAAGATTCGGTGAATTTTCCGTAGGACGCACCTGCTCCGATTTCGAAGAGGAAAAGGGCAACCGACTGCAAATAAGCTTTCTTCAAATTGGATGTGCACCTTGTGGAAGGAAAAAGATAAATTATCTGAAAAATAACACACGCGCAACACAAGAACACTGTTTCGCGCAAAAACTAAACCAAATAAATCTTCGTGACAAATTGACAATGTGTTGCAGACAATGACGTATAAGGATTTGGCCGCCTCTTCTGCTCATTTATACAACTAGTTTTCCTAGCAGAAAAAAAAATTTTCTTTTTTAAATAACTAAAACTAATGTAAAACTGATTTTATCCCAGTTAAATCCTGGAATAATACATTATTGTTTTCTCTAAAAGCAACGTAAATTTCTGAAAACTAATATAAATTATGTCTTTGTTAACAGTTCACTGAATACAACAAAAAAATTATTATTTATTGTATAACTAAATATTTTGTTTTGATCGGGATTTATAATACACGTTTAGTATTTAAAATAATTGTTTATAAATAAAAGTTTTATAAATCATTGTGTTTAACACAAAATTGACTTTAAAGAGTGAAATTATTTTATGATTCTACTCGAAATTTTGAAAATAAATAATTAAAATTATATTTTGTAATAATAATGACTGTTTATAAAATAAAAATTTGCAGCATGTTTAAAAAAATAAACTGTGTCGGAAATTAAATTTTAAATAGATGTTTGATGAATACTTAGTTGCATAAAGCTATAAAAATTACTGATTTTTTTATTGGTTGTATTTTAGTTAATTTGTTTTTTTTTTTTATAACAGACTTTAACCGCTTTAAATAACCACTAAAAATCATCTCAAAATAAGCGCTCTTTTTCGCTAAATTAAACTGTTTTTAACTGCGCTACGTTTGTTCTCACAGGGTATGTACAAAATAGCAGATAAGTTCTACAGTACCTCGTAGAAGATTATAGATAGAGTCTTAAAAAAAAAATTAAAAAATTTTTTATCTTATTTTTTAATAAATAAATACAAATTTTTACAATTTGACAAGTTAAGCGAGCATTTGTTGATAATTCAATATAAATTATAGTATATTAAGTATGCTTAAGGAATGCTTACCGTTCGAAGACAATTGTTTGGAGGAGGAGCGAAGCGACGACTCCAATTATTGTCTGAGAACGGTAATCTTTAACGTTCGACATGCTTATAACGTTTTTTGCGCGATTGGAGTTTCTAGAATTATAATAATAATAATAATTTATATCAATACATTTGTGATAATCGGGAAGATTGAAACTGAAAACTTTGGGTGGCTGTTCCATGGTTGTTATGGTTTTGTTCCAAACAAGTAAAATTGTCTTTTTGATACAATCATTCCTACATAGTTCCGTTTTGCGGTTCCGTTTTTGAAGCAAATATGAGCGATAGTGATGATCTACCGGATGATTTAGAAGACGCTTGGCAAGAAGGATGTTCGGCAATAATTCCAGAAAAATCTAAAGCCCGATATGAACAGACATACAAGTTGTTTAAGGAATGGCGTGAAGCAAAGAAGATTTCTGTAAATGAAAAGAGCTTGTTAGCGTATTTTGTGGTGAGAAGTGGACACTTGAAGGCCCCAGGCAGTTTATGGGCGGAGTATTCTATGCTGCAGAGTACTATTTTTCTCCATGATGCTATCGATATTTCTAAGTTTGCTACATTAATTGCTTATCTTAAGAGAAAACATATTGGATATCGGCCTAAAAAAGCTAAAATTTTTACCAAAGAAGACATGGAAAAATTCTTGAATGAAGCACCAGACGAACAATTTTTAATTCAAAAGGTATGTTGTAGATGATGAGGTGGTACATCTAAGTTCTAAGGAAACAATATATTTGCAGGTAGCAATGATATTGGGAGTATCGGGCGCTTGTAGACGAGAGAAATTGTACAATATTAAAATGAGTGACATAGAAGAACATGAAGAAATGTTTATAGTAAATATTCCAAATACAAAAACGAATATTCAGCGAACGTTCACAGTTATTAATAAAGAAAATGAAGCAGTTCATTATTTAGAAATACTTCGAAAATACATAAGAATTCGACCAAGCAACCCAACGTCAGATCATTTATTTCTGAACTATCAAAATGGCAAATGCACTAGGCAAGTCACAGGAAAAGGCACAATTGGAGGCTGGCCGTCAAAAATTGCAAAATATTTAAAGTTGCAAGCCCCTGAAGGTTTTACTGGACGCTCGTTTTGACGCACATCAACTACACTTTTGGCGAATAACGTAGTTGATGTGTTGGGACTAAAAAGACATGGTGGGTGGCGTTCATCAACGGTGGCCGAGAGTTACGTGGAAGATTCCCTCCAAAACAAAATTGAATTTGCTCATAAAATTTTACACAGCGATGTTGGTGGACTATTACAACAACCTGGGACTTCTACGTCGGAAAGTTTGTCTATTAACACTAGAAACTCAAATGCGAGTGGTATTACTACTATTAATTATAATAATTGTACATTTAATTTTAATAAATAAATCGCAAAATTTTTTTTTTTTTGATTTAATTGCTTACCGTTTACTGAACCTACCATTGTGGAAACAGGCACAGTAAACTGATAAAAACAACCAATCGCGCAAAAGACACTTTTAAAAGTTAGATTTTACAGTCAGTAAGCAATTTTTGAAAATTTTTGAAACAAAAAAAATAAGTCGCAAAGAATAACCGATTAATTTTTTTTACCATTTTTCTCTATAGTCTCTAATAACGGTTTTTTACAACGCACTGTAAAGTTTTTTTGCTTTTTTGTGCTCACCCTGTAGAGCTCAAGTTCAAAGACGAAACAATTTCAAATGTTTTTTAGCAAGTTTACTGTGTAGCTTTTTTTTTATTTAAAAGTTGTTTGTTGTAACACTGGTTCGATCTTAGTTGATTTTTTAGTAATTTTTTTTAATTTTTAAAAGCTTTTTCTAATATTTTTTATATTCTTTGAATTTTTTTAAAACAAAATTTTGTTTTTTTACTTATTGTTATTCAAATCTTTTTAAAAAATTATTTTGATATTTTCTTTATTTTTTTTATGATTTTTAAAATTGTCTTTTGTGTTTCAAAAAATATTTTGGCTTTTTATAAATCTTACTTTTTTGCAACCCAGTTTTTCAAAGTTTTCTAGATTTAGCATTTGCCTTTCAAAAATCTTATCTTGCTCTTCTAAAACATTTTTTTGGTTTTTAAATTATTCTAAAATGTATTCCTTATTTTATGTTTTATTTTTCATAATTTCTTTGAACACTTTGTTTTTTAACGTTTTTAAGAACAGTTTCTTGTTTTTTCAGAACTTTTTTTATCTTTATTTAGGTATCTACAATTTATTCTAAAATTTATTTCTTTACTTTTTATATTTTAAAAAAAAAATTATATTATTTTTTTTATTTTATAGTAATTTTTCTGCGCTTCTACAAACTTTCTTTGCTATGCAAAATTTTTTTATTGCTTGTCCACTTTTTCTAAACGATTTTTAAGGTTCTTCTAGATTTTTTTAGTCCAGACGTTTTTGGTTTTTCTAGAACATTTTACTGTTTTTTTCTATTTCTACTCGACTTTTTAAATTTGTTTTAGAAATATTTGTTGCTCTTTTTGTGCCAAATAAAGTTGATTTTCAAATTTTCTTAGAAATTTTGTTTGTTTTTATAAAATCTTTTTTTGATATTTTTTTCAGTCGACTTATTTAAGATTTTTTAGAATTGTATTTGGTTTTTTTTATTTAGTATTGTTTACTTCTTGTTTTAGAATTTTATTGCTCCTAATTATTTATTTTCCTTTTTTCTACACCGGAACATTTCCACTTTATTTTAAAAAAAATTGCATTTATTACTAGTCGTGTTTTTTCTTAAAAAAAAACTTAAAACAAAAAACTTATGTTTTTAAAATTTTTTCTTGTTTTTATAAGTTTTTTTTCTCTTCTTTTACTCGCAGTCAATGTTTTTGAATTCTCCTAAGACTTTTTACTGTGTTTTTAAGAATTTATTTCTTTCAATTGGTGCCTTTTCACTTCTTTTATCATTTTTTTGCTTTTTATTTTTACTAATTTTCGTTTTTCAAAGTCAGTTTTTTTTTAAACCGCTGATTTTGAAAATTTTCCAAAACATTTTTCTATATTTTTAAGAATAACTATTGCTTTTTAGAATATATCTTCAAAGACTTTTAAATTGCTCTTTTTCTACTCGTTATCAAATCTTAATTTTTTTAATCTAGACTTTTCTCTGGTGGTTATATAAGCAAGGAGAGACTTTGACCGGGTAGTTAGTTAGTGTAGAACTCGATAGCGATTAATGCAAATAGTACATCAAAGCCACAACGTAGTGTAAATATTGAGGTATTTATTAGTCAAATTTTCATTGATTGCATTTGTTATTGTATTTGTTTATTTGAGCTGATAAAAAAACGATTAAAATAAATAATTAAGCGTTACAAACAAAATGTCGGTTTCCGTCATTTTTAAATTTTGTTTTACTTATTATTATTATTATTCGCTATATAACAACAGATTCTAAATTTTTAATTAGTTTTAACATTTTTAGATTATTGTTTTGTATATTGCGGTTATAATTAAGAGCTTCTAATAATATTTTTAATTATAAAGCAGATAAAGCAGATACGACAAAATTCTCGACAAACTTCAGGTGCTGCTCACTCGACCGATTTTTGAGTCAGTTAAATTTAGTTAATTTAGCTCAATTTATTTAATAATATTGACAACAGAAAAATTTATAACAATAAAATTAATTATCTCAGCTAATCTTAATGAATTTATTTCTACGAATATTGTACAATACTAGTTTCAAGCAAACTTTTAAGCGAAAATATGCGTTAGGGCAATATAATACTAGCTTTTGTTAATTTAATTCCCGGCAACACAAACACGCGGAATTCAAGCGTCGCATTTTAAGACAGTGAAGCCATTACCGAAACTGCCATAGAAAGCTGAAATGTTTACTGAGTTGGAATTCTGATTAATATGCTTCTCAGGACTTGTAGTGCATACAATATTTCTTCTTCAAAAAAAATTTCACTCATTAAACCTGCACTTCCTCTCCGGCTTTGTGTCTTCTGAAAGGCAAATCCATCGATTCGCAACAACTTTTAATGGAGTTTTTGTGATAGTATATCCCACGCCGCCTCATCACTCATCAGCGGCTCTTCTTCTGCGGCCGTCTCACAATCAACTCGGTTAACACGGAATGAATGCGGTGATCAGCAGTCGACTTCCTGAAAAGACACTGATGAACCGTGAATGTAACAGATAGTGGTTGAGCTTTTTACGGGTTTATTAGTATGTGGACGAAATTTCGGTTAATTGAGATTGATTTAAATTATTGGAAATATTGGAAAAGATTGAACACTTGATCAGAATTTGAGAGATTGGAACAGTAGCTAAAATACTAATTTCTAAGATTATTTATATCTATTACTAAATTTGAGAAAATTGCTTTTAGAATCTCACGTTATAAAATTATTATCTGAACAGTCTGACCCGGCGCATCCACCATTTTTGTAATATAGTATTTCTTAATTTTAAAAAGATTTTATAATTTTAATTTATTACAATTAAGTAGTAAACGTTTAAAAAATATTAGCTTTATTTACAAGCTGGTGTTTCAATTTTCTAGATTTTTTAATAATGTCAAAATATTTTTTAATTACGTAAATACAGTCTAACCCGGCGCATCCACCATTTTTTATAAATAAACCTAAGGCAGTTTTAGCCACATTTAGTAACATAATAACGAAATAAAAAAATTGTTTCAGCACAAAAAGTTAAATTAAAATTGATTTAAATGATTGGAATATTTTAGGAGATGGAACACTTCATCAGAATTTGAGAGATTGGAGCATTAGCTGAAATAGGCTTTTGCACGAATATTAATTTCAGTTCAGGTTCTCTGTATCCTCTATTCCCACTGAGACATTTACTAATTGGAGCTGCTATCATAAGGTAACAAAGTGAACAATGTTTTGAACACCTGTTTACGCTGATTCTAACAAAGCTCCACCTATATTTACTCTGATTAATTACACTGATTTATCTATACACCAAAGGAGATTATTTACCCGAATTTGTCACCAAATACGGATTTTAAGGTTAATCTTATTATATAGAGTAGCTAAAAATAAATGTTTAAGTTTGACTTAGAAAATATATTTATATTAAAGCTGATTGCTTGCGGCTTCCATTGGCAATAAAAATTCGAATTTGGTCGCAAACGCATGTTCACTAAATCCTACTTTTTAAAAAACAAAAACAGTTGTTATTTTTCTAATTTTTGCTGTATCTTCATCTAGTTAAAGAAAATGTTTAATTTTATTTTTTGTTCTAATTAGAAGTTTACTAAATTATTTTTTAATAATTAAATTAATTTTTGTGTCATTTTTAATTTTATTTAAACAAAAAATTTATTAACAAAAAACTGAGATTAATACTAATTTGTTTTTTGTACTTATTTGTCGTTTCTTTATTATATTTTTTTGTGACTAAACCTGGCTTATCTTAGATGCTTCGACTTCTATTTTTAATTAATTTTTTTGCAATTGAAAAGCAATTGTATCTTGTTAGCTGTGAGTATTGAAGTAGAAGAAAACAATTGAACTGTCTTAACGTTTTAATTAATACTCGGCAATTAATGGCTATTAAGAATCGTTTCAGCGAAAGTCGTAACAAGAAGTGTAATTACGGCACGGATCTAACTTATTTCAGTAGTAATTCCTGAAAACGTGAAAACTTTCAACAAACATCCGGATAAACTTGCCTAAACGTACGTGTTTTCTTCGTGTTTGAATTTATATTCCAAAGGTGTGCTTTTAAAATTACTTTAGTACTTTTAAATTAGTTGCATAATATATTTATGACACTAAGTTTAAGAGAATCGTTTTCAGTATCTCCACAAAAAAAAAGAAAAATAAATTTGCACGTAATAAAATCATTTTTGAAATAGTCCAACCCGGCGCATCCACCATTTTTATAAAACAGTATATCTTTGTTTTAAAAATGTTTGATTACTTTAATTTAATACAGTCATGTTGTGGATGTTTTAAAGAAAAGTTTAGTTCTATCTACTGGTTTGTGTTTTAATAATACTATTTTTTAAGTCAAGTCAGGTCAAGTCATATTACGTTAAGTCAGGTTAAGTTTAGTTAACTCGGGTCGGGTTAAAACCGGCTAGGGTTAGACCAGACCTGACTTGACTTGTCTTGGCTTGATCTGACCCGACTTTATCTAACCTGATCAAACCTAACCTCACTAAACATCACCAGACTTAACCTGTCTTAACCTGTCAAGGTAGATTAAGTCTGGTCAGGTTTAGTCAGGTCAAGTTTAATTAAGTTAGATCAAGTCAAAGCAGATCAAGCCACGATGAGACAAGTCAAGTCAAGTGTGGTCTGACGACGGCCTAATTAAAAAACTTTTAAAAATATGAAATAGAGTGTGTTTCAAAACTATTGTCATCAAAACAAGTTTTGTTCTGTGAGTTAACATAGCCGGAAAGATGAAACCAAGCCTCGTCGGTGATAAATGTTTTTTCCCGTGCTTCGTCGTTGTTGGCAAGATTTTGCATAAACCACCGGCTATATGCCTGTCTCTGTGGCAAACTATTTGGCTGCAATTCTTGATAAACCTGCAGCCTATACAGATGCATATCGAAGTCCGTTTTTAAGATCCGCCAACAAGTGCTGTAAAACAGGTTTAACTGTTGTCGCAGATGACAAAACAAAGTGTTAGGCTTTTCGTCCATAATATTCCTTACGGCCTCTACATTGCTTCGTGTCTTACTCGTGGTTTGCCTCCACCTGCCTTGCGATTCACACTCCCTGTTTCCTTGTACAAATCCACAACACGGCGCAGATTTCAACTGAAATGGTCGAGTGGACAGCCAATTCAAGAAACTCTTCCTGAAAATCCTCAAATGCGGCGTTTATCAAGTAAACCCACTTTTCGTTGAATCTCTGATTATTTCTGAAGTGTCCTTCTCTCATGAAGCGCTTCTGTTGCTCGTTGAAAGCCATCTTGTTCTTTTAAACCACTAATTTTCCAATTTAACTGAAAAAACCGAAAATGCAGCGAAGTATAAAATTTGCAGGTTGTCAACACAAAGAGAACATAACCTCACGTCACATAATTTATTTTAACTACTGTCATAAAAATTTCAGAATTAGGCTTAAATCCAACCTAAGACATGACTTTTCTTGCACCTCATTTTTCAATAGCGCTCTAGTCAACAATAGTTTTGAAACACGTGATATGTCACAACTGATCTTTATAGAAAAGTCAAAAACAACTACTGCTTAATATGCCTTAAATATTGCGAGTAATTATCTAAACAGACTGACCCAGCTCATCCAGCACTTTTATAAAATAGTATTTCTTTGTTTTAAAAATGTTTTGTTATTTTAATTTTATACAGTCATGTTGTGGATGTAAAAAAAAGTGTCTAGCCCTATTTACTGGTTTGTGTTTTAACTTTCTAGTTTTCTGATAGACACAAAATATTTTTTTATTAAACAAATATCGTCTAACCCGGCGCATCCATCATATTTAACAAAATAGTGTTTTTGTATTTTAGAAATATTTTGTAATTTAAATTTGATACAGTCGTGTTGTTGATATTAAAAATTTTTTTTAGCATTGTTTAGCGGCTTTTAATTACACAAATATATTTGTACTAAAATAAGAATCTCGTTTTTAAGAAGAATCCTTTTCCCTTGAAATTTCTCCGCTCAATTACGCTCCGATAATTCGAAAATAAGCCCTTGGAGAAGGCGCAAGTCGTCCCTCGAAGCTCAAGTATTAATTTAGGAAAGTAGTATCTACGATTGTTCCAAGAACAGCGTTCAACTATTCAGCTACGATATATAATTTACGAGCGGAATGTTGATCAAAGTATAGAAACTAACCGAATATTACGAAATAACTTCTCTTAATATGAGTTTTGCTGTATTTATTCGTTTCGTAGTCAAAGGCGTAAACTTAATACAATACACTAATGCGATTTTAGTCGCGACTTCACTTCTTGGGGGAGTTCACCTTACTTTGTGTAATTAAGTTTACACTCAACTCGTTAGAGGTGGTAGCGGCTCTTTCAATTTGTACACTTTATCGAATTTTATGCTTACGTTGTCTTGCATATATCGAGGTTTTACCGTGAAACTTAGACAAAAAAAAAGGTTTTATACACAGACAGGTTTTACTGAAAGACTAACTCTGAAATATGATGCAAATGCCGGAGTTATAAGAGCGAAAGCAAAGGTTCTCTTCAGGCGCTAAATAAACTTGCCATTCTGAATATATACAGAGAAATCAAACAGAAAAATAAAACACACCAAAAAGCGTTAATATAAAAAACTGGGGCTGTGTCACAAAGTCTTGGCGATAACAAGCTAAAAAAAATTTAATTGTTTAATTTTCAAAATTATATTTTTATAATTTATATAAGAGTAAAACAAAATTAAAAATATTTTTGCAATTTGATTAAATTTAAACATTGCTGTGCCATATAAGTTATTCACATCTTAATAACTTGTTAAGCCACTGTCATAAAATTTTACTAAAATTTTCGGATTGTATTTAATGCATATTTGAGCAGAGTTCTATTCATTCTTAAATTTTCTTTCCGGTGTCTTAGCTCTGTCAAAAGCCAAGCAAAGTAATTGGCGATGATATGAAGAGATGCGAGCGGAAATGCGAGGTTATAACTCAGTGAATGCAGTTATTTCCTTTGGAAGTGATCTTTGCCACAAAATTGCGGTTCCGGGTGAACGATTACGTCCTGAGTGGGCCAGCTAACTTCGACGCCGCATTTCCATTAGAAGCTTTCGCGATAAACTCGAGGTTATATTCGCATGCACGTGGCCGGCTATTATTAAGCTAATTGGATCATTTCGTTTGTAATTGTTAAACAAACATAGGGAAAAACAAGAGCTTTATTGGGAGATACCGCAGCGTTTCTCTTTCAACGCGTGGAGAAAAACACTGTTATCTGGTCAAATATTAGCTTCGCTTTCCAAAAGCCAATTTATTTTTCGGATTATAGACCAGAGGCGTTTCATTCTACCAAATAATAAAACGACAATTTTGCTGATTTTAGCAAAGAATTGGATCAAAGTGATTTATAAAAAACTAAGAAATGTCGTTGAAAATTAGTGTAAAGAAATCAGAAGTGGGATTGAATAATGTTTTTAAAGTCGACTTATTTTTTCAAAGATAATGTAACAATATTAAAAAAATGTTTTTTAAATTTTGTTAAATAAATTCTCTTGAAAAAATTATAAATAGATTGAGGAATTTTCGTTCAACCCCTTTGAAAATTATAGCCTAGGGCGAGCTTTACACAAACCCTCGACAAACCCACTGTCACTTCAATACCACACTACTAAATCAAAGCAAAGCAGGATTTCTCCATACCGCAAATAAACACATTACTGAAGCTTTTACTTTTCGTATAGCAGGATTTGATATAATTGCTAGGACTTATTATCAATTTTTTTTAATTATATTTATTAATAGAGCTGAACTAATATGCAAAAACATTGTTAATTACACACTCTTTACTCCAAGTAAGTTCTGAACCAATAATTAACTTTTTAAATTTTTAAAAAATTAAAATAAATTTTTATAAGTGCAAAAAATGGCGTATTTAATACAGGAATAAAATGTTTTTTAATTTTTCAAAATTTTTAATTTTTCAAAATTTTTAATTTTTCTCGCAACGCTCAGGCACTAAACTACAACTGCAAGATTAGAAATAAAATCTGTTAGGTTAAGTAAAGTCAGGTCAGGTCAGGCCAAGTTAAGACAGGTTAGGTTTTATCAGGTTAAATTTTTTTGCAAAAATACAACGTGTTAGATTGTCAAGTTAGTTAGATTTGGTCAGGTTAGGTTTATTTAACTCGGGTCAGGTTAAGACAGGCTAGGTTTGGTCAGGTTAAAACAGGTTAAATCTGGTCAGGTCAAGTCAGGTCAGGTTTAATCAGGTTAGATTAAGTCAGGTCAGATCTAGTTAAAATAAGGCAAGTCATATTAGGTCAAATCTGACAACTGTTTAAATAAAGAAACCTCCGTCAAGTCTTTGTTTTTATATTTTTTTCTAAAATTTTTAGTTGTTTTTATTCTTTACTCTTTCTTCTAGAATTTTTGTTGTGTTTCTTGTTTCCTTGTCTTCGTTTTCCTCCTTAAACTTTTCGTTGTTTTTGTTTTTGCAAATTATCATTTTTGTTGTTTTTCGGTCAGTTTCTTTTCTTCTATAATCAAACGTTCTTGCTAGAATGTGCCGGATATTTCGTGATTTTTTTAGATTAATTAAAAACTACGATTTTCTCAGATCGGTTTTTAAGCAGATCTATTAATTTCACAGAATTTCACGTCGTAATGCAAAACTTTTCTAGTATTTTCTAGAGCTTTTCTTAAACTTTTTTTCTCTTATTGTTATCTTAAATATACCACCGCATTCAAATGTTTTTTAATCTTTTCATTTCCTTAAATTTTTTTGCTGAGCTCAGACACTAAAAACGGTATCTGACCCGTCCAATCAAGCCAAGTTAAGTTAGGTCAAGTTAGTTTAAGTTTGGCCAAGTCAAGTCAGGTTAGGTCAGGTCAGGTTAAGTTTAATCAGGTTAAGACAGGTCAGGTTTAGTCAGATTAGGTTTAGTCAACTAATGTCAGGTTAAGACAGGTTAGACTTAGTCAGGTTAAGACAGGTCAGGTTTGGTCAGGTTAGGTCAGGTTAGGTCAGGCCAAGATAAAACAAGTCAGGTCAGGTTTTACAGCTGTCTAATTAAAGAAATTTTTAAAAATGTAAAATGTATCAAGACTGCTTCTTATAGAAAAACCAAAAAAAAAACAACCAAACTTTCTTAAATTTTTTTGCTGAGCTCAGACACTAAAAACGGTATCTAACCCGTCCAATCAAGCCAAGTTAAGTCAGGTCAAGTTAGTTTAAGTTTGGCCAAGTCAAGTCAAATCAAGGTTAAGTTGAATCAGGTTGAGTCAGGTCAAGTTTTGTCAGGTTAGGTTTAGTCAACTAAGGTCAGGTTAAGACAGGTCAGGTTTGGTTAGGTTAGCTCAGGTCAAGATAAAACAAGTCAGGTCAGTTCTGACAGCTGTCTAATTAAAGAAATTTTCAAAAATATAAAATTAAGACTGCTTCTCATAGAAAAACAAAAAAAAACAATCAAAAACAACATACTGCTTAATATCCATTATAGATATTGCAGGTAACCTCTTAGAAGCAAGAATATATAACTAACTTTAACGCTATTTTGAAGAGAAAAATGCTTTATATTTAAACCAGCATAGCTTTAAAATTGATAGAAGTACTGAACCGCGTAATAAGCACCAAATTTCTCAAAAAAAAATTTCGGTTTTTCTGTCAAAGTTTATTAATTTTTTCCAGATCATTTCTTTTTTTTTTCTTTTTTTTTAAGTCATTGTTTTTCTATTTTTGTCAAAAAATTTTTGTTGTTTTTATTGTTTACTCTTTCTTCCAGAATTTTTGTTGTGTTTCTTGTTTCTTTGTCTTTGTTTTCCTGTTTCTTCTAAAACTTTTCGTTGTTTTTGTTTTTGCAAATTATCATTTTTGTTGTTTTTCGGTCAGTTTCTTTTCTCATATAATCAAACGTTCTTGCTAGAATGTGCCAAATATTTTGTGATTTTTTTAGATTAATAAAATCTACGATTTTCTCAGATCGGTTTTTAAGCAGATCTATTAATTTCACAGAATTTTACGTCGTAATACAAAACTTTTCTAGTATTATCTAGAGCTTTTCTCAATTTTTTTTTCTCTTATTGTTATCTTAAATATACCACCGCATTCAAATGTTTTTTAATCTTTTAATTTTCTTAATTTTTTTGCTGAGTTCAGACACTAAAAACGGTATCTAACCCGTCTAATCAAGCCAAGTTAAGTCAGGTCAAGTTAGTTTAAGTTTGGCCAAGTCAAGTCAAATCAAGGTTAAGTTGAATCAGGTTCAGTCAGGTCAAGTTTAGTCAGGTTAGGTATAGTCAATTAAGGTCAGGTTAAGACAAGCAGGTTTGGTCAGGTTAGGTCAGGTCAAGATAAAACAAGTCAGGTTAGTTCTGACAGCTGTCTAATTAAAGAAATTTTCAAAAATATAAAATGTATCAAGACTGCTTCTTATAAAAAAACCAAAAAAAAAAAAACAACCAATCGAAAACAACATACTGCTTAATATCCCTTATAGATATTGCAGGTAACCTCTTAGAAGCAAGAATATATGACTAACTTTAACGCCATTTTGAAGAGAAAAATGCTTTATATTTAAACCAGCATAGCTTTAAAATTGATAGAAGTACTGAACCGCGTAATAAGTACCAAATTTCTCAAAAAAAATTTTCGGTTTTTCTGTCAAAGTTTATTAATTTTTTTCAAAACATTTCTTTTTTTTTCTTTTTTTTTAAGTCATTGTTTTTCTATTTTTTTCTAAAATATTGTGTTGTTTTTATTCCTTACCATTTTTTCTAAAAATTTTGTTGTGTTTCTTGCTTTCTTGTTTTCGTTTTCCTATTTTTTCGAAAAATTATTGTTTTTTTTTGCAAGTTATTTTTTTTCAGTTTTTTTTTTCTATACAATCAAACGTCCTTGTTAGAATGTGCCGGATGTTTTGACTTTTCTAGATTCAGTTAGAAGCGATAACTCATTTTTTCCAATCAGTCTTATTTAAGCCAATCTACTAATTTCAGAGAATTTAATGCATTAATTCATAACTTTTCTAGTATTTTCTAAACCTTTTCTCAAACATTTTTTCTTATTGTTATTCTAAATTGCTCGTAACAATATGCCGATAAATAGAAAACATTTATGCATTTGCCTAGCTCTATATATTATTAAACTCCGCTTAAATTTTATTTTTCGTGCAATACAGTGAAATTAATGTAGCAAGTATATTAAAAGCGATAAACATGTCAGTTTCCATTTTTATATTTTGACAACAAAACTTTTCCACTTATTCAACTTGAAACTGTTCTAGAAAGGTACAAAGAACAATCAAAAGATGTTTGATACTTTCCGCAATACGCTTCTCCAATGTACTGGAAGATGTGAATATATACACAAAGAGTTGCAACTATTTGTATGCAGCGAACAATAGAGAAAATTCACGAGTTAAAAAAATTGTTATTTACATAAACTGATTACGTTTTGTTCTAAAAGAAAATTGACGTAATTAAGTTAAGTTGAAAAAAGAAAAAAAACCAAAATGATATAAATTGGTAGTTAAGTTTCTTGTCTTCTAATTAAATTTGTTTGTGGCAAAAATTCAAGAGAAAATTT
Organism: Tribolium confusum; assembly: GCA_029207805.1. Classification (NCBI taxonomy): domain Eukaryota; kingdom Metazoa; phylum Arthropoda; class Insecta; order Coleoptera; family Tenebrionidae; genus Tribolium; species Tribolium confusum. The sequence continues at coordinate 12,370,580 of JALGAY010000008.1, read as the reverse complement.
TATTTGATAGCTAGAAATGTATAAATATTTGCTTCGATATTTTACCTACAAGCACGATTTCAATTTATTTTCTGTTCTGAAGTTAAGAAAGACTTTGAATTTAAATCTAAAACTAGGTATATAAACAATTTTTCAATAAAATATTTTACTTATTTTAAAGTAAAGTTTAGAAACATAATTGTTTTTACGTAAGCTGCAAATAAAATTTCGTATATAATTCGTGTGGTTATAAAACTTGGGCTACGCCCTCGTCGGTTACAGTATTCACATTTGAGTATTTTAATGAGCAAAGATTTTTAGACAGTTAAGACCATTAAACCTTTTTATATATCTAAACTAGGCTTGTATTAACGCTTACTGACGCTTGTAATAAACAAATTAAATCAAAAATTGTTAAAATAACAAAATATCTCAATAAAAAAAATCAGTACATTTCAATACAGTGTCTTTATGTGTTTTTCAGTTACTGGTATTTACATTTTTACATTATTTTTTATGTGGCAAAGCTGAAAGGGTTTCATTCAGGTTTATGTACGGTTCTGGGAAAAGCAATCTGCTGAAAAATTTCGTTGAAAAATATCAGTCTTTTAGCAAACTAGGACCAATATTTTTTTTAAAAATATTACAATAAAAACATTTAAAAAATAAGATTAAAACAAAAACAGTTTTTTGAGCCTAATTTATCAATAACTTGAGCCTATTTAGCTCAGGTTTGCTAACAAAAATTCAGACGATTTAGAAAGAAACCTAGAGTTTGGCTGGCACTAGTTTAAGTTGGACAGGTTTACTAAAACTTTTTTGGAGTAATAAACCTAGGTTGATTTCCTCTAGGTTTATCAGGTTGCAGTAATAAAAAGTTTTTTTGTTAATTTTAAAAAAATACGTAAAATTTTTTGGTTGTAGTTAAATCAAATTTTTTTTAATAAACCTGGCCTAGTTTTGATTTAAGAACGCTAGGTTTTAAAACTATATTTTTAGGTGTCGAGTAACCTAGGTTTATTTATTTTAGTAAAATCTTATTTTTCTAAATTTTAGTTTTGTTAGAGTAAGGTTTTCTTTCCCCAGCCTAATTTAATCTAAGTTTTTTAACAAAAATTCGTACTGTTTTAAAATAACTTTAAATTAGCAACTACCTAGGTTTGACACAAGTAATTTATTGCACTACTAAGTTACGTCTAAGTCTACCTAAACTTTCTAAAATTATATAGAACTATCAATTTTAGAAAAATGTAGATAAAATTTACTTTTCTTAGAGCTTGTTTTACCTATAAATTTAAGGTTACTTTGTCTAGGTTTTGTTAGGTTGCAGCAATTTACTATTCTTTAATGCTATTATTAAAAAAAAATTTAAACACTAGTGTAGTTAGGACAGCTAACAAAACATTAAATTATTAAGACTAGGTTTTAATTTTTCTCAAATTAATAAAAATACCTAGTTAAAATGCATTTTCCTAAATGCCTAGTTAAGTTAAATTTTAGTAAAACAAACTTATTTATGTTAAAAAGCCTAGGTTTATTTACTTAAGAAAAACTAAACTACAATTTTGTTTACAGTTTTTTTAGTAAACTAGTCTTAAGTTTATTTAACCTAGGTTTAATAATAATGATTTTAGGTTGTTTTAAAAAATAAAGTTTGGCTAGCATTAATTTAGGTTTGGCATTTTTTCAACAATTATTGTTTTTCTGTAATAAACCTAGAATACTTTTATCTTAGTTTTTTTGTTAATAAACCTAACCAGGCTTTTGTTTATTACGCCCAGGTTTCAACTTTCAAACTATGTATATTAAAAAATAATTAAAAAATACATTTAAGTAGCTCTTTTTTAAGTTAAGCCAATTTTTTTTAAATTTGGTTAAACATAGTTTATTTTTAAGTGTAGCACAACCTAGGTTTATTTACTTTGACAAAACCTTAATTCTATAGCTTTAGTTATGTATTGATAAGCTATAATCTAGTTGTATTTAGCCTAGGTTTGCTAAACTGTTTTAAAGTTAGTTTAAAATTTAGCAGACCGCAACCTAAGTTTGCCAGCCTAGACCTAACGCACTAAAAACTGCTTTACAACGTGTTGAGTTTTAATATAAACAAAATTAAATTTACAAAACTTTAATTTAACCTAGAGTTAAGTCTAGATTATTCTAAGTTTATTTTTCTTAAACAGAAGAAAAAATAAAAATTCTAAGTCAGGTCAGATCAGGTCAACTTAGGTCGTAGTTTATTATATATAAACGTAGTTTATTTTTAAGTGTACAACAACCTAGGTTTATTTACTTTGACAAAACCTAAATTTTATAGCATTAGTTTTGTATTGATAAGCTATAATCTAGTCGCATTTAGCCTAAATTTGCTAAACTGTTTCAAAGTTAGCTTAAAATTTATCAGGCTTAATTTAGCCTAAACCTAACTAAATAAAAATTACTTTATAACGTATTTAGTTTTAAAATAAACAGTAGAGTTAAGTCTAGAATATTGTAGGTTTATTTTTTCTTATAAACTCAGGTTTTGTAACGTCAAATGTCTTTACAGGTTTGTTAGAGTAGTTTGTTGTTTTCTTGACTAGTTAATTCTAGGTTTGCTAATTTTACTTAATATATATTTAAGTTAGATTTGTTTAGACAAAACCTAGTCTAATTAAACCTAGCTAGCTTTTGTTTTATATAGTGCTACAACTAGAGTTTATTTAATCAGTTTGAGTTTGCTAACAAAAACTTGAACTACTTTAAAAACAATTTAAATTTAGAAAAACTGTCTAGGTTTTGTAAAGTAAGCCTAGGTGACTATACTAGGAGCTAAAAGTAAAACTATTTTCTTCAAATTTTTTGTTACTTTTCAGCGCTTGTAAACATCAGAGATTAATTACACCTAGACTTTCAATATCCAAAGCTAAGTGCTATTAAAGTTTACAAAGACAAAGTACTGAGCTTCAGTAAAGGCACAGGGCTGCTGCAGTAAGTAATTCTATTTTAGAAATTGCTAAATTACTTGAAAAACTAGAATATTTTAAAACTAAAACCTATTTTGTTTTGTTTTATCCAAAAAAAATGTTAAAAAATTAAAATGTTTGTTTATAAGTAGCGAAAGTTTATTTATTTTTATTAAATTAATTAAAAATGTTTTATAAAATAATAAAAATAAATATCTATATAAGTTTATAAATAAAAAAATATATTTAAAAAGCGTTAATTACTGGTAGGACAACAATTCAACATTTTTGTAATTAACAAATTAAAAAAATGTTTTAATAATTTTGTTTTTGGATTTTTACTGTCTTAAAATTATTTACTAAAATTTTTTTTATAGCGTTTTTTTAACATTTATATTTTAATTTCTAGACATTACTGCATGCCGTAGTTAGATTGAATAAAACTAGATTGTACTTATTTAACATAATTCAAATTGTTTTAACAACACAAATGCTAGTAATATTCTGTTTTCGAATTAATTATAATTAATTTAAATTATATTTGAAACTCTGATTGCAAATCGAACTGAAAGCAAATATAAAGTTAATTGATTGAGTTCAGGTAAGTAAATTTGTCTGTTTAATCTAAATATTAGTGTACAAATTGCAATTAATTATAAATAAAAAAATTCTAGAAACTGCAGTCAAGCTCTGATAAAACTGTCTCGTCTTTCGTAATACCTTTATCGATTTTCAACAGAATCTCATATTTGCTCTTGGCGATAGTTTATTCAACAAGTCTAGCCACAATTCAATTAATACTTGAACAAACTGCAACTTCATCAAGGTTCTAATTAGCAAATCGGTTTGTAACATTAGAACCTTATAAGCGATAAAATCGTAATCACTGAAGTTCTAAACAGAAATTAAAAATTTTCGTAAATTTTCGATTTGAGTAAACAAGTATTTCAGTAGCATTTTTTTCGGAATGAAATATGAGTATTATGAGAGTCGCGATGGCAACATTTTTCAACAAAAATAAACCTCCATTTAACATTTTAATTGGCAAACTTTTCAAAGCGTTATTATATATTGCTCTATTAGCTAATGAAACTGCGATTACATCATTACAATCAGATTTATGATTAAATGTATCCACCAAACATGTATTCAGTTTATTTATTACCAGATTTAGTCAGTCGATAATTTCGTCACGTGATTTTTTATTCGAAAATTCAGGTTTTTGTCCTAAAATAATCCAAACAATTTTTTGTTTTATTAGGTTACTTTACTAATGTTTAAAAGTAAAACAAGTTCAAGCAAGTTTTTGAGATGTAACTAACTCGTATGGCACAATTTCATAGTGCAATTAAAATTAGAAAACATTTTTAAAATAAATATTAGTTTCGCAAAAATGGTGGATGCGCCAGGTCAGACGATATTTGCCTAATAAAAAATTTATTTGAATCTATTTGAAAACTTAAAAAATTAAAACACAAGTCAGTAGATAAAACTAAAAGCTTTTTTAATCATTTACAACACAGCTGTAGCAAATTAAAATACAAAACATTATTAAAATAAGGAAATATTATTTTATCAAAAATGGTGGATGCGCCGGGCTAGATTATATTTGTGTAATTAAAAACACACTGAAACTGTAGGCATTAAAAACAATAAAATTATATTTTGTAATAAAATATATAAATAACAGGTTTACAAGTCGAATACCCCACATTCCAGCCCCAAGACACCCCAATTTATTGGCGGTGCGACCCTAAAATTCCAGCTGCGTTCTTGTCCCCGAAACCGAGCCTATTACAGCCCGATTTTGTCAATTCAAGACCCGATGAAGCATATTTTATTATATCGTTGTTTCCTAATTGAAAACAACTTTGTTGTCTCTTAATGTTCAGTCTTTGTGTCACTACAACTCAATTTTACATAAATACACTTTCACATATCCACACCAATTCGGCGAGAATAAACAAGACTAATCCGACCCTCGGCAATTCTAACACTGTATTTGTGTCAGTTGATGACAGAAAGTCGGTTTTGGGGGTTTTATGAGAACTCATCGTTCTTGGTAACGTCGCGCGTGAGATCACAGATTAATTTTCAACAGATTTTGTTACTTTAAAAGTGAATCTAAAGCTTTAAAAAAATAGAAAAGCGCGGTTAGAGTGACAGTTAATAAGATAATTCTTAATTTCCAAGTATTTTCCACCACATATTTTTGCTACTTTATTTTTTTTTTAATTTTGCTTGCTAATCAAATGTTATTTACAACTTTATTTATTAATCAATTAAAAAAATAAATTAATGCAATTTTGAACAATAAACAGTTTATAGAACTCGAGCTTCGTCCTCTTGCTTTAACCGCACATTAGTAATAATTATAAATTTTTGTCTTTTATTTTGAGTTTATTTAGAATATTTTAAAACCGGTTCTGTTATTTTTTTATCACTAGATAAGCTGCCACAACTGCGCAAAATATCAAATTCCGGTCTTCTTATCAGTGTGACCTTTAAAATTAAAACCTAAAAATATTTCTTTATCTATAAATAATAAATAAAATGTCGTAAATTCAAAAAATAAATAAAACCTATCTCTCTAATACGTAGTAGTAAAATCGAAATTTCTGCCAAAAACCATCCCACCTAATAAAAAATACTTTATGGGTTCATCCCTCTACTGTCAATGGCTCGATTTATGCCTCTCCTATAATTTACACACCACCCCTAAATAAATCAATTAGCCACCCACATAAAATTCCATCCCTTACAACAATCACCTCTTGCAAGATGTTTCTCTGAGTGATCCCAACCCTCATAAAACCCCTAATAAAACCGTTCGCTTAGCATTGATTAGCGTCCGGCCGAGTACAGATTCGTATGCAAATAGATGTCAAAGTTGATAATTGCTGGTAATCATATGCATTGCTCCTCGGGGTGTTTCATTGTATTGTAAACAGCGGGGGTGCACGCTTGCGCACCCTTCGTACTGGAGATTTGCTACATCCACTTCTCATTCGGTCCAGCGCGTTGCGACTTTGAGGTGCTTCTGAACCGGCCCGAATCAGAAATTTTGCGGTTATGGTGCGACACTGGGATTTACTAGTTGAGATTAAGTGGATGTGGGGGTAGGTCAAGGGACAATGTTGCAACGTGCAAAGGTGGTGCTGTGGGTGCTCCTGGTTTATTTGCCCAGAGGTAAGAAATATAAATAAACTTTCACATCAAACAAACAAAAAGAAAAATATCTTTTTTTTCTATTATTACTATTGTTTCTAAAAAAACAAAAAAAAAATTTTTAATTTTTTTTTATAAAATTAGATAAGTTATTTATTTAAATTTAAATTAAAAAAGCATTTAACAGAATGTCAACCTGTTTTAACCTGAGTTTTATAAAAATCCTTTCTCAGGCTTACCTATTTAAAATTTAAACACATTTTAGACAGTTTTTTATTAATTTTATTTGTCAAAAAAATATTTTATTACTAAATATACATATTTTTACTACTATAACTATCAAGCGTTCAAATAAAATCAGATTTATATTGTGCTGTGGATGTAAAACGTATATCAGTAGATGTCACTTAGAATAGATAATTAGAATGTAAAAAATTAGAAACGTTGTTTTTATTTTTTTTATAAACAGAAAGTCAGAGTGAAACGTTACGTTTCTAATTTATTAGCACCCAAATTTGTTATTATCTGAACGCTCGTTATAGTAATTAAGTTGGCAACACTGAATTTAAAAAAATTACTACGACTGTTAAACTATTACTTTTAAATGTCAATTAAGACAAATATCTATTTTTTATCAGTTATTACAATGACATTTCAAATGTCAAAATTCAACAAAATTTAATTTTTTTTATAATTTTTTAAAACTAAATTAAAACAGATTTTTAACTATTGCAAAATAGAAACGTTAGTGTTAAAGCTTTTTTATAAATTTATCATTAATATAAACAATGGAAAATAATAAATTACAGACTTTCAGTAGGACAACTAGACAATATATAAAACACCAAGTCCCTGTCAATCAAAAAATTGTATTGCCAACTAAACTGCTCCAATAAATTAACGTACCACTTAAATTTTTTTGAAAATTGAAACATGTATTCGACCAATTGGTACAAAATTAAGAAAAATTTAACAAAAACATTTGTTTAAAGTAAATTAATATCTAATGTGTCCAAATATAGAAAAACAAACCGAAAACAAAATTTTATTAAAGTTTCGCCGTTATAAAAGTTACAGAAAACATCTTAATATCGCGTATTTCCACCTCTACTTTAAATAACCGCTGCACATCTTCGTTCCATACTCAAAATTAACGAACTTATGTCTTCTTGATTTAAGATATTCCAAATTTCATTTAGTTGAGGACCTACCTCTTGCAGATGGACAGGAGGATGTGGAAGATTTTTTAAACGTTTTCCGAGAATGTCCCAAACATGCTCAATAGGATTTAGGTCAGGGCTTCGAGATGGCCAATGCAAAACATTGATTTCTGCCTCATTCAAATAATCTTTAACAATTCGGGCAGTGTGGGTTTTGCGTTATCTTGCATTAACACAAAATTTGGACCAATATAAGGGGCATATGGTACGACATGCTTTCAAGAATGTCTGTTATGTAACGGTCCGCATTTATAGAGCCGTTATTTACAACCACTAACTCCGTGCGAGCTTGTAAGGAAATACAACCCCAAACCATTACTGAGCCTCCACCAAACAATGTGGTATTCTGAATGTTACACTGTGCGTACCGCTCATTTGGTCTACGATACACACGAACACGTCTATCGCAATTGTAAAGGCAAAATTTTGACTCATTCGTAAAAAGAACAGACTCCCAATCCTCTCTTTACCAATTTATGTGCTCTCTAGCAAATTCTAATCAGGCTCTGTGGTGTTCTGCAGTCAATGCAGGACCACGAGCAGGAATATGAGGTGTTAAATTATCCTCCTTAAGTCTTTTTCTAACAGTTTCGGTACTGATTTGAATTCCTTCTACGTCACGGAACTCAGTTTGTAGCTTCCTGGCGGTTACAAAGCGTTCCCTTAGCGCAGATATTCTTAAAAATCTATCCTGGATAGGAGTGGTTTTCCTTTTTCTTCCTTGCCCAGGTCTTCTGAGGTGACTTCCTGTCTCTCTGTACCTTTGTATCATACGCGAAACCTGACGTATGAGATACACCAAACCTTTCACCAATTTTTCTGTAGCTCTATCCTTCCTCCAACAAAACCACAGCTTGGGCGCATTCTTCTCGAGACAAATTCCTCATAATGCTTTTATTATTGTTTCAAATGATAAAAACTATCCACAGAACGGCAAATTCAAATAACAATATAAGGAAATTACAAATTAACACAATTTAAAAATGAAAATTATTTTAAATTGGAAAAATTGGAATTTCATCAGTGTCCTTGGAGAATAAAAATTCAACATCTCGTCCTGTCCAAGTAATTGGCAATACTTCTGCAATTTCTAGTTATCCTCGTCGAGTTGTTAAAGCAGCGTCGGGTAACTCGAGTGAGTTTAAAGAAGTAGTACACAAGAAAAAAAGGAATCCGTATATAAGGGGTAATGTCAAGGATTCTAATTCGTCCGTTAAAGCTGCTTCCCACAAAAGATATTTGTATGTGGGAAATCTAGATTTATCAGTCAAAGAAGAGATTTATTGGAACTTCTTCAAAACAAATTTCCTGGGGAGGAATTTGATGTTGTAAAATGTCCTAAACGCGACAACGCAAAAAGTATTTCGTTTAAAGTTGCTGTAAGCAGCAATATATTTTCAGATCTATTAACTGCTGATCAATGGACAGAAGGAGTTAAAGTTAAAAAGTTTTTTTTTCCCCAAAGAAAAACCAAATGGAGAACCTCCTCCAAAATCTCCTCTTCTAGGCCAAGCTTCAGCGAACAGTCTAAATTCTCAATCTACTATCAGAACGTCAGAAGCTTAAGATCTAAACTTAATGACTTCTACTGTGCCTGTTTGTGTGAGGATTTCAGCGTAGTTGTACTAACCGAAACATGGCTATCTTCTGACTTCTCTAGCCTAGATGTAATTGATAATCGGTATGAAGTTTTTAGATGTGACAGAAATGAAGCCAATAGTACAAAATCGTCTGGTGGTGGAGTGCTTATTGCAGCTAATAAGGTTTTCAACCCCTGTGAGGTGTCATGTAAGTGTTCTTGTGTTGAACAAGTTTTTGTTAAAATGTGTATAACTTTCGTGATGTAATCATTGGTGTTGTTTACTTACCTCCTGGCTCCGATTCAACAAAATACTCTAGTCATGTCGAATCTGTGATAGATATCTGTGATCGCTTTTCAAATGCCGATGTAATAATTCTAGGTGATTATAATTTGCCTAATGTCATCTGGCAATCAGTCGACAATTTTCCAGGATTTGTGCCTCTTTTGTCAATTAATAAAAATGTTGAAGATGTTGTTGATGGATTGTCATCATGTTCTCTAAATCAATTTAGTAACATAAAAAATAAATGTGGTAATGTATTAGATCTTTGCTTCTCCAACTGCGATAGTTTGAATTTGTTCATATGTGATAACGCCTTGTCTGTGATAGATTCTAGTCATCCTCCTTATGTTATTGAATATGATGTAGTCTGTGATATTTACAATGATTCTATGATTATTATTTTGATTTTAAGTGTGCCTGTTACTCTAATATATGTAATTACCTTAAGTCTATAGATTGGAATGGAATTTTTAAAAACCTTGATACAGAAGATGCGACTGGTGTTTTTTATTATCATATTTATAAGGCGTGTGAGCTATTTGTTCCTTTTAGGAAAAAAAGTATTACAAGTTATCCTGTCTGGTTTGATCAAAATATTATTAATCTTATCAAAGCCAAAAAAGCTGCTCATAAAAAATATAAGATTTCCAATTCCACTTTAGACTATAAGGAATTTGTTAATCTGCGTAAGTTATGTAAAATTTGTATAAAAAATGCATATGACTCTTACATCCGAAATGTTGAAAATGATTTAATTTATACTCCTGGTAAGTTTTGGAAATTCATTCGCAAAAAAACCAATAATAATCAAATTCCTCTTCCAATGAAGTATGGTGAAAATTTATTTTCAACATATCATGATGTTTGTCAAGCTTTTAGCAATTATTTTTCTTCTGTGTTTGTTCAAAGTAATATCACTAATTTTAATGTTTCCTATGATTCATGTGTTAATATCAATAATGTAAATGTTCATGTGTCTGATGTTATTCACGTTTTAAGGAATCTAGATACCAGTAAAGGGGCAGGTCCTGATGGTATTCCTCCCAGATTTTACCGAGAATGTAGTCAATGTTTGGCGCTTCCACTTCAACTAATTTTTAATTTGTCATTAAACTCTGGTACCTTTCCGTCGGTGTGGAAAGAAGCACATATTGTTCCTGTATATAAATCAGGTAGTAGAGATAAAGTTGATAATTATCGACCAGTGTCAATTTTATCCACTCCTTCTAAAGTTTTTGAATCCATTGTTTTTACCAACATTTTCTCAAATTTTAAAAACATTATCACGCCTAAACAACATGGATTCTTTAGTAAGCGATCAACTGTTACAAATCTCTTAAATTTTACTAATGACATTGTGAATGCTATGAGTGAAGGCCTGGAGGTTCATGCTGTTTACACAGACTTCAGTAAAGCATTTGACAAAATTAATCATCATATTCTGTTAGCTAAATTATCTGCTTATGGAATATCTGGCTGTCTGTTTAGCTGGATTTGTAGTTATTTGTTTAATAGAACTCAAGTTGTTAAATTACATAATAATTTTTCAGATAAGCAACATGTACCTTCTGGCGTTCCTCAAGGCTCTATATTAGGTCCACTTCTATTTTCAATCTTTATTAATGATGTTTGTGATAATTTTACATGCAATTTTGAACTATTTGCAGATGATCTAAAAATTTATAAAGTGATCAATAACGTTCAGGACATTAACATTCTACAGCAGGATCTATTTGTTTTATACCAATGGTGTCTGGTAAATGAAATGGTACTAAATTGTGACAAATGTCAAGTAATTAACTTTAGTAGGAAGCTAAAACCTTCTAGCCCCCAATACAAAATCGGTGGTAAAGATTTGAAAACAGTGTCTACAATCAAAGATCTGGGAGTCATACTTGATTGCAAGTTATCTTTTAATTATCACTATGAATATATAATAGCAAAAGCAAATAAAGTCTTGGGTTGTATAAGGAGGTTTACTAATGAATTTACCAATATTCGAACTATTGTTATTTTGTATGTTACATTTGTTAGATCTATCTTAGAGTATGATTGTGTAGTTTGGGCTCCTTTTTATGCTACACACATTGGACGAATTGAGAAGGTTCAAGTAAAATTTATTAATTGTGTTAAATATAGATTGCCGAGAACTGTGGGATGCTCGTATAATATGTGTTTGAGTTATCTTGCTCTGAAAACGTTAGACACTCGACGTAAAATTCCACTGTGCTTGTTTTGTATATAAGGTATTAAATAATCTGTGTGATGCTCCGGACATTCTCGGAAAAATTGGTTTTAATGTGCCTCAATACCATCTCAGGAATAGTCCCCTATTTAATCTCTCTCACTGCAGCACTAATTATGCATTATTTTCACCTTTAAATTCAATTTTATCAATATGCAATAGTGTCTGTAGTGAAATTGATTTTTTTGCACCATCTTTTAATAACTTTAAGAATAATCTCAACAAATTCATAACATGAATCTTGTAATCTTTAATTGTTTTGTTTATTGTAAAGGCTGTAAATGATGATGCCGTTAATAAAGTATTATTATTATTATTATTATTATTATTATTATTAAAATTTCTGCTTAAAAAACTATTAAACTCAAATTTCTGACTTTAATGTCAAAACTTTTATTACAATGGGTAACTAGATTATAGCTTGATTAAACCTTCAAAGTTGTCAAATGTACATAGTTTTAATTTTTTTACTTTATTTTCAAGTGGTGCGTTAATTTCTTGGAGCAGTGTATATAAAAAAATACTATTTTAAAATTAATTTTATTGCTTTAACACTATATACATATAAGTAACCTCAAAAATAAGTGAAAATTAAGTTATTCAGTTCTGCCAACTTTGCTGCAACAAATTTCACTGTTTTTTTTAAATTTGTGTTTTAATTGCGTCGTTTAATAAGAAAGTTAAGTTACTTGATAGCTATAATTTTTTGTAATAAAATTTGTTTGACAAAAAGTTTAATACAAATATTGTGTGTTAAGTCACTACACCTGAATGGAAATAATTATTTTTCAAATTTATTTATTAAGAAATAAATTTTATTTTTTTGTTTATATGCATTTTATTCTTATATTTGTTAAATTCATGACTTTAATGTGCTAAAATTAACTTTAAAATTGCTTTATAACTAAATTATAGGGTACTGCCAACCTTGTCGCAACTAATTTTATGATTTTTTTTATTAAAAAATTTTTTTAAAAGAATTCTTTTAAATACCGTAGAAATTCATAAAAAATTTTGCTTTTTCTACTTCAGAAATTCCTGTGTTTATTTCTCTCTCCCCCATCCCCCTACATAAATTACCATAAAATACAAAAATTTTTGGAACTACCATAAATATCAGAAATTACCATAAATTATATAAATTATACGAATTACTATAAATTATCATGAATTACAGAAATTGCCAAATCTAACATCAATAACAAAAATTAAAACACAAATTATTATAAATTACACTAATTACCGAAATTATCATAAGTAACAAAAATTTACATTAATTTTTATAAATTACTATAAATTAAATAAGGTTCCATAAATTACATGAATTACACTAATTATTGAAATTACCATAATTTACAGAGTTACACGAGTTATTATAATTTACATGTATTACACAAACTATCATAAATTACCATAAATTACAGGAATTAACATATTTCACGCATTACATAAATTACTATAAATTATACCAATTACCATAAACTGTTTAAAAATTTTTATAAAATTTTTGAAAATATTACTTTTATCAAAAAAAAATTTTTCAAAAACTTTTATAAATACTGTAGAAATTTATAAAAAAAATACTCTTTTTACACCAGAAATTCCTTTGTTTACTCCTCATACATAAATTACAATAAATTACAAAAATTACTGGAATTACCATGAATATCAGTAATTACCATAAATTATATTTATTATTATTATTTATACGAATTACTATAAATAATCATAAATTACAAAAATCGCCAAAATTACCATAAATAACAGAAATTACCACAAATTACTATAAATTACATAAATTACCATGAATTACTATAAAAACATAAATTATTATAAATTACAGTAATAACTGAAATTATCATAAATAACAAAAATTTACCTTAAGTTTTACAAATTACTATAAATTAAATAAGTTGACATAAAATTACTATAAATTACAAAAATTGCTTATATATAAATTACACTAATTACTAAAATTACCGTAATTTACGTAAATTATTACAAATTACTATAAATTACAAGAGTTACCAAAAAATACATAAATGACCAAAAGTTACACGAGTTACTATAATTTACATAAATTACATAAACTACCATAAATTACACGAATTACCATATTACACGCATTATAAATTATACAAATTCCCATAAAATGTTTAAAAATTTTTATAAAATTTTTGAAAATGATACTTTTATCAAGAAAGAATTTTTCAAAAACTTTTATAAATACTGTAGAAACTATCATAAAAAAAATTACTCATTTTACACCAGAAATTTCTTTGTTTACTCCTCATACATAAATTACAATAAATTACAAAAATTACTGGAATTGCCATGAATATCAGTAATTACCATAAATTATATTTATTATTATTATTTATACGAATTACTATAAATTATCATAAATTACAGAAATCGCCGAAATTACCATAAATAACAGAAATTAACACAAATTACTATAAATTACATAAATTACCATAAATTACTATACAAACATAAATTATTATAAATTACAGTAATAACTGAAATTATCATAAATAACAAAAATTTACCTTAATTTTTACAAATTACTATAAATTAAATAAGTTTACATAAATTACAAAAATTGCTTATACATAAATTACATGAATTTTACTAATTACTGAAATTACCGCAATTTACATAAATTATTACAAATTACTATAAATTACAAGAGTTACCAAAAATTACATAAATTACACGAATTACCATAAAATGTTCAGAAATTTTTATAAAATCTTTGAAAATTCTTTAGAAGTCTTTGTAAATCATGTGTAGATTAATAGAATTTTTCAAATATAAAAAAAAAATTAAATATCTACGTAAAGGCAAGAGGATTTATGTTAAATTCTGCTTCTTCTACACTAGAAATACCTATGTCCTTTCTTTGGTTTGTTATTTTTTATATTTTTAAAACTACTTTTAAACAGAATTGTAATTTACTAAATTACAGTGCTCTTAATTGCAAAACTTAAGCCGAAAAAAACTATTGTTTTTGGCTTTAAATTTCGGCGAGTCTTTGCAAACCTTCTGCTTTTGCCTTTTAGAACATAATTGTTTTTTTGCTGTTTAAAAAAGTTTTTACAGCTAAGTATATTTTTAATTTATGCAATTCCAGCAATTATTATTAAAAATACCATTTAAAAAAAGATTTATAAAAAGTGACAAAACAATACATTTTCTAAAGCAAATATACACTTAAATTTAATTTGATATCGGTTTTAATTTTGTCATAATTAAACAAAATAATGTAGTCAAAAGAAAATAAACACAAATTTATATTATAAATTTTGAAAGTAATAACAAGGCTTCATACATAATTCAGTATTGAACAGTAATTTGTAAAATGTATTTTATGAGTTCGTTCTAACACTACTGCAAATAAATCAGTTGTTAAATGTGTTATATTCGAATATAAACCTCTTTTGTATAAAAATCTATAAAAGTTTTTTTGTTTAAATATTTTATTTCTGAGATATCAAATTTTATTAAAGTTGAAACTTGTCACCAAAACTAGAATCTGTAAATTTTCTATTTACTATCTCATAATTGAATATTTCTCAAGTTACGTTTCTGTCAGAAAGTTCTTTACAAGTTTTCTATTTTATCCAGTACAGAAAATTGATAAGTATCAGTGATGTAAAATAAAATTCGTTGAAGTATTATGAAAAACCGAACGAAAATACTTGTTCTTCCGCTGCTAGTTAGTTGACGTTTCGGTTTATTTTTTATATATCACGATTATTAGCTAGGTCATTAAACACACTCTATTTTTGTTGGCGAATTCGGATAACACACCCTTAGAAAGCTGCATACAGGTTTAACTACTTTGAGAGCCAAAGTGGCAACATTGCTGCCTGCCAACACTCACTACTTTCCAGCAATCTCTATTAGATGGCATATTCTGTCATTTGTAAAACTTGCTAATAAGTTGTGTTTAAGTTTAAGTGTTAAAAAATAAATAAATTTGCAAAATATTCAGTGCCCTTCCATAAAGTAAAAACAAACAAATCTTCATACATAATTCAATATTGACTAGTATTTGTAAATTTAGTTTTACGACTCGCTGTAACAATATAAAAATTATAATTACCTATCCGCAATTTACGTCAAAATCCTGCATTCTACTCCACTATTTTTCCCCCATTTTATCTTTTTCCTTCTTTTGTGTTGTGTATCGCAGTGTGAAAACGCAAAACCTGATAATCGGAAGCCCGACCTAGCCGCATTCTGCAGCAATATTTTACGGTCGATTAAAACCACTATTAAACCAAAATGTGGCTCATAAAGTTGGCAACATTTATTTATGAGAAATGTGCAACATTTCATTTGCATGGTTCGAGTTGGTAAACCTGTTTCTAACAATTGTTAGGTGACCGAAATCGAAGTAGGGTCGAAGTTTGTATTTATTATTTCACGAAAAGACTCGATTGTTTTATAAATAAACACAGTTGTTTCAGATCTGCCAACACTGATGGTCCAATCTAAATAAAAATAAATAAAATGATAAGAGAAGGGAAAAAGAATTTTGCTGGTGGTAGAGTAGAGATTTACGATGCTCTTCAAACAAGAGCCAGATTTAATTACACAAGCGGAAATGTTTTCTAAATCAGATATCTTTTTATTTGTGCAATAACAACAGCTGCTTTTCATAAATCAATTTGCTTTTGGAGTTTTTTTAATTAATTCATAAAATGACAACACTATTTCATAATCTGCACCTTCAAGGAATTTACGAGCCCTTAAACAAAGCATCCAGGACATCGTTATTTGCTAATAAATCCGAAACCTCGTAAAATTGCTTTTGGGGGCTAAAACGAGAAGGTAATTAGGACAACCTATAGCTTAAGTTTAAGCCATAAAGTGTCCCAATTAAAAAAAAAATGTTTCTCTAAGCGTGCAATTAAAATTCTTTCAAAACAAACACAACTAAATTAAATATTCTGAATGAAAATTTAATGTTTGCGAAAGAAGATAAAAGTTTGTTTTAATGGTTTTGAGGTCACAAACGTTTGCTGTTTACTGTTTATTGAATAATAGAGTAGGGCTTTGCAAGGGCCAAATTGAGGGACGAGATAATTTTGATAAATTTCGGTTTCGAGCAAAATAATTTCGTTTTAAAAGTAGATTGGACAAAAAGCAGGTCTTGTCGGTTTCTGTTTTAGTTATAAATGTAAAACAGAATTGGGAGTTTAGAACTTTGTTATAATAGTCGTGTGAGTTGAGAGAAGTCAATTACAAGCCACTGAGTAATAAGATTACAAATTTCGGTTTGGAAATGGTGAAATTAGAGACTGTTTTAAGTTCTGTTTATTTTTATTAACATTCACAGAATTATTAAAAAAATAAATAGTTTTTTTACTTGTATAAAGTGTTTTTATTTCTAAATTAAATTTTATTATATACTTTATAGCAGAGCCAGACTGGCACACCAAGAATTTTCCGATTGGCTTTTTGGTGTTGGAGTTTCCTAAATTTTTTTCACCCCACGTTTCTCATTACTATATTTTTAACCCTTTTTTAAGGTTTGAAATCGCGATTTTTATTTTACATTTTACAAAAAATTTCGTGTTGCAATAGGCATTTTACAAGAATCAGAATCAACAAACTATTTTTTTGTTTCTAGATTTTGTTTAGTGGTGGGATAAAGCAGACCTTATTGCTCGGTTTTTTGTTTTATTTGTCTACGTTTTGTCTCTGTGTTGAGACTTTTTCAGGGCTACAAGTGTAAGAGGATGTTTTGTTTATTAAACTTGTCATACAATACAATTTTATCTAACTAAAAACTATTTTTTTATAGTTTTTTTGCTTTAAAACTAGAAGTCCTTGATAGAATTTTATATTATTTTTCCTAATCGTTGTTTTTAAGCGCTTTTAGAGTTGTTTTTTTGTTCTTTTTTTTTACTTAACGATTCTTATACTTTTTTAAGACTATTTTATGCTTTTAAATTTTTTTGTTTTTACATTTTTAAAATTTTCTTTGCTGTTTTTCATTTTTTCAAAATAGTCTAAAAAAACATTTTTTAATTTTTTTACAACATTTTTTATTGCTTTTGTTTTCGTAATCGTTGTTTTTAAGTTTTTTTGGAATTGTCTTTTGTCTTTTTACAACATTTTTTAGCTCTTCTATCTCTTCCAATTGTTTCTCAAATTCTTCTTTATTTTTTAATTGGCGTTTCTTATACTCTTTTTTTAAAAACGCATTTTATTCTTTAATTTTTTTTGTTATTTTAAAAATGGTCTTGTATTTTTTGAATTTTTGTTGTTGTTTTTTATAGTTTTTAATCGACGTTTTTTAACTTAAGCATGTTGTTTTACCTTTATAATTTTTGTTTTTTATATCTTTTTTTTCTATAGGCTGTTTATTAAGCTCTTTCAAAATATCCTAAAAAAACATTTTTTAAATTGTTTATACCCTTTTTTAAGCATTTCTTATCGTTTTCGTTTTTCTCCTAATTGTTGTTTTTTAAGCTTTTTTGGAATTGTTTTTCTACAACATTTTTCAGCTCTTCTATTTCTTCTAATTGTTTTTTATCAAATTCTTCTTTATTTTTTAATTAGCGTTTCTTAAACTCTTTTTTTAGAAACGCTTTTTAACCTTTTATTTTTTTGGTTTTTAGATATGTTTTTTATATTTTTAGAATTTTTTTTTGTTGTTTTTCATTTTCTAACCGTCTTTTTTAACTTTTTTAAGCATGTTGTTTTGCATTTATAGTTTTTGTTTTTTCTAATCGTTGTTTTTTAAGCTTTTTTGGAATTGTCTTTTGCCTTTCTACAACATTTTTTAGCTCTTCTATCTTTTCCAACTGTTATTTTCCAAATTTTTTATTTTTTTAATTAGCATTTTTTATACTTTTTTTAAAAAACGTTTTATATGCTTTTAAAATTTTTTTTTGTTTTTTTAGAAATGTTTCTTATATTTTTAAAATTTTCTTTGATGTTTTTCATTTTTTAAACGACGTTTTTTAATCCTTTTAAGCATGTTGTTTTGCATCTATAATTTTTGTTTCCTAAATACTTTTTTTTCTAAACGCTGTTTATTAAGCTCTTTTAAAAAAGTCTAAAAAACGTTTTTAAATTTTTTTATATTTTTATTTTTTACAGCATTTTTTATTGCTTTTGGTTTTGTTTTTTTAGATTTTTTTTTGTCTTTTTAGAACATTTTTAGCTATTCAATCTCTTCCATTTGTTTTTTTTTTAAATTCTTCTTTTTCTTTAAAGTGTCATGTTTTGTACACCTCTTTAAAGGCGTTTTTTACTTTAAAAAAATTTTTGTATTTCTACAAATGTATCTTATATTTTCAGAATCTTCTTTTGTTGTTTTTCCAATAACACAGCTCTCTACTATAAAGGCCGACTTTTAAAACAAATAATTTAAATAATAGATTTGTTCTAACAACACTGTAAAGCCAGCTTAAAATAGTGTAAAACTAATTCTCAAACGTAATACTTTATAATAAATATTTATAAACAAAAACATTTATTATTTTACTATAACTAAAAGACAGTTAATATTTAATTGTCTAATAGTTTTCTATTTTATCGGCCAAAATATTATTAAACATGTATTATACAAAGTTTTAAAAAATTGGTGGATGCGCCGGGTTAAATTTTTAAAAATTAATTTTTTTTTATTACCAAAAATTTTTTTAAACATATTTTTTTTAATTTTGTTTAAAAATTTTGTTTATTACTGAATAAAATAATAATTTTAATTTTTACATTAAAAAGCACTTGTTTTTATTGATTATTAAAGAAACAATTTTGGTGGATGCGCCGGGTAAATTTCATTAAAATTAATTTTTTCTTGATAACAAATAAATTTCCAAATACTTTTTTTTTAATTTTGTTTATTGTTACGCCTATCCTTAGCTATCTTCTTACCTTTTACAAATTTTGCTCTGTCCTGTATCCCTATTTACGCTTGAATTAATTGCCACTTGCATGAATCTACAGTCATCAACCAGCTTTTGACATTGTCAACAAAACGAATCAAAGTAAAAACGAGATTAATAATTTGCCACACGAGTTCCTCTTAATTGCAAAAGCGTGAAAATTCAGTAGTACATTAATTAAAAGTTGAATAATGGTCTCAGTAAATGCATATTTGATAGAGTTTGTAATAACAAAATTTAAAATTATAACTTGTTGAAAAATTTTCATTTAAAAATCAAACATTGTCATTTCCATAATGGAACCTTCTTTTGTTACTTGATTTTGAATCAGTTTGGCTGAAATGTCACATAAATCACACTATTCGGTCCAACTTCTGTTGCTCTCTGTACTAATTTGAAACATGTGCTATTGGCACACAGTTCTTTTGCAAAACTTTCTGATTTATGTTGTGACCTGTACATTAGCTTTAAATAAATAAATAAGCAAAATTTAAGCAAAAACTTTACTAAAATCCTGGCATTTTGTACTTTTTTAATATAAAGAAAAGCAAGAAAAGCCTGAATGTAATATTTCACCGAATTACCGGTTTCAGTATACCGCCTTTGTATTACAAACTAGATAAAAAGCTCGTCCAGAGTCCTTTAATTTTGTCCTGTGAAAGCGAAAATTTATTTAAACAGGACCTCTGTCACCACCTGAATAATAAATTTAACTTAAACGCAAAGAATAACAAAACGCTTCAATTAATTATCGATAAAGGACTATTTGGAAATTAATTAACTTTTGATTTTTAATTAGAGCTTTTTACGGAAAAACTCTTTTTGTTTACTTTCATTGAACACAAAAAGCTTTTATAGCTCTTCTATGCTCAATTTCAACAACTTAATTATTTTTAATTTTATTTATCTGAAATTTAAATATATAATTTAAATTATTATTTTAATGTAAACAACTCGTTTTTGTTTATTTTTTTTAATAAAAAAATTGTTTTAAATAGTTAATTAGACGTAACTAACTAACTTATATAGTTAAGCTGTATGCACAGTCAATAATTTTAAAATTGATTTCAGTTTTGTATTACAAACTTAGATAAAAATCTCTTTTAAAGCCGACAAAAATCCTTAATTTTGTCCTGTAAAAGCAAAAAATTATTTAAACAGGACCTCTATAATCATTTTAAATATTTTAATTAATAATTAACAAAGACTAGTTTTTGATTTTTACTTTAAGCTTTCTATAAAAAAATCCAATTTGACAAAGAAATGCGCCAATGTATATAAAGACATATCCAGAAGCGTATTTTCCAGATGAGGGATTAACATGAATTGCAAATGGGCCGCTGCAATGTTGACAATAGTGTTACCTCTCATGTGAAATACAATTCGAAAAGGAATATCTTCCACGATATAGGCCGCTTAAAGCGGTTTCCTCGAGAATACAGATCTGATGGGAGAGATGGCTAAAGCGTTGGATTAGAGCTTTCAAAGCTCAATGCGGAGTAAAATTGTATCTACTTTCAAAACGGCTTATTAAACATTTTACAACAAATAAAAAAATATTAAAAAATAAAATTAAAAAAAATTCAGGATTATTGCTTAACTAGTTAAGCTCTAAAAAACTGTTATTTTACTAAAATAAACAAAAAATGTCTTAATAAACATAAATCCGTAAAGCAACAGTTTGGAAGATATAGTTTTTTTGTCAGAGTACACAAAGACTAAACAAACAATAAATTAATATTGAAGATTTGAAGATTGTTATTAATTTTTTTTTGTTATGACTTATGTTTACTCTAATGCAGAATTAGCCGACATGCATTTTAAATAATAAAATTGTTACCAAAACGCGACGTTTTTACATTGAAGCTTATCCAAATCGCGCTAAATACTTTCAAATCGTATGTTTAAAAGAATTTATCTGTTTATTTTGCAAACAGTGCTATTTATACGAAAAACCAAAGTCAGTATACACTTCTAAAGTCAAAAAAGCAATTCTACCACAGTTAAAGCATAATTTGGAAAACAAGCCGAGGTAGAAATTAGTGCTTCTTTTGTTTGAAGTGATTTCTACAAGCAGCAGTTTTTTCCTTATCAACTACAAGTACAGGTTTTAAATGTTTTTAAAAATTAAGCACATTTAGTTGTTTGCTTTTGATTTTTGCGTAAAGATGCTGAAAAGCAGCATTTTCTTGTCAATATTCTTTATACAAGTAAAAAAAAATTACAAAAAATGGCGTTGTTAATTTTTACAATCTGCATCTTTAGGCCGACGAAAATCTCTAAGCTCTGACAAAATCTCGATATCTGGTTTGTTTATATTTCATATTTAAAAAAGTAATTTTTAGGTTCTGTTCTTTTATCAAATTGATTAATAGGTTTTATGTAGGACACAGTGTATTATTTTTTAAACGACATTTTTTTTAGAGCAAAAGCAACAAATGTGATTACAACATGATAGTGCTCTAACTCATTTAAGAGCAGACATATTATATGATTTACAAGATCGCTTAATTTAAACCTCTTTTAGAGAAAAATGTCATACCAGTTTGAAAATAGAAAGAGAGTATTTCGAACATTTTTCTAACTTTGTTTTTTGTGATTTTTAGAAGCTATTTTTGTTTGTTTAAACACAATAAAGGTATCTTATATGTGGTAGGCAAACTTTCTTTATTTACTACATTGTTTGTAGTTTTTTGAGATTGTCTTCTACTTTTATTTTTCACTCTGTTCTTAGTCTGCTTCTTCACTTGTTAAGTTCTAGTTTTGTTTTTCATATTTTTTTGGGTAGTCTGCTTTCTTCTTCTTACGTGGTCTATCTACCTAATTCTTTCTGATTTAACTACTTTTATTATATTTGTGTTTTTGTATAATATTTTCAATTCTTTATTAGATCTTCTAATCTAAGTCTCTTTGCTATTTTTTTTTTAGAACTCTTCCTTTCCATATTTAGAAAATAGACTGTTCTTGTTTTTTTAATATCTATCTATTGCAAGCGTATGTTTTCGCAGATCGTGTAATAGTTTTGTTTTTGCTACAGCTTTTAAACTTAGTATAAAGTGTAATTTACAAATGCTGTTATTTTTAGCTGCTATTCTTGCTTTTATCTCTTCTGTATTTGTAGTTTTTTTTCTATTACACTTTTTAGGTAAACAAATTTCTTTATTTCTTTGATTTTATATTTCCTTTTTCTTTAGATTTACTTCTAGATATCTGTCTTCTTTAAATCTTTATCTTCCTATATTATAAATTTAGTTTTTTATTTTATTTTCAATTTACTTTTAATACTTTTGTTTTTTTTTAAATTGGACATAATTTTGCTGTTTTTATTTTCTTTTATCCATACATTTTTAATTAAATCATATATTATCTTTATTATTGTTTTTTCTCTGTAACTTTATTCTTTCTCCTTGTATTTTGTCATCTCCTAAGCTTTTATTGTTTTTTTGTTCTTCTATAATATTTTTAATTTCATCATATATGAGCAGTTCTTTTTCTTTTTTTTTTCTTGCCTGTTCTGTTGTGTTCTTCTTCTTCAACAGTTTTTCTCTTGGTCAACAAATTGTACTTTAAAATTTTTGTTACTTCTTCTTCGCTTTCTACTAATTGGCCATGTTTGTCTTGACAAAATATGGTATTAGGTTAAAATCTTTATTTAATCTTCTTGCATTCTTGATAGAAGTACCTTATCTCCTTATTTTTGGGATACACTTCAATATTTTTTATCTAGCGTTGTGCTGTTTTTTTCTTCTTTCTGCAAACTTTGTTTATGTGTTTTTTCTATTTTGTCTATTTTCTTCTAGAATTTTTTTACGTGGTGTGTCTTTCTTCTGTTTTTAAAGTCAACAATCTTTATCGTACCAATCTTTCAATTTTCTTTATTCTTTTTTAAAATTTGCTTTCTGATTCCTTGTTTAATTATTTTTTTTTCTCATTTCTTTTTTATTGTTTTAGTAGTTTTTTGTTGCTGATAGTTTTTTATATCGCTGTTATACAGGGTGTTTTAGAAATAAATACAAATTTTTTAACCAGTAATAGATCTCACCAAAACAAACAACTTTTCTATATACTATTTTTGCAACAGATGCTAAAAATTTTGAATTTTATTTTTCCCATAAAATTACGATACGCCCATGATCACTTAGTTACCACTATAACATAGCCTAGTTATTATTATAATAATACATAAATCAGTGGCAGATATGGTATTTTATACTAAATTTTTAAATAATTTTATTATAACAACAAATAGATAGATAAAAAATTGATCTAAATTTCTTTTAGAATCTTAAATTCTAAAAAGAAACAAAATGTCTGTGATACTACAAATAGTGATATAACCCCCCTGTGATTTTAATCAATATTTTATTAGTATACCCGAAAATATTGTAAATAAAATACCTCATATGATCCTATTTTTTTAATGTGTAAAAACTGTGATAGTAATTTTAAATGTGATAGTAAATATTTTTGTTTCAGCGAAGTATTTTTTATTCAAGTGCGTGATGTTATTACGGGTCTAGGAAATGGCAGATCTCGTGATGTTTTTAGTCTAAGCGTTGAAATACTGGAGGGCATTATTGATAAAGTCATTAGTCCACTTACGATTTTAATGAATGCATGTATCAGAAAGTCTGTGTTTCCAGACTGCTTAAAAAATTGTCGTTCCGCTTTTCAAAAAAGGTAATCTAAATTCCGCCGAAAATTATCGTCCAATATCGCTCTTACCTGTATTTTCCAAAGTATTAGAAAAAGTATTGTCAATTCAGTTATGTAACTATTTAAAAAAAAATCTACTGTTCAGCTTCAAACAATATGGTTTTAGATCAGGTCGCAGCACAACTTATGCAATGCTAAATTTGGTAGATAAAATATGTGATTGCTTTGATAACAAAAATTATGCCGCTGCTTCTTTTTTAGACCTCTCAAAGGCTTTTGATTGCGTGTCTCATACTATTTTGCTTCGTAACCTTTACACTTATAATTTACATCCTGTAAGCTGTACTCTTTTCATCCTACCTTAAAAATAGAGTACAACAATTCAAAATCAATGATAAGTCCTTCAGTTTTCTGTAAAAGTCCTATAAAATATGGATAAGTCCTGTAAAATATGGTGTTCCTCAGGGGTCCATTCTTGGTCCCCTGTTATTCCTAATTTTTATTAATAATCTTCCGGCTCACCTTAAAGAAAACCAGATTATATTGTATGCAGATGATACAACAATTATCTCAATCAAGGTGCTAATTTATCTGATGTTATAGATTTAAACAGTGAGGCGCAGTCAAAAGCTTTTGAGTGGTTCTGCTGTAACCAGCTAAGCCTAAATGACACAAAACCTGCCAACTTAGTTTTTACACTTAAAAACAGCAACTTACCGTCTGAATATGCATTAAGTGCTAAGTATCTGGGCATTGATATTGACAATCAACTTCTATTTAATGTTCAAGGGGAGACACTGGCTAACAAACTTTGTAAGAATGTTTTTTTATTGCGGCAGCTTTCAACATGTATGTCTATCAAGTGTCTAGTATCAGCATACTTTGGTTGGTTTCAGTCTGTAATGTCTTATAGTATTCTTGTGTGGGAACACTCCTCGTGTCGTCACAGAATATTTTCATTACAATGTAGGGCCATTCGAGTGATATTTGGACTTCAATATCGTGCGGACTGTCGTGAATGTCTTATCAATAATAAAATATTAACTTTCCCATCACTTTTTGTATATCATTGCTTGGTTTATCCAAAAAAAAAGAGATGCCACAAGGGCACATATATTGATTAAACAATACAGGAGCCCCAATACAAGGGCGCATAAAAAAAACAATGGTACATAGTACAATAAGAACAAGTGGTACATATATGTTGTATAGTATGTTTGCCAGCTGAGTTTCCAATCAAGGACCGGAGTTAATTTCCTGCTCTCAAAGAATGCCAAAAGACCAAGCTCCCTTTTCCTCGTAATAAATTAACTCTTCTAGGAAACAGGGGGGCTCTAGATCTTTCGTGAAAGGCAGGAGCAAGTCCAGTGGGTAATCTTGTACAGAGGTGAGATCAAATGGATTTGGGTAAATGCTCATAAGAAGATCTAGACGTTCATCTTCAAAACGAGTACACGATATTAGGCGGTGAGGTGGGTCATCTACCACCCCACATAAAAGGCAATTTCCGTCATCTGCTTTCCCAATTCTTAAGAGATGAATTTTAAAATTTCCATGATCGGAGAGTAATTGGCAACTGGGATAATCCCCAGTCAGCGCGACGTTGATTTTGTGCTGTCGAAACCCAGGGAACAAATGCATAAGTGATGAGTCCTTTTTCGGAGTTCTCCCATCTGTATTGCCATATGTCTAGTATTAATAGGTCAAGATATTGTTTTAGATGTCTCACGCTGTCAAACTCTGTCATATCCAATCTTGTATCCAAATAATTTGCTGTGCCTTTTCTTCGGATTGACCTGGTGCAAGAGATTTTGGCAATTTCTAAATCCAGAGGAGGAATACCGGCAAGTACTCCAGCGGCATCAGTAGATACAGACGAGTAACATTTTGCTATTATCCTAGAGGCGGCTCCATACAGGAACAACAGTTTGCGTTGAATTGCTGAAATTGTTAGCTCCCTTTTTCTCCTAATAAATTAACTCTTCCAGGAAACAGGGTATTTCTATTTTATTTTCTATTTTTGACTTATGTATACCTTCTTGGTTTCCTCACATCAATAAATAATCTTATCTTATCTTATTAATCTTTTTATCTACAAGTGGTTAAAATTTTTACATTTATTTCTGAAACACCCTGTATACAGTGTTTAGTAACGCTATTTCTCTATAATTTTTACATTTCATCTTGTTTTTTTCTAAAGAATCAGTCATAGTGTTGCTGATACTTGCGGCATTTGTTTTTCTAATCCAAACATTTTTAATTAAATCATTTATTATCCTCGTCATCATTTCTCTTTGTATTCTTCTAAACTCTTGCTGTTTTTCTATAATATTTTTAACTTTGTTTCTGTTGTTCTTCTCTTCTCCAACTGTTCTTCTTTTCAACCCACTTCAAAATATTCAACACATCTGTCTGTTACTTCTTCTTCGCTTCCTACTAATTGGTTGTTTATCTCGACAAAATATAGTTTAGATTAAAATTTTAGTTACTATTTTTTTTTCATTTTAGACAGAAGTTTCTTATCTTCTTATTTTTTGCTTTTCTTATTTTGCTTTTTTCTGCAAACTTTCTTGTTTTTTATATTTTTTCAGACTGCTTTGCGTATTTTCTTCAAGCATTTCTTTTGCTGTGTTTGTGTTCTGTTCTTAAATTCTGTTTTCTTTTGATTATTCTCTTTAATGTGCTCTCCGATTACTTGATTAATTAGTCCTTTAACAGCCTCCTATGTCTTCTCTATTGTTCTAACAGTTTCTTGTTGTCGTTGGTTTTCTTCTCTCGCTGTTATATATTTTTCTTTGTTGATTTGTCTGTTAAATTTTAAATCTTTTTATTGTTATTTGTGTAGAATGGTATAATTTGCCTTAATTTTATTTCTACTATATAATAATCAAAAATTTTTATTTATTTTACTTTATACTACTCTCTTCTTACATATTTTACTCTCTTTTTTAAACAGTTTGTTTATACCCTAGAAGGTATCTTTTAAAATCGAGCAAATATAAGAAATGAATAATGCAAAATCTTGCAAATTGTATTTACCACAAAACGTATGAAACCTTTACTTGGCTTTGATTCAATAATATATTGAATAATGCATTGTCTGATACTCAATTCTTTGAATAAAAGTGTAAAACTAAAAAACAAGAATTTAAAAAAACGAGTTAATTATTTAGAAACTTTTAGTTGAATGAATAATTTATAAAATCTGCACTGAATAATAAATTTAACCTGAAGTGCAGAAAATTGCTTAATAAAAATCATTTAAAAAAATCAACAAAACTCCCTTTCAATTTACATAGTGATGTATATTGATCTGATTGTAAAATCCTCTCATCCAATCCGGAATTCGTTAAATAATTTATTCATTAAAAAGCACTTAATATTATATTAGCACTCCGTTCATCCTGAAATTAAAAAACCCGTCTTTTCAGTGATTTTCTGCCTGAAGGATGTTGTCCTGGAAATAGAGCCGGAGATCGTCCATTTGGGCGAGGATTCAACGCTGCGATGCAGCTACGATCTGGAAGATGCACCGCTATATTGCGTTAAATGGTACAGAGGCAGACATGAGTTCTACAGGTACACGCCCAAGGAACATCCCAGTACGAAAATATTCCCGTTTCCTGGAATACACGTTGATGTAAGTAGCGCAGTGACAAATTAAGGGTTGATAAAACTGAAACGGAAAATTGTCAACGAGTGATATGTGAGGGTTTAACGCTACATTGTTTCGATAATTTTCGGACGGAATGGGATGATGGATCGCTGGAATGACAAGGTTTAAGTGGAGAGCGGTTAAATTAAATGGGAAATTACGTTCAACGCGAAGAAATTGGACAATAAAAAATTTTAAATTGTGTAAAAATTGAAATAAACATATTTAAACTGTACTCTAAATTAAGTCGTAATTTTAAACAAATTTTGTAATATTTTTATAAAGCATTTTTGTAATTTGAACCCCAAAAATGTCTTCGATCAAATATCGGTTATTAGATAAAGCTCCAATAACAAGACAAAGCCTTATTAACGTTTTTTATTATAACGTTGTCGGTTTTTGTTTTTAGTAATTTTATTATGCTTAACATAACAATTATCTTAATTTACATTTTTTACTTTTGTCAGCTTTACTTACTTAATTTTATTTCACATCTCTATGTGTCTTCTTCATTCTTCTTTTTTCTTGATGCAACAATCAATTAAATTTGTTCGTTGTTTGTGTTTCTAGTTAATAAATAATTAACTATCTATTTGTTTAAAAATAAACAACTTAATAACACATTTCTATCGTCTTGATTAATTGCCGTGGTTTTGGTAGCAACAACTGCTATATTTCGCCACATCACCTCTTTTATATCAAACAAATAAATTTGAGATTCTTGTCAAAACGTTTGAGTTATATTTTCGAAAAAATGACATAGACTTGTAACATACACTTTGCTAAATATTTTAAAAAAATTTTTTCTTTAACGCTTTGCTATAGGTTTTCTCACTTTTGCAATATTTTCTTTTCTCGTTTTGCAAGCTTAGTGAACTCCTCTACAAGTTTATTTTGTTTATTCTTTTAAAAAAAATTTGTGTTTTTTACAAAAAGTTTTTTATTAGTTGTTTTCAGCTTTCTAAAAACGTTTTTTTATTTTTTTAAAATTTTTTGTTAATTTTTTATGAGGCTTCTGTTCACTTCTTCTAGCAAATATTTTTTTTAATTTTTCAATTTTTGATTTTACAAAAGTCGTTTTTGAAGGTTTCTTTAGATCATTTTCTATTCTCTCATATTCTTTTCTTGCTTTTCCAAAATTTTTGTTTGAAGAAAAAAGAAGAAGTTATGTAAAATAATTATTTTTGAGCTTTCTAAAAACGTTCATTGGTATTTTTTTAAATTTTTTGGTTTATTTTTTATACAGTTTCTTTTTAGTTCTTCTAGTAAATAAAATTGTTTTTAGTTTTTTAAACTTTGATTTTATAAAAGTCGTTTTTCAAGGTTTCTTAGGATCATCTATTCTCTCATACTTTTTTTATGTTTTTCCAAAATTTTAATTTGTTTTTTTATTTCTTCTAATCGAAAATTTTTAAATCTTTATAAAATTTGTTTTTTCTATTTTACAATTTATCTTTTGTTCTTTCAAAAATTTTTATTTTTTAAAAAAACATATTTTATCGTTTTATTTTTCAGAAATTAGATTAAAATATTTTTTGCTGTTTTTTTATTAGTCGTTATTTTTAACACTGGTTTATGTTTAATACTTTTTTTGTTTTTAATGTTCTAAACCTATTTCTTTATATCTTTTCTAACTACTCGAAGGTTTGTTCTAAATTATTTTTTAATTTCCAAACCATTTTTTGACAAAACATTATGCAAATTGTTAAATTTGGCAAAACATTTTGGAAATTTTTAAATTTGCCAAAAACATTCTCCTATTATTTAAGTCGTAAATTTTTAATTTTTTTTATATATTTTTGTTGTCTAATAAATGTTGTTATGTTTCTTGTTATTCGAAATTCTTTTTTTGTTTATCATTGTCTTTCACAAGCAATTCTCTTTCTTTTTCTAATTGTTTTTTTAAACAATTTATTATTTAGAATTATTATCTTTTTATTATTATTTTACTTCTTATAGAATTTCTCTTTGTTTTTTTTTAATATCTAATTCTTTTAAAATGCGATTTTAAACTTTTACATTTCAAATTCTTTATTTTCAATTTTTCTTAGAATTTGCTCTTTCTTTTAACAACTATTGTATTTAACATTTTTTTTGTTTTATATTCTAAATTTTTTCTAACTTTTTAATGCTTAGTTTATTTTTTTAACTTCTAAAATGTTTCTCTGCAAAACATTTTGGAAATCGTCAAATTTGTCAAAAACATTTTTTGTCTTTCTAGTCGTAGTTTTTCAAGTTTTTTTAGGTTTTTTTTGCTTATTTTTTATGTAGTGTTTATTATCTACATATGTTTTGTGTAAAATGTTATGTTATGTTTTCTGTTCTTCAAAAATTATTCCTTCTTAATTATTGTTTCTTAAAGATAGTTTTTCTCTTTCTTTTCTTCTAATCGTGCTTTTAACTTGCTTTAGATTCTTTAGTTTTTATAAAACTTTAGTTTTTTTTTATTTTAGAAACATTTTTATGTTTTAAAATCAATTTTGTAGGATCTAATTAAATTCTCTTCTTTCAAATTTTCTCAAAATTTGCTCTTTCTATTTTACCAGCCGTTTTTAATATTTTTTTTATTTTTTTCTAGCTTTCCTTTTTCTATTAATTTTTTCTTATTTTACAATTTTTACTTGCTCTTTCTTATGCTGCGCTATACAGCATCTTATCACATAATCTAAAATATTTTTGAAGTTTTAAAATATTATCTTTTTTCTAGACTCATTTCTTGTTCTTTCAAAAACTTTTTTTGTTTATTCAAAATTTTTTACAATTTTTCTTCTAGAATCGTTAGAACATTTTGATTCTTCTTTTAGAATTTTTTTTTATTTTTTGTTTTTTGCAAACGTCCGCTGCTGTCTTACTCTTCTAAAATCGTTTTTTGGTTTCTTACATTTTTTATTCTCACATAATATTTTTTTTATTTTATTTTTTTATTTAGCAAACATATTTTAATTTCTTCTAAAACTTTATTTTGCTTTTTTTTATTACCATTCTTCAATATCTTAAAAAAAAATGTTTGTTATTCTTAGTTATTATTTTTTGAAATTCTTTGTGCTTCTTATTCTTCCAGTTTTAGTTTTTCTTGTTCTTACATAAGGTGTGTTCTTCTTTTTTATGCAGGTACTTAGTTGTTTCTTCTTGAATTGTTGTTTTAATGTTTCTCTAAAATTATTTTTAATTATTCTACAATTTTTATTTCTGTCTTTTTTATACAACTTCTTACCACTTCTTCAAATTTTTTTTATATTTTTTGAATTCCATTTTTTATTTAAACGTCTTTATTTTTAACATTTCTAAACTTATTTTTTTGCTTTTCCAAAATTTTTTTTTAGGTTTTATCAGTCAAAATTTTTAAACCTACAGATCTTGTTTTAAAAAAAATATATTTCGAAATTTTACTAAATTTTACAACTCTTTTACAACACTACTAAATCTCTCCTAAAACAAAATGTCCCAATTCCTTTCTAATCCCTCCACTTTGCTCCCAAACCTTTGAATGTATTTCCCATGTTCTTTAAATTTCGTCCCACCCACCCCCAAATTCCCATTTAAATATTCTTTAGTGTCCCATTTATGCAAATCTCCCTTAAAACCGTTTGACCCTTGACACTGTGCTTTGCGTATTGTGGTACATGTAAGAGCACTCAGCCGTCCAATCCCCCGACCCATTATTCCCAGATAACTATAAAGTGTCTAACAGGAATCGAATTGTAGCTAAAGCAATCAGATGAGAAGCAGGTGGTCCTGCGGGAAGTCGGGTTCAGTCTCTCTGGAAAGTTTACATGCGAAGTGACCACAGATGCGCCCTTATTCTCAACAGCAGCCGTCTCTAAAGACATGTTAGTAGTTGGTAAGCCTGTAAAAAATAACACGAAATAATTTTTTTATATAATAAAAAACAAAACAGTTCTACCAGTGCACCCTCCAAGTCTCGCCACGGAGAAAAATATTTACGACAGTGGAGAGATTCTTAGGGCGAATTGCTCCTCGCCGCCCTCGAGACCTGCTGCTACTCTGACATTTCTTCTCAATGATGAGCCGGTAAGAAAGGTTTTTATACAATAATTTAGTAGAGTCAATAAAGCATTTTTTATTAATTATTAATAAACAACAGCGATTTTAATGTCTATTTTTAAAAAAATATTTTTTTTTCTTATAATTGTCTTTTGTTTTTCCAGATGCTTTTCTTTTTCTTCTAATTATGGTTTTTGAAATTATTTTATTTTTTTACTGTTGATTTTATCTTTCAACAAACGGCTTTAGACTTTTTTGAATTTTTTCTTTGATATTCCATAATCGTCGTTTTTATATTTTTTTAAACGCCAATTACTAAGCTTTTTTAAACATTTTTATTATTTTTCTAGAGTTGTTCCTCGCATTTACCGAATCTTTTTTTTAATAGTTTCTTTTAAAAATAGTTTATTTTGTTTATTCTAGTTGCATTTTTCTACTATCTTCAATTTTCTTATACTTTTTCTCTTCGATTATCTACTTATCTTTTTCTTTTTCTTGTTTTTTCTAATTGTTGTTTTTTAAGCTCTTTAGAGTTGTTTTTTATTCTTCTAAGAGATCTTTTTTTTAATCGTCATTTTCTTAAATAATTTATTTTTTTTATTTTTCCTTTTCCAAGCGCTGTTCTGTGCTCTCCTACATTTTTTTTTGTTTTTTGTTTTTCCAGAACTTTGTATTGTTGATTTTTCATTTTTTAACAGACGGCTTTAAACTTTTTGCAAAATTTTGTTTTGCATTTTTTAAATTCTCATTTCTAATATTATTTTTTTAACGCCGTTTATTTAGCTTCTTTAAAATCTTTTCTTGTTTTTTTAGAGTTGCTTCTTGTATTTTTAAAACCTTTTTTAATCTTTTTTTTAAAGTAATTTTCTCTAAGTTTTTAGAAATTTTTGGTTGATCTTTTTTCGTCAAATCATAGTTTTTCTTTTTTTCCAAATTTTTTAACAATAAACTCAAATTTTTTTATATGTTGTTTTTAAAAGCTTTCTAAAAGTTTTTTTTACTTTTTGTTTATGTTGATTGTAGTTTTTTTATACTCTTTCTTTTTTCTTCCATTTTCTTTCTATCATTTACTTATCTTTTACTTCTTGTTTTTTTTTTCTAGAAACTTTTTTAAATTGTTTTATTCGTTTAATTGTTTTTCGTTCTTTTACTTTCAAACGCTATTTATTAATCTTATTGAAAATCTTTTCTTGTTTTTCTAGAATTGTTTTTCCTCTTTTTAGAACCTTCTACAATCTTCTTTCGATTTTGAAAGTAGGTAACTCAAATCTTCTGAAAATTAATTGTATTTTTTTATCGTCTTCTTTTTTCCATTTCTTTTAAAATTTTTATTTGTTTTTCTTTTTCGTCAAATCTCGTCAAGAATTTTTCGTCAACGCTGGTTGTCGTAATCTTTCACATTTTTTTGTTTTTTTGAATTGTATTTGCATTTTTAAAATTTTGTATTGTTCTTATCTTTTAACAGACGGCTTCCAACTTTTTTGAGAATTTTACTTTGCTTTTCTATAATTGTTGTTTCTTATTTTCTTTAACGCCTTTTACTTAGTTTTTTCAAAATCTTTCTTTGTTCTTCTAGAGTTGTTTCTCGCATTTTTCGAATCTTTTTTTAATCATCTTTTTCTTTTAAAAGTAGTTTATTTAAATCTTCTAAAATTTTGCTTATTCTAGTAGTAATAATAATAATAATAATAAGTTTATTACCACATAAGTTTTACAAAAACATTGGTATTGTCACATGAATAATATTAAATTTAGAAAATAGAATAAACAATAGTTAAAAGTTAAAAAGTACATAGTAAAGAAATACATAAGAGAAAAAAAAATTAATTAACAGACTGCAGTTAGATATGTAATTATTGACCGCGCGTTAGATATTCTTGCAAGCTATAGAACACATTTTCAGTAAGAAACAGCTGAAGGCTTTTTTTAAATTTTATTTTTGATGCAATTGTCACAATGTCCGTAGGTAAAGAATTATACAATTTAATGCAGTTAAAATAAGGGCTATTTTCAAAATGTTTGGTATGATGGATTGGCACACTCAGCATGTTACAGTTTCTCGTTGTCATGTTTGAATACAATTGACCATTTTTTAGAAAAAGATTTAAGTTGCTTTTGGTAAACATAATAATTTTCATTATATAAATAGAGGTAACCGTCATTATGCGCAGCTCCTTGAAGTACTGTCTGCATGAAGTCCGACAAGACAAACCTAAGGCTGTTCTTATAATTCTTTTTTGGGCGCGTTGTATTTTCTCGATATCACAAGAATGATACCAAAATATTATTCCGTACGATAGTCTAGAAAAAACGTAAGCATAATAAAAGGTTAAAATACTACTTATTGACAATTGGTTTTTAAGATATCGTATTACACAACAGGCCGAATTCATTTTTGATACAGTGTTGCATATATGTGTAGACCATTTAAGCCTAGAGTCAATTGTTAAACCGAGAAATTTAGTTTCATTTGTTTCTTTAATTGATTTACCAGATGCCTTAATTAGTAATGATTTATCTTCAAAGATGTTAGTATAATGCAAAAAAGCTGTTTTACTTGCATTCAGGTGTAAACTGTTAGAATTACAAAAATTTATCATATTACAAATAGTGATATTAAGTTGGTTAGACAGTTCTTCTATCGTATTTGCTGCGACAATTATTGATGTATCATCTGCGTATTGACATAAGGAACCGACGGCGACGTTCAAGTATTTGGATAAGTCATTAGTATAGATGATAAATAGTAAGGGACCCAAAATAGACCCCTGCGGAACTCCCTGATTTATAACACTTATAGATGAGTACGTTGGAATTATTTTATTATTTTGTATCGTTTGAATACACACACTTTGTTTTCGATCTGAAAGATAACTTTTTATTAAATTGTTGCTCGTACCTCTTACACCAAGTTGTTCTAATTTTACTAACAGTGTTTTATGACATAAGGAATCAAAGGCTTTAGAAAGATCGAAATAAATTCCTGCTACTTTTTTTTGATTATCCAGATTATGATGAATGAAATTTATGGCGTCAAGTATCGCAGTTTCAGTTGATTTATGCGGAATAAAGCCATGCTGAGTTGGTGAAATTAGATTAAATTGATTAAAGTATTTTATTAATCTGTCGTAAATAACTTTCTCAAAAATTTTTGAAAACGAAGAAAGGATTGAGACCGGCCTGTAATTTTCCACCGATTTTTTATCTCCCTTTTTATAAATAGGTACAATTTTAGCTGTTTTTAATTGTTCAGGATATATGCCATTTACTATACATTCATTAATTATATCAGACAAAGGATCGCTTATGTATTCGGCTGCAATTTTCATAATTTGTACAGGAATATCGTCAATTCCTTTAGAGTAGCTCGATGGTAATTGTGAAATTATTGATCTTATTTCGTCAGCACAAGTGGGGTAGAAAAAAAAGTTTAATTTTGAATTTTTTATATAATTATTAGAACGATTATGAATGTACTGAGCAGTGTTGTTTGGTGAGGTGTTAATACTACTGAAATATGAATTAAATTCTTCAGATACTGTTTTTGGGTCCTCTACATTTTTAGAATTAATAGTAAGTTTAATATTATTAGTATTTTGGCACTTTCCGGTTATTGAATTAAATTTTTTCCATAACGCTTGCGATTTATTTTTTGAATTAGCTATAAAATTCTCGTTGTAACATATTTTATAATGAATGATATAATTTTTGTACTTCTTTCGTTCAGATTTATAACGCAAAAGTAATTCGATGTTATTTGTTTGTTTATATAAATCATATAAGTTTCTGATATTTTGTGACCAATTGCTGATTTCGTCCGGTACCCAATGTTTATGTTTTTTTGATGTAATTGTCTTTATCCTGAGTGGAAAAGATACGTCGTAATAATAATAAAAAATATTAAAAAACACTTGATATTTTTGAATTACATTAGATGGAAGTTTTATATCTTTCCATGTTTCACTTTTGAGACTATTTTGAAAATGTCGGATACAATCTTTATTTCTAATCTGTCTACTAGTTTTTATTAATCTGAGTCTATCAGATATAACACAGTTAAACGAAAGAGTTTGCGCATAATGATCTGATATAAAAGTTTTTATTACACTGCCACTTAAATCGTTGTCGATATCAATGTTACTAAAAATATTATCGATGATTGACGCGCTTGTGTGAGTAATATGAGTCGGTTCAAATATGTGTTGCTTTAGATTGAACGTACTGAGTAACTGCAATATTTCTGATACTTCTTTACACTTACTTTCAAAATGAATATTAAAATCTCCGCAAATGATTAATTTTTTATTAACTGAAAATGTTTTCTGTAGCACAAGAGAAAGTTTATTTAAAAAGTTAGCAAAATTCCCGGTAGGTGATCTGTATATTCCAATAATCACATATTCAACATTTTTCGATCTAAATTTAGCACAGACATATTCAAAGTCTTTTTCCAAAGGATCAACATTAACACAGACTTTTTCCAAATTTTTACTTCGTGAGTATAAAGCTACTCCACCCCCTTTACTATCATTGCGACAACAAGAACTTACGAGTGTATAGTTTGTTACTTTATGCAGTAGGATTTCGTCGGATTTTAAGAAATGTTCAGTAAGACATAAAAAATGGGGCATAACTTCATTTAGCACAATTTCCAATTCATTAACTTTGTTTCGTAAACTACGTATATTTAAATGCATTATAATAGATTTAGATTCGGTGTTGTGTAATTTAATTTTAGAAAATTTTTGTTGCGATGTATCCGATTTTGTTTGTGTATAGGTTATCTTGCTGTTAGAGGGGTTGGGCTGGAGTTGACTAAAAAATCTTGTGCATTTTCATCTTGGGAAATACATTGATCTTGAACTGCTTGAGGCGATGACGTAGTTGAATTTACTTGTTGGGTTTTTTTGGAGAAAATTAGTAGTTTTTTATTGTTTTTAATTTTTTTACACTATTTTTTTCTTTTTTATAATCTTTCTATTTTCTGCTTTTTTTGCATTTGTTTCTCTTTTAATCGTTATTTTTAAGCCCTGTAGAATTGCTTTTTTTAACCGTCGTTTTTAAAATTATTTTATTCGTTTAATTGTTGTTTGTTGCGTTCTTTTTTTTTTCAAACGCCGCTTGTTTATCTTCCACAATTTTTTTGTTTTTTAGAATTGTTTGTTGCATTCCTAGAAACTTGTATTGTTGTTTTTTATCTTCTAACAGACGGCTTTAAACTTCTTTCAAAAATTTTTTTTTGCTTTTTTATAATCGTCGTTTCTTAATTTTGTTGTATAAAGGCCGTTATTAAGCTTTTTACAATCTCTTCTTGTTCTTCTAGAATTGTTTAGAATCTTTTTAAATCTTCTTTTTTTAAGTAGTTTACTATAACCTTTCAAAAATTTTTTATGTTTTTATCGTTTTCACTCTTTGTTTTTTTATTTATTTTAGAATTTTTAGTTATTTTTTTGTAAACTGTTTTTTTTTAATTGCCAACGTTCTTAAAAATATTTTTTTCGTTTAGTAGTCGTTTTTTAAAGCTTTCTACAGGTTTTTTTGCTTTTTCTTTATTCTAGTTGTCGTTTCTTATTGTTTTTAATTTTTTTTATACTCTTTTTTTTCTCTTCTATTATCTACTTAGTTTCTTCTTTTTGTTGTTTTTCTTTCTTTTCTAATCGTTGTTTTTTAAGCTTGTTTAGAATTGTCTTTTGTTCTTCTAAAAGCTTTTTTCTTCAATTTTTTATTTTTTTTATTATTTAATTTTTTTAACTTCCTTTTTTGTTTTCTTTTAAACGCTGTTTGTCGTGATCTCATACAATTTTTTTTTAAAACTGTTTCTAGTATTTTATCGTTGTTTCTTATCTTCTTAATGACGGCTTTATACTTCTTACAAAAAATTTTTTACTGTTCTATAATCGTCGTTATTTAACTAACAAATTTTTCAAAGATATTCTTTTGTTTATTTGATAGTCGTTTGTTTGATGCTCTTTGGTAAAAGTTTTTTTTGTTTTTTATTTATTCTAGTTATAGTTTTTTATGGTTTTTAATTTTCTTATACTCTTTCCTTTCTCTTTCATCATCTACTAGATGATAGAAGAGAAAGAAAAGAGTATACAAAAATTAAAAACAATATAAAGCTATAACTAGAGTATAGGAGATAGAAGAGAAATCTACTAGATGATAGAAGAGAAAGAAAAGAGTATAAAAAAATTAAAAACAATAAAAAACTATAACTAGAATATAGAAGATAAGTATTTTCTTTCTTTTCTTGTTTTTCTATTACTTCTAATCGTTGTTTTTTAAGTCTCTTTAGAATTGTTTTTTGTCTTTCTAGAAACTTTTTTTTTAATTGCCGTTTTTAAATTATATTATTTTTTTAATTGTCTTTATTATTCTTTTGCTTTTTAACACCGATTGTAATATTTCACTATTTTTTTTTGTATTTTCAGAATTGTTTTATGCATTTCTAGTATTTTATATTGTTGTTTCTATCTTTTTACAGACAGCTTTTTTTATTTCTTTCAAAATTTACTCTTGCTCTTCTATAATCGTCGTTTCTCATATTCTTTTTTATTTAAAACGACGTTTATTAATTTTTTTTAAAAACTTTTTTTGTTTTTTTAGAAGTACTTTCCGCATTTGTAGAACCTCCTTTTAATATTGTTTTTCTTTAAAAGTAGTTTGCTCAAATCTTCTAAATAATTTTTATATTTTTAATCGTCTTCGACTTTTCGTTTTTCTCTTTTTTTAGTTTTGTTTTTTTTTTGTCAAGTCGTAGTTTCTCTTTTTTTTTTTGTTGAGTTTTTCTTACAATAAACATCAAACATATTTTTTTATTTATTTGGTAATTGTTTTTCGAAGCTTTCTAGAAGTTTTTTTTGCTTTTTAGTTATTCTATTTTAGTTTTTTATTGTTTTTAATTTTGTTATACTTTTTCTTTTCTCTTCTATCTTCTATCATCTACTTATTTTCTTCTTTTTTTTTGATTTTTTTTCACTTCTAATCGTTGTTTTTTTAAGCTTTTTTGAAATTGTTTTTATTCTTCTAGAAAATCTTTTCGAGAAGAATTAGTCATCGCTTTCTATTGAGTAAAAAAAGTTACAAAACATTGAAATGCACACTAGATGTAGAATTTATTTTAATAGAAAGACATTTGTTTATATAAAGTAAGAAACACTGACCTAAAGTCAATCAGTCAGGTAGCGAGAGCTAGACAAGCAAGTAAAGTGAGCAATATTCGCGTTGTTTATTTATTGTTATTGCATACAAAGCAGAAATTTGTTATTAATCTAACTGTTTCAATCCAAAAAAGCTTTGTTTTATAGAAATATAATATAAAAATCGCTGCTGTTCTTCTAGATTAAGCAGTTTTAATATTTTTTGTGCTTCTTTTGTATCTACTAATTTAAAATTTGAGTAATATTTATTTCAGATTTGTGAAAGATGTGCAACTCGTAAACACGCCACCCAAGACTTGTGGTGGAGCGAGCTGACGCTCCAGCTTCCTCTCTTTCCAAACCATTTTGTCAGCGATAGAATTTCGCTCAAATGCATTGCAAGAATCGGAAAGATTTACGAAAAGGACGTCCAGGTCAGCCTTTTAAATGTCAAAGTGAAAGATCCGATACCGGCACGAGGTGAGTGCTGTAAATTATTAAAATGTTGAGAGTGAAACGAGCCGGACAGATGTTTGTTTGATGTTGATTTAATTTCGGTTTTTGGGGAAGTTTGGGATGACAAAAACGTGTCAATTTATTGATCGGGATTTCCCACAAAGTTTTAAATTAATAAATTAGGAAAAAAATTTTTTTGTCTAGAATACCTGTCAATTTAAAAATTTTAGAGTTTATGTTGGTAATACACTAAACATTATATTTAGCAATTTCGAAATATAATCTGATAGTTTCATAAAAATTAAATTATTCTCCATACTCGAATACGTCTACTGTCACTTCTGAGACTAAATTTGGATTCGTCAGCAAACAATACCAAGTTCCATTCCAGATCCCAATTTTGATATTGGGTGTCCCAACTCACCGCATGGTTATGTGTGATAATTGAGAACCTCGAAAAGTCTAAATTTTCGCCTGAAATATAAAGTTCAGTAGAAAAAAAGAGAAATATTAAGAAGTTGTAGAGGAACAAGAAAAACGTTGACTTCAAGAAAAAAAGTAACGGAAAATTTTGAATAAAATAGAAAAACAGACAGGAAAGACAACGGAAAGTTCTGGTAGAATTTAAAAAATTAAAAAATTAAAAAAACCAAAAATTTCTGGAAGAAATAGAAACGACAAAGAAAAAAGCAAATGGAAGACGACAAAAACCATAAAAAACTTCTGAAAGATCTCGAAAAACGTCTCTTGGAAGGAAAAGAAAAGACAAATAAACTTCGACAATAAAATCAAAAACAAATCTCTAAAAAAAATAGACAATTTAAAAACCACTTTTAAGACAGACGTCAAAAAAAAGTTCTAGAAATAAAAAGTTGTTGTTGCTTATTATGTAAATTATAGTTTTGTGTAATTAACTTTATCATCATATATTTAAATTATTTTTTAAACATTTTCTAAAGCTTAAAGTTTACTGCAATTTTTGTCGCACTAGTGCGTAAAGTGACCCTTTCAGTTCACGTCTACAATACGTCAAAATCAACTTTACAATACAAGAAGACAAAAACAAAGGTGATCGTTTTTATCTTACGGAAATCTAATACCATTTACATCAAGATTTTTTTATATCAATCGATAGCTCTTGAAATACGGAGCAATTCATATCATTGCGCTAACTTTGTAGCTCATCAAATAAAGATCCTATCATAGATTAAAAAATTAAAAACAGCAATACAAAATGCATTGGCAAGAGTGAGAACCAATGAGGTCGGACAAATTGAGAGGTAGAGATGTTTAGAAGTCTATAAATCATCAAAGCTGGGTTTGGACCCTAATTATATTGTTCTTTTAACAATAGACTTAACGCCTTAACTTGGGAGGTTGCATTATGGTTTGCGACATTTCAGATAATATTGAGAAAAATACGTAAATACCAAGAAACATCTATTTAATCAATTTCTGACTTGAGGCCGAAGTACCAACTACCGAAAGGTATTCCAACCGAACAACAACGTCGAGAAACTGTATACTGGTTTCGGTGTTTTAGCCTCTTATCAGTACAGTGTATCCCGGAGCGTTGTGC
Organism: Tribolium confusum; assembly: GCA_029207805.1. Taxonomy (NCBI): domain Eukaryota; kingdom Metazoa; phylum Arthropoda; class Insecta; order Coleoptera; family Tenebrionidae; genus Tribolium; species Tribolium confusum. The sequence continues at coordinate 12,329,755 of JALGAY010000008.1, read as the reverse complement.
TGAATTGTAACAGGTGGGAGAACTCGCTTATATTAAGCGAAGTTCGGCTGGTAGTCGTATAGACAGACACAGTGTGCCTAAGAGATAACTTTGTTATCCGCCAACATTATTATACCAGCTCTTGCAACCTTCCAGCACTCTTCGCTAGATGGCACACTGTATCTGTCTATACGACTACTAGCCAAACTTCGTTTGATATAAGCGAGTTTTTCTACTTGTTCCAATAGAGCACAACGCTCCGGGATACACTGTACTGATAAGGGGCAAAAATCCGGGTTCGATTAGAACACCTTTGCTAGTTCTGGTCAGTTTTAGCACAATTTTTTTTACTACTCACCACAAACTGTAATAGAACAAGATTTTCTACTCAATTGCACAACGGTTTGCTAGCGGTTAGTTAAAAAAAGAGACCTCAGAGAAAAACGCTCTCATCTACTGTTACTTCTAAAAAATCTTTAGTTAAAATTGTTGCAAAACGAATAAAAAATTCTTTACTGTGGCAGTTATGACAGTCATAGAGAAAAGTTTTTTAAAGTTGTTTCTTTTCAGATATTGGCACTGCACAAAGGAGATCGTTTCCATATTATAGAAATTTAATGACCACTTAAATCCAGATTTTTTGTATCAAACGATAGCTCTTGAATAGAGAAGCAATTAATATCATTGCGTTAACTTAGTAGCTCTTTAAATAAAGTCCCTATTAAGAATTAAAAAATTAAAAACAGCAATACAAAATGCATTGGCAAGAGTGAGAGCCAGTGAGGTCAGACAAATTGAGAGGTAGGAATGTTTGGAAGTCTATAAATCATCAAAGCTGGGTTTGCACTCTAATAATATCGTACTTTTAAGAATAGGAAATATCTATTTAGCCGATTTCTGACCTGAAGCCCAAGTACCAACTTAATCCTTATAAATAACAAGTGAGAGTTTTATGAACTCAGTGACAGAAGTCATTTAAACTTCAAATTAATCTAGCCACTTTATTTGAAGAAATACAAAGTTGACGCAATGATACCAATTGCTCCTTATTTCAAAAGCTATCGATTGATATAAGAAAATCTCGATTTGAGTAGTCATTAGATTTTCATCAGATGGAAACGATCTCTTTTACTGTCATTTTAAAAATAGTATGCCAACTGTACAAAATTTGACAGGTATTATAGGGAAAAAAAACACTTCAAATGACGTAATTAAATTTCAGTAAAACCTGAAGACGTTTTATACGTTCACTCATAAGAGTTTAACTACATTTTCATCGTGTCGTTTATTAAAATTTACAAGCAAGCAATCTGCACTACAATTTATTCTTTCAATCATTAATTGTGTTAGAAAAGCCGTGACAATTTTTTTTACGAATGAAAAATTACAACCCCATCGTTCAACTTCTTGCCGAATTTTTTTCGGAAAAAAAATGACAAATGATGTATCAGACAAAGTTTCTAAATGTCGGAATTTTTTTCTGTTTCAGTAACACAAAGTTCAGCCGGTTGCCACTACATCAAAACCTTCAACGTAATAAATATCTTATTATTGTTCATTTTTGTGTTTTGTTGAGATGTTTTTAGTTTGACATTAATTGTAAGAAATTAAATATAATTGTGATGAAAATTTGCTGCAACTAGTCGTTTAGAGGATCGTAAAAACTAAATTTTGTATGATTTCGACGAAATCGTTGGATAAAATATTGTAAGCAAAGTTTTGAAATGAATGGATGTTGATACAGTAAATAATAAAATATATTATCTATTTCACACTGAGTTTTATTTAGTATAATTAAATTGTTATTTTCTCTCAACAAATTATGTTTCTTTAAATTATTTTGTAATTTTTTTTGTTGTTCTAGAATTCTTTTATAATTGTTTATATTTTAGAATTTTAAAAACTTTAAAAACCTTTTTTGCTTGTTTTAAATAAATAATAAACTAAGTTTATATATTTATTTTATTTATAGCTGTTTCTACAGTAAATAAAAAATAAATTATCTGTTTCACCCCTTGTTTTCTTTAATACAAATAAATAAACAAAAATTATCTATAAGGGATCTTTAACCATCCCTTCACCCTATTGTTTATTTTCTGAATGTCCCTCGAGGATGTCAAACAACCCCGAAAGGGTCATGCTTTGTTTAAGGAAATCATTTGAACTTGGTTCGCTTCAAGTAGCAGAAGTGTGTCTCGAATCTCGCTGCATTCCTCTCAAAAAGGCGATGTTGATTCTGCTCGTTTTTTTCTCATATCACGAGAGTAAATAGGGAGAGAGGTGCCACATCGACCTTATATTTTTATAAGGTTTCGCGTTTTTATCATCCGGACGCAGCCGCAAACCAAATAAGGATCTAACAATTTTTTTTCAAAGGCAATTTCAACAACATGAAATGGTTTTACAACGCGAGGGTTTACTTTAATAAAAATATATAAATGGGTTTTGAAACAAGACATTATCAACGGAAATATGGGGATTTTTAAAGATATTTTAAAGTTCTTATATTTCGGTCGAATTTTATACGGAGAAGTGAATGGAATAGTGTTTTGGGAGCATAACTAGAAAAGAAAAAAAATGTTTATTGAACGTAAGTATATTTGTAATACAAACTGTTTAAAAAAAAACTCACAGTACGACATGACGGTATATACGTAAAAGCATTGAAACTTATCCTACAAGACATAATTTTTGTGTTTTTTTATTTTTTGCTTCTAAACGAAAGCTTCTTTAAAACATATTACTTTTCTAATAAACAAAAGATAGCAATGCTTTATAAGATAAGTAATTTTTTTTTATAACATTACTTGTTAAAAATTAATTGTTGCTGTGATAATGACAAAACATCTTTTTTAATCAATTGAATCCTATTTATTCTCACGAACTAAAACTTCTAGTTCTTTTCTCGTATAATCTTCGCTTTTATGTATTTTTAAAACTTTTTGTTTGTTTAAAACATTTCATTACTTTCTACATTGAACATCTTATAAACAACATCTTCCAAATGTCGTTTTTTAAATTTTTTTTTAAAAATTTTTAATGTTTTTAGGTCTCTTCCTGTTTTTCTTTTGTAGTCATCGCTTCTCAATCTTTAAAAAACAATTTTTTGCGTTCTATAACCTTTCTTTGATTTTTTTTAACCGGCATCTTCTACATTTTTTTTTAATCAAGTTATTCTCAAGTTAATTATTATACCAATTCTAGCTACCTTCCAGCACTCTTCGCTAGATGGCACACTGTGTCGACCTGCTGCACTTCAACCAACATGCGTGCATCACGAGACGGTCTACTAAAACGGCTCTGCATGAAATTGTATCTACAATTGAAGGCGGGCTGGACAGTGGAATGTATGTCTCGAAAACTTTCCTAGACATTGAGGAAGCATTCGACGATGCTTCTTACGAGTCTATGTGTAACGCATTAGAGAAGCGAAATGCGGACCCAACCTTGGTCAAATGGGTTCGCACAATACTGTCTAATAGATTTATCAGAGCGAGTATAGGCTCATTCTCTGCTACAGTAATTGCTACTAAAGGGAGTCCCCAAGAGGGTGTACTATCTCCTTTGTTATAGGACCTCACAGTAGACGATTTTATTCACAAGTTAAATGAACTTGGCATATACTGCCAGGGTTATGCTGATGACATAGCTGTTCTGGTGAAAGGCAAGTCTCTCAATGTGGTTGGAGAGCTCACAGGTGGGGCACTCAGGCTCGTTAAGAAATGGTGTAATTCCTATGGCATATCGGTAAATCCAAAAAAAACAAGCCATGTTATTTTTACCCGAAAACGGTGGGACTATTATGTAACTACTCTGCTTTTCGGCGAACAGCTACGTGTAGATCATAAGATTACATATTTGGGGGTTATTTTAGACTCCCGTTTGACCTGAATATCACACGTAGAAGACAAAATGCGAACAGCTACGAGTACGCTTTGGGCGTGTAGAAGAGCTGTTAGCAGGACCTGAGGTCTTAGGCGTTATGCTTTGGTTCTACAACTATGTTGTCAGACCAATGATCACGTAAGGCTCCCTTGTCTGGTGGAACATATCGAGTGCGTCCTAGTCTAAAAAGTGTTTGGCACGGGTCCAGCGTTTGGCCTGCCTGACAATTAGAGAGACCTTCCGAACTACACCGACCGCAGCCATGAAGTTCATTGTGGGGATTCGGCCACTTCATTTTGTTGTGGAAGAGTTTGCTGCAATGGATTTCCTACGGCTTTGCAGTACAAATCAGTGGAAAACAGCAACCGGAAAGAGTCATCGGACAATATGCACTATTGATGTTAAATTTGGACTCAATTTTTGAAACGGGGGACGACAGTATGGCCCCCAGGATTGCTACAAATCACAAGTATCTTGTGAACATTTCACCACGTGACAACTGGTGTAAAAAAAACTAGCAGATTTAGAACGGGGAACTGACTCGTCTGCTAAACTGACGGGTCGTTTTACCCCAATTGGGCGGGCTCAGGCATATCTATATGTGGGCTAGGTGTTAAAGTTTCAATACCCTTGGGCAAGCATGTTGACGTTTTTCAAGCGGAAATCTTCGCTTTGCTCGCTTGTGTGACTGAGTGCGTACAGAGGGCTTTGTCAATCTGCATTTGCACCGAGAGTCAGGCTTCACTGCAGGCCTTGTAATCGTGCAGGTACTCATCGAGCCTTTGTCTAGGAATGTCACAACAGATTACAGAAACTGGCGGAGTGCAACAAAAAGATTGTATTTTGTTGGGTACCAGGACACTGTAGTCTAACGGGTAACAAGAGGGCTAACGTTCAGGCTCAAGAGGGTTTACAAATGGACTTTATCGAAGCAGAACCGGCTTTTGGCGTTACCAAAAGACGACAGAAAAACACTCAGCGACTCAGCGAGGACGAGATTTGCAGAGGTTGTGCTAAAGATGAAAAAACTTCTCTTCATATTCTCTGTTACTGCCATGCATTTGCAGGCATCAGAGATTTATACCTGGGCTCTTGATATCTGAAGGCCAGTGCTATCGAGAAGGCTCCTGCAGACAAGGTACTGAGCTTTATCAGAGGCACAGGGCTACTGCAGTAGTACTATTCTGAAAGGTAGCACACAATGGGCGTAGGCCTCGTTGTGCGGCTCGCGCTTCGGTCCCTTCTTGCCAAAAAAAAAAAGAAAAGTGTCTGTCTATACTACTACTAGCCGAATTTTGCTTGATATAAGCGAGTTCTCCCACCCGTTCCAATCAAGCACAACGCTCCGAGATACACTGTACTAATGAGGAGCAAAAACACCAAAACCGGTATACAGCTTCTCGACGTTGTTGTTCGACTGGAACACCGTTGCCAATGAAGTTATGTTTAATTTTTATTTTTTGTTTTATTGATTGTTTTTTTGTCATCATTACTTACTTTTTGATTTATGTATGTTTTTGCAAAAACATCATAACAATGTTTTGTTTGTTTTTTTTTCTAAACGTTATTTTTAAAAAATTGTGAGAATTAGTTTTGTACTTGCAATTTTGTTTTTCTAATCAAATTTTTAATTTTTCTAAAAACTTTTTTAATTTTTTTAAAACATCTATTCACTGTTTACATCAAATCTAGTTAATAAAAAATGTCTTTTCTTAAATTTTCTTACAATCTCTTTTGTTGTTTAGTTTCTTTTTGTGCTCTTTTAATCATTGTTCTTCAAATTTAAATTTTTTTGTTTTTTTTTCTTTTTTTTAGCCGGCACTTTTTCATTTCTACAATTTTGTTTAATTTTTGCATTCTTTGAAAAACGTGTCGTTAGTCATGTTTTTTATGCTAGCCAGTATTAACATTTTTGTGTTGTTTTTTACTTATGTTGTTTGTTTTCGATTACAAATGTTTTTTATTTCTTTACTTTCTTCTTTTTTTATTTTTTAGTTTTGCTTTTTTGATTTAGAATTTTGTTTAATTTTTACTTTCTTTATTGACATTCTCATCTTTGTTTTCTTTCTTCGTTTGAAAGAAAGACTATGCTATTGTCAACAGGGAAATAGAACAACAAAAGTCAAAAACAAAAGAAGTAATTAAAACATAGAAGTCAGTTTTAAAGAGAAACGACAACATAAGCTTTAGTTAATGACGTTTACAAAAAAAGACGACGTTTGATAATAAAAACAAAATAAAATTTTAAAAAAAGTGGCTAGAGAAATAAAAAGATTAAAAATAAATTTGTAAAAAATTATAGAATGATTGGTCGGTAAAGCAAAGCAATAAATTTTAAAACAAAGAGAAAAACGGTGCCTAGAAAAAAGAGAAAAATTATTCTAGAAGAATAGAAAAGTTCAAAAAAATTTAGAAGACAACCTTAAAGTTAAAAAAACTGACAAAAAATATATAAAGAAAGATTTCATGGGTATAATAGGAAGAAAAGAAGAAGAGCAATAAAATGTTCTGAAAGAACAAGAAACTTGTAAAAAAAAATTAAAATTTAATTATTGGTAGAGTAAAACACGCAAAAAAAATTTTTAAAAAAAACCTATTTTTTTTAAAAAAAATTAGTAACTGTGCATTTTTTTTGAGACTACTTAATTCCAGTTTCCTCATTTTTAGCAACATTTTGAAAATTTAATAAAGTAAAAAAAATAATTTAAATTGGGTTTTTACGTGACGTCATTTAAAAAACGCGATAAATATGTACATATGCCCATAAAATATTTTTTTGTGATATTTTTTTTTAATTTTTAAATTTGTCTACGTGTTGTAGCTTAATCAAATTTAGGCAAGACTTGTCTTTAATTAGTTATTTGCCTTTTGCTAATACATTAAAAAAAAATAGCAGCTGTCTAAAAGAAGATTTAGTGAGCACGCGTTTGCGACCAGTTTAGAATTTTTTGTAAATAACTGCTACTTAGCGTGATAAAACTAAATAAAATTGAAAATGGCGTTTATTTAACTAATTTATTTGGTTCTTGTTTTATTTGCTGATAGTGCTAATGCCGCAAAATCGTCAACAAATTTATTTATTGTTTTAATTTTTTGTTAAACTTTTAATATTAATAAAAAAGTGTTAAATATGTTATTACACCTATTTTAAAAGAGAAAAGAACTTTTTAATTATGCAACAATTCGTTATAATTTTGTTGTAACAAGTTCTGAAGTTAGTTGAAATCAGTCAACCGGTTGTACCTCTGTTAATTAAATCGTAGTTAACTTCGAAATAAATTGCAGCGAATACAATAGTAAAGATGATTGCACAACATAAATGTGAATAACAGAACTGTAAATTCCCTTTGAAAGTTAGAAATTTCGTCTTGAAGTAACGGCAGTTCTCGACAGTTTCTAACGCAACAATTATAACCCAATTATGTTGAACTCCTTTACGACCCAAAGGTCATACCTTCTCCCACTCATAATCACAGATTAATTTGGTAAAATTTCAACCAAACATCATTGTAATTGCCATCCAACTCATCCAACTGTAGCAGCAACGTAATGAAGCGAATAAATTACACACGTTTCACTGAAATAAAACACTTTTTGATGTTATTCTTTGAAAATAAATCACTCAATTAAAATTGCTACTAGACCGTAAATAACAAGCTCGTTGCAGTTAGCTATATTTTTTTATTTTAAAGAGAGAAATTATAATAACGAGATGCGAAATTCTGACAGTGGCCACTTTAAATTCGAAAGCCTTGACGAAAAGTTTAAATGGCGGCATTATGAGAATCGATGTATTGTAAATTCGGGTGCTTAAAGCTGTTCACTGAAGCGGTTCCAACAAAATGATCGATGGACCATTTACATAAAAATGTAGGGAATTGAATCGAACAACGGCAATTGCTGGGAGCGGCTGCCGCCTACACAAACACACAGCTTTCGCACAATTAGCTCAACTTAAAAAAATATTAGACAAAATCAAAAACAAAATATCTTTTTACCAAGCAAAATTATTTACTTTTCTAGTACTAAATTAGTGAAAGTAACAAAAATGTTAATTTTAGATAGTATTGTTAAGGTGAATCGTCGTGAGCGAAGTTTCGAAAAAATTCCGAACGCTTTGAATGATTTATTTCTTGACTCAAAAGACTTAAGTTTGCTAAAACTGTTTTTAAAATTAGAATAGAAGACAGTAAGCGCTAGGTACAAAAAATTTAAGCTAAAAACATGCAATTCTTAATTTTTCTGTTAGCTATAAACCGATCTTCAACTTAATATTTGCAAACTTATCGCATTTTTTAGGTGCCGCCACGTTTTTCCGCCATTTATTTTATAAACTCCTGAAATATTTTTAAATTCAGACTCATTTGCAAAAAAACGAGTTGCTAATAGTAAAGAATAAATATATTTCTGGTAGAAAAGTTACCTCAGAAAACTTCAGATCTAAAAAAGATTTTTGCTTTTCTATTATTACGATAGTAGTAATCTTGTAATTGTTGTAAAAGTTTTTCAATAGTTTTACAAGAAAGATAAAAAGCAAAAGAAGAAAGTCATTTTATTGACAACAGAAATGTGACAAATATAAATTAAAATAAGTGCTGTTATATAACATTTGAAACAAAAAAAAAATTGGAAAAGACATTTGATAACAAAAAAAAACAAAGTAAAAGTTTAGAAAAAATAGAAAAACGTTGTTTGAAAGAAAAATAACAAAAAAACCTCTAAAAAATTTTTTGTTTAAACCAAAAGAGATTATTAATATTAAAAAAAATACTTTGTTATTAATGTTTACAGAAAAACAGTAAAAGACAGAACAAAGAACTAAAACATAGAAGACAATTATAATCAAAAACGACAACATAAACCTTAGTAAATGGCGTTTAAAAAAAAAGTTAAGGAAACGATAATTAGTAGAAAAAAAACACAAATATAATTTAAGAACAATTTAAGTAGTTGAAAAATGTCAGCTAGAAAAATGCAGAGAAAAATCCTAGAAAGCAAGGAAAAAATAAAAAGCGTTGACCAAAAGAAAAGAGCAAAAGATTCTAGAACAATAAAAAAAATTATAAAAAAAATTAAAAATCGACATTTAGAGAGATTCTAGAATCTATGTAGAAAATGAAAAAATGCTCTAAGAAACAAAAAAACTTTCTAGAAAAGCTTTAAACTTGACAATTAGAAAAACAAAAAATTAGAAGTACAATATTGATTTTAAAAACCTAAAAAACGTTTATAAAAAAGGGCAATATAATTTTACAAAAATAAAAAAAAAAGTAGAAAAGATTTTAAAATCAATGCTTTGAATATAAAATCTAAAAAACAATAATTAATTTTAAAAAACTGGAGAAAAAAAAGCGGCGGCTAGAAAAATACAGAGAAAGTATCTAAAGAGTAGGGCTGGACGATACCTGTTTTTAGGTATCGGGTATCGATACCTGCAAAGTATCGTAAGTATCGAGGTATTAAAGGTATCAAGGTATCGTAAGTATCGAGATATTGGAAGTATCGAGGTATCAAGTTATCGGAAGTATCGGGTGGCCATAAATAAATATCGCATCAAATAGCTTGTGAAGTCATTTGTTTTTACCAAAATAGCTTGTGTTTCTAACATCCAAAGCAACCTGAATAAAATATTTATTTATAGCCACCCTTTATCAAGGTATCGCAGGTATCGAAGTATCGGAAATATCGAAAGTATCAGAGGTATCGAGGTATCGAAAGTATCGAGGTATCGGAGGTATCGAGGTATCTGAGCGGAGGTATCGAAGTATAGGAAGTATTGATACTTCGATACCTGATTGCAGTCGGTCTCGGTGTACGATACCTGAGCAGGTATCGATACCTTCTGTAAGTATCGATACTTTTTCTAGCCCTACTAAAAAACAAAAAAAAATGGAAAGCGTTGACCAAAAAAAGAGCAAAAGAAACCATTAAAAAAAATTAAAAAAATTTAAAAAATGACGTTTAGAGAGATTTTAGAGTTGATGTAAAGAATGAAAAAATGTTCTAAGGGACAAAGCAAGTTCCTAGATAAAACTTAACAATTGGAAAAAAAATTGAAATAAAATATTGCTTCCAAAAAGCTTAAAAAACCTTTATAAAAAAACAAGCAAAACATAATTTTAAAAGTTTCTAAAATAGTAGACAAAATTAAAAAAAAATAAAGATGACAGAAGAAACAATCAATAAAACAGCAAATAAAAATTAAACAAGTAAAAAAATACAAAATTTGTAGAAGTTAAAGTAGAAGTAAAAAAACCTAAAAAAACAAAAAAATCTTGCAAAAACTGAAGAAAATTATAAAAAAAAAACTTAAAAATGGTGCTCTAAGTAAGAAGAAAAAGTCAAAAAACAACCATTTGTTTACACAATAAAAAAAATGCAAAAGTAGAAAAGCGATTGCTAAAAAAAACAAAGAAACATGCTAAAAAACAAAAAAATAAAAAAGTTGAATAGCTTTGACTACACAAAAAAGCAAAAAATACTAACAAAGGTATTCCAATCGAGCAACAACGTCGAGAAATTGTATACCGGTTTCGGGGTTTTTGACCGGTGTAGTCCTGTTTACACTTTCAGTGTGTTGCTGGTTGGGCGATTAGGTGATGTAATTCAATGTTGGTCGGGGTAGTTGTTTTTGCCTAATCGTGAAGGTTGGTTATGTTGGTAGCTGAGCGAGAGTCTAAGAGATAACTTTGTTATCTGCCAACATTATAATACCAACTCTCGCTCCTTACAGCACTCTTCATTAAATAACACATTGTGTCTGTCTGTACGACTACTAAAAGATAATAAAACAATAAAAAAACTCTCAATAAAAATTTAAGAAACAACATTTAGCGAAATTCTAGATTCTAGATTCGATGTGAATAATGTATAAATATTAAAAAAAAACAGAAAATTAACATTTAAAAGAAAAGAACAAAATATAAAATAAAAACTACACAAGACTTTAAATCAAAAAAGCAAGAAATTAAAGCATATTGTCACGAAGCGAAAGTTTGTTAGCCTGCTAGGTTGAAGGCCTGCCGATGCAGATGGGCTATTGCTGATATCGACTAAATCACCGTCGGTTGAAACAATAGCTGGCTCAGCATTTGGGGGGTTGGCGAACTAGTAAGTTGCGTTAATCGGGAAGTCGGTTGGTAGCGTTCGACGAAGAGAGTTGAGTTAGCTGGAGTGTGAGGTATGTCCAGACCCTTCAATTGTGTGAGAATGTCACTGTAAGTAGCTTTTAGGTATTCTATCCGCTATCTAATATGTATATCTCGATCATCATTAAATTTCCTTTTCTATTAAAACCCTGTTTTTAATCTCAACCCCACCTCACAAGACACAGCCCGTGACAATATGAAATCATGAAAAAGAGAAAGTAGAAATAAAAAAAATTGTTTCTTTTCATACAGTGAAAGATACGCTAGTTGCAGTGCTCGCGCTAGTTAAGTGCGTTTCTTTCTCACAAAATTTTATTAAATTGGTCGCAAACGAGTGTCCACTAAATCTAATATTGAATAAAATAAAAAGCAAATATAATACTGTTTTGGTTAGTATCTGATTTATTTCTGCTCATTTTTAGATGATGGCGTCATATTACTTTGTAAGTAATAAAATTCTATTTTAATAAAAATAGCAGTTTTTAAATAATGTTAACTTATTATCAAAAGTAAAAAACGTAGTACTAGTAGTGTTTGGCGCCATCTAGATTAGAGTAGCAGTAAAATAGAAGCTACAGATGTTCACAAACTAGACAATAGGTAATAAAAAAAAAATCCCAACAAACGTATAACAGAACTGCGGGATATTTGTCACTGTCCGTTCATAGATTTGAAAAACATTTTGTGTTGAAGTTGGTCGAATTGCGGAAATTCCGCTCGTCGGAATTTATTTTTTCATTAAAACTTTGTCCTATAAGTCGCAAACTTTGGAATAGTTGAAATAAAAATTTGTTAAAAAACCTCGAAGATCGTATTAGAATCCAGTGCATTCGTCGTCCACATTGTCCCGTCAACCGGATATAGACGCTCGACCGAAATAAAATATAGAAAAAGTTCGTTGAAGAAATTCAATTGCCGACCGTTTGTCGAAAACTTCTACCAGAAAACAAACTAAAAACTTGAAACAGTATTTTACAATGAGGTACACACAAATTTTTGCGTTTAACTGAAATTCAACTGGTCAGAAAAAAAATAGAAATTGTGTCAAAAGCAGAAGTGGGATTGAGTTACGTTTTTTCTGTAAAAAAATATCGAAACTTTGCCGAATTTTTAATATAAATTTCTGACTGTTAAAGTAAAAGTGAGTTTTGAAATTAATAAACAAAACTAAAATTTGTTTTTCTAAAGCAATGCACACGATCGACGGAATTGCCAAACACAAAAACTTCTATACTTTGACCTAAATTCGTCTAACTTTAGTCATAGATTTTCTTTATGTCTGTAGTCATTTCAGAAGACGTAAATAATCATATTTTCGACATATATGACTCTTTGATAAAAAAATATTACTGATTTAATAAAAAAATTCGATTGTTGCTATTGATGCAATGAAGGGATTTTGTCGCTGTTATGGGGGTTGTATATTGATGATTGTGGATGCAGTTTGATGGGATTAATGTGTTTTGTAGTCTCATAACAAATGTAAATTACTGGTGGGTTTAAATAAGCAAAGGGATTAGAAATTGCATTACAATAATGAACCAAAATTTCATCAAACTTCAATCAAATTGTGCAACACTGAAATTGTTTTACAATTTTTTATTAAAACCGCGTTTTTGTAACGTTATACTGCGCTAATTTTTTCTTTTGTTGTATTCAAAACTCTTCTACAGAGATGCCAAACACTTAAAAAAATATAAATCACACTGCAACTTGATTCTGAGCTTGATTCTTGAGCTTGATTCTGAGAAACATTCGTTACGGTTATTGATAGGATACGAGAAACGTAAGTCATCGTATTGCTTAAATGAGGATTGTTATATAAACAACGCGAAGATAAGCAATTAAAAAGAAAGCGGTTTATCAGATGCGACGTTATCTAATCAGCAATCGTTCTTATTACTTTGTGAATATCAAGTTATTCATAAAAGCTGCATTTCTGTAACGTTATACTGCGCTAATTTTTTCTTTTGTTGTATTCAAAACTCTTCTACAGAGATGCCAGACACTTAAAAAATTATAAATCACACTGCATCGAGCTTGATTCTGAGAAACATTCGTTACGGTTATTGATAGGATACGAGAAAAGTAAGTCATCGTATTGCTTAAATGAGGATTGTTATATAAACAACGCGAAGATAAGCAATTAAAAAGAAAGCGGTTTATTAGATGCGACGTTATCTAATCAGCAATCGTTCTTATTACTTTGTGAATATCAAGTTATTCATAAAAGCTGCATTTCTGTAACGTTATACTGCGCTAATTTTTTCTTTTGTTGTATTCAAAACTCTTCTACAGAGATGCCAGACACTTAAAAAATTATAAATCACACTGCATCGAGCTTGATTCTGAGAAACATTCGTTACGGTTATTGATAGGATACGAGAAAAGTAAGTCATCGTATTGCTTAAATGAGGATTGTTATATAAACAACGCGAAGATAAGCAATTAAAAAGAAAGCAGTTTATCAGATGCGACGTTATCTAATCAGCAATCGTTCTTATTACTTTGTGAATATCAAGTTATTCATAAAAGCTGCATTTCTGTAACGTTATACTGCGCTAATTTTTTCTTTTGTTGTATTCAAAACTCTTCTACAGAGATGCCAGACACTTAAAAAATTATAAATCACACTGCATCGAGCTTGATTCTGAGAAACATTCGTTACGGTTATTGATAGGATACGAGAAAAGTAAGTCATCGTATTGCTTAAATGAGGATTGTTATATAAACAACGCGAAGATAAGCAATTAAAAAGAAAGCGGTTTATTAGATGCGACGTTATCTAATCAGCAATCGTTCTTATTACTTTGTGAATATCAAGTTATTCATAAAAGCTGCATTTCTGTAACGTTATACTGCGCTAATTTTTTCTTTTGTTGTATTCAAAACTCTTCTACAGAGATGCCAGACACTTAAAAAATTATAAATCACACTGCATCGAGCTTGATTCTGAGAAACATTCGTTACGGTTATTGATAGGATACGAGAAAAGTAAGTCATCGTATTGCTTAAATGAGGATTGTTATATAAACAACGCGAAGATAAGCAATTAAAAAGAAAGCGGTTTATTAGATGCGACGTTATCTAATCAGCAATCGTTCTTATTACTTTGTGAATATCAAGTTATTTATAAAAGCTGCATTTCTGTAACGTTATACTGCGCTAATTTTTTCTTTTGTTGTATTCAAAACTCTTCTACAGAGATGCCAGACACTTAAAAAATTATAAATCACACTGCATCGAGCTTGATTCTGAGAAACATTCGTTACGGTTATTGATAGGATACGAGAAAAGTAAGTCATCGTATTGCTTAAATGAGGATTGTTATATAAACAACGCGAAGATAAGCAATTAAAAAGAAAGCAGTTTATCAGATGCGACGTTATCTAATCAGCAATCGTTCTTATTACTTTGTGAATATCAAGTTATTCATAAAAGCTGCATTTCTGTAACGTTATACTGCGCTATTTTTTTCTTTTTTTGTATTCAAAACTCTTCTACAGAGATGCCAAACACTTAAAAAAATATAAATCACACTGCAACGAGCTTGATTCTGAGAAACATTCGTTACGGTTATTGATAGGATACGAGAAAAGTAAGTCATCGTATTGCTTAAATGAGGATTGTTATATAAACAACGCGAAGATAAGCAATTAAAAAGAAAGCAGTTTATCAGATGCGACGTTATCTAATCAGCAATCGTTCTTATTACTTTGTGAATATCAAGTTATTCATAAAAGCTGCATTTCTGTAACGTTATACTGCGCTATTTTTTTCTTTTTTTGTATTCAAAACTCTTCTACAGAGATGCCAAACACTTAAAAAAATATAAATCACACTGCAACGAGCTTGATTCTGAGAAACATTCGTTACGGTTATTGATAGGATACGAGAAAAGTAAGTCATCGTATTGCTTAAATGAGGATTGTTATATAAACAACGCGAAGATAAGCAATTAAAAAGAAAGCAGTTTATCAGATGCGACGTTATCTAATCAGCAATCGTTCTTATTACTTTGTGAATATCAAGTTATTCATAAAAGCTGCATTTCTGTAACGTTATACTGCGCTATTTTTTTCTTTTTTTGTATTCAAAACTCTTCTACAGAGATGCCAAACACTTTAAAAAATATAAATCACAATGCAACGAGCTTAATTCTGAGAAACATTCGTTACGGTTATTGATAGGATACGAGAAAAGTAAGTCATCGTATTGCTTAAATGAGGATTGTTATATAAACAACGCGAAGATAAGCAATTAAAAGGAAAGCAGTTTATCAGATGCGACGTTATCTAATCAGCAATCGTTCTTATTACTTTGTGAATATCAAGTTATTCATAAAAGCTGCATTTCTGTAACGTTATACTGCGCTATTTTTTTCTTTTTTTGTATTCAAAACTCTTCTACAGAGATGCCAAACACTTTAAAAAATATAAATCACAATGCAACAAGCTTGATTCTGAGAAACATTCGTCACGGTTATTGATAGGATACGAGAAAAGTTCATCGTATTGCTTAAATGAGGATTGCTATATAAACAACGGGAAGACAAGCAATTAAAGAGAAAGCGGTTTATCAGATGCGACGTTATCTAATCAGCAATCGTTCTTATTACTTTGTGAATATCAAGTTATTCATAAAAGCTGCATTTTTGTAACGTTATACTGCGCTAATTTTTAGTTCTCTTGTATTTAAAACTATTCCAGAAAAATGCCAAACACTTAAAGAATTATGAAGCACACTGTAGCACGCTTGATTCAGAAAAATACTCGTCTGAATAAAAATTGTTTTGTTATATAAACAGCGCGAAGACAATGACCAGTTAGTGTGGAACAAAACAAGCGATTAAAGAGAGAGCGGTTTATCGGATGTGACGTTATTTAATCAGCAATCGTTGTTATTTCTGTGTGAATTTCGAGTAAGTTTTCAAATTATTGTTAAATGTATTTGAGAATATAGTAGAAATTATGTTATAAATCCAACTCTCCAAATTAAAAAAAAAAGCACAAGTGTTGCACTGGTGTCAACAAGGACCACAAAAAGTCGGTGGAAATTAATGCAGTAAAAAATTTGTTGAAAAAAAATTGTTGAAGAAACTCGAACAAAACGAAGAGAAGCCACGACTCGATAAAAAGAAAAGCAATAGAAAATTTTTAAAAAAATAGAGAAAGATATATTCAATCAAGATATTTTCAAAGACAATGAAAAACAAAAAAAATTTGAAAGATTTCAGAGGAGTACTTTTAGAAAAAAAACAAAAAAAGGTTTTAAAAATGCACGAAGCAATTCTGGAAGAAGAAGAAAAGATTTTGAAAATGATTGTAAACAGCGTCTGAAAAAAAAATTATGAAACACGACGATTAGAAGAGCAAAAAATAATTTTGGGAAAATTTTAAAGACGTTGGTTAGAAGATTAGAACTACAAAAGAGGCAAAAACACTTCTGGAATAAAAAAAAATTTGAAAAACTTGACAGACATAGTTTACAAAAAAAATATATAAATGATGACAATAATAAAATTAGAAGAAGAAAGAAACAACAAAAAGTTTAAGAAAAAAAATCGATTTTTAAAAACTTGAAGCTTGAAAAACAACGTTTTAAAAACAAAGAAAAACGACCAAAAAAGATTCTGGAAAAAAAAAGATATAAAGAAACTAAAAAATTACAGCTCAAAATTTTTTTTTAGAAGGCTTCGAATAAATAATTATTAAAAGAACAGAAAAATATTCTTCAGAAATTTAAACTTTGCAAAATGTGCTTTAGAAGGAGGTATCAGAGGTAAAAGGTTCTAGAAAAATTGAAAAAAAAAATAATAAAATAGAAAAGAAACTCAGAAAGTTTAAAAAATGTAATTTATTTAAAACAAGAAGAAGAAAAAATAAAAGAAGAGAAACGACGACTTGAGCAATAAAACAACAAAGAATTTTAACCAAAAACAGAAAAACAAAAAATATTTTAGGAGGATTTTAAAATACAACTTTTATAAAAAAGAATAAAAAAGGTTTTTAAAAATTTAAGAATCAATTCTAAATAAACAAAAGAAGGTTTTAAAAAAACTTGTTAAATGACGTTTGAAAGAAAAAGAATATGAGAAACGGCAACTTAAAAAAACAAAAAATTTTTAAATGTGAAAGACGTCGGTTGAAAGATAAAAATAACAAAAAAGTTCTGAAAATGCAATAAAAACAAACGAAGCGTAAAAAACAAAGTTTAAAATATTAAAAATATAACAGATAACAATTATAGAATAAAGTAAAATTTATAAAACAATGATTAGAAAAAAAGAAAAATTACAAAAAGCTCTAAAAAGATAAGACGATTTCAAAAAACTTTAAAAAACAACGATTCAAAAACACAAAAAAACATAAAAAAAATTGAAAAAAAGTAAAAAAAATTAAAAAAATTAATAAAAAATTACAGCTGAAAATGTATGAAAAACAAAAGAAACTTCTAGAAAGCTTTGATAAATAAGAAATTTGAATTCTGCGAGATGCTCTTTAAAAAGGTGTACCACAGATAAAAGCAGAATTCAAAAAAGTTATAAAATTTCTAAAGTAAAGTTGCAAAAAAAATTGATAAAATAGAAATGAAAGTCAAAAAATCTAAAAAGAGTTTATTAATTTGAAACAAAAATATAAAAGTAGGTATAAGAAAAGATACGACGACCCGACAAAAAACAACAAAGAATTGTAAAGAAAATTGAAAAAGAATATGAAAAACAACGATTATAAAAGCAAAAAAAATTATGAAAAAAAGTAAAAGAAGTCAGTTATAAGGTAAAAAACAACAAAAAAAATTTTGACAATGCAAAAAGCAATTCTGGAAGAATAAAACAGTATTGGAATAACTTGAAAAATGGCACTGGAAATAAAAAATATGAGGAATCATAATTAAATCAAAAATTAAAAAACAACGATTAGAAAAAAGAGGTTATAAAAAAACAAAAACAATTTTAAAAAAGTCTTAAAAGCAACAATTAAAAAAAACGCTGGAAAAGAATAGAAAGATTGTCATATTTTTTATTAATTTTTATTAGTTATTAATTTTTGTGTATTTTTATGTATAGTAAAAATCAATTATTTATTATTATTTCAAGTTGTTAAATAAGAAAAACTTTAAATTTTCGGTTTTTTTTAATTATTTTTACTTGTAATGAGTAGTTTGCCTCACGATTTTAGCCCCAATTTAAGTTAACACAATCGATCTAGAATTTCAATCAGCTAGATCTATCTAGCAAACAAATCAATTTTTTATTAAAAAAATTAATTTGTTTAATAACAAAATAACCAAAATTGATTATAATTTTTCTCTCAAAGCTGCTACAAATTATTCATTCTCATTTTGTCGTACTTAGCCGTCCTCAAGCGTTTCCTTTCTATTTAAATAAAAACGCTTTAAACATATTTCATTCAAAGCTAACAGTGACAAAAAAGTAACAAAAGCACTGTGTAGAACTTAACTAGAACATCCCCTAAAATAAAAGTTTACCTGAACACCCTTGAGTTACGATTATGGCAGCCGGAATCCACTTATTACTAATTATATTCAAGCTCAAAGCAGAATTTTAATTATAATTTTTCGCCCATTTTAAAATTTTGAACATGTTTGCTGGTTTTATTTATTTTTCTTGATTGTCGACGAAAAATTCCACACCGAAAAACCCTCTCTCACTCTCTCGGAAATAAATTAAACTAGTACACGTCCTGATAAAAATTCAATTAAAGCCGCAATATTTTACCTTCTCAGCCGCTTGGAAATTCTCACGAGCAATTTTATACTCAAATTTGAAATCAATTTGTGGAATGAGTTAATAACGTGAAAGATTTTTAAGAATGGGAGTTTATAGCAGCTACAAAGTTGATACAAGACAAAAAAAATAAGCAAGAACTGATATTGGTCAAACAGTGAGAAAATAACTTTTATAAGCAATTCAAATGCTAAACAATCTTTTATGTTATTGAACCAGTGCCAAGCGTACTTTACCAAACCAATTTAACTGCAAATTGAGCTATAACTTTAATCTGGACTATTTTTTTAATACTGGATAGGTGCTGCAGTAAAGCAAATTGATTGGAATTTAGTACATCATAATCTAGATACACGATTTTACGATATAAAAATTAAAACAAATATTTAAACGATATAAAACTGAAGTAAAAATTTTTATATTGTTAAAAGCATAAACGTTCAGTTATTTAATAAACAAAACTGACTTGCTGTTAGTCAGTCAGATAGTGAGAGAGAAAAACAGCGGGTAAAGTAAAAGACACTACAATCTATAACTAAACTTCTTTTTATTTAAAACTTCATGTTTTAGTACTAAAATTGTAGTCTCAACCAATCAATATATCTTGTTAATTTTTCTCCCCTCCTGGCAATAAAATTTTTGTTTATTTCAATCGGATAAAAGACCGATGAATCATCACCATTTCGGAGTAAATTCATTTGAAAAGTGTGAGTGTGGCATGCAGTGCAGAACGAAAGTGGCAATAAATAATCGAAACCACATCGTTCCCTATTAGTATTATTGAGCATCGTTCGAACATAAAACGAGAAAGTGCTCTACAATGTTTTAACACGCACAATCACCTTCGTTCAATTGCTTCGATATTTAATTTTTTTTATATAAATGCTTCATCGATCATTTTGTCAAAGTGGTTGGCTATAGCGAAAATTTTTAAAACGCTTAGACACTTCAGACCCTTCTTGTTGCGAGTTTTATATACCCTCAAGGGGTTGCTTGATGAAGGACGCCCACTGAGTCCGGACAGGCTTTATGGGATGTTACGAGATTGCCAGTTGTGATGGGTGTATCTTCAAATTTGTAACTAGTTATTACAGTGGTTGGAAGAAAGTTGTTTGTATAAATTACTTTTTAAAAAGTAATTTGTAATTGTAAGAAAAAATTTGGAGTACTTTTTGACTATAATATTTCTAAATTGGTACTTGCTTAAATTGCAAAAATGGTGGATGCGCCGGGTTAACAACTGTAGTCGTTGAGTTAAAAAATATTTTTTAGTGCTGTTTTTATTTTAGCACGCTGCCTAAATGGCTAAAAATATTAAAAAATGTTTGTTCTTTAAAACCAATAGCTTTTTAATTTTTTATCACCAATCAAAAAATTAAAAATAGCTTCAAAATCATATCAAAAAAAAAATTTTACAATGCCGACTTTATTTAACAATGTCAAACAAACCGTTAAGTCTACAAAAAAATATTATAGGGAAAAGTTGTAGAGAATTAAATTTTGTATAACACTGTTTTAAAACCTTATATTTATCTGTAAAAGTTCAGATTGTAGAAACGTTTGAATTTAATAAAAAGTTTAGTTTCTAAAGATATTAAGAAAATATTTTTTTTAATGTTTTAATAGTTATTTTATTTACATTTTTCGTAGATTACAGAAAAAAATGTTTTTATTAGTTTTTTGATTATTTGCTAAGAGACTACCAGTTGTGATAATTATATTTCCAAATTTATTTTTAAATAAGTTGTAAAAATGGTGGATGCGCCGGGTTAGCAAGTGTAATCGATATGTTAAAAAATATTTTCTTGTGCTCGTTTTATTTAAATCTGCTGTTTAAATTGCTAAAAATATCAAAAGATGTTTGACTTCTAAGATCAATTGCTTTATATTTCTTCAGTACAAAACAAAAAATTTAAAAACTAATTCTAAAAATATTTTTAAAAAAATGTGTAGTGCCGGTTTTACATAACAGTACTAAGCAAACGCTCAACGCTACAAAAATTGATATAGGAACAAGTTGTAGAGAATAAAATTTTGTATAACAAAGTCTGCCAAGTAATATATTGATTTCTGAAATCTTAGATTTTAGAAACGTTTAAAAATAATGAAAAATAGGATTTATCAAATTTTTAAGACAAAGTTTTTTAAATATTTTTTTAATGTTTTAATAATTCTTTTGTTAATTTTTTAAGTTATAAAAAATAGTCTTTTGTAACTATTTTAATATATATTTTTTACGAGACTACCAGTTGTAACAATTATTTTTTTAAATAAATTTTTTAATAAGTTGTAAAAATGATGGATGCGCCGGGTTAGCAAGTGTAGTCGTTAAGCTAAAAAATATTTTTTAGTGCTGGTTTTATTTAAATACGTTCTTTAAATTGCCAGTTATATTCACAAATGTTTAATTTTTATAATCAATTGCTTTATAGTTTTTTAGCAGAAATCAAAAAATTAAAAAAAGCTTTTTAAAAAATATTTTTAAAAAAATGTGTAGTGCCGGTTTTATCTAGCAATACTAAACAAACAGTTAACGCTATAAAAAATGTTATAAGAGAAAGTTGTAGAGAATTATATTTTGTATAATAAAGTTCTAAAAGTCATATATTTATTTTTAAAAATTCAGATTTTAAAATCGCTTAAATATAATATAAAGCTGAGTTTCTAAGACTGTTAAGAAACAAATTTTGAAATATGTTTTAATAACTCTAAAATTACAAATAGCACAGTTTTCGTTACTTTTTTTATTTTTTATTTTAATATTACCAGTTGTGACAATTATATATCTAAATTTGTTCTTTAGTTTTATTGCAAAAATCGTGGATGTGCCGGGTTAACAAGTGTGGTTGCTTATCCGAAATTAATTTCGAAATAATTCATTTATCTCTTAACTTGTGATCTCAATTTACGATTTTGTGTAAAAAATAATCCAATTAGAAACTCCATTACCGTTTCTTGTTGCACCTTTTCGCAGCGTTTTCTTTATCAAGCCATCTTTCTCCTTAAAATAGAACTTTTAATTATCGTTTCTTTCTTTTTGGCGAAACAATTCCAAATTTTGCTGTTAAATTACAACACATAAATAATTCCAACTCTCGATATCGATTCCGTCTTCACACGCATCGCTAATACCGGCCCGGAAACGCCGAAATTTTATGGTCGAAGAGATGAATAAAGTCATGTGAGGGAAGTGGTAGTCGTTTGTTCGAGCATCATTTCGAAACCTAGGTGAAAAGCAGTCCAGGAAATGTGTCATATGGCATAATGCAAAATTTATAGGATGACGTTGTGAATTTTTGTCAAAAGGCTAAAGTAAATTACCGGCATTATTACACCTTTAGGAATAAATTTATGGGCGAGGAATGCACAAAAACACCGCTTTATTGCGGACGTGACGAATTATTTTTTATTTAATTTTTCCCAACTTTATTATAAGTCACAAAATTAATTTCGGAAAAAATAAAAATTTCTAATTTTAAATATTAAAATGTCTGACTTGGGTGATGGAAAGGTTTCATATCTGGTAATTTATTACACGAGGGCAAGGATTATAAAAGACATATCTTGACGTTATTTTTATGTGGATCGTGAATAAATCAAAAAGGACAAAGACGAGGAAAAAGAAGGTAAAATATTACTTTAAAAATTATTTTAATTTAGTTTGGATTCTTTGAATTAAACGAGGATACAAAACACAATCGTACAAACGTACAAAACAAAAAAATAAAATTTAAAATATTTTTTGGTTTACCAGCCGTTCTAAATTTTATGTTGGTAACGCAAATGTCACCAGCAAAAGTAATGAAGCGCCAGTCATAAATCAAACACACTTCAAATTTTTTTAAAAAAAAGATTTTTGTATAGTATTTTAAATAAATAGCTTTGAAAAACAATTTAATATTTTTATAACGTTTTAGGAAAATTACTACATCAAATCTCAATGTTTTTGTAACTTTTTTAATTATATTTGTTACAAAACTACCAGTTGTAATAATTATATTTTTTTAAAAAATTTAATTGTGTTGCAAAAATGGTGGATGCGCCGGGTTAGCAAGTGTAGTCGTTAAGTTAAAAAAGATTTTTTAGTGCTGGTTTTGTTTAAAATTGTTGTTTAAATGTTTAAAAATATTTAAAAATGTTTGATCTTTGAGATCGATTGCTTTATAATCTCTTATCACAAATGAAGAAATTTTTAAAAAATTTCTAAAACATATTTTAAAAAAATTACAGTGTCGTCTTCATTTAAAAACCCTGTGCAAACAGTTAACGTTACAAAAAAATGTTATAGAAAAAGTAGTAAGAAATTAAATTTTGTATAATAGGGTCTCTAAAGTATATATTTATTTCTTAAAATTTAAATTTTAAAATCGCTTAAATATGCTAAAAACTGAGTTTCCAAAATAAAAAAAAAATTCGTATTGTACTCTAGATATACTCTAATGCTAATGACCCTAAACAGAAAAACCCTTGTTTTGATCGTGTTTGAGAGACAAAAAGAATTCAATTTGTCGCCGGAGAGGTTTTTTATTGTTAGGTAATCGACGTTCGCTTAATTAAATCCTCCCTTAATTATTAGGTCTAATTCTATCGAAAACAAAACAAATTTCTTTGCAATTGTTTTTCAAAAAATCCAAAAGTTGAAATTTATTTTTGAGTCTCGATTATATTCACGAGATATTTTCCGAACTGACAAGACCTCTGGTACGAGTATA
Organism: Tribolium confusum; assembly: GCA_029207805.1. NCBI lineage: Eukaryota > Metazoa > Arthropoda > Insecta > Coleoptera > Tenebrionidae > Tribolium > Tribolium confusum. The sequence goes on along the minus strand of JALGAY010000008.1, from coordinate 12,306,281 downwards.
TTTTATTAGATTTAGGTCGTTTAATTCGAATCACGTTTCTTGTAGATATCCGCCTTCTCCATTTAGAACCCGAGGATGTGCCGAATGAGGTATCAACGTAAAAGCCTAAGACAACACATAAACCTTAAGTCGCGAATAGAAGCCATTATGCTTTAGGCACGAAAATTTGTTTATGAATGCAAGCCACAGGATATATCATACTATGTATAACGTATTTCACGTTTTTATTACCTTCTCTATACTTCAATCTCGAATATATTGCTCTGAAAGAAAATTGTTCAACGATTTTTATTACTAAACGAGATAATTAACAAAGCAGTTCCAGGTTTTACAGCCAATTATGTCACATTAATTTTAACCTAATAAGCATAAAATTCAATCTAACGGAATTAATTAAGGGAAAATGCTAATAAATGAGACAAAATATCAAATTTGAAAGACTCACTTTCATCACAATTTCATTTCTGAAAATTTATTAGTCGCTCAATGCTTGAAAAATGCTTGTAAACAAATATAAAAACAGATTGTCGTTATTTATGTTACTGCAACACAAGTTTGTAGCCCGAATTTTTAGTAGAGAAAACTTTAAGACGAAATTTGGTTAAAAACCTGACAACAAAATGCATCAGCTAATTTTCAAAATTATAACAAAACCAAAATAGGTTTTGATTAGTAATTAAATCTGTTCTTTAAGCGTGTCTAAAGTCTAAACTATTTGAGTTAAAAAAATAATTTTGACAGTAAATTACGTTTCGGAGATCGATAATGGCTGGTCCTTTTCTTCCGTCTTGTGATTTAATTGAAAGGTAAGGTGTAAGGCGTCGATTCTAATGGAAAAATTAGATAAAATATGTTCAGACTCGATAATCCCGTTTTAATAACAGGTGATTTATTCCCTTAATCTGAGCAGGTGTCGTTGGCAGTTCTGGTTTTGGAGTAACGTAACGTCGAGAGTGCGGCATCGTCACAGCTGATATCATTCACACCGAATAGAGATGTTTCCATTCTGGTCTAAGGAATTAGTGAAGGTATTGTTTTAACGGGGATTTGAATAATAAATGTTGTTCTCATATTGAATTCACGAGAAAATTAACATTTTCTGAAGACTTCAACTAGAGCCATCGTTGTCTTAGTTAATTAACGGAGCGAAATTAACAAAGGCTTGATTTCAAATCGGATTAGATGTGTCTAATGATTCTCATGCACGAAGATTGCTTTCAATTGAGAAAAACAGTGTACAAAGACTAATTAGCTGTGGTGTTTGGCAAGGAATTATTTTTAATAAATCGCTGATAAACATAGTTACCTTAGAATTTACTCAAAGAAAATTTCGCAGTTTGGAGGCGTTTAATTTAAAAAGTTTAAAGAAAATTTGTTAAGAGAGAAAATATAAAAGCTTTATCGGCTCTTTGATCTATATTGGATAGCTACGAGTAATTTACATTTTTGCTTCAGGCCCACAAATTACAAGCTTACAAACCTGAATTATTTTCAAGACTTGAAACGTATTCTACATAAAATAAGCAGATTATAAGAACGACACAATTTTTTTTATTTTAAATAAATATGATAAAAAAATTATTATAACAGCTTGTCGGCCAAAAAGTTTAATACAAATTTTTTGCATTAGGTGATTTTACAATGTTTCAGTTAATAACTTGTAGCACTGCAAAATTAAACTTACTGCATTTTAATGTAAATAGCTTGTAGATAATGATAATATAATCAATAAAGAAAAATTTGAAATTACTATAAGGAAAAATGACTCGATTTTTAAAGTCGGTAAATTAGAATAAAATAGTATAATAAAATAAAATTTTTGTTAATATGTTATACTATTAAAATTAAAAAATAGGATAGTGTTGATATTTTCGACATTACGTTATTACATTGTCTAATAAAAATCGAATAAAATAGCACTAATTTTAAATTTAAAATGGCAAAACAAAATTTTGTGACTCGTGCTTATTTTGCGCTTTAAAAAACATTTTTGGAAAAAAAATAGCTTAAAATTTAAAAATTTGACAATAAAAATTAAAAAATACAAGCAATATTTAAACGATTTACAAAAATAGACAAAATTAGCTAATCAGAAATAACAGAAAATGCCGCAAAATATAATTCTTTTTAATGAGAATTTTGCTTTTAGTAATGTTTCATGTACTTTATAGTATTTAGTAAAAAAGTACAATTTAAAAAAATTTGGCAAACTGACTAAACAGCACTCAAAAAAATGATGCAGCCTTAATCTTCCAAAAAAACCGGTAAAATAGCACAATTTTTAAATTTGAAAATTTAAAACAAAATTTTGTAATTTGTAGTGTGTTTTAGGCTTTATAGAATTTAAATAATAATTTTAAAATACTCGTTCTACATTTAATTTTTTTATTTAAACTCTGCAGCGTAGCGATTTTATAAAGTTGTAAAATGGTGGATGCGCCGGGTTAGTTCAAAGAGTTATTTAGTTAATAAAAACCGTTTTAACGAACACATTTTATGCAAACTGACCGAAAACAAAATACAATTTTTAAATTATTATTATTTTGTCTATTTTGCGTTTTTGGCTTATATTATTGCACAAGCAAATACTTCCCAAATAATGTATTTACGCCATTAACGCCACTTCCCATTAGCTGCTCATCTTCCGTATTTCGCCCCGAAGAGATTTAATTAGCAGCAGCAAAGAGACGTAATGAATAAATAATTGTAAAGTGTTATAAAAATAAGTTAAAACAAGGTTAGTCTGTCATGTCTGTGTTAAAAAAAAAACTAAATTAGCGCGTGATGTTTTCGAATGCTGATCTCGTCATAGCAAGACGTGTTACTGTTGACAACTGCGTTTTATACTCGTGTATGTTTACAATGCAAATTTTGCCGCTTTTTATAATAGATATCGCGGGTTTATTTAAAAAAGAAACTGTAGAGTGTTTTAGGATTAAACACAGTTAATGTAGATGTCTTTAATAACTTCAGTTATTTATCTGTCAAATTAAAATGTTAATTAATTTTAAAATTGTTACTTTACAACATAAAACGCTTTAAATATTTAAATTCGTTGCCACCGCTGAGTTAAGCAAAACGTGCTTAAAAAACCTAGTTTTAATTATTTCAAAATAATGCAACATTTTTGTTTTTCTAGCTTGTTGAATTTTTTTGGTAATGAACAGTCTGTGTTGTCCCAAGTCTATGTGAGAAAGTGATCTTTTGACCTAGATTGATGACGTTAAGTCGGATAATTTGTTCGCTTCTGCTCACGTTTCTGACTGCTGATTATTGACTTGGAACATAATGTAATGTTATGTAATAACGTCAGGTGGTAGGACGCATACTTTGGACCGGATTGATTAATAGCAGTGGTTTGATTAAGCACGTGACACTGACTACGGACGTGGACTAATGTGTCTCCCGAGGGTGCACCGGCCGGGAGCTAGTTTTCACCGCCGAATTACAAAACTAAAGGTTAGGGTCAAACTGATCACAAATTACTAGCAAAAAATATTTGAATAAAAAAAGACTACTATTTTTTATATTTTAATATCGATTTGCTTTGCAAAGCTATTAGAAATGCTTTGTATTTTTCTTTTTGTTTTGTTTTAAATTTTGTTGATTTAGGTAAAATGAAATCTACTTGTAGACAAAAACTATAATCTGCTTCTATTTATTTTTTTCAATTTCGGATGCTGTTTTGCATATTATATTTTATTTCTATTATTTTACATTTTACTCTAGACTTTGCTTCATTAGTGTTACTCTTTATGTTTTTCTATTTAAATTTTTTTAATTTTAGATAACAACTTTTGTTTGCCAACTTATTAGAAATTCTTTTATTCTATTTTATAATTTGCTCTAAATTTTGTTCTATATTTTATTTTTTATTTAAAATGGTGTCTGGCTGATTACATTTTTTATTAATTTTTTTATACTTTTGTACTAACAACGCTTACAATTTATTTCATTTATATAACTTTTAATAATACCGCTCACTACACTCGCTTGTCAAGTTCTCACTATTTGACTAACTGCTCAATTTATGATTCTGTTCTTTCTACAATCATACTTTTCATAATGTGTCAAGATGTTTAAACAAACCAAAAAATGTTGCTTTTAATATCAAATAATATTGCTAGAAGGTTTGTTTGTGTAGTGTTGTTGAAATTCGTCTCGATTTCAGTGTTGGCAGCTGTAGAAACATCAGTTTATAGCTGAAAGGTATTTTTCTCGTCTGATCAATAATTAATTATTCCACATCGTGGTTGCATTAACCAACAATAGTTTCGGGTTTCTGAAATGAAATTTAGTTGTATGTTAACCGATTAAATCAAGCTTTGTGTAACTTCTGGCCGTTCAGCTGTATATATTTTCTTATTGAGTGAATATTCAGTCTTTGTGTTTGAAAATTTTTGTGGTGTGTGTGTCAAAACGGCTTTGAAAAGGGATATACATCATAATCTGTTAGAGTGTTTCAATTGACCGATTTAGTGCTGTGACAGACTAGAATTGGATTTAACCGCAATTTGATTTAGTAGATTAATTTCGGCATAATTTTGAATAATGGCCTCTAAATTGTGCTCCGACGAACATGGAATGCGAATAAATTGCCGAATTTAATTAGTGCAAGTCAAGGTCAGAATTTTTTTTTTTTTTGAGAGTACCTACGAGATTAACATTCACATAAAATGCAAATAAGCATTATTTGTTTTGTGCCATGGCATTACAAGACCAATCGGTGCTTTAATTCCACTTTATCCCTTAAGCTTGGCTTATATTTCAGTGGGACACAAAGGACTAAAATGTTAATACTGTCCTCGGTTAGCTGCTTTGTGCTCGTCGGAAGTTGAAGCGATGCTCTGTGAAGTTGAGGATTAAACAGATGCCGTGTTCTACCTTCGACAAATTTCCCAACGATTTATTAAACAATAAAACCTTTACTGACCGCACGCTTAATTCACTTCACAAACAAAAAGCACTCAATACAATACAAATCTCAAACACTGTTTTTAATTTTTTTTTCGAAAAAAAATAAGTAAAAATTTTAAAACATCAAAATTAAATTTATTTTTAATAAATATTGCTTTATTGTTTACTTGGTTTTAAAATTTTGTCAAAATATTAACTAAAATTTAAATAAATTAGTTATAAAACAAGAAAAATTATTTTATCCACAATTACCTTGTAATTAAAGTCTTATCCACACTTACGAACCGTATAAAGTAACACTTTATTCCCTAGTAGAATAATGAAATCATTTTATTCCACTAGTAAAATAATAAAAAAATACAATCTTAAATCAATTGCATTTTATTTATTATTAATATTGACATTACCATTAACAATAATAGACATTTCGTTTTTTGTTTTATCATATTTCACTTCGTTTCCATTAATAGCTTGTAGTTGCTGTCGGTTTCAGAACAAATAGCAGTTGTAGAAACAATGGACGTCTCCTCTAGTAGGGAACGACTAGTATTAGGAGAACCTTGGATTTTCCTTGCGATATCAAGCTTATTAGATACAGAATTTTCGATATAAGTTTCTGTTATGTCGGAGCTTCTCCACCCACCGTGTCGTTTAATTGTTGTAAGATTAGCACCTCCATTGCCAAGTAACGTTGTTGAAATGCGTCTCATACAATGACCAGTATAAGCATCTGCGTTCGCCAGATTCAAAAACGAAGCAACTTTAGAAGACACTTTCGATAAAGTATTAATTCCAACAGGTTGCGATGTACATTTTTAATTAGCGTATCGTAAAAAAATCTCTCAATAGATAACTTCTTTGGACGTAAGGACATGTATTTCCTACACTTCTCTACAGTGTTGATAGAAAATTCTTCTTCTATAATTGTAAATTTTCGTGAAACGCCCGTTTGGGTATCTGGTATCGAAACAATCAGGTATGTACCCTTTCTTCTACATCACTGATTTTCAAATTTGTCAGCTCACAGCATCGACAGCCACCAGACACCCCCATTATTAAAGCAATCTAAAATATTCCAGAATTTATTATTTACAATGTCTATGTAATGACAGAGATTACCTTGATCATCAAATATTCTTTTTGAAAGCCCTTGTCAAAAACTCTTCTACGTGTGCTCTTTCCAATACTGCAGCTTTCTTCAGCCTTAGGTATCCTCTTGACTGATTTTTCAGATAAGCCATGAGCTTACTATATTTTCCAATGTCTATGTTTTTATAGATCTTTATAGCGGCCTTTAGCATGGAGTACAGCGACCACATATATGAAATTGCATACCTCTTTTTCAAATTTAAGAAATACGATAGCAGAGCTTCCTCATTTATTGTCATTACCCCCCGTTCTTCTTTCCATTCATTAAATTCTGAAAATACTTTTTCATAATGTTCCCTGGACTTCGCATGCAATAGAAAGACTGGCAAGCCGCTTCTTCAGCTTTCTTAAGAATTGTCTCAGGAACAGTATCACTTTCCTCCATTTTCACCAACTTGCACAGCGTTTTGTACTTTCCATGTTTTTTAGATAATTTTAATGATTTTTGAAGTAACATCCGCTGTCAGAGTGTAATGTCAAATCATTTTTTGATGAGATAAAATTTTGGCGATCCTGATTTTAAATCGCTGTAATTGTAGATAAAACATTATATTGGATTCGTGTTTTAGTCGCGTTTTATCCACTTAAGAATATTAAACGCTCGAGTGCGTCTCGCACTTAAACATATTTGCGAGGATAAAACACTGTCTAAAACACTTATACAATAAATAACTATAAAATATTTATTTTACTAATGATTTTACTATTTCTCACTTTTTTTGCTTTTACATTTCTTTATCTATTTTTCTTCTTCTCCATTTTTACTTAGTATACAAATTTTACTCTCTCACTTCTTCACACTTTGACATCTAACATTCTTTCACTTATTTCTTTATTTTCTTCTAGAAAGAAAGCTGCACATTCTGTCTTAACCATTTCTTCAAAATTCTTTCTGCTTTATTTTATTCCCAAATCAAAATCGTGCTATTGTTTTTATTTTATTTATTTTAGATACTTATTTTAGATATTTTGCGTTATATTTAAATTTTTTAAATTTTGTTTTTTGTAATAATTGTTTTTTCTTGTGTGTCAATCTTCAAAATTTCTTTCTAGTTTTTTAATCTCAAAGCTTGTCTTTGAATTTTTTTTATAATAGACTTATTCTAAAATTTTAAACTTTAACAGGTTATTTCGTTTTTATTTGTTTTTATTCATTCTTTGTTTACAAATTTTTACATCTCTGATTCTGTTACATTGCTTTTATCCTATTTATTTATTCTTCTATTTTATGTTTTTTTAGCACCATTTTTTGCCTGTTTTTGTTTTGTTTATATATTTGTATACTCATACTTTTTTTTATTTATAGATTCTTGTTTTTTTTTAATAATTATACATTACAACAGGATTTTCATAATTTCTAAACAATTTATTTTCTATTTGTTGTCTATATTTTTGAATTCCTTCTTCGTTCTATTTTGTTCTTGTATTTTTTTGCTTATTGTTTTTTTATTGTGCTTAGTCTTGCTTTTCTCGTTATTTCTAAAAGCAAATAACTTGTTTATACCTTACTTTCTACCTAAAATTAATTTATTTAGACTAGAATTTTCAATAAAGTAAGAGTAGATTTTAATCTAGGTTACGACAGATTTTTTTTTTAGATTTTTTTGTCTTTTGTAAAAGCAGATGAAAATGAATATACAGCTGCCAACAATGAAATCGAGATAAGATTCAGAAATACTACATGAACAAACAGCACAAGACATCTTAACAAAATTTTTTGGTTTATTTATTAGATATAATTCAACAATTTTCTTGTTATTTTTAAACAGCCACTGTTCAAACAGGCATTGAATCACTCCACTTTGATTGCACTAATGAGCTAAATGTGTTTGAAGGCGCGAGAAACAATGTTTTAGAGAGAGGCAATGTTTCGAATTAGTTCGAAAAAACACAAAAAAGATTAGAGCATTTATGTACTGTACCGTAAAATTTTACAAAATTGTTTATAAATACGCTCATGACGATCGAGAGAGAATGAGTCATTGCTTCACACGAGTGGAAAGATGCCATAAAACATCTAGACACATTCTGTAAGGACGTATGATTGTGTAAAGAGCGGAGTCATTGACCGGACAGTTAGTCAGATAGTGAGAATTAAACAAGCGAGTAAAATAAGCGATATTAACAGAAGAGGTGTTACTGGAATAAATCGTAGGTGTTACTAGTGTGTTTTATTGTTTGCAGATATATTTGATGTTTTAGATAAAACCAATATTTAGTAAAAATTATTGTGTGACGTTTCTACAGCTGCCAACATTAAAACTGAGACAAATATTAACAATACTAAATATGTAATAAGGAAAACGAAGGATGGACTATGAAAAGAAAAATTGCACTTGTAAATTAGTCGACGTTTCGCTGATTTTTCTCAGCTTCTTAAGGACTTTATTACTCAATTATTCAGAGACTAACACAGTTGATAAAGTCCTGAAGAAGCTGAGAAAAATCAGCGAAACGTCGACTAATTTACAAGTGCAATTTTTCTTTTCATAGTCCATCCTCCGTTATCCTTATTACATATTGAATATTTCTAGACGTTGAAATAACCCTAAACATTAACAATACTACGTAAATAAAGAGCACAAACCTTCTGTCAGTATTATTTAACACTAAAAGCAACATTTTTTTATATATATTTATTAGATATATGCCAATAAGCAGTTGTAAAAAAATAACGTAACAAAAATTTTTGCTATTTTTAAACAGCTACTCTTAGAACAGGCAATAAATTACTCCACTTTAGTCGCACTAAATAACTAAATGACCTGACTTGACCTGATCTGACTTGGGCTGACCTGACCTAACCTAACCTGACCTGAGTTTACCTGACCTAACCTACCATATCATCTCCTGGCGTGACCTAACCTGACCGGAATAAATTATAATTATTTTTTTAACACATTTTGGAAAAACGTACACTTGAGTTCAAAAAAATTGGTAAATAAAATTTGGCCTAATGTGAATTGGAAATTTAATGTCAAATTGTGTTTACATTTCTGACACATTTCTGAAATATAAACGCAGCTTTTTAACCAAGAATTTAAAAGGCCGTTTTTAATAAAATCTGACAGAATTTCTTTTGACAGTTTCCGTTTTTTTGAAGCTAACTGTACGATTAAATAAGAAGCGGAGTCATTATACAAACAGTTAGTCAGATAGTGAGAACCAGACAAACAAGTAAAGTGAGCGATGATTTCAGAAGCGATGTAATTGAATTAAATCGTAATTAGTGTGTTATTTATTTATCAATTATTGTTATCGTGTATTTAGTAGAAATAAACTATTCGTTATTAATCTAAATTAATATAGATATTTAGCAGTTTTTTAACCTAAAACAAGTGTTTACTAGATTTTGTATAAATCTAAGTTGCTACTAGAAACGCTTGCAATGCATTATTTTGAAAATTTTCAAATAGAATCATCTAAGTCTGCAACAAAAGCAACTAAACGTCCATCCTGGTCACTTCTAAAACTTTTCGGAATAATCGAAGCTTCATTAAATAGGATACTATGTATGAGGAAGTTTGTTCTCAATGGATTTCCAAAGCTTTGGATACGTTCCATCCAAACATCGTTTTATTGTATCGAAATATTAACTTAGTTGAAGTCCATCGAATTGTCATGCAGACCATTTCAAATCTACCAAATTTTCAAAACCCGTGAGAGTATCAAAAATTTATGACAGCAGTGAGAATTGTAAGTTGAGTCACGCGTGCTCTTGATTTAGCGATATGTAGGTGAGACTTACAAAGGACATAAGAAAAAAAAAAGATGATTAATCTTTTTTTACGACGCGAAGAAAACTACTGTCGACAATCTATTAATTTTCTTAAAGTCAGGCTTTTCATAAAGAAAATATTTTTACGTTAATTCAGATTTTTATGTGAGAGGAATAGAAAACAAGAAACCACAGACGGCGTGTCATAGATAGATCGCTTTATTAGGCGAGAGCGGATGGTAAATTTGTCACGTGATTGCCTTCAATTGCTAACTGTCACACGGAAAAATAACAGACAAGATGGCGATTTTAATGTTTGTTCTAGTTGCGTCTTTGAAAAACTATTAAAACACTCATTTCGGTGTTTTAATATTTGTTACAGCACGAGATATTTTAAATATCTAAAATAATAGAAGGTCAAATCTGTTTATTATTCGAAAAGCTCGAACAAAAAGATAAAAAACGACGACTCAAAAAAAATAAAAACAACGGAAAATACTTAAAAAATAAGGAAAAGTACTACTCGAAGAAAAAAAACAATTAAAAATTCTAGAAGAAATGTAAAAATGACAAACAGAAGACTAAAGCTTTTACAAATTTGGCCTTTGCTTCTAATTGAATGTAAAATAGTCACAAACTATTCAGCACATTCTAGCAAAGACGTTCTATTAAATAGAGAGAGAGAGAGACTGACCGAAAGTTAGTCAGTCAGATAGTGAGTCAGATTATAGGCGCACTGGAGCTTTAATAAATACACACAAATGTGATTTATCAATTAATGCTAAAATTACAAAACAAGAGAGCGACGAAAAGCTTTATGAGTAGGTCAATAAAATAAAACGACTGACAAACTTGCTCTTTGCTTCTAATTTAGTGTAGAGTGGTAACAAACTCCGTAACACATTCTAGTAAAAACGTTCTATATATAGAAAAAGAGAGGATGACCGAAAGTTAGTCAGTCAGATAGTGAGACAGTCAGATAGTAAATCAGATTATCAACGCACTGGAGCTCCGATATAGAGAAAAACCCACAAATGTGACTTACTGATTTGTGCTAAAATCACTAAGTCAAGAGAGCGACGAAAGCCTTCAAGAGTATGTCAATAAAATAAAACGACCAATAAATTTTGGTTTCGCTTTTAATTGAATGTAGATTAATGACAAACTGTGCAGCACATTCTAGCAAGGACGTTATAATATGCAGAGTAGAAAATTGAGCGAAAGTTAGTCAGATACTGAGATAGTAAGTCAGTTTATTGACGCACTAGAGCTCCAATATAGAGACAAACACAAAAATGTGGCATATTAATTGGTGATAAAATTACAAAGTCAAGAGAGCGACAAAAGCCTTCCAGAGTATGATAATGAAATAGAACAACTAACAAATTTGACCTTCGCTCCTAATTAAATGTAGATTGATGTCAATCTATCCTGCACATTTTAGCAAGGACGTTCTATTAAATAAAGAAAGAAACTGACTGGAAGTTAATCGATCAGATAGTAAGAGAGTAAGATAGTTAGTCAGGTTATTAACGCGCTAGAGTGCGATATAGAAACACACAAGTGTGGCTTATCAATCGATGCTAAAATCTCAAAGATAAACTAGTAACAAAAGTTTTCAAGAGTATGGCAATGAAATAAAGTGAGTGACAAACTTAGCCTTCGCTTCTAATTAAATTTAAAGTGGTAACAAACTAACCAGCAGACTCTAGCAAAGACGTTCTATTATATATAGAAATAAACTGACTAAATGTTAGTCAGTCAGATAGTAAATTAGATTATCAAGGCACTAGAGCTTCGATATAAAAAAAAACACATAAATGTGGCTTATTAATTGGTGCTAAAATCATAAAGTCAAGAAAGCGACAAAAGCCTTCAAGAGTATGTCAATAAAATAGAACGACTAATAAATTTTGGTTTTGCTTTTAATTGAATATAGATTAATGACAAACTGTGCAGCACATTCTAGCAAGGACGTTCTATTATGTAAAGTAGAAAACTAATCGAAAGTTAGTCAGATATTGAGATAGTCAGATAGGAAATCAGATTATTGACGCACTAGAGCTCTAATATAGAGACAAACACATAAGTTTGGCTCATTAAACGATACTTAAATTACGAAGACAAAAGACTAACAAAGGCCTTCAAGAGTATGACAATGAAATAGAACAACTGACAAATTTGACCCTCGCTTCTAATTAAATGTAGATTGGTGTCAATCTATCCTGCACATTTCAGCAAGGACGTTCTATTAAATAGAAAAAGAAATTGACTAGAAGTTAATTGATCAGACAGTAAGATATTCAGATTGTTAGTCATGTTATTGACGCGCTGGAGTGCGATATAGAGAAAAACATACAAGTGTGGCTTATCAATCGATGGTGAAATCAGGAAGATAAAAAAGTAACAAAAGTTTTCAAGAGTATGGCAATGAAATAAGACGTGTGACAAACTTAGCCTTCGCTTCTAATTAAATTTAGAGTGGTAACAAACTATCCAGCAGACCTAGCAAAGACGTTCTATTATATATAGAAATAAACTGACTAAAAGTTAGTCAGTCAGATAGTGAGACAGTCAAATAGTGAATCAAATTATCGACGCAATAAAATTAAACGACAAACAAATTGGCTTTGGCTTCTAATTAAATGTAAAATGGTGACAAAATATCCAGCACATTTTAACAAAGACGTTCTATTAAGTATAGAGAGAGACTAACAGAAAGTTAGTCAGTCAGATAGTAAATCAGATTATCAAGGCACTAGAGCTCCGATATAGAGAAAAACACACAAATGTGGCTTATTAATTGGTGCTAAAATTACAAAGTCAAGAAAGCGACCAAAGCCTTCAAGAGTATGTCAATAAAATAAAACGTCTAATAAATTTTGGTTTCGCTTTTAATTAAATGTAGATTAATGACAAACTGTGCAGCACATTCTAGCAAGAACGTTATATTATGTAGAGTAGAAAACTGATCGAAAGTTAGTCAGATATTGAAATAGTCAGATAGTTAGTCTGATTATTGACGCACTAGAGCTCCAATATAGAGACAAACACACAAGTTTGGCTCATTAAACGATACTAAAATTACGAAGACAAAATACTAACAAAAGCCTTCAAGAGTATGATAATGAAATAGAACAACTGACAAATTTGATCCTCGGTTCTAATTAAATGTAGATTGGTGTCAATCTATCCTGCACATTTTAGCAAAGACGATCTATTAAATAGAGAAAGAAACTGACTGGAAGTTAATCGATCAGATAGTAAGATAGTCAGATAGTTAGTCAGGCTATCAACGCGCTGGAGTGCGATATAGAAAAACACACACAAGTGTGGCTTATCAATCGATGGTAAAATCAGGAAAATTAAAGAGTAACAAAAGTTTTCAAGAGTATGGCGATAAAATAAAACGAGTGACAAACTTAGCCTTCGTTTCTAATTAAATTTAGAGTGGTAACAAACTATCCAGCAGACTCTAGCAAAAACGTTTCATTTTATATAGAAATAAACTGACTAAAAGTCAGTCAGTCAGATAGTGTGACACTCAAATAGTGAATCAAATTATCGACGCAATAAAATTAAACGACAAACAAATTGGCTTTGGCTTCTAATTGAATGTAAAATGGAGATAAACTATTCAGAGTAGCAAAGACATTCTATTAAGTAGAGAGAGAGAGAGAGACTAACCGAAAGTTAGTTAGTCAGATAGTAAATCAGATTATCAAGGCACTAGAGCTCCGATGTAGAGAAGAACACACAAATGTGGCTTATTAATTGGTGCTAAAATCACAAAGTCAAGAGAGCGACAAAAGCCTTTAAGAGTATGTCAAGAAAATAGAACGACTAATAAATTTTGGTTTTGCTTTTAATTGAATGTAGATTAATGACAAGCTGGGCAGCACATTCTAGCAAGGACGTTCTATTATGTAAAGTAGAAAACTGATCGAAAGTTAGTTAGATATTGAAATAGTCAGATAGTAAATCAGATTATTGACGCACTAGAGCTCTAATATAGAGACAAACACACAAGTTTGGCTTATTAAATGAAACTGAAATTACGAAGACAAAAGAGTAACAAAAGCCTTCAAGAGTATGATAATGAAATAGAACAACTGACAAATTTGACCCTTGCTTCTAATTAAATGTGGAAATCGTCAATCTATCCTGCACATTTTAGCAAGGACGTTCTATTAAATAGAGAAAGAGAGACTGACCGAAAGTTAGTCAGTCAGATAGTAAATTAAATTATCAAGGCACTAGAGCTCCAATATAGAGAAAAACACACAAATGTGGCATATTAATTGGTGATAAAATTACAAAGTCAAGAGAGCGACAAAAGCCTTCAAGAGTATGATAATGAAATAGAACAACTGACAAATTTGACCCTCGTTTCTAATTTTTTAATTAAATGTAGATTGGTGTCAATCTATCCTGCACATTTTAGCAAGGACGTTCTATTAAATAGAGAAAGAAACTGACTGGATGTTAATCGATCAGATAGTAAGATAGTCAGATGGTTAGTCAGGTTATTAGCGCGCTGGAGTGCGATATAGAAACACACAAGTGTGGCTTATCAGTTGATGCTAAAATCTCAAAGATAAACGAGTAACAAAAGTTTTCAAGAGTATGGCAATAAAATAAAGCGAGTGACAAACTTAGCCTTCGCTTCTAATTAAATTTAGAGTGGTAACAAACTAACCAGAAGACGTTCTATTATATATATAAATAAACTGACTAAAAGTCAGTCAGTCAGATAATGTGACAGTCAAATAGTGAATCAAGTTATCGACGCAATAAAATAAAACGACAAACAAATTGGCTTTGGCTTCTAATTGAATGTAAAATGGTGACAAACTATCCAGCACATTTTAACAAAGACGTTCTATTATATATAGAGAGAGACTGACCAAAAGTTAGTCAGTCAGATAGTGAAATAGATAGTGATACAAGTGACATCCTATACAAACAACAACTATTCTTCCAAAGAATAATAGTCATGCTGATAGACCGTTTTCCGTTGCATCTTGATAAACTAAATGATTCTAACATTCACAGAATAAAAACGCACAATTTAAGACCATATTTATTTTACTGTTTTTTATACAAAATTGCCTTTTTACCTAAGCAATTGACAATTGCGTTACAAACATAAATATAAGACTGAGAAATTTCAGAAAAAATGCGCATTTTTTTGTTTATTTATTAAAGTTTATTTTTTGCTTCTAAATATAAAACTCAGTCAATTATTTTATTGGGTATTTTAGTTTATCTCAGCGCGTTTGTAAATAAAAATCCGTCGAAATAAATCAAATCGTGTAAAATTGAAACGAAACAGCACACGAGATAATTCGGATTAAAGATGGGTCTGCTTGGGGCAAAATTATTAATGGAATCGATTTGTATGTTTCCAATTTGATTTCAAAAATTTTTGGCTAACTTTATTAAAGTCAAGGCGTGATCGATCCTATCGTATTTTCGTATATTTCATTCTCTTATCTCATTTCTTTTCATAACAATATTGTATATATTGTGGTAGACGCCCCGGAAAAAATATTCCCCAAAAAGATATTGCAATTCCGGAAAAATCTCTTACCGGACATAATTAATTTCAATTCCCAACAAAGAAATCTCACGGACAAGACATTATTTACTTAGAAAATCTTGTAAAATAGTGTTTCAACTTGTGTATTGATTTACAATAAAACTATTGACATGATTTGAAATTTATTTTAAAATTTTATTGACAGTATAAAGTTAGTTTGAGGGACGGTCTAATGAACCGCTCCTAACGCTTAAAAGATCACTCGTAAACTAGAGCACATTTACGACTTTCGGTACTCGGAAAATGAAATAAATAGTTTCAGTTCGTAAGCGATAAAGCGCTAAATTGTTAAGCTCGTGTGCGAAGTTGGCCTCGGACGAGGATTACATACACCGGAATTGGACTACAAGAGTTACAAGAGCTTTTACCCAAGAAAAACTTTATGCACCTATGGAAAAGTGCAATTTTCTGCACTAGACATTGTGACAGGTTTATAACACAAGAAATCGTAATTCTCTTTTTGTAAGTTGCAAAATATTTATTACAGTTTACAGGAAAAAATATTCAAAAACATAAGATCCGCAAACCGCGAAATCCATGATTGAGAAAATAAGATAGAACAACGAACTTGTCTCCCACAAATATTTTTAATTTAATGACAAAAAGCTCCGGGCTTTAACACCCTTTCTCTTGTTTTAATGGAAAAAAAAATGTCTTTTGACCGCCATTTTAGAAAAAGTGTAACGCTACGAGATACAATTTTGGTTAATTGATCTGTTTTAAACACTTTCAATTACAAAAAAAAATATTGTTGTGATAGATAAATAACTTTAGAAGACCTTTAAAAGTTTTAAATTTTGTTAATTTTTATAGCAAAATAAACAGAAAATAACAGAATCACAAAAAATTAAAAAAAATAACTCAAAAAGAAAAGAAAATTACAAGCAAGAATTGTAAGAAAAAAAACGAACTGAGAGAAGTAGAACTAATTCTTGTTGGTAAAAGAGAGCCAAAGTGGCAACCTTGTTGCCTGCCAACATTATTATAATACTCGCTATATTATAGCGGTCTCTGTTAGATAACACATTGTGTCAATCTACACGACACAAGCGAGTCTTTTCACTAGTTTCAGGATATGCTGCACTGATCAGAGGCAAATAACCCAAAACCGGTATAAAGCTTCCTGGCGCTGAATTAAATCAGAACATTCTTTGCAAATTAATATTGTTTAGAAACTTTGTTTTATGTAAACAATTATTTTTTTTAAGTTTTTATTAAGTAGTAACTAAATTTAACATTTTATTAATTGTAAATATAAAAAAGTTATTTTGTAGTTTAATTAAATTTAGGGTTTTGGTGTTGGTTTTGTAGAGCTTGAAGAACTTGGAGAGCTTGACGAACTTGGCGAACTTGATGAACTTGGAGAGCTTGACGAACTTGGCGAACTTGATGAACTTGGCGAACTTGAGGAACTTGGAGAGCTTGACGAACTTGGCGAACTTGAAGAACTTGGAGAGCTTGACGAACTTGAAGAACTTGGGGAACTTGGAGAGCTTGATGAACTTGGTGAACTTGAGGAACTTGGAGAGCTTGACGAACTTGGCGAACTTGACGAACTTGGAGAAGTAGAACTGGATTTTGTTGGTGAGCTTGTTGGTTTAATCGTTGTTATAGGAGTCGGTTCTAAAACAAATTTATAACTTTATCTTATCAAAAAAATAATAAAAAAATATAATAAAAAAAAATTACCATCGCATTTATGTGATGCTAAAGCAAGAGCTAAAGCAAATACAATAATCCCTAGAAGAGCAGCCAAAATTGTTAGTTTCTTTTCTAGCGACGTTAAGGCCCTCCAAGAAGCACTAAAATTTTTTGTATAATTAATTAATTAAGTAATTAATTAAATTTTATTATAACAAGAACTTACCATCTTGTATCTCCATCTAGTCGTTCATATTCCGGCATTTTCTCTCCTCAAAATTCAAATTTCACTCACAAACCACGTAAATTATGTATTGAAAACTGTCGTTGATAAGAAATAAAGTCGCGACAGAAGGCGATAAATCCGCTATAATCTTATCACCGCTTTATCAGATAAATGTTGGCTAATAACAACGAAAAATGTACTTTGGTCTTATGCAGGAAAATCATTTTGCATCTTCGGTATAAAAACCGGTTGAAAAATGAAAAGACATCTCTAGGATGCGGTAAATAAAGTTCCGCGACGTTCCGACTCCAGAGACCGGAAGTCGTCTATTCAAACAAACGGCGGAGAGAAACCAAAAAGGTAATTTATAAACACGTTGATGTTTGCGCGTTTTGCACATGAGGAGGGTCCGAACAACACAAAAACGAGCCAAACGACGCCGACAGACGACAAGAAATAAAACACCACACGAGCAATTCGAACAATTACAATTTAGAACAAAAGAGTTTTAAATTAAAAAAAATATATATTTAGGAATAAAAATATTAAAACTGAGGTACTTACAACGATGTAAAAAGCTATTATTGGTAATACGATAGTGTTTACGAAAAGCTATTTAATTTAAGAGAATGCGATGGAGTAAAAACATTTTTTTATCTTATTTCCCAAGAGAGTTATAAAGAGAGATCTTATAAAAAGCTTTCAGTGGCTTATTTCAACCGAAAATTATTAACGTTTTTTTTAAATAAAATGAGCACTAAAAAATATTTAATTTTTGTTTTGTCTACTATAAAAAAACAATTTTTAGTATTAAACAAACTCAAATTCGAAATTTGTTGCTGCAAAAATTTCAAATAAATAAACAATTGGTTCTGCTAGTAGTCGTACAGACAGACACAGCGTGCCATCTAACGAAGAGTGCTGGAAGGTAGCGAGAATTGGTATAATAATGTTGGCGGATAACAAAGTTACCTCTTCGGCTGTCGCTTGGCCACCAACATAACCAACCTCCACGATTAGGTAAAAGCAACTACTCCGCGAACTAATGCCCCCACACTAAAAAACAGTGTAAATAGAACTAGTAAAGGTGTTCTAATCGAACAACAACGTTGAGAAACTGTATACCGGTTTCGGGGTTTTCCTAGATTGGAACAGGTGGGAGAAGTCGCTTATATCAAGCGAAATTCGGCTAGTAGTCGTATAGACAAACACAGTGTGCCTAAGAGATAACTTTGTTATCCGCCAACATTGTTATACCAAGTCTCGCTATCTTCCAGCACTCTTCGTTAGATGGCACATTGTGTCTGATATAAGCGAGTTTTCCCACTTGTTCCAATAGAGCACAACGCTCCGGGATACACTGTACTGATAAGGGGTTTGATTGGAACACCTTTGCTAATTGGTTCTAGCGCCATTTTTTACTACTCACCACAAACTGTAATAGAACAAGATTTTCTACTCAATTGCAAAACGGTTTGCTAACGGTTATGTAAAAAAATAGACCTCAGAGAAAGACGCTTTCATCTACTGTTACTTCTAAAAAATCTTTAATTAAAATTGTTGTAAAACGAGTAAAAAATTCTTTACTGTGGCCGTCATGACAGTCATAGAGAAGATTTCTTTTAAAGTTGCTTATTTTCAGATATAGCCGGCACTTCACGAAGGAGATCGTTTTTATATTATGGAAATCTAATGACCACACAAATCCAGATTTTTTATATCAAACGATAGCTCTTGAAATAAGGAGCAATCGGTATCATTGCGCCAACTTTGTAGGTCATCAAAGGAAGTCCCTATAAAAAATTAAAAAATTAAAAACGGCAATACAAAATGCATTGACAAGAGTGAGAGCCAATGAGGTCGGACAAATTAAAAGGTAGGTATGTTTGGAAGTCTATAAATCATCAAAGCTCGGTTCGGACAATAATAATATCGTACTTTTAACAATAGATTTAAAGCCATTATAGTTTGAGACATTTTATATAATATTGAGAAAATTATGTAAATACCAGGAAATATCTATTTAGCCGGTTTCTGACCTGAGGCCCAAGTACTGACTTAATCCTTATAAATAACAATTGAGAGTTTTATAAACTCAGTGACAGAAGTAATTTAAACTTTAAATTAATCTAGCCACTTTATTTAAAAAAATACAAAGTTGACGCAATGATATCAATTGTTTCTTATTTCAAGAGCTATCGATTAGTATAAAAAAATCTCGATTTGAGTGGTTATTAGATTTCCATAAGAAGAAATCAATCTTCTTGATAAAAAAATTTAATATGTTTTAGAAAATTTTTTTAATGTCATAAAAAATTATAAAACAATCGATGTCAAAGGTATAATTTACATTTTATTAAAATTATAATGTTAATTATAAAAATTTTATAAATATTTTTTTATTAAATTTTATAACATAAATTCTTTTTTCAGAATTCAAAAAACAGTCAAATTAAAAAAAAATTGATTTCTGAAACAAAAGCATCTTTTAACTGTTTTTTATCAAATTGTGCCTATCTTTTTTTTTCTAAAATCTTTAGTATTTTTTTAGGATGTTTTTTTGTCTATTTTTCAGTAGTTATTTTTAAGCATTTTCATAATAGCTTTTTGTTTTTTTAAAGCTCATTTGCTAGTTTTTTTTCAATTGTTGTTTTTTAAGCAGTTTCTTTAGAATCATCTGTTTATTCTTTTTTTTTCTAATAACTATTTTAAACGCTTTTCTAAAACTGTTTTTGTTTTTCAAAGTTTTCTTTTGTACTTTTAGAACCTTTAGCACCAATTGTTGCTTTTAGAGCATCTTCAAAATCAGCTTTTAATTGTTTTTTTATTTTTCTAAACATCGTATTTACAATTTATGAAATTGTTTTTACTTTTTTATTTAGAATTTTTTTGTTTTTTTTAATGGTTTTTGCTTTATTTAGTTTAAGCTTTTTTCCTAAGTATTGTTTATAAAACTTCTTTAGAATCATTTCTTCTTCTTTAAATCACCGTTTTTTATCATTTTCTAGAGTTCTCTTTATCGTTTTAAAATTTTCAGCTGTCTTTTATAATCGTTGCTTTTTTGTTTGTTTCCAATTTATCGGTAATTCTTTTTTATTCTTGTTCTAGTTACCGTTTTACTATTTTTTAAAATTTGTCTTTATTTTTTTAGACCATTATTTCTTTTTTTATTTTCAGGAGCCTTTTCTAATCGTTATCTTCCAAGTTTTTTCAGAGTTATCTCTTAATTACTTTTTTCTTTGAATCACCGTTTTTACGTTTTTCTAAAATTGTCTTAAATTTTTATTTTAAATTGTAATTTTAGTACCTTTCCCGCTCTTTTTGTTTTTAGTTTTAACAATTATTTAATCGTTGTTCTTTAACCTTATTAAAATCATTTCTTAATTCTTCTTAGTTTTTATCTTCTAATTACTGTCTTTTTTATTTTCTTAAAATAGCGCCGTGTAAATAATGTAAAGACTGCATAAATAACAAAAAAATATCATTTTAAACATTTTTTTTATTTAAATAAATAAATAAGTTGCTTTGATTTATTGATAACTTTGGTTTATCTAGAGGAAAGTGTTTGGCTAGCTACCTCAATGCCAGATAAAGGACTTGCAGTGTCAGCATAAGCTTTCTTCATTTGATGTAATAAAAAAACTTAAATAGAGCTAAAAACAAAGTTTTTAAGAATATTTTGAAAAGTAAAAATCTTGAAAAGCTGTTTTAGTTTTATTTTAAAATCTGTTCAACCCCTTTAAACAATATTCTTGGTTCATAAATTTAGCGGATATGATCGCAAAAACATCACTTTTATCTCGTAAAACACCGAAATCAATATGTCGGCCGTTATCCGTAAAATTCGACTTAGCTAACTGAAACAAAATATCGTTTGAGGGGTGGTAAAACCCTATTAAATAAAATACCATATTAAGTTTTTTTTATGAATCAATCCAATTTGACCTTTCTTTTGTTGGTGTTTCGTGACTGGATTTAAACATCGCCAATCAAAAAAACTCAGCTTGGCTAACACTCGTCCTTGCTGGCATTCGCTGATATTTATTATCCTGAAATTAGAAAATATCGAAAAACCCTATTTATCGATCAAACAAACCTGAAAAAAAAGAACAAGTGGCTCGTTATTTAACTCTATATTTTTACAGGATTTTAACTTTATCCTTCTCAATATTTTTTCCGGTTGTATGAAATATAACACAATTAAGTCCCGGACTTATGAGCGCGGAAGGAAAAGGACAAAACGGGCCAAAGGTAGAACGAATTGAAATAACACGGGTACATATATAGGGCTTTTATGGATTTTGCGATACGAAATAACCGAAAAATATAGCTTTCGATAGGATAGGGTGCTTTTCGGAAGTCGTCCTGCTAGATGACGTCATTAAGTTGGGCCGTGGCGCCATCAACATTGCAGGCGGCGCGACGCCACTTGACGCATTTGTATTCCTTGAGCATACAATGCCCAAACTTTGAATGGCGAACAACATAAATGTACACGACTAACTCGCAGGGGATTTCAAAATCGGCAATTAAACACCATACTCAAGCATGTCTCACAGATATTAAAAAAAATTGTTGAAGTAGAAAAGCATATTGTTCGACTCGCTAAAACGCTCTACTCTGCGAGTAAAAAAAATAAAACCAAGCAAACCCTAATCGCTATTTTACAGTCCCAGCTTAGGAAAGTTTTATCCGATCCTTCTTAAAGTAAATTAATAACAAAAATTTATTTGTGTGTTTTATATTTAAGCGTTCTGATTTGTTTTTTTTATAAAAGATTTACAGCAAAAGACAGCCAATCAAATATTTTCTTTTATATTGTATTTTTGTTGTACCCTCCTAATCTTAAAGTCTTTTGTCGCCATTTTGTCAAACATACCGACACATTGCATTTTTCTTAGATAACTGAGATAATTTTTTGCTATTTAGTTAGTTTGTCAAGGTTTAACTTCCTTTTTTAAAATAGGTACGTGAGAATACAAATTTACTAAATCAGAGCAAGCTTTGGTCTTACATACTTTTGATTGTTTTGCTTGATCACCTGATTATATAGCAACACAGTTACCTTCCAGCGATTTCAGTAAAATTAATTGTCTATTTCTACATTCGCCATCGCTAGCCGTTATTTCAGTTGTAAATTAGTTTAGTTCAAGACAGCTGCGTTATGTTAACATCTTAAACAAAAAATAAGTTTTTAAGCATATTTTGTCAAAAGTTTTAGACAATATTTATTTTCGAGTCTAGAATAGTCTATAAACGTTGCTCATAAAACTGAAAATAATACATAAAAGTTATGATGAGTCCAAATCGATATCGCAGCAAAAGTGCATTTCTCGAGCTCAAATTTCCATGTACTTGAAAACTGTTATAAGCAAAGTTGTAAGTAAGGAATTATCGTACAGTTAGTTATACAGGGTGTCTTAACAAAAATTTGCATCTCTTAAAACCTCCAATTTCGTCTAAGTTTCAAAAAAATGCTAAAACAGGTCAATCTTACCTTAAAGAAAAACCAAATTTTATTATTGTTTTAAAATTATTACCACAACTTTCCAGCGTTTAGAACAACCCTTTCAAAAAATTTTAATTTAAAACCAAATTTTATTATTGTTTTAAAATTATTACCACAACTTTCCAGCGTTTAGAACAACCCTTTCAAAAAATTTAAATAGCAAGTGGGATCGAGTAACACATCACTCTAAAGTTTTCTATTTTGAGAATTCTCTACAGAGTTTGTTTCTCTGATGAAAATACGTTTATGTTGAACAATGAAGTAAATAGGTATAATTGTCGTTATTGGAGTAATACTAGTCGACAGATTTTCTCTGAAAATCTCAGCCAAACGCCCCAAAAATTAAACGTTTGGACAGGCATTCTAGATGATCACATTGTTGAACCAGTTTTTGTGAAAAGTAATTTAACTGGCAACAACTAATTGCAGTTTAAAAATCTAACTTTTCTTTCAGCAAGATGGAGAGCCTTTCCATTATAATATACAAGTACGCGATTTTTTAGATGCTCGTTTTTTCAGACAGTAGATAGAGCAAAAAGAGCTCATTAAGTATCCACCTAGTTTTCCCGATTTAACTCCTTTATGCAACACTATCTAAATCTCTTCAAGTGTTTCGAGAAAGAATAGTTGCAAAATGCTCTTTAATCATGCCCAAAATGTTGCAAAACGTCAGGCAAGCTTTTGAAATTCGTTTGTACTATTGAATAGAAGTTGGAAATAGACAATGGGCGACTGCCAATTCAGTGCATGCATACTGAACCAACAAATCGGACATGGAAATGTAAATATATAATAATAAAAAGAACTTACCTGCATCCTCTCGCCTGATGCAGTGCGATCGGATTGGCGTTGGCGCTTGGATCGCTGGGGGAAGAGGGATTTACCCTAAGGCAAAAATGTCGGATCGAGAAACAAAAGGGCCATCTTGGGCCTTTTGTGGCGGAAAGGACCGTTTTCCTCGTAGTCAATTGCTTGACGGACGAGCGGATTGGGGTGTTCCTCCGCTTTGTGAAAAGTTCGAAGAGCAATCTCAAAAAGAAATTCTTTGAGAGAAGGCAGTTTGGCTTCTCTATGAAATTGGGAATTTCTGACGAACAAGAAGACATTGAAGACCTCTCTAAAAAATTTGTTTTGAAAGACTTCCAACTTTTTGATCTGAGTCGAAAAAACGTGACTCCAAGTTGCAGAAGCATAGTAGAACGAATGATGGATTTGAAGAGGGTGAGCTTGTTCTGAATTGACATTTTGCTCTTTCGACAGGTCAGTGAGAAAAGTTGACCTGCGACTATCTTAGCTTTGGACAAGGCGCTGTCGATGTTCGGAATGAAGGATAGTCGCTTGTCGAGAACTCCCAGGTACTTGACCTGGTCCTTCCACTCAACGGCACGACGAAACATTTGAATTTCGCCTTCAGGCTGAACATGACGGCGGGCGATGAGAAGAGCAGAGCTTTTTTCGGGGTTGACATCGATTCTCCAACGCCTGAATCAGGTTTGAAGAGCATCAATTGCCTCTTGGAGATAAACAATGACCATTCTGGGCTATTTAGAACGGGCAATGATTGCTGTGTCGTCTGCATAGACAGCCAGCTTTGCTCTGGGGGGTTTTGGAATGTCTGCTGTAAAAACAGCATAGAGAAGAGGGGACAAGACTGAACCTTGTGGAACTCCTGCTTCGATTAGATGTAGGCTAGAAAAAGAATCTCCAATTTTTGTCCTGAAGATCCTGTCAGACAAAAATGAGTGGATAAGTTAAACCATCGCTAGAGACACGCCAGCCTGAGAAAGCTTATAAATAAGTCTTTCATGCCAGACAGTGTCAAAAGCTTTGGAAACATCTAAGCAGATTGCTCCGGTAACTTGCTTTCGCTCATTACTGATGAAGGCGAATTCTGTGA
Organism: Tribolium confusum; assembly: GCA_029207805.1. Taxonomy (NCBI): domain Eukaryota; kingdom Metazoa; phylum Arthropoda; class Insecta; order Coleoptera; family Tenebrionidae; genus Tribolium; species Tribolium confusum. The sequence continues at coordinate 12,281,622 of JALGAY010000008.1, read as the reverse complement.
GACGAAGCAGTTGTTCGGTTGTGGAGTGTTTGGGTCTGAAGCCAAATTGTTTATCTGGGATTGAATAGTTTTCTTGGATGGTTTTTGAAAGTCTGGTGTGGATGAGACGCTCTACCACTTTTCCCACTGCAGAGAAAAGACTGATGGGGCGATGATTTTGGGGAAATTTGTGATCTTTCCCGAGCTTTGAAATAAAAATGACATTGGCTGATTTCCAGCAACTGGAAAAATGCCTGAACTGAAAAATTAAATTTACCAAGGTCGTGAGAGCGACGATGAGTTTGTCTAAAAGATTTTTCAACGCTTGGTTTAGAATGTTGTTAGGACCAGAAGCTTTTCAAATTTTGAGCCCTTGGATGATTTTCTTCACCTCGTCCGGAGAAGTGGGAGTGATGGGGTTTGGAGAATCCTCTCCAAAGAGGTCTTCGACCTGATCTTCGATGTCTTCAATATGGTCTAAGTCTGCATTGACGATGATGGCCCTGCATTGCAGTTCAAAACTATCGGCAAAGACTTCTGACTTTTCATCATCATTGAAGACAATTCCGCGAAGACCATAAATCAGGAGAAGAGGCTTCCTGTTGCTTTAAAGTGCTTTGTTCAGCTTCTAGAGTGTGTTTCGGATGGGTCGAGAGCCTGATGTTTGGTTTTTCATTGTTGATTTCTAAAATTAAAAAGGGCTTCAACGAAAATAGTCATAGGAAGAATACTTTTTTTGATCTAAAATTGCTAATAATTAATTAAATTTCTAAAAAATCGTTAGAAAACACTTTAAGCATTTGTGTTAAGAGTCACGTAGACACCTCTGGCAACAGCAACGTTTCAAAAAACCGTTAGAGAAAGAGCCAATCATCTCTGCTAAAAGTCGCGTGTTTACCTCTAGCCACCACTACGGTCCAAAGAAAGTGTTAGAAAACTCGCCAATAGCAGCGTTTGGTTAATTATTTAGTTAAAAATTGATTATAAAAAAATTTTGAGGAAAGCATCGTCAATTATGCTGAAAATGCCTTAACTCTTGCTAAAAAGCATTAAAATAATGTAAATTAATTCTTAAGAATATCGTAAAATAAGTTTAAAAGATAAAAGATTTGATTTAAAGCATCGTCAGACTGGGTCACAGAGTAGTCACTGCTTAGACACTCTCCAGGCTGGTCAACTTATTTTTTGGAAATAGCAAGTTTTTTACAGGTAGACTGCTAAACAAAAGATTGTTTTTTAGCCAAAAAAACGTTCGTGTTCCAAACGCAGATTCTTAGTCTCCGACGAGTAGATCGCACCTAAGACGAACTTTGCCTAACGAGTTAAAAATTAATTCTCGTTTAATTAATATTTTTTAGTTAATTACTATTAGACAAAATCGAAAATTTTAGAAAGTGTAAATTTTAATTGGGCCACGCTCTATATCTCGTCTTCTAGCTGTTATAAAATCACAAAATCGTATTATATTCGTTAGAGCTAAAAACTTTTAATATCAGCCAAACTTAGTCTTTTAACACTAGTTAAATAAAACAAACATCGCCTCAACACTCATTAATGTTACCTAACTAAAAGGCCAATCGCTTACTTCCAGTTCCAAACTCGCATTTCTCAGGACCGGCAGCTTTCCAATATTCGCTCGAACAAAATTGATTGGCTTTCGGGCGAAGCTTTCAAACTTTTTCAACTAATTGATATGAAGTTTTTAAATATTTCAGCGTGTTTATCTGACGGATTAATAAATCCCAGTCTGTCATCACTTAAATTGGTATTTGTTTGTTGATTGTGGTAAGAGAAAAAAAAATTTTTTGAAAAGTTTCGGACGAAATTGAGTAAACACACCTGCTCGTTCATTAATTTTCAAGTAATTAGGGAAATTAAGCTGCACATTAATTTCAAAACTTGTTTCAACAACTCAAGATAGGTGCACGTCGTATTCTACCTTCAGTTTGATGTTTTTCAGAGGAATTTCAGCTAAAGACGGGGAGAAATTGGAGGATTAAGCTTTCAGAAGATCTCATATAAAAAAAATATATAAAAATAATCTGTTCTAGTCAGTTTAATTATTTCTAGTAATACGTTTCTTATCTTATCTTAATATTCTTGTTTACGTTTACATCATTTCTAAATAAATAAATTTATTGCAAAAATATTATCCTTATTAATGCTCTAAATAAATATATTTTATCTTAATTATGTTTTTCAGTAAAATAAATAAAATATTGTTATTAAAAGCACTTTGAACGCTTTTAAAATTCTGGAACGGTTTGCTAATTACAGATTAATTATTTATTTATCAAAATTAAATTTTCACTGCTGCAAAATACAAAATATTGTAAAACAAAAATTTAATTTGAAAAATATTTATTTACAAAATTATTTTCTGTAATAAACTGAAAAATTAATTACAAAATGTAGACAAATTATGACACATAAATCGATAATAACGTACCACTAATTATTTGAAAGGACCGGATAAAACCTTTCTAAACCAACTCTAAAAATAATTCACTTTAAAACATTTCAAAAAATTTAAATTAGAGTTCTGTGCACTAAATTCAAAAAATTTAAACTGCTAACTTCAGAAAATTCTTAATTCGACGTTAAGCATCAAAATTTACTTTTGTTATTTTAGGATATTTAAATAAATATTTGTGTTTGCTTGAGATAACAAGCAAAAACTTGTTTTTATCATCATCTACAAGAAATAAATAGTCGAATAAAGTCCGGAGCATTTATAGCCGAATGCGAATAGCTATTATTAGCTATATTAACAATAAATCGTCTTTTATATAGGCATGGCTACTCAATCTTAGATTGTTTATTGACAGTTGATGAAAGCACGATTATATGTTTTATTTTGATTCTAAGAACTGTTAAAAGAGTGTTTGTGTTTGTCGTGGTATTTTATTGAAAATTTACAGGCTGCAACTGTGGAAAAGTAATATCCATAACAATATCGATATGTTATCTTTATGTGTGTATGTAGAAGCATTTCCCTCGAGTCCGCACAATAGAATCGAAAAATATGAATCAGTCCAATATGAATGTTTATACACTCGCCAACAAATCAAACGTTATTTGCCTATCGGGGCACATAACTAGAGAAAACAAAAATTTGCTATACACACATTCTTTTATTATTTGATTATATAGCAATTTCTGGCTGAAGATTAAAGAAAAAATTCCGTGAAGAAATTTAAAATAAATGAAAGGTAGCTTGTGTTAGGGAGTTTGTTAAAACTTACATCTCCATTCTGGCAAGTTAATCAGTTATTATTTAAGCAAATGAGATTCCAGACACACATTTCGGTCTGAAACTTTATCACGAATTATTTATATCATCTCGAGGGTAAACTTGAGCCAATTCTCTAAAAGAAAATACTAAGAAATGAGTCCAAAAAAATTTTTTACTTAATTATCTTTGGTTGCTTTGTATCACTAATGGGTTGGTTATTGTCACTTGAAAATTGTTAGTACAGCTTGTAATAATATCGTTATCTCGTGGAACAGAATTTCTGACGAAACAATTTCTAGGTTTAATGCAATTTAGGACGTTGGCCGTCCTGCTTTGCGGCCGACTAATGAATGAGTTGGGTTTCTATGTCGATTGGTTGGCATTGCCACAAAGACACACTCACAAAACTGCTAACAACAAAACCGTACCGGTAAAATATATTATTACAAGCGATTATAATAACAATAAAGAAGAAAGTTTAAGAAAATAGATTTAAAAAATTTTAGAAAGATTTAGTAGTAGCCCGAGACGTAAATTCTATAACATCATTGATTAACCCGCATATTAGGCAGATTCTAGCAAAAACGTTTGATTATATAAAGAGATGACTAACGGAAAGTTAGTCAGTCAGATAGTGAGAGCAAGGCTAGGTATGATATAAAACAAACCCGGAATTTGCACAAATGTTAAATTTTCGATAGAGTACTGATTGGTAAATGTTTCCCTTTGCCTCTCTGAAAGTAATTTGAATTACGGATTGATCTGAATCTCGTGCCAGTGTGTAAATATGACGTAATGCATATAAACAAGCCAGTTGTGTACATTTGTATTAGTCCGATTGGCTTGCATATGGCTCGATAATAAATTACTTCCATCAATTAAACGTTTACGTAATTGTAAACTGTGTTTTATTTCCGTTTCCAACTGCTTAACAATAACGGGAAATATGGTAAACGTGATATAGAGGTTCGATCATCGATGCGAATTCCGACACATGAGCAAAAAAGTGGTGATTTATCGAAAATTCGGATTCGAGATACGTGCTTTCGATATTTTAATAGACGAGGAAAATGTAGGAAAGATCATATAACATGAAAACTATTTTTTTTTTAATTTATTATTTCTTATTTTGTTTTAGTTATTCATTTTGTATATATCTTTTATTATTATTAATTTACACGTAAAAGTATTCTTCTACTACCACTGCTGTTTAGAAATCTGTAATATTTGTTCAAATCGATTTGTTCTAATTTCAACTCTCTTTTCTAAATTTTCTTCTTTTTTATAACACACAATTTAAAAAATACAGTCTTACTAAATTATTTTCTTCAATTTGATTAAAACAAAAGACAAATGCGCAAAACAAGATTCTAGATTCTAAAAAAACCAACAACTATTACCTGACAAGACCTGCAACCGTGGAACAGTTTACTTAAATTTCTGAGTAGTAAAAGTAACCACTTTTGTATAAGTTTTTTTTGTAAACTCAAAAACGAAAACTCAATTAAAAACACTTATAGTTAGTGCAATATTTATAAGACTTAGTTTAAGCGATTTTCAGGAGACTCTCTTTTATAATTAAGTCGTAAAATCAAGTGGCACGTGAACGTAGAAATACTGATTAGGATTTGTAACAAAAATTTTTGGTAATTTAGTGGTAGTAGCTAAAAGTAGTAGTTAAAAAAACCCTAAAAAATTCTCTACAGAAATTTCTCCCTAAATATTCTCTTTCTTTTTCTTCTTCTTCCTCCTCGAACGAGTGGCCTATATTCGCTAGGGAAATATTCTCTTCTTTTTTATTAAATACCCTAAATTTAGCGGGAAATCCCTCAAATTAGCGACACTGATTTTGATACTAATTAATCAGAAGTATAGCTTCAATTTTAAGCATTAATTAATAATACTAAAGTCAGACAAAAGATACCAAGAAAGGAGATGGAGAAGGTGAACAGACTGAAAAAATATGACAAAAAGAAAATAAGAACAAGGAAATTTAAAAAAAAGTTTAAGAAAGATTTAGAAAAAAGCTTGGGGAGGTTGAGGAAACAGAAAGTCTAGAGATAGAGTGGATAAAAATTGTAAAAGCACTGAGAAAAAAGCAGACAAATAGTTCCAAAGGACTAGCAAAGGTGTTCCAATCAAGCAACAACGTCGAGAAACTGTATACCGGTTTCGGGGTTTTAGCCTCTTATCAGTACAGTGTATCCCGGAGCGTTGTGCTCGATTAGAACGGGTGGGAGAACTCGCTTATATCAAGCTAAGTTCGGCTAGTAGTCGTATAGACAGACACAGTGTGCCGTCAAACGAAGAGTGCTGGAAGGTGCGAGAGTTGGTACAATAATGTTGGCGGATAACAAAGTTACCTCTTCGGCTCTCGTTCGGCCACCAACATAATCGTGGAGGTTGGTTATGTTGGTAGCCGAGCGAATGCCGAAGAGATAACTTTGTTATCCGCCAACATTATTATACCAACTCTTGCACCTTCCAGCACTCTTCGTTTAGATGGCACACTGTGTCTGTCTACACGACTACTAGTTCCAAGAGAAGTCAAAAAGAAAAACAGACAAAGACTGGTTTGATGAAAAGTGTGAGAATGCACTAAGGAAGAGGAATAAAGCAAAAATAAAAGTAATGAAGAGTACAGAAAGAAGTAAAGAAAGATATGAGAAGAAAAGGAGGATTGCTAAACAAGTATGCAAGAAGAGAAAACGTGAATACTGGGAAGGAAGAGTATGAAAGATAGAAGACCGAATGGTTAATAAAGAAATAAGAAATTTTTACCAAGAAGTAAAGCAAAATACAACCAAGAAAGAAAAACCAAAATATTGTAGAAGTAAAGAAGGTGAGTTGTTAAAGAAGTTGACGGAGAAAAGGGAAAGATGGGTAGAGTACATCCAAGAACGGTTGAATGAAGGTAGAAACGAAATGCATGTAGGTAGACTAGAAAACGAAAGAAACATAAAAGAAAGAGAATCGGTGAAGAAACTTAGAAAGGAAGAGATAGAAAAAATAATAAATAAATTGAAGAATTATAAGAGTTTAGGGGAAAATGGAATAACTAACGAGATAATAAAAAATGAAGAAAAAAGGTTACGAGATAAAATAACAGAAATAATAATAAGAAGTTGGACAGAGGAGGAAATACCAGAAAAATGGAAAATTAGCCTTATATGTTCAATACTCAAAAAAGGAGATCCTACTATGTGTGAAAATTACTAGACGTTACATATAAAATATTAGCAATAATGATACGTAAGAGGTTAAGTGAATATGCTGAGAAAGTGGTGAGAGAAAATCAAGAAGGTTTCAAGGTAGGGAGATCAACGATTGATTAAATTTGCACTCTGAAAATAATACAGCAAAATAGTTACGAACAAAAGCTTCCTCTACATATATTGTTTATAGATTTTAAAAGAGCCTTCGATACAATCGATCGTACAGTGATGTACCAGGCAATAAACAACCTAGAAATACCAAATAAGCTTACCAGATTAATAAAAATAACGTTAGAAGGTTCGGCGGGCAAGGTGGTAGTGGATGGAAGCGTGACAGTAGCGTTTCCACTCCGAATGGGGTTAAGACAGGGCGACCCGCTGTCAACAGTTCTGTTTAATTTGGTATTAAAAAAAATCATAAGGAAAAGTCGGATAAGAACAGAGAATGTAATATATCACAGTAAGCAGCAGGTAATTGCGTATGCGGACGATGTGGCAGTAATCGCAAGAACCAAAAAAGAAATGAAAAAAATGTTTAAAAATTTAGAAGAGAGTGCGATAAGGTATAGACTCAAGGTAAATAAAAGCAAAGCAAAGTATATGGAAACAAACGGAAGAGAAGTACAAGAGGTGACCTGGAAGTGATAGGACAGAATGGCAGAAATTACTGTTTTTAAAGTAGACAGATATGAGTACCTCAAGGTTACGATGAATGAAAATTATAAAAAAGTAATAGAAATGGAAAAGAGACTAACTAAAAGAACGAAAGCGTTAGAGACATTAAACACGGGGTTGAGAAGCAAAATAGTGTCGAGAAATTAGAATCTATAGAACTGTAATACAGTCAGCGGTGCTATATAGATGTGAAACGTGGATCATGACCCAAAGCACCTCGGAAAAGTTGGAAAGGTGGGAGAGAAAAGCACTAAGAAAGGTGTTTGGGGCAATGAAAGACAAGGAAGGCAACTGGAGAAGAAGAACAAATAAAGAAGTAATGAATATATATGGATACCCAAGCATAATCCAAAAGGTAAAGGGTCAAAGAGTGCGGTGGTTAGGACATGTGGCAAGAATGGCATCGAATAAGCATACAAAAAAAGCGCTACTAGGAGGAGAAGAAAGTAAAAGAAGAAGAGGGAGACCGAAGAAGAGATGGTTGGAGATGGTTAAGAAAGATCTAAAGGGAGTAGGAGTCTGGGAGTGGATGGAAAGTAGCAAGAATAGAAAAAAATGAAAGAAAATTGTAGAAAAGATTAAAGCCATGGACCCGAGGGCCTAAAGAGCTATATATATTTATTTATTAAAACAAGATAAAAATTATTATCTCCAGTTTTTAAAATTAGTTAAATATAGAGATGGTTAAGAAAGATCTAAAGAGGGTAGGAGTCCGCGACTGGATGGAAGGGAGCAAGTACAGAAAAAAATAGAGAAAAATTGTAAAGAAAATTCAAACCATGGGCCCGAGGGCCTGAAGACCTATTATATATATAGTTAGTGCAATATTTATAATACTTGTTTTAGGCAATTTTCCAGAGACCCACTTTTATCATTAAGTCGTAAAATTAAGTGACACATGGACTTTATACAATCGACCAGCTCTGTTTTCGGACAGGTTATTAGACTAGTGATTAGCACGTGCCATTAAATCAGGGTTGGCTTCAAGTTTAAATGTAATTTTTGTAATTATTGTGTTTATTTTGGTTGTATCTAGTTGTTGTGTGTTTATTTTATTTATGTGTCTTTCATTTTTTCTATATTGTTATGAAAGCTCAAGTGCAGTTTTTCCTCCTGTTGCAAGTCGAATTTTCCCCATCGTTGAGTATGAATCAGTATCAAATAGCATGTTAATCTGTAGCGGGAAATCCTGATTAGGTGTGTAGAAAGGAGGTGAATTAGAGCAGCAATTAAGGGCAGTATGTTAGATGGGCCTCAGTAATCAGCGGGCTTTGTTGCACGTCAGCACGCAGATCAAAGCTCATCGCTGGTAGAGCGGTTTGTGCGGCTATCCAACGATGGCCCATTCACTAGATTCGCTGTTGATTCACCTCACGTCCTGCTCTCCAATCCCCCACGGCTCTTGTTTCGGTTGGACACCCACATGTGTTGCCAACAACATCAACAAGGAGGTGACAAATCATAAACATTCTCTTCTCAATACCAGGCTAAATCAACTAATTAACTTTTTCTTATCGTTATAATAAAGAGCTTCAATTACAAAAGCGCAAAGGAATATTTTCCTTGTGCGGCTTTTTACATTAACGGTGTACTTAACATATAAAGGGGCGGCAAAGACGAGATAACAATGTTTCAAATAATAAGCGTAGGTGGAACTAAAGATTTTTATCGGCTTTAATCTTCTATACAATGTTATATACACATTTTCTTGATTAGTTTTTAAACATTTCATTTGAATTAAAAAACCCTCTCTGGCGTACTAGACGCGTCTGTGTATTTATATAAACTACCTTAATTTGTTTACGTCACTGCTTTCTACACCATCCAACAAAGTATTGGATGGAATTTAAAAATTACAAATTTCTGTATATATTTCTATAAATATTTTAGTCGTTTTCTTCTGCTATTATTGTTACTAAAAAATTCTCTATTGATTGTCCTTATAGTAGTTTACTAGACGCTTCTACATCTATAAACTACTTGACTTATTTACGTCACTGTTTTTTGTAATACCCCGAAAATTATTAAGAGGACTTTAGACTTATCTTATAAATTTTACGATTTTTTGTGTGCCTGTTACTTTAGAGAATTAATTTTGAATTTTTTGGAAAGTTATACGCCTTGTTCAAATCGAATTAATTGTATGCACATTTTCTTGACTAGTTTTTAAACAGTTTCATTTAAATTGCGATAGAAAGTGGTGCAGTCTAGACAATAAACTAAATAACATAGATTTCTCTAATTTATATAAACCGACTAACTAAAATTTTATTTATCAGAATTTGTTTATACATATTTTAAAATTCTTGTTTAAAATTTTAACCGTCATCTGCAGTTCTTCTAACATTTATAACTAAAATTACCGATTAATTAATAATAATTATAACAAATAAAATATAATAACAGTTATTTTAATCGCTAATTAAAAGTTAATCGGCATTAAATATATATTTCACATTGCCTAAACCGGCTTTTAGACGTATTGAATTTATATTTTTTCTTGCAAAATGTGCAAAAAATGTGGTTGTCAAACCGTTTTTATAATCAGTGGTATAATTTATCTATTTCTTAAGCAACGTGAATTTGTAACACTTTGTTTTAGAATATATTTTTGTACAGTTTTAATACATATTTTAGTAATTAATATAAAAATAAAAAAATGACAATTAAACGTCAATTTTTCCTTAAAATATTGAAGCTAAATTGTTGTAAAATGAAATGATTTTATTAGGTAAAATTAAAGAATTAACCTCAGAGTTTGTGAAAGTATTTTAAGCTTACAGATTATTATTGTTAAATAGTTCTACAACGGTAAAACAGTTTTTCAAAAAAACTTACATTCTAGTTTTTATTTATTTAGATTTAACAAATTTAAAAACTAATTAAGTGTTTTGTAGATTTTTAGACAAAGATTTAAATGAATTGTAAAAATATTTATTTAATAATATAACTAATTTTTGTTAGTTTTGTTACAAATTACAATATTTTTAAGTATATTATAATAGATCTACCAAGTTCCAAAAAAATATTACCTAGATGTTTTTCTAAATTTGAATAACAAGATTGCGTAAATTTAGTTTAAGTTAAATTTTGCCTAAAAAAAGACAAGAAGATCTACAAATTTAAAAAACAATCTAAATCTATTAAAATCCTGTTTATTAAAACAAATTTTTTAAATTTTTTCTATATCTACAAAAATCTAATATTGTTTAAATAAAAAATTAACAAATAACGTTTTATTAAATCTAAGATTTAGATAGTATTTGTGTCGAAGAAGTGTTGTTATAGATTAGCAAGTTAGTGTTTACTGGTTAAATAAATATTTTTTTTTAAACTAAAATTTGTGAGAAATTATTTTTGTATTTTTTGAGAATAAATATATTTCTTGTTCTATAAGAGAACGCAATCTAAATCTATAAAGCTATTTGAAAATCAATAAAATTATTTAGATATATATTTTACGTTTTTTCCCTTTGTCTCAATACCTATAAAATTATACAAACATAAAACTCATCTAAATCTGTAAAAAAAAATTTAGAAACAATCTAGATCTGTAAAAAATTGCAAACTTTAAAATTATTTTAAACAATTAACAAATATTTTTGCAGATTTACATAGATTTTTGATTTTGTTAGTTAAGATCTAAATAACCGAAATGTCTTATTTAAATTTTAGAAATTTTTTTAGCAAATGTTACAGATTGTAGTTTTTCTTTATAAATCACATATTAAGAAAGCAGTTTTTTTATAAAACCTATCATTGTTCTTGTTCTATCTAGATCTACCAAATTTAAAAAAAATATATTTGAATTAAAATGTTTTGTGCTTTTGTAGGTATAAATCTTAATGACTTGTAAAAACATCTATTTAGAAAGTTGATAAAACTAGATTCTAGAAAGTTTTTTATAGATTAGTTATTTACAGTTATTTACAATTCTGTAATTGACTTTAGTAAATACATTCCTGTACGAACAAAAAAAATTATACGTACATTTAAACACTTTGATTCAAACTTATTCAATGCAGATGCACAAAATGTTGAGTGGAACTTAATCTATATGATTAGTAACATTGATGATAAGGTGAATTATTTAAATAATTGTTTACTCGAACTTTTTGACAAACATGCTCCGTTAACTATTGTCAAAGGAATTTCTACAAAAAAACGTGAACCGTGGTTTACTGATAATCTGAAACTTCTGAAAAAGTTAAAAAAGAATGCATGGCGTCGTTATTGTTTATCTAGAGCTGACAATCATAAATCATACTATTGTCAAGTCAGAAATTACTACAATTTAGCTCTTAGGCAGGAAAAACGAGCTTATTATGAATTTAGCTTTAGAAACAATTTTAGCAAGAATCCGAAACGGTTTTGGAAAAACTTAAAAAAATCAAATATAATTAAATCTAATAATAATTGTGAAATTTCTTCTGAGTTTTCTGATCCCAACCAAATTAATAATTATTTTATAAAGTCCATTCCTAAAACGTCATCTTCACCAGATTTTCATAAGTGTCTTGAGCGCTCAAATTTTCCATCTGGCAACAAATTTCAATACTTACCTGTAGACGTAACGTCAATTAAAAAAATGATTTTAAAAATAAAACCATCAACAATCGGTTATGACGGTATATCAGGTCGCATGCTGCAGCTTTCTTTGCCTTTTGTAGCTGCGCCATTAACTCACCTAATTAATACTTGTTTTGAGCAGGGATATGTTCCTGATAGCTGGAAGACTTCTTGTGTCACACCAATACCAAAAAAATCTGTTCTTACTTGTCTCGATGATCTAAGACCCATAAGTATTCAACCGGCTTCTATGTTAATTGCAGAGTCAATAATTTATAACCAACTGAACGATTACGTATGTTCTTTTAAGATCTTACCTTCAGTGCAATCTGGATTTCGTATGGGACACAGTACATCAATTGCCCTTTTATCGGTGACCGATGAAATTCTATCAAATATGGACAAAGGAAAAATAACATCTTTAACTCTGTTAGACTTAAGTAAAGCTTTTGATTCAATTGACATAAATTGTTTATTAAAAAAATTAGAGTATTATGGAATTTATAATGATAAATTCAAGTGGTTTAATAGTTATCTACACAATCGTAAGCAGACATGCCGAACAACTTTAGGTTTATCAGATATTAAAGATGTTTTAACAGGAGTTTTTCAAGAATCGGTGTTAGGCCCACTTCTTTTTCTATTTTTATTTCAGATATTTAGTATGTAACTAAATTTTGCAAAATACATCTATTTGCAGATGATATTCAACTCTACCAAAGCTTTAACCCTCTAGAAATACGAAATATTGAAAATATAATTAACAGTGACCTTAATGAAATATATAATTGGACCCAATGTAATTCACTATATCTAAATGCAACTAAATGTAAGAAGATACTTTTTGGAACAACGAATAAAGCAGAAAATTTAAAACACACCGTTCGAATTAATAATGTAGAAATTCCTTCCCAAAGTACAGTCAAAAATCTTGGTGTCACTATGGATTCACAACTCAATTTTACTAATTATGTTCTCCAGTTATCTAAACATTGTTATTTTAAATTTAAGCAACTTGCACAGTTTAAAGAGATTTTAAATCATCAGACTAAACTAATTTTAATTAACTCACTAGTTTTATCCAATCTGCATTACTGTGATATTGTTTTTGGCCCTCGCTTAACTGAAAGTAATAAACAAAAACTTCAAAAAATTCAAAACTACTGTTTACGATTTGTGATTAGTATACCTCACTTTGCACATGTTACTCCCTACCTAAGATCTTTAGTATTGCTTAAATTGAATTAGCAATGCTTTGTTCATTATTTATGTTTTTGTTTCAAATTACTAAAATTAAAAATTCCTGATTATTTGTATGTTAAATTAATCAAACGCTGTGAAACACACTTTAGAAATTTACGTTTTGTTGAAAAGCATTTTCACTTTCCAGCACACAAGACTACTTTATTTCAGACGTCTTTTTCATATATTGTACCATATATATTAAGTATCTGCTCTGATCTTCTAACAGTTGACACCCCTGTGTATTTAAAAAAAATGTAAAAAACTAATTTTGTCGCAAAAACTTTTAGCGATTGATCTTAGCAAATTTTAATCTGTTGTATTATTTTGTGTTATGTTTATTGTAGGTATATTTTTAACTATTTCTATAGGTTAAATTATAAAATCAGATTTGTGTCTGCCATTTAACCTCTTGTACATTTTTGTTTTTGTTTTAATGTGCAATAAACTTTATTATTATTATTATTATTATTATTACATAATCGCAATATTTTTTTGTAAAAAAATATTAAAAACTACCTAAACTAGATCTATAAAATAAAATCATCTAAATTAAAAATTTTCGAAAAAGATTTTGTAGATATAGATTACAAAATGTTCTTAATAATGTCTAAAAATTATATTGCTTTTCTGTTTACAAAACTACAGTAATGTTTAAATTAACATTAGCAAATATTATTCTGGTAGATTTAGAATATATATGTTATAATGTAAGTCGTGTGTAAAAACAAAAATAAATTTAATAGATTTATTATGTTTTTAGAAGTGTTGTTGTAGATTACATAGTTGTTGTTTATTAGTTAAATATTTTTTCTAAAATATTGACAGCTTTATTCTGTACTTTATCTTAATCTATAGAAAAAAAATGTGTATATTGTTCTGTACAGATATCTATCTAAACTGGATGCACGAAATAACAAAACTCTATTACATGTAAATACTAAAAATTGTATAAACTGCTTTAGATTCGTACAAGTCCCAAAAATATTTATATTTTATATCTAGATCTTTTAAAAATTTGTCTCTACTCTAAAAATGTTACATAACTATGAATAATTTTGTTTTTGAAGACTGTTCAAATCTACAAAATTCGACCACTTGAATTAGAGTTTTAAAAATAATTTCTGTAGATTGAAATGATAAATATAGATATTGTTCTATGAGGAAACATTATCCAAATCTATAAAATTTTCTAAATTTATTTAGATGTATATTTTAAATTATTTTGCCTCTAAATACAATTTACAATTGTACAAACATAAAAATCTTTAATTTTAACAAAATAATTAATGCTTAAAATTGAAGCTATACTTCTTCTTCCAATACCAAATTAAACAGAACTGTTGACAGCGGGTCGCCCTGTCTTAACCCTTTTCGAATTGAGAACGCTTCTGTCACGCTTCCATCCACAACCACCTTGCCCGCCGAACCTTCTAACGTCATTTTTATTAATCTGGTAAGCTTATTTGGTATTCCGAGGTTGTTTATTGCCTGATACATCACTGTACGATCGATTGTATCAAAGGCCCTTTTAAAATCTATAAACAATATATGTAGAGGCAGCTTTTGTTCGTAACTATTTTGCTGTATTATTTTCAGAGTGCAAATTTGATCAATCGTTAATCTCCCTACCTTGAAACCTTCTTGATTTTCTCTCACCACTTTCTCAGCATATTCACTTAACCTCTTACGTATCATTATTGCTAATATTTTATATGTAACGTCTAGTAATTTTCATACATAGTAGGATCTTCTTTTTTGAGTATTGAACATATAAGGCTAATTTTCCATTTTTCTGGTATTTCCTCCTCCATCCAACTTCTTATTATTATTTCTGTTACTTTATCTCGTAACCTTTTTCCTTCATTTTTTATTATCTCGTTAGTTATTCCATTTTCCCCTGAACTCTTATAATTCTTCAATTTATTTATTATTTTTTCTATCTCTTCCTTTCTAAGTTTCTCCACCATTCTCTTTCTTTTATGTTTTTTTTGTTTTCTAGTCTACCTACATGCATTTCGTTTCTACCTTCATTCAACCGTTCTTGGATGTACTCTACCCATCTTTCCCTTTTCTCCGTTAACTTCTTTAACAGCTCACCTTCTTTACTTCTACAATATTTTGGTTTTTCTTTCTTGGTTGTATTTTGCTTTACTTCTTGGTAAAAATTTCTTATTTCCTTATTAACCATTCGGTCTTTTACCTTTCTTACTCTTCCTTCCCAGTATTCACGTTTTTTCTTCTTGCATACTTGTTTAGCAATCCTTCTTTTTTTCTCATATTTTTTTTTACTTCCTTCTGTAGTCTTTATTACTTCTATTCCTGTTTTATTCCTCTTCCTTAACGCATTCACACACTTTTTATCAAACCAGTCTTTGTCTGTTTTTCTTTTTGATTTCCCTTGAAACTATTTGTCTGCTTTTTCCTCAGTGCTTTTTCAATTTTTATCCACTCTACCTCTACACTTTCTGTTTCCTCAACCTCTCTCAAGCTTTTTTCTAAAACTTTTTTTTTAATTTTCTCGTTCTTATTTTCTTTTCCTCTTATTTTTTCAGTATGTTTACCTTCTCCATCTTCTTTCTTGGCATCTTTTGTCTGACTTTAGTTTATTAATTAATGCTTAAAATTGAAGTTATACTTCTGATTAATTAGTATCAGAATCAGTGTCGTCAATTTGAGGGATTTTCCGCTAAATTTAGGGTATTTAATAAAGAAGAGAGGAATATTTCCCTGGCGAATATAGACCACTCGTTCGAGGAGGAAGAAGAAGAAGGAGAATATTTAGGGGCAAATTTCTGTAGAGAATTTTTTAGGGTATTTCTAACTAATCTTTTAGCTACTACTACTAAATTAACAAAAGAAGTTAAAATATTCATTTTTTGTTACAAACCCTATTCAGTATTTCTACGTCCACGAGCCACTTGATTTTACGACTTAACTATAAAAGAAAGTCTCCTGAAAATCGCTTAAACTATGTCTCCTAATTTTGCACTAACTATAAGTGTTGTTAATTGAGTTTTCGTTTTTGAGTTTACACTAAAAACTTATACAAAAATTGTTACTTCTACTACTCAGAAATTTAAGCAAACTGCTCCACGGTTGCAGGTTTTGTCAGGTAATAGTTCTTGTTTTTTTTAGAATCTTGTTATGCACATTTGTCTTTTGTTTTAATCAGACAAAAAAAATAATTTATTAAGACTGTATTTTTAAAATTGTGTGTTATAAAAAAGAAGAAAATTTAGAAAAGAGAGTTGTAATTAGAACAAATCGATCTGAACAAATATTACAGATTTTTAAACGGCAGTGGTAGTAAAAGAATACTTTTACGTATAAATTAATAATAATAAAAAATAAATACAAAATGAATTACAAAAACAAAATTACAAAAAACTGCTTTAGATCCGTTCAAGTTTCATAAATATTTAAATTCTATATCTAGATCTTTAAAAAAAACTTTACTTTAAAAATATTACATAACTATGACTAACTTTATTTTGAAGATCACTAAAATTCAATTTAAAAAATTATTTTTGTAAATTAAAACGATAAGCATAGATATTGATCTATGAGGGAACACTATCTAGATCTATAAAATTATCTAAAACTATTTAGATGCATATTTTAAATTATTTTGTTTCTAATTCTACAATTCTACAAACATGAAAATCATTAATTTAAAAAAAATCTCAGATTGCCTAGATTTTACATAAAATATAAACTAACTTTGTTTAAATCTACGAGAACGCAA
Source organism: Tribolium confusum (assembly GCA_029207805.1). NCBI lineage: Eukaryota > Metazoa > Arthropoda > Insecta > Coleoptera > Tenebrionidae > Tribolium > Tribolium confusum. The sequence goes on along the minus strand of JALGAY010000008.1, from coordinate 12,264,959 downwards.
AAATACAGATTTTAAAACAACGGTTTAGATTTATTAATCTCAATTTCAAATAAAATTATAAAACAAAAATACAATTTCTGACTTCATCTAGATCTACTAAATTTAAAGAAGTTTATAATCGGTTTATTCAGAAAATAGTTTATTTACAATAATTGAAGATTACACTACAAACAGGTTATTTACAATAGATGACTATGACAATAGATCCCTAGGATGCCCTGTTGGTGGAAAATGTCACGAAGGAGAGCTTTCAAGACCAGGGACCCCACGGATGCCCTGTTGATGCAAGAAAGCGACTCCTTGACGATGCAGAAGAGTATGAGTAGCTCACAAGACCGTTTGGGAACCCCAGGATGCCCGGTTGATGCAAGCAAGCAACTCCGCGTTTGGTTGTGGGTGGATGTCTTGTATTACGGTTTGTCGGTACCTCTCGGTCGAGGATGGTTCCTTCCGGACTTATGGGAGAGGATAGAAGTGATCTTAGCGCTACTCTAGTCCGATTAGTAGAGAATACGCGGTTACAACTCTCCCCCTCAAAACCCGTAGGACGTCACGGACTTGGGTTCTGAATCAGATGGATTTACTGTTTCCTTCAAGGCCTTCCTCTACGTCAAATGGGTTGTATGGGCGTCTCTAGGTCGCCGGAAGTGATTTCGATGACATAAGTATTTCGTTCAGAAGAATTGCCGTATATGAGTTGGCATAGGCTGCGACAAGTGGAAAAAGTTCGATCTAACGCAAAGCATCGCTTTTTATGATAAGAAACCAAGTTTCTTGTTGCAAGTTTAAGACAACTTTCCGACCAATAAGAATCCCACGGATGCCCTTATGATGCAAAATGTTATGAGGAGAGCTTCCAAGACCAGTTTAAACCCCTAGGATGCATGGTTGATGCAAGAAAGCGACTCCTTGATAATATACAAGACTGTGAGGAGCTTACAAGACCAGTTGGAACCCCTAGGATGCCCGGTTGATGCAAGTAAGCCATTACCGTTTTGATCGTGGGTCATTAACTTACAAATTTGGGGATGTTTATTGAGTTCCTTCTCCTGAAGTTAAGTTACTTCACTAGCATATGAACTGGCATCAGGACAGAGACCTTCATTTTTGGACTTCAGGAGCACTATTTCGTTTGAGGCAGAGTTTGTACGTTTCGTATTAACTCCTAGAGTGCCTCCGCTGTGATAGCCATTGTGAGGGCTTGGGCTCTGGTTAACGGAATTTTGCACTATTTATTTTCGCACTGATTATCACACTTGATCCGCTTCGGATTGTTGCACTTGGTTCGAGTCCCACGTCAAGTCGCCACTTTGTAATCCGTTTATTCAGAAAATAGTTAATTTACAATAATTAAAGATTAATGGGCTGATTTCAAGTTGAGATAATACCGGTAGTATCGCAAATTTTAATACTTTTCCATGGCAACCACCAATCACAACCTCAAATTGTTTAAATTTTGCTTAGAAACGAAGATACTACCGGTATTATCTCAACTTGAAATTAGCCCAGTAGTGTAATCAGTTTATTTACAATAGATGGGTTAATGTTATTTCGCACTCAAATCGAGACCGTGGTGTTAAGATCGAACGCGGATGTACCGAAAGTCTGACAAGATAAGGACTCCTAGAATGCCCTGTTGGTGCAGAATATCACGAAGGAGAGCTTTCAAGACCAGGTGGGAACCCACGGATGCCCTGTTGCGCAAAAAAGCGACTCCTTGACGATTCAGAAAAGTATGAGTTGCTCACAAGACCATTTGGAACCCCCAGGATGTCTGGTTGATGCAAGCAAGCAACTCCGCGTTTGGTTGTAGGTGGATGTCTTGTATTACGGTTTCTCGGTACCTCTCGGTCGAGGATGGTTCCTTCCGGATTCATGGGAGAGGGTGGAAGTGATCTTAGCGCTACTCTAGTGGGCGCTCGGATTAGTAGAGAATACGCGGTTACAACTCGCCCCCTCAGAACACGTAGGACGTCACGGACTTGGGTTCTGAATCAGATGGATTTACTGTTTCCTTCAAGGCCTTCCTCTACGTCAAATGGGTTGTATGGGCGTCTCTAGGTCGCCGAAAGTGATTTCAAAGACATAAGTATTTCGTTCAGAAGAATTGCCGTATATGAGTTGATTCTAGATTCTGAAAATTTTAAGAAGTAACATAATAGATTTGTCTATTTGTTCTACGAGTAAAGTTCTACGAACTAGCTAGATTAAAAATTGCCAAAAAGTAATTCTCTATTGACTGTCCTAATAGTGGCTTACTAAACGCTTTTAATTCTATAAACTACATCAATTTGTTTACGTCACTACTTTCTGCACTACTCAAAAATGTATTAAGGCGATTTTAGACTAATTTCAGAAATTTTACGATTTTTTGTGTGTCTGTTACTCTGGAGAATCAATTCAAAATTTTTATAGGGGTCATACACTTTATTCAAATTTAACTAATTTACTTGCATTTTGCGAGTTTTACTAGCTTATTAAAGACTTAATTCTTAAAAAAATCTTTGATTAATTGTCCTAATAGCTGTAATAATTTGAATAACACGATACAGGATATGCAAACCGCTAAACCACCTTTGAATATAATCATCACCTCAGTGGCTTGTCTTGTCTGGCACCGTTGCGATAATACAATGCATGTATAATTAAACTTTAAACAAATACAAGTTTATGCAAATAGGAGTCGTAATTAGCTTTTAAAGCTCGTAGTTTTCTAAGTGTTCACAATGCATAGTTATAGTATAAAGTTTCCTTCAAGTGAATAATATTTTCACCAAACTTTCCTTATTCACCTATAATGTAATGAAAGTCTGAATGTTTTATCAAGTTAAAATGTAAACCGAGTTTGCGACAGCCGTCTCGAATAATATTATTATAAATTTAAATGATATATACTTAATTTGGTTGAAGGAATACCCTTCTAACTTCATTACCCTTCCTTACCGTAGGCTATTAGTTCGCTGTTTCCTAAGACTAAGGAGCTATTACAAGCAACAGAGAAATAAAAAGCAGCTAATCGGCACGTAACCAGCGATCAGACACATTGCCATTAGTTAAACCACCTAATGACCTCCGTCTTTAGGGAATGGAGATTAAACCGTTGAATTTTTCTCGTGAGATTCTTTTTTTAGACTTCATATATATGTTCAAGAGTTGCATTAGCGGCGAATGTGGTTCCTTTATGTAAATTGTGCACAAACAAACGCTGTGTGGTTAGTCTGAGTAACCAAGAGAACTGAGAATTGCAGGGATCTGCGTAACGAGGCGAGGACTAACTTAATCACATAAAATTAACCGAGTTCATGTCTAAACTTAACTATCCCTTTTCTATAACAGCTATTTTATGAGCACAACTACAACATCCCACGAAAAATTATTCTCGACGACCTGTGCTGAAACTTGGTAATTTAAGGGTAGTTTCAGCAACTAAATCGAGAATTGATAAATTATCTCTCTTAATACGTAATTAAAAACGAAAAAATTGAGTAAATTTTATTTAAAAACAATAAATCACTGTCAAAACAATGTGTTGAATTAAAAATCTTCTGAAGCTCGTAGTCTCTAAAATAATAAAACACAACATAACAAAACGCAACTGTAAATGCCTACAAAGCTGGAAACAACAAGAAACAAGTAGAAATAGCTTGCAGCAACGTTAAAATGCTTTACAATTTAATGTAACAACAAAAAAGGATCAAAGGCGCTTTAAAATACTTAGAGAATGTGCTCAAACTGTTCTAAAAAAAGATACAAGTAGTTGTTTACCAATTTTGTGCATCTGATACTATACTAGAACAGGAGAAAATAAGAATCTAGTAATAAATATTTTTAGTTAAGAAAAGAAAACCTAAAAATTTAAAAATAAACAATGAAATGGTTTAACGCATCGACGAACAAAAAATAAAGAACTGTCTACAAATAAACAAAAACTTTACATTGACTAATATCCAAATTTTTTAATATTAAACGCAAAAGACAATAAAATAAGCGGTACATCGAATTAAGAATTTTCTGAAACTTGCAGCTCTAAAATATTAAAACAATAATGAACTATAATTTTTAGCTAAACGATCAAGATACAAAATAATAGTAACAATAATAATTTGTTATTTTATTAATATCCATGCCAAATATAAGACCCAAAAATTGTTGCGTGTTATAGTGTCAATACTCAGACACTTTTTAAGGTTTTTTTATTTTTTTAGGCCAGCCAAACTGTTCAAAATAAAAAAAATATATAAAATAACTATTTAAAAAGAAATTAAAAATTAATTAAGTATGCAGCCAGTAATGCAGCTTTAAGACTTTAATTTTTATAGTAACCAACGGTTACAAAGCTTTTGAATGAATATCTAAAATACACTCCGCACAAAAATTATCGCATCACCTATTTTTTGAATTACAATGCAGTTCTTTAGGTATAATTTTATAGCGCCCGAAAACTATCTGCCTTGATAGGGTTTTGTACTATTTCGAGATTGATAACTTCGTTTGTTCGCTTGTTTTGGAGGGTTAGTTTCAAAAACGACGTAAATTGGAAGTGTGTACATTGATACATTCGTGATTTTATGAACCCGTTTTAAACTGTATCACCCATACACAGTCAATATGGATGCTAATCAAAACCGTCGTCGAGATTTAACCTATGCAAAAGTGGTTCGCGCCATCACATTGTTGCAAGAGGGTCGCAGTCAAATGTACGTCGCACAAGTACTCAACGTCAATCAATCCACAATCAACAGGACGTTATTAAGATTCAATGAAATAGGAGAGTACAACAGAAGACCTAGACAGGAACAGGGTTACTTCACCCGTAGACGATCCTTTTCTTAGACTGACCGATCTACGTTTGCGACATTGTGCAGCCAGAACGTTACAAGCCGAGCTTGTTGCTGCTCGAAATGTTCGAATTTCTGTAAAGACAATAAGAAATCGTCTTCGCGAAGATAATTTGCGTCCCCATGTACCCGCGTCAGGACCTTTGCTCACCAGAGAACATCGGGTTGCCCGGTTACAGTTGTCACGAAGCGGAAGTTCGTTAGCCTGCTGGGTCGAAGGCCTGCCGATGCGGATGGGCTATTGCTGATATCGACTAAATCACTGTCGGTTGAGGCAATAGCTGGCTCAGCATTTGGGGGGTTGGCGAACTAGCGGGTGGCGTTAATCGTGGAGTCGGTTGGTAGAGTTCAACGAAGAGAGTTGAATTAGGTGGAGTGTGAAATATGTCTAGAACCTTCGATTGTGTGAGAATGTCAATGTAAGTAGTCTTATTGTATTATGTGTAACTGGATTTTCGTATCATGTAAACTTTGCAAACATTATTAAATTTTCTTTTGTATTAAAACCCTGGTTTTAATCTCAACCCCACCTCACGAGGCAGAGCCCGTGACACAGTTTGGCCAAGAACACCTTGAATGGTAAATTGAAGACTGAAGGCGTGTACTTGTTTCTGATGAGTCGCGATTTTGTTTATTTTCTTCAGATCGTCGTGTACCTGTATATCGGAGACCTGGAGAACGCTATCAACAGTGTACGTTTCGGCATACAGTTCAGTTTGGAGGTGGTTCTGCTATGATATGGGGAGGCATCTCTTTAGAGGGCCGTACGGAGTTAGGAGACTTACAGCTGCGAGATATATCACCAAAATTTTAGAACTCCATGTTATGCCTTACGGCCCATTTATCGAAGAAAATTTTTGTGTTTATGCACGACAATACTCGTCCGTGCAGGCATATATCAATATTATTTCCAGGAGGTCAAAATTCCTACTATGTTTCAAAATTATTGTAAATGAATCGACAGTCAAAAAAAATTCTATAATAAAATATGATTTTAGTTTAGTTGTAATAAATCAAGTTATTATTTTAATAGGAGTTTGTCTCGACAAAACGGTGTATTTCAGTGTCGCAAAGCACGTCCCCGTCAAGTGTTGACTAATGTGCAGTTCACTTGGCTCGAGCTAATTCCTATATCGCAGAGACAGCATCAGCTTATTGTCTAAACTTCAACTTCGGAGATTTCGGACTGACGATGTTTTATCTTAATTGTTTAATCTCGGAATGCTTTTAAATACTTTTTGGTCTGTTCGGCATCATCCGTTTGTTTTCTCTGCGAGGATTCCAAACTAAGATAACTTACTTTTAACGTAACATAGCAGACGGACCAACTTTCTTTATTCATTTTTATGAAACTTATACGAAGCTAATGGCTTTTACTTATAACCGGAATGTACTCTGTCTTGATGCCACTTGCCAGATTAAAAAAACATACTCTAATCACATTTTATCAAATATATGTACGACAAAAATTACAACGTAACATCGAATAATATGTCCAGAGAGTAGACGATTTAGAATAATTTTTGGAAAATTTCAAATCGACTTATATAAAAGGAGACCAATTTCTATTATCGTTTTAAAAACCAAATTTTCGGAAAAAGAAAAAACTGCTCGAAATAGGAAATTTTCATTAAAATTTATTTAAAAAAAAAACAAGCATCAAATTATGGGTGGTTACTATCAGGCGATGGTTCACTTAGCACTACATTGGCAATGATTAATAGATCACTTTGATCGAAAAAACAGAAAATAACTTTTTGGTACTTAGATCTTAGATCACTTAGCTCTACCGCTCTACAATTGTCTTTCTATAATTTAGGTTTTAAGCTAGATATTGCAGCATCATTCTGAAAGCTACAAGCTTCAGAAAATTTTTAATTCGACGTCTTGCTTACCCTATTATCTTATGCTTTTACCTAATTTTAGAGGGTGATTTACTATACTATACTATAAAATTAGAAAAATTGAATATCAGTCTTTGCAAAGTTTCTATTTGTTCGTCCAAAATTTTAAGCATTTTTTTCCGAATTTTAAACGCTTTTGTTTTTTGTGTATTGTTGTATTAAATTGTAAGTCGCCTCTTGGCTGTTTTTTTTACATTTTTGTAATCTATTTTATACTTTCAGCGCTTTAAATTTAATTTTTTGTACATTGTACCAAGTACCAGTTCTACTACTAATTGAAATAAAAATTTTATTAATTGCTATTTTATACATACACTAGGGTAGGCCAAAAAAATCGATTTTTTTTTAACTTTCGACACTAAAAAACTAGTAATTAGGCATCTTTAAAAAATGTTTTTTAAAGATAAGCTATTAATTTTAAGTGAAAGAACTTCCTCATCTCAGTTTTCAATTTTTTTTTTAGTTCTATTTGGCAAAATCTATATCTCGTCACTACTTGATCGTAGGAAAAAATTTCATTTTTATTTTTTGTAAAAAATTTAACGTTTTATAAAAAAGTGTCTTAAATTTTTTTATAGCTATTAGCGTTTAGAAGATATCAGAGGTCAAAGTTTAAAGAATTTAACAAAAATTTCTTTTTTACTTCTAAATTTTATAACTCGTAGATAAATAAATATTAAAAAATGAAAAATATACGGTTTTACATAAAATTGAATGCTCTACAGAAAAGGTCTCTGGAAGTTAATCGATTACTCTAACCACTTAGAAGATATTCGTATTTTACAAACCAAAATTTGAGAATAAATCCTCATTTTTTTTTAAATGGTTAGAGTAATCGATTAATCACAAAAAAGAAATTATTCCAAATAGAACTAAAGAAAAAATAGAAAACTTAGACGAACTATTAAAATTAAAAGCTTATCTTTAAAAAGCATTTTTAAAGGTGTTTAAAAACCAATTTTTTAGTATTGAAAGTTAAAAAAAATATATTCGATTTTTTGACCCACCCTAATATACACTCAAACGCTTTGTAACCGTTGGTTAGAAAAAAAATACCTTAAAAATGTATTGCTAGTTGCCTAAATACTTAATTTTTAATTTTGAACAGTTTGGCTGGTCTAAAAACTAAAAAAAATATCAAAAAGTGTTTGAGTACTTATGCTATAACACTTAGCATTTATCTTTTTTTTATATATAACAAGAGGGGCTCGCAGCGCGAGCTGCACACCGAGGCCTACGCCCATTGTATGCAACCTCTCGAAATAGCACTTCTGCAGTAGCCCTGTGCCTCTGATGAAGCTCAGTACCTTGTCTGCAGGGGCCTTCTCGATGACACTGGGCTTCAGATATCGGGAGCCCAGATGTAAATCTCTGATGCTTGCAAAAGCAGGACAGTAGCAGAGAATATGAAGAGGAGTTTTCTCATCTTCAGCACAACCTCTGCAAATCTCGTCCTCGCTGAGTCCGATGACGTGCAGGTGTCTTTTTAATAGGCAATGTCCTGTGTATATGCCTACCGCTAACTGAAGGTCTCTACGGTTGAGGCGCATCAGGTTTTCACTGCGTGCCTTGTCCGGTCCTTTAATAAAAAGCCTGGATTGCCGCATGCCTTCTTGAAACTGCCATTCAGAAAGATGGCGAAATTCCATCTACTTATGAAGTGTGTCTTTCTGTCGTCTTTTGGTAACGCCAAGAGCCGGTTCCGCCCCGATAAAGTCCATTTGTGAACCCTCTCGAGCCAGAACGTTAGCCCTCTCGTTACCTTTTAGATCACAGTGTCCCGGTACCCAACAAAGTACAACCTTTTTGTTGCACTTTGCCAGTTCCTGTAATCTGTTGTGACATTCCCAGACAAGCCTCGATGAGTACCTGCATGATTGCAAGGCCTGCAGCGAAGCCTGACTGTCGGTGCAAATGTAGATTCGCCTATTTGACAAAGCCCTCTGCACGCACTCAGTCACACGAGCGAGCAAAGCGAAGATTTCCACTTGGAAATCGTCAACATGTTTGCCCAAAGGTATTTGAAATTTCAACACCGAGCCCACATATGGATATCCCTGAGCCCGCCCCATTGGGGTGAACCGACCCGTCAGTATAGCAGACTAGCCAGTCCCCCGTTCTGAAGCTGCTCGATTTTTCACACCAGTTGTCACGTGGTGGAATGTTCACAAGATACTTGTGTTTTGTAGCAATCCTGGGGGTCATACTGTCGTCCCCCATTTAAAAAATGGGGTCCAAATTCAACATCCTAGTGGATATTGTCTGATGACCCTTCCCGGTTGCTGTTTTCCACCGATTTGTACCGCGAAGCCGTAGGAAACCCACTGCAGCAGACTCTTCCACAACAAGATGAAGTGGCCGAATCCCCACAATGAGCTCCATGGCTGCGGTCGGTGTAGTTCGGAAGGCTCCTGTAATTGTAATGTGCCAAACTCTTTTTGGCCCAGGACGCACACGATATGGTCCACCAGACAAGGGAGCCGTACGTGATCATTGGTCTGACAACATAGTTGTAGAGCCAAAGCATAACGCGGGGTGTAAGACCCCAGGTTCTGCCAACCGCTCTTCTGCACGCCCAGAGCGTGCTCGTAGCTGTTCGCATCTTTTCTTCTACGTGTGATCTCCAGGTCAAACGGGAGTCTAAAATAACTCCCAAATATTTAACCTTACGACCTACACGTAGCTGTTCGCCGAAAAGCAGAGGGGCCACATAATGGTCCCACCGTTTTCTGGTAAAAATAACATGGCCTGTTTTCTATAGGCCATGGGAATTACACCATTTCTCAACGAGCCTGAGCTCTCCAACCACATTGAGAAACTTGCCTTTCACCAGAATGGCTATGTCATCACCATAGCCCTGGCAATATATGCCAAGCATTTATCTTAGTTTGTGATTATTAGATTTGCAAAGACATTGATGCAACAACAATTTTATTATCGCAACAATCGTCTTGTATCTTAGCTGCTCAGCTAAAAATTATAGTTGATTAACGTTTTATTATTATAAATCTGCAAGTTTCAGAAAATTTTTAATTTGAAGCATCTTTTATCGTATTGTTTTTTGCGTTTACATAATCGTTTTTGTTTATTTGTACACAATTCTTGATTCTAACTCTTTAGTCAACATTGCGCAAAGTCATAAGCTTCCTCACTTTTTTAGATTTTTATGTCATTGTTTTTTAACTAGAAGGTTTAGTATAATATCGAAAGCACAAAATTGTTAGTAGCTGTTTGTATTTTTTTTAAAAAAAATTTTGAGCACATTTTCTAAGTATTCTTAAGTGCCTTTAATTCTTAAGTGTCGTTACGTTAAATCAGGAAACATTTTAACGTTGCTGTAGGCCCTTTCTACATATTTCTCACATCTATAACTGCATTTTCCTTTTCGATTATAAAATCTTGGATATGTTTCTCTTTTACTACATGTTTATTACTGTTTCAAAATTGTAGTTTATTACAAATAAAAATTTTATTTATAAATATGACTTTCAGTCATAAATTGTGATCTTTAGTACTGCGTAAACTTTACTCCTGGCCTTAGACCAGAACGAAATAGACGGCAATGCAAATACAAGCCTCATCTATGCATTGAAAATTTGAGTTTCTGTATATTTTTGCGCTTTGAAATTGGAAACTAAACTACTCCCATAAACATATTTTAGTTTGCTTCTAGTCTTAGAGTAATTCTTGTTGTTTTTGTCAAATTATTATTTAAAAATTGGAAATGAAACACCCACTAACACCAAACTTTTTTATTTGATACGACGCACGTTTCGACAACAATGCTGTCATCCTTAAGTAGAAATTAAAACTAAATTGTTTACAACCATTCTTAGCTTATATACTAATCATGCCGGCTTCCACCTCTTATCAACCAATGAGAAGAGATAAGAGATGGGGATTAGACCAAAATCGGCGTTGATTAGACGTCTTTTGTTTCTATGTATTTCTAGACTCTTGAAAGCGTCAAGAAATTTATAATTATTAATTGTCTTAATAATTCTAATATTATTGTTGTCAATTTTGTGGTCATTCTCAACAATATGTTGAGCAACACTAGATTTTTCTATTTTATTAAATTTGAGATGAGCCATGTGTTCTTTAAATCTAGTGTGAATTGATCTACGTGTTTGCCCAATATACTTTTGATTACAGTCTTTACAATTAATTTCATAAATCCCCGACTTTTCTAAAGGCCCTGTTTTATCTTTAGGATTACCAAGAAGACTTTGTAGACTTGTGCCCGAGTTGTAAACAACTTGGAAGTCTAAATTTTTGAAAATTTTGCTCAAACCTCTTGTGATTGAAGGAGCATAAGGTATTGATATAAAAGTTGTTTTCTCTGGTTTGTTTACAAAAGTCGTTGATTTAGTGACCATTTCCTTATATTTAATTTTTCAAACTATTTTATCAATAATTCCAGTCTCAAAACTATTATACCTGGCTGCATCATGACTGACCACAGCATTGACAAAAATAATATTAGAATTATTAGGGCAATCAATAATTGTAAATTTCTTGACGCTTTCGAGAGTCTAGAAATACAGAGAAACAAAGGACGTCTAATCAACGCCGATTTTGGTACAATCCCCACCTCTCCTCATTGGTTGATAAGAGGGGGAAGTGAAAGTTGGTAGAAGCCGGCACAATTAGTATATAAGCTAAAAATGGTTGTAAACAATTTAGTTTTAATTCCTATCTGAGGTTGACAACATTGTTGTCGAAACGTGCGTCGTATCAAGTAAAGAAGTTTGGTGTTAGTGGATGTTTTATTTCCAATTTTTATTTAAACACACCAAGAAAATCCAACAAGAAGATTAAATTATTATTTAACATTTTTTCTAAATTTTGGTGCCATTTATTGAGTTTTTTATCCTATTTTTAATAAAATAGGCGGTAAATTTAAATTTTTGGTGTCTACCTAACTACCAGTGCTACTTACTGGCATATTTTTAATTTATTTTAAGCGGAATTAATAGTAACTTTAAATTTTTTTACAATATTTTAAGAAACAGCGTTACTAATCAAAATTAGATGTTTATTAATTATTCTAAAAATTTTCTTAATTTTGATTTCTTAAAATTTTACTCTTCTTGACTTGCTCTGCCTGTTATATTAAATAGTACATCCAGAGTGTGAAAAGCTTGTCAAAATTTTTGTAAAATTTAAAATTTACTTTCTACTATACATTCAGTCCAGCTTCCACCTCTATCATAGTTCATTAGCGTTCTCGTTCTTCGTTCACTCATGAAATATGTCGATTGCCGTTCGTAAAACTCTTGATATATCGACTAAAAGAGTCGATTCGGAAGAGCTTATCGGGCAAAACGTGCTTTACCATATCGCACACCAACTCGGTGCTTATTAAATTGTTGCTGTCATTTTATATTTGGCATTTTCTGCTGCAAGGGCACAACTCTTGACATGATACCTGAAAGTAATAAATCTAAAGCCCGCCGAGACCGATTGAAAGCTCAGGTCCATCGGGACGATATGCTGCATGCATACTAAAAAATCAAACGAAAAAAGAGAATAAAATAGACGCAATCAGGCCATTTGTTAGAGCGGTTTTAACACCGAAAAGCAGTGTGTCATCTAGTGCTAGAATTATTGACACCAATGGCAAAATAATTTTTTTCTGGTTTAAAATGTCAAGTAGCAAATCAATTAATTGTTCATATTTTTAATAACAAAAAAATTAAAAATACTGCTGACTTGACAAGTCCTATTGTTGCCACTCTCTAACTCTGACATTTTTTTTAACATATTAAAAATACAAAGATGACGTTTCCAGAAACTGAAAGTAGCGTTTTACTAATTTTGAGAAAATTAAATAAAGAAAACATTATTTTTGTAAATTTTTAGAAACCAAAAGCAACATTTTGTCAATTATTTTAAAAACCAAAGTCTGTGTTATGTTTTTTAAATTTTTCTTTACAATTATTTAAATATATATTCAAATATGGCTTTTTTAAATTACAGAAATCTGTTTAAACTTGTTAATTGTGCCGCTAGATGAGATTACTTTGGGAGAATGTTTCGTAGTTTTTATACGTTTTTACCAACTCAAATATTGAGTCAGTGTTTCGTAATTTAGATTTTTCTGCACAATTAGATTTTAAGCGCAAATAAAGTAATTTATCACTTGCGATGTTTGGGGTTTTGTACAGGTGGATGTAATTGAAATCTTGGCCTGATAAATGCGATGGTGTCTGAGAGCGAATGTTTAATGCTGTGGCACGAAAACGTTAAGGAACATTAATCGCTGTATGATCCTGCGGTATTTTTATGGAAAACGATATTTTATTTAAACTTTTAGGTTTATTATAAACGCAATCGAATCAAATTAATCTTTCGTTTTTAGTTAGGTAAGTTCATATTTTCGTTGTTGTAAAACCAGACTAAGACCGCAAAGCCTCTTGCTAAAACTTCCATCCTCTTCCAGCACTCTAACTCAAACTCTAAGCTTCTCCTAAACAAAGTGGAATGTCGGCAAGTCAGAAGCTACTAAGTACTTATTTAAATTGTTCATACTAATTCATAAACACCCTTTTCAAACTAACTTTTCAAAAGACCGTGTATCATCAATAAGACCCATTAGAGATTTCTCGGTGTAAACAGGCAGGAGAGACGTTTGCTAAGGATTCAGATTTAATCGCATAAAGTGAATACCTTGCTAACGGTAATTTATTACTTGAATAGATATATAGCTGCTCTAAATTATACACCAACTAACTAAGTCGCAATACAATGACAATAAGACGTAATAGGTTTTTAAAAAACTCGCTTCAAAATTACAGGTATCTGTTATAAATACGCCATGAAATATAATCCAATTTTAAAGGAAAATCTGTGTTAAATCTTAAAAATTATTAAACAAAAATGTTACTTTTTATTTAAAAAAATATAATTACTTGATAAATTCTTCTAAAAGAATGTTTTTTAAACAACAAAAATGCCTCGCCTGTTACAGTAAAATGCCTAAAAAGACAGTTGGTAACACTTAGGCTTAAGTCTTCTGTGTTAATTTTAATAATTAGTAAACAAAAATGTTCCTTTTTATTAAAACAAATGAGCATTTACAAAAATTTTGTAATTATGTGGTGCAGTCTTCTAAAAATTTGTTTTTTTAAACAACAAAAATGCTATGTTTGGTAAGTAAAATGCCTCAAAAGCAGTTGGTAACATTTAGATTTAAGTCTTCTAAGTTAATTTTAAAAATTAGTATACAAAAATTTATTTTATTAAAACAAAGGGACATTTACAAAAAAATTGTAATTAATTGATGTAGTCTTCTAAAAAGTTGTTTTTTAAACAACAAAAATGCCTTGTTTGTTACAGTAAAATCCTCAAAAACAGTTGGTAACAGTTAGATTTAAGTCTCCTGTGTCAATTTTAAGTATTAGTAAACAAAAATCTTCTTTTATTAAAACAAACGGACATTTACAAAAAAAATTGTAATTAATTGATGTAGTCTTCTAAAAAGTTGTTTTTTAAACAACAAAAATGCCTTGTTTGTTACAGTAAAATCCTCAAAAACAGTTGTTAACAGTTAGATTTAAGTCTTCTGTGTCAATTTTAAGTATTAGTAAACAAAAATCTTCTTTTATTAAAACAAACGGACATTTACAAAAAAAAATTGCAATTACTTAGTGTAGTCTTCTAAAAAGTTGTTTTTTAAAAAACAAAAATGCCTTGTTTGTTACAGTAAAATCCTCAAAAACAGTTGGTAACAGTTAGATTTAAGTCTTCTGTGTCAATTTTAAGTATTAGTAAACAAAAATGTTTTTTTATTAAAACAAACGGACATTTACAAAAAGAAATTGTAATTACTTGTAGTCTTCTAAAAAGTTGTTTTTTAAAAAACAAAAATGCCTTATTTGTTACAGTAAAATCCTCAAAAACAGTTGGTAACAATTAGATTTAAGTCTTCTGTGTCAATTTTAAATATTAGTAAACAAAAATCTTTTTTATTAAAACAAACGGACATTTACAAAAAGAAATTGTAATTACTTGTAGTCTTTTAAAAAGTTGTTTTTTAAAAAACAAAAATGCCTTGTTTGTTACAGTAAATTTCTCAAAAACAGTTGGTAGCAGTTAGATTTAAGTCTTCTGTGTCAATTTTAAGTATTAGTAAACAAAAAGGTTTTTTTTTTATTAAAACAAACGGACATTTACAAAAAAATTGTAATTACTTGGTGTAGTCTTCTAAAAAGTTGTTTTTTAAAAAACAAAAATGCCTTGTTTGTTACAGTAAAATCCTCAAAAACAGTTAGTAGCAGTTAGATTTAAGTCTTCTGTGTCAATTTTAAGTATTAGTAAACAAAAATGTTTTTTTATTAAAACAAACGGACATTTACAAAAAGAAATTGTAATTACTTGTAGTCTTCTAAAAAGTTGTTTTTTAAAAAACAAAAATGCCTTATTTGTTACAGTAAAATCCTCAAAAACAGTTGGTAACAATTAGATTTAAGTCTTCTGTGTCAATTTTAAATATTAGTAAACAAAAATCTTTTTTATTAAAACAAACGGACATTTACAAAAAGAAATTGTAATTACTTGTAGTCTTTTAAAAAGTTGTTTTTTAAAAAACAAAAATGCCTTGTTTGTTACAGTAAATTTCTCAAAAACAGTTGGTAGCAGTTAGATTTAAGTCTTCTGTGTCAATTTTAAGTATTAGTAAACAAAAAGGTTTTTTTTTTATTAAAACAAACGGACATTTACAAAAAAATTGTAATTACTTGGTGTAGTCTTCTAAAAAGTTGTTTTTTAAAAAACAAAAATGCCTTGTTTGTTACAGTAAAATCCTCAAAAACAGTTAGTAGCAGTTAGATTTAAGTCTTCTGTGTCAATTTTAAGTATTAGTAAACAAAAATCTTCTTTTATTAAAACAAACGGACATTTACAAAAAAATTGTAATTATTTGATGTAGTCTTCTAAAAAGTTGTTTGTTAAAAACAAAAATGCCTTGTTTGTTACAGTAAAATCTTCAAAAACAGTTGGTAACAGTTAGATTTAAGTCTTCTGTGTCAATTTTAAGTATTAATAAACAAAAATGTTTTTTTTTATTAAACAAACGAACATTTACAAAAAAAATTGTAATTAATTGATGTAGTCTTCTAAAAAGTTGTTTTTTAAACAACAAAAATGCCTTGTTTGTTACAGTAAAATGCCTCAACAAGCAGTTGGCAACATTTTGTACTCTTGAAGTTATTGTGATTTACAATTTTTTTCAATTTTTAGCATTGTAAAATTTTACAAAATCGTTAATAGAGACGCTTATTCGCTTATTGACCGATCGAGACAAAATGAGTCATCACTTCACCTGTGTGGAAAAAAAAATGACAAAACATTAAAACTTATTCTAGAAAGACGTATAGTTACATAAGAAGTGAAGACATTGACCGGTTAGTCAGTCAGTTAGTGAGAACCAAACAGGCGAGTAAAGTAACCAATATTTTCAAAAACGAAGTAATTTAATTAAGTCGTTAGCGTTATTTTAATTTTTAGAGTAAAAAAATTACAATTTTTGTTGGTTGTAGTAGTTTAACATTTGGATAAAGTAGATTTTTATAAAAAATTGTCATTAGTTGTTTCAAAATCCGGCATAAAATTTCATTTGTGTCCCTCGACTAAAAATTGGCTTTTAATAGAAAAAATTTATTATGTGGGGCGGCTTTATTTTAGCTGAAAATCATAAATAAAGTCGTTTTAGTCAGATAGGATGAATGTAGCGGATGATATACGGATTTGCTACAATTTATAGTGCAGAATTGTAGTGTCAGCTTTTGTAGTTTTATTGAAATAAATACCCAATTTTTTTATTTCAGTTTAATTTCGCTCTTAGATAAGAATTTGTACTTAATCAGAGAAAGAATCTGGTTTCTCAAATCTAAATAATTAAGTAAAGTTTAAAGAGTTGCAACCGCTTCCATCTGCAATGTTATCATGCAATCTTCAAGTTACGACTGTTATATTGTACGCTTTACATTACATTTTCCGAAGACATCTCTCAGCTTCCCTCGTTCTTTTCAGAAATGTATAATTTGCTATAAAACCAAATCAAGAAATGTCGTTAGCTTTAGATTAAAGCAATGCTACCATTAAAAGCCGGAAATTAAATAATTTCCTTTATCAGGTATCGTCGCCAACGAGAAATTTACTTTATACACAAATTTTGGCAAATCGCAGCTTTGGCGCAAATTTAAGGCAAGCTCTACACTAATTTATGTTTAAAATATTTGAGAAATGTAGCTGAGAGAAGGGTCAAACAAACAGGAACTTCGCAACGACCAGTTATTAAATATTTTGAATCTGAGAAGCAAAACAATACAAAACAATAAATTAAAGTAAAAATACGTCAAATTAATAATAATATTATTAGGCCAGCAACTTCTAGAATGATAAATCAAAAGTTTTAAATTAATGGTTAAAAAAATATATTTATGACCAATTCTCGTGCTAAATCATTCTCTACTAAAAGTTTTTGCTACCATTTTCAATAGTTTTGGTAAGCCACTATTTTCTTTAGCTATTACAGAATTTAGTAACCAGTCCTAACATGTTTTCTCTATATTTAATTGTAAGTTTGGGTTTTGGTTTTTTTGAGTATTCTAAACGATTATCTTAAGCTTGCAATTTCCAGAATAATAAAACGATAATTAATTCATTCTATTCAAATCTGAGACACAAAAAAAATTAAAGTTAGGTGTTTTAGCGTTAGACCGGCTTAAGTATACTCTTGGCTTGCCAAATTTAGTACTCCAAATACTAAAAGACCTCTTTTGTTTCAAATTTTCTACTTCTGATTCGCAAAATCTAGATTAACAGAAGTTTGACAGCCTTGGATTTGCTTTCTCAGATTGCAGTTTACTTTTCTTTGTATAGTATCTAACATTTTAATAATATATTAAATAATACGTTTTAAATCTAAAATATTTTTATAAAATTTATGTTGGTAACGCAAATGTCACTAGCAAAAGCGGAGACAGGCCAGAGTAAACGTGCTTTCACTCTCAAAATTTTTCAGAAACATTTTGCTTTAATTTTAGCTATAACTGTGTTAAAACTAGGGCTGGGCGATACCTGTATTTAGGTATCGGGTATCGATACCGGCAAAGTATCGATACTTGCTAAAGTATTGTAAGTATCGAGGTATCGGAGGTATCAAGGTATCGGGGATATCGAGGTATCGGGAAGCATCAAGGTATCGTAGATATCATGGTATCGGAAGTATCGGGAGACGATAAATAAATATCGCATCAAATAGCTTGTAAATTCGTTTGTTTTCATCAAAATAGCTTGTGTTTTCAACATCCAAAGCACTCTAAATAGAATATTCATTTATAGTCACCCTTTATCAAGGTATCGCAGATATCGAAGTATCGTAGATATCGGAAGTATCGAAGGTATCGAGGTATGGAAGGTATTGAGGAATCAGAGGTATTGAGGTATCAGCAGTTTCGGAGGTATCGAAGTATCGGAGGTATGGAAGGATCAGAGGTATCGAAGTATCGGAAGTATCGATACTTCGATACCTGATTACAGTCGGTTCTACTCTTATAATTATTAGTAAATGTTTGAAAGAACAAAAATTGAGAAAAGAGCATTAAAAGCCGACTTCTAAAACAATTTCTAATGTCCAAGCTGTCTCTACTAAATATTTTCCTACTTAAATTTTCAGAGAGTTTGTTGAATATTCTAAACGTAGTCATTTGTTATAGTAAAAAGTAACTAGAATTCTAGAGTTTAAAGTACTTGATCTATTTAGACTTGTTGCAATTTCGCTTATTAATATTTTTTAATAAAAATTGAATTGAGTTGAAAGCGTCAATAGTTTTATATGCTGCCTAAACGTTAGGATAAAAAAAAATTGTCAAAAAGGGGAGATAAACAAGCAAAAATTTGGGCTATTTTAGGACCAATTCTCGTACTAAATCATTCTCTACTAAAAGTTTTTGCTACCATTTTTGATAGCTTTGGTAAGTCAATATTTTCTTTAGCTATTACAAAATTTAGTAACTAGTCCTAACATGTTTTCTCTGTATTTAATTGTATTAATTGTAGTTTTGGGTTTTGGTTTTTTGAGTATTCTAAACAATTTTCTTAAGTTTGTAATTTCTAGATTTATAAAACGATAATTAATTAATACCTATTTAAATTTGAGACACAAAAGAAACTTAAGAGATAGACGTTTGTAGTTCACTCTTAGCTTCCCAAATTTGGTACTCCAAATACTAAAAGATCACTGTCATTTCAAATTTTGCACTTCTGACTCGTCAAATCTAGATTAACAGAAGTTTGGCAACCTTGACTTTGCTTTCTCAGATTGCAGTTTACTTTTTTTGTATAGTATCTAATATTTTAATAATATATTAAAGTAACCCGTTTTAATTTCAAAATATTTTTATAAAATTTATGTTGGTAACGCAAATGTCACTAGTAAAAGCGGAGACAGGCCAGAGTAAACGTGCTTTCGCTCTCGAAATTTTTCAGAAACATTTTGCTTTAATTTTAGCTATAACTGTGTTAAAACTTGGGCTGGGCGATACCTGTTTTTAGGTATCGGGTATCGATACCTACAAAGTATCGTAAGTATCGAGGTATCGGAGGTATCAAGGTATCGGGGATATCGAGGTAACGTAGGTATCGGAGGTGTCTCGGTATCGGAAGTATCGGGAGACGATAAATAAATATCGCATCAAATAGCTTGTAAACTCGTTTGTTTTCATCAAAATAGCTTGTGTTTTCAACATCCAAAGCACTCTTAATAGAATATTTATTTATAGTCACCCTTTATCAAGATATCGCAGGTATCGAAGTATCGTAGATATCGGAAGTATCGGAGGTAGCGAAGTATGGGAAGTATCGAGGTATGGAGGTATTGAGGAATCAGAAGTATTGAGGTATCGGAAGTATCGGGGGTATCGAAGTATCGGAGGTATGGAAGTATCAGAGGTATCGAGATATCGGAAGTATCGATACTTTGATACCTGATTGCAGTCTACTTAGATTGCAGATACCTTCTGTAAGTAGCGATACTTTTCCCAGCTCTAGTTAAAACACTGTGAAACCATTAAGAAAACCTTCACCGAGAGTGTTTTAAATAGATAGCTTTAAAAAGCAAAAATTTTTGAAAAAAGACAGATACGGCTTTCTACTATTATAATTATTAGTAAATGTTTGGAAGAACAAAAATTGAGAAAAGAGCATTAAAAGCCGATTGCTAAAACAATTTCTAATGTCCAAGCTGTCTCTACTAAATCTTTTCCTACTTAAATTTTCAGAAATTTTGTTAAATATTTTAAACGTAGTCATTTGTTGTAGTAAAAAGTAACCAGAATTCTAGACTTTAGAGTACTTAATCTATTCAGACATCTTGCAACTTCGCTTATTAATATAACTTCGAAAATTAAATTGAGGTGAGAGCATCAATAGTTTTATATGCTACCTAAACGTTCTGATAAAAATCTTTTGTGACTTCACTGGCAAAAAGAGGAGATAAACAGTAAGAATTAGAGCTATTCTCATGACCAATTCTCGTACTAAATCATTCTCTACTAAAAGTTTATGCTACCATTTTAAAGTAGCCTTAGTAAGTCAATATTTTCTTTAGCTATTACAGAATTTAGTAACCAGTTTTCGCATATGTTTAACGCACAATTTTAGGTTTTTGGCGGTAAGTAGAACTATTTTAGGTCATTACAAAATGTAACAAATTAATTTACATAAAAAACTTTTAGTAATAAATATTTTTAATAACAGAGATTTACTCATTGTTTTTCGCTAAGTTAAACTACTCGGTATCGCTTCATTTTTCGCTTATTTAGAGCCAAGGACGACTGTAAAACTATTCTAAAAACTTGCAGCTTTAATTCGTGAGAACTAACTATGATGTTTAAATAAATTATTTGGTAAATTAAGCTTTTTAAAGCAAATAAATATACAATAAAATCACTTTGTTTTAGTGTCAGAAGTGGGATTTAAATTTTTTTAAAGAGTTTTGTTACATGTAGAATGTGTAAAATTTGGAATCTATTGAGATATACTGATATAAAATGTATCAGACATTTTCTGATTGTTTTTGTTTTCGTTCGTTTTTTAAATAGGAAAATAAGGAGTCAAAGTTTTTGGAATTGCATGTCGATTGTCAATAAAGTTGGAACGAGTTAATCCAATCGCACGAATCTTATTTCGTAAAAACAAAACGAGAAGATTTCTGTGGCTTATTTTATAAAAGCACGGAAGAGCAATTGACCGAAAACTTAGTAATTTAACTTTTATTAAATATTGACAGAGAGAAGCTAAGATTAGGTTTGGTTTTCATCTACCTGTAGTTTTGATTAAAACGAAAGTTTCGCCATGTGTGTGATTATCTCTAATCAATAAAGTGTTTTTCTTTGTTAAGATTCATAACAGTTCGTCGATGCTTTAATAGAAAAGATAAACAGAAAGATAAAACGATCAAACAGCCGAATGAGTCGATTAATAAAATTGCGAATTCGAGTGTGATTTTGACTAATAATAAATCGTTTTAGTTTGAGTGGAATTTTCTCGGCTGATAAATTCCCGAAAGAAACAATGAGAGATTTTACCGAATTATGGAATAAATTGAGTTTAAAAGTCTGGAAGTATGGGCCGAATTCAATTAAAATGGATCTGACAAAGAACGTTCAAAATTTGCTTAAATAACTTGTTTGTGCTGAGTTCATCTAATGATGTCTCTCCCTGAACAGATTGTTTGTTAGGTGTGTCAACAAGCGTTCTACTTCTTTGTTTAATTTAATCAAAACTTTTCAAAATTACCCAAGACCTAGTTCTCTTTAAAAAATTACTCTAAATCGCAGATTTTTTTTAAATAAAAATTCTAAATTTCAGCTACAAAATACTGAGCATTTGTTTCAAAATACGTGCTGGGTTTTACACTTTTTATTAGGGGCAGATTGGGGTATAAGCTTTAAGAGTTCCAGTCCAAAATTCCACAAATCAAGAGGTTTTCTTCCCCAACAAAAAATATTTTTTTGCTTACCGTCTTATTTATTTTAGTTATTCTACATTATTTTCTTTTTCTAGTAATTATTTTTTAAGTTCTTTTATTTTTATTTTTATTCTAATTGTAGCTTTCCTTTTTTTAGTTGTTTTCTGCTATTTTATAATATTATAATAACCAAGCAACGTTTCTTAAATTTAGGATCAACATTTTACTAATTTTAAAGCAGTACGGGTTATTTACTAATTTTTAATTATAGATTTTATTACTTTTAGAAATCAAAAACTAAGTTTTATTACTTTTTAAATTAATAGTGGCAAACGCTACATTATTATTGTAATTTTTTTTCAAAAATTATAATTAATCTATTACTAATTTTAAAGCCGAACTAAAGACAAGTCAGAATTTACCTTTTACTAATTTTAAAGCCAAATCAAAAACAATATTTTTTACTGAATTTTAAATTTAGATAAAATTTGAAAGCCAAAAGCAGAATTTTAGTTAATTGTAAGATATACAGCAACATTTTACTAATTATAATGTCACAGTCAAAATTTTACTAATTTTAGTAATTTTTGAACAGGAAAATGTAATTTTACTAATAATTCTGAAAGCAGTGGACATAAAAACAATAGTGACATTGTTTTTTTTAACATAGAAATCAAAAGCAACATTTTACAAATTTTTGAAAGCAGAGACGTCATTTGACTGATGTACAGAAATGTAATTTTGTCAATTTTATAAACCGGACTGTCTCTATCTTTCAAATCAATAATGGTAAGCGCGATATTGTTTTTGTAATTTTAGAAGTCCGAGTTAACAGTTTACTAATTTTAGAACTAGACTCAGCACTTTAATAATTTGGAAACTGAAAGCAACATTTTACTAATTTTAGAAACGTGATGATATTTTAGAAAAATTTTTACCATTTTTTAAATTAATAAATACACAAAATTTACATTTTTACAATTTTGAAGTTTTAGAAGCAATATTTTAGTAATTTTAAAAACTAAAAATAATTTACTAATTATAAAATACAATGACATGATCTTACTATTTCTACTTGATGACAATGTTTTGTTTATTTTAAATTAATAATGTTTAAATTTTAGAGACATGAAGCAACAACGTTTTACTAATGTTAAAAGTCGGATGTGACATTTTTAGCATTTTCTTATTTCGCAAATGTAAATACAAAATTGATTTTTATATTAATTGTTATAAAAATTAAAAAAATATATTTTAAAAGTCAGAGTTACCATTCTACTAATTTTGAAGCACAAAGATGTAGTTTTACTAAAATCGAAAGCAATATTTTACTAATTTAGAAGCCTGTTATAATATTTAACCAATTTTAAAAAGTGGAGATAATAATTTTTATCTTGTTTTAATAAATATATATAGCTCTTCAGGCCCTCGGGTCCATGGCTTTAATTTTTTCCACAATTTTCCTTTATTCTTTTTTATTCTTGCTACTTTCCATCCACTCTCAGACTCCTACTCCCTTTAGATCTTTCTTAACCATCTCCAACCATCTCTTCTTCGGTCTACCTTTTCTTCTTTTACTTCCTTCTCCTCCCAGCAGCGCTTTTTTTGTGTGCCTATTGGATGCGATTCTCGCCACATGTCCTAACCACCGCACTCTTTGACCCTTTACCTTTCACTCCCTCAAACACCTTTCTTAGTGTTTTTCTCTTTCACCTTTCTAACTTTTCCGAGGTGCTTTGGGTCATGATCTACGTTTCACATCCATATAGCATCGCTAGCTGGATAACAGTTCTATAGATTCTAATTTTTGTTTTTCTCGACACTATTTTGTTTCTCAACACCGTGTTAAATGCCCTCATCGCTTTCGTTCCTTTAGTTAGTCTCTTTTCTATTTCCATTACATCTTCATTATTTTTATTTGCCATAACCCCGAGGTACTTACATCTGTCTACTCTTTGAAAACAAAAATTTCTGTCATTCTGTCCTGTCACTTCCAGGTCACCTTGTACTTCTCTTCAGTTTGTTCCCATATACTTTGTCTTGTTTTCATTTACCTCGAGTCTATACCTTATCGCACTCTCTTCCAAATTTTTAAACATTTCCTTCATCTCCTTTCTGATTCTTGCGATTAATGGCACATCGTCCGCATACGCAATCACCTGCTGCTTACTGTAATATATAATATATTACATATAATTTTTTCAATACTTACTTGCAGACGTAACGTCAATTAAAAAAATGATTTTAAAAATAAAACCATCAACAATCGGTTATGACGGTATATCAGGTCGCATGCTGCAGCTTTCTTTGCCTTTTGTTGCTGCACCATTAACTCACCTAATTAATAATAGTTTTGAGCAGGGATATGTTCCTGATAGCTGGAAGACTTCTTGTGTCACACCAATACCAAAAAAATCTGTTCTTACTTGTCTCAATGATCTAAGACCCATAAGTGTTCAACCGGCTTCTATGTTAATTGCAGAGTCCATAATTTATAACCAACTGAACGATTACGTATGTTCTCTTAATATCTTACCTTCAGTGCAATCTGGATTTCGTATAGGACACAGTACATCAACTGCCCTTTTATCGGTGACCGATGAAATTCTATCACATATGGACAAAGGAAAAATAACATCTTTAACTCTGTTAGACTTAAGTAAAGCTTTTGATTCAATTGACATAAATTGTTTACTAAAAAAATTAGAGTATTGTGGAATTTATAATGATAAATTCAAGTGGTTTAATAGTTATCTACACAATCGTAAGCAGACATGTCGAACAACTTTAGGTTTATCAGATATTAAAGATGTTTTCAGAGGAGTTTTTCAAGAATCGGTGTTAGGCCCACTTTTTTTTTCTATTTTTATTTCAGATATTCAGTATGCAACTAATTTTTGCAAAATACATCTATTTGCAGATGATATTCAACTCTACCTAAGCTTTAACCCTCTAGAAATACGAAATATTAAAAATATAATTAACAGTGACCTTAATGAAATATATAATTGGACCCAATGTAATTCACTATATTTAAATGCAACTAAATGTAAGAACATACTTTTTGGAACAACGAATAAAGCAGAAAATTTAAAACACACCGTTCGAATAATTAATGTAGAAATTCCTTCCCAAAGTACAGTCAAAAATCTTGGTGTCACTATGGATTCACAACTCAATTTTACTAATCAGGTTTCCCAGTTATCTAAACATTGTTATTTCAAATTTAAGCAACTTGCACAGATTAAAAAGATTTTAAATCAAAAGACTAAACTAATTTTAATTAACTCACTAGTTTTATCCAATCTGCATTACTGTGATATTGTTTATGGCCCGCGCCTAACTGAAAGTAATAAACAAAAACTTTAAAAAATTCGAAATTACTGTTTACGATTTGTGATTAGTATATCTCACTTTGCACATGTTACTCCCTACCTAAGATCTTTAGGATTGCTTAAATTGAATGAGCAACGCTTTGTTCATTATTTATGTTTTTGTTTCAAATTACTAAAATTAAAAATTCCTGATTATTTGTATGTTAAATTAATCAAACGCTGTGAAACACACTTTAGGAATTTACGTTTTGTTGAAAAGCATTTTCACTTTCCAGCACACAAGATTACTTTATTTCAGACGTCTTTTTCATATATTATACCATATATATTAAGTAACTGCTGTGATCTTCTAACAGTTGACACTTCTGTATATTTAAAAAAAAATGTAAAAAACTAATTTTGGCGCAAAAACTTTCAGCAATTGATCTTAGCAAATTTTAATCTGTTGTATTATTTTGTGTTATGATTATTGTAGGTATATTTATTAGTATTTTATTATGTTTTAACTATCTCTCTAGGTTAAATTATAAAATCAGATTTGTGTCTGCCATTTAATCTTTTGTACATTTTCGTTTTAATGTGCAATAAACTTTATTATTATTATTACATTCTCTGTTCTTACCCGACTTGTCCGACTTATCCGACTTTCCCTAATGAAATAAATAGATATACACAGATTAAAAAAAATTATTTAAAACTCGGAAGCGTCTTAATATTCAGAAATTTGTTCAATTAATTTAAGACAGTAGACGCTATAGTTTTTTTAAATTTTTTATTAATAATGACAAGACTCACATTGTTTTTGTAATTTTAAAAAACGGAAACAACAATATTTTAATTATGAAAGTGAGATTTTTCGAATTTTAAAATCAAAGATAAGATTTTACTAATTTTGAAAGTTAGACACAATAATTTGCCAATTTAAAAAAAAAATTCTAGAGATGTACCTACTTGTAGTTTACTAGAGAAATTTTTTTATTTTTTTAATAATAATTGCAAAAGCAATATTGTTTTTGTAATTCGATTGACCGGAAACAAAACCACATTTTATTAATTTTGAAAACTAGACTCAACATTTCAGTAATTTTAAAAGCTGGAGAGGATATTTTTTACTTTTTTTAATTTAATAATTAACATTTTTACAATTTTGAATGTTGAAAGTGATATTTTACTAAATTTTGGAAGCAAAAAAAAATGTTTTACTAATTTTGAAAAACGGCAATTTAATTTTATAAATTTGAGAGTCTGTAAACCATAAAATACTTCTTGACGTTGTATTAGATTAGAACATTTACATTGCTTTTTTTAATTTACATTATTTACATTGCTTTTTTACTTGCTTCTCTGGCTCTCACTAATTGACTGATTAGTCTCTTTCTTTATATAATCAAACGTCCTTGCTAGAATGTGCAGAATGTTTTTTTCGGCGTTTTTCTCAAAATTACGTTTTTCAAAGAGTTTGTCATAATTTCTCACGTTCTACTTAGCCGATTTACTTGAAATTTGGTGTGAATGTTCTCAATACATGTCTCTATCGTACTAACCATTATTACAACAAAATAAAAATTTTTACTATTTTTAAAAAATTCCGAAATGGCAAAAAAATAGTACAAAAATTTTTCTTTTTTTCGAACAGCCGGAATCTAGCAAAAAAAATATTTAGCCCACTTTTTCTTTCTTAGTACGATAGCAGCATTTATCTAAATTAATAATCTTTTTTATTTTTTTGTTTCGAATCATTAGAAGGGTTGCAATCGTGACAAACTTGGCGCGCCATTTTTTTTTTCAATTCCCTGCTTTAACAACTTATAACATTGTGAGTTTTTAATGTTTTTACATTTTTTATTTTTTTCTGTATTTTTAAAATTCTAATAAATATCTTGTCAAAAAATAGATAGTAAAAATATTTTTTGTTTTTTATTTATAGCACCCGAAAAAACACCTCAAATTCATGCCTCTACACTGGAATACCCCATTAATGTGCTTCCATCGCGAAATCTTTCTAGTAATTTCTAGAACTAATTACTCAAACTTTCTTTTTCATCTTGTTATTTTGTATTGCGTGTTACAAATACTGTAATGCTGTAACTAAACCGTGTTTTTCTCGCTACAATTTTCTTGTATTAGATTTAGTGTGTGTTAAGTTTAGGTCTGCGGAGAATGATTGGCAAAAAGCATCCGATAAGCGTTTTATTATTGTCATAAAGTTTGTAAAGTTCTTGCGCGATTTGTCAAAGCACATTGCGGTCGTGTCCCCTTATCGATATCATCTCGAAGGTCACCAACTGACGTTCGCTTAGGAAAAAAACATCCCATCAAGGATCTAATTTGAATAATATACGATGTATTTCTTCGAATGCTAGGAGATGAGTGGGTGCAATGTTCAGATAAGAGTTTACTACGACTTGAAAATTTTCTAAATGATTGATTGAAATACCCTATATTGTGACTTCATAATGGATACGTCAGTATAATAAAAATATCCATTATCTTCTCGTTTCGAAAAGCCACTGGCATAATAAATCATTTCTTTAGACATTTATGAAGATCCGACACCCCTCACAAATGCTTTATTTGGCGGCGCTGCTACTGCAATGTCATTGTGATTCTACCCTTTTCAATGGATTAAAACTGTTACAGCTACTTTACTCATGAAAAAACTTCTATTTAATATGATGCGATGGTTCAACACTCTTAATTTATCAGGCTGGCGCCTTCTAACCCAATGTTTGGAATCATCACAGACAATGCGACTTGAATTAATTAAACAAAAACAAATTATCTACGAGAATTATTGACACCCATATATCTGTAAGATAATTCAAAATTGTAACAAATCTAAATTAACGAAGAATATTTAAAAATTTTGAAAAGGATAATCAAACAGTCATAAATAGTTTCAGAGATACAAAAAAAATTTTGTTAGGTTTTTCAATAGGTAAATGCCAAATTATGACGTGCAGAAATTAGTAGTCTTCACCAACCTTTGTTAATTGTTAATTAAAAATAGTTTGCGTCTTTAAAAAATTATTACAAATTCTTGTAAATCTCTAAAAGCCCACTAATTTCATAAGAAACTTCTAGGAAAACCACGTAGAAACAAAACAAATTATAGGAAATCTTGTTCTTTCTACACCAAATCTCTGTATCTACCTCTCCATAAATTATATAAATTATGAATTGCCACGAATTACGTAATTTACTATAAATTACAAAATTACGATAAGTTATATAAAATACTATGAATTACAATGCTTCATCATCATATACCGAAAATTACACAAATTGCAATAAGTTACATAAATTACAAAAATTACGCTAAATTACTGCATAAATTACAATAAATTACATTAATTATTATAAGCTATACTAAAAAGTACATAAATTTTTATAATTTACAGTAAATTACATAAATTGTTATAAAATACAAGACGATAAATTTTATAAATTACTATTAAATTACAATGCTTTATTATCAATTACCGTAAATTACAAAAACTGCAATAAATTTGCTACATATATTACAATGAATTACATGTATTATTATAAACTAATCATAAATTACATATTTTTTTATAAATTACATAAACAATAATAAATTATTACTGTATATTACCACAAAGCATAGCAATTTCCATAAATTACGATAAATTATATAAATTACTATCACATTACGTGAATTATATAATTTACTATAAATTACAAAAATTACTATAAACTATATTATAAATTACATAAACAATCATACATTAATACTATATGTTACCCTAAATTATAGTAATTGCCATAAATTACCGTAAATTACAAAAGTTACAATAAATAAATAAATTAATGAAATGTACTTATAAATTATTTATACATTATTATAGATTATCACAATATACAAAACAATAAATTATATGAATTACCATGAATTGATATAAATTACTATAAATTAAATAAATTACGATGCTTTATCTAGAATAACTGTAAATTTTAAAAATTGCGATAAGTTACATAACATACGTTAAATTACAATCAATTAAATACATAGATTTCAATTAATTGCTTAAAACTACACTATAAATTACATAAATTTTTATATATTACTAGTAATTACATAAAAATTATAAATTATTACTACATATTAGCATGAATTATAGAAATTACCATAAATTATTTAAATTACAATAATTATTATAAAATAAAAAACGATAAATTATATAAATTATCATAAATTACGTTACTTTAATTACCAAAATTAAATTACTTATTAATAATTAATAAGTTTCTATAAATCACAGCAATTACCACAAATTAGATACATAAATTACTATAAATTACTATGAGCTACAAAAATTACAATACATTTCATAAAATTATTTTTCAAATAATAATCATACAAGACAATAAATTTTATAAATTACTATAAATTACATATTTACCATAAATTACAATAAATTACTATAATTTTTACTAATGTAATAATTCAATAAAAATATAATGTTTTAATACTGAGCGACATTAATGCTTTCTAAATAGACAGTGCGCTATGAATTACACAAATTACGATAAATTACATAAAGTAGCATGATTTACGTAAATTACTATAAACTACTATGGATTAAAAAAACTACCATAAATTACAAAAATTAAATCAAGCAAAATGTTTAGAAATTTTTCGAAAATCTTTAAGAAATATTTAGTAATTTTTGAAAAATATTTGCAAATTCTCTAAATTTTTCGTAAATTTTTAATAATTCTATAAAAATCATTAATAATTTACGTAACAACAAAGAAATTCATATAAATTAGAAAAAATTATAAAATAAATATTAAAACGCTTTTAAGGCAGGTTTTTCAAAAAAATTAAAAATCTTGATTGTTTATTTATAATAATAATAATAATGTTTATTGCACATTAAAACAAAAATGTACAAAAGGTTAAATGGCAGACACAAATCTGATTTTATAATTTAACCTAGAGAAATAGTTAAAACATAATAAATAGTATATTAAGTATAGAGAACGGTAAGGAATGCTTACCGTTCGAAGACAATTGTTTGGAGGAGGAGCGAAGCGACGCCTCCAATTATTGTCTGAGAACGGTAATCCTTAACGTTCGACATGCTTATAACGTTTTTTGCGCGATTGGAGTTTCTAGATTAATAATAATAATAATTTATATCAATACATTTGTGATAATCGGGAAGACTGAAACTGAAAACTTTGGGTGGCTGTTCCATGGTTGCTATGGTTTTGTTCCAAACAAGTAAAATTGTCTTTTTGATACAATCATTCCTACATAGTTCTGTTTTGTGGATCCGTTTTCGAAGCAAATATGAGCGATAGTGATGATCTACCCGATGATTTAGAAGACGCTTGGCAAGAAGGATGTTCGGCAATAATTCCAGAAAAATCTAAAGCCCGATATGAACAGACATACAAGTTGTTTAAGAAATAGCGTGAAGCAAAAAAGATTTCTGTAAATGGAAAGAGCTTGTTAGCGTATTTTGTGGTGAGAAGTGGACACTTGAAGGCCCCAGGCAGTTTATGGGCGGAGTATTCTATGCTGAAGAGTACAATTTTTCTCCATGATGCTATCGATATTTCTAAGTTTGCTACATTAATTGCTTATCTTAAGAGAAAAAATATTGGATATCGGCCTAAGAAGGCTAAAATTTTTACCAAAGAAGACATAGAAAAATTCTTGAATAAAGCACCAGACGAACAATTTTTAATTCAAAAGGTATGTTGTAGATGATGAGGTGGTACATCTGAGTTCTATTGAAACAATATATTTGCAGGTAGCAATGATATTGGGAGTATCGGGCGCTTGTAGACGAGATATTCAGCGATCGTTTACAGTTATTAGTAAAGAAAATGAAGTAGTTCATTATTTGGAAATATTTCGAAAATACATAAGAATTCGACCAAGCAACCCAACGTCAGATCATTTATTTCTGAACTATCGAAATGGCAAATGCTTTAGGCAAGTCACAAAAAAAGGCACAATTGGAGGCTGGCCGTCAAAAATTGCAAAGTATTTAAAGTTGCAAGCCCCTAAAGGTTTTACTGGACACTCGTTTTGACGCACATCAGCTACACTTTTGGCGAATAACGGAGTTGATGTGTTGGGACTAAAAAGACATGGTGGGTGGCGTTCATCAACGGTGGTCGAGAGTTACGTAGAAGATTCCCTCCAAAACAAAATTGAATTTGCTCATAAAATTTAACACAGCGATGTTGGTGGACTATTACAACAACCTGAGACTTCTACGTCGGAAAGTTTGTCTATTAACACTAGAAACTCAAATGCGAGTGGTATTACTACTATTAATTATAATAATTGTACATTTAATTTTAATAAATAAATCGCAAAATTGTTTTTTTTAGATTTAATTGCTTTCCGTTCACTGAACGGTAAGTGAATTACTTACCATTATGTTACACATAGCAACCAGTAACAGCAACCTACCGTCGTGGAAACAGGCACAGTAAACTGATAAAAATAACCAATCGCGCAAAAATACTAATAAATATACCTACAATAAACATAACACAAAATAATACAACAGATTAAAATTTGCTAAGATCAATTGCTAAATGTTTTTCGACGAAATTAGTTTTTTACATTTTTTTTTAAATATACCGAAGTGTCAACTGTTAGAAGATCAGAGCATTTACTTAATATATGGTACAATATATGAAAAAGACGTCTGAAATAAAGTAGTCTTGTGTGCTGGAAAGTGAAAATGCTTTTCAACAAAACGTAAATTCCTAAAGTGTGTTTCACAGAGTTTGATTAATTTAACATACAAATAATCAGGAATTTTTAATTTTAGTAATTTGAAACAAAAACATAAATAATGAACAAAGCGTTGCTCATTCAATTTAAGCAATCCTAAAGATCTTAGGTAGGAACATGTGCAAAGTGAGGTATACTAATCACAAATCGTAAACAGTAGTTTTGAATTTTTTGAAGTTTTTGTTTATTACTTTCAGTTAAGCGAGGACCATAAACAATATCACAGTAATGCATATTGGATAAAACTAGTGAGTTAATTAAAATTAGTTTAGTCTTTTGATTTAAAATCTCTTTAAACTGTGCAAGTTGCTTAAATTTGAAATAACAATGTTTAGATAACTGGGAAACCTGATTAGTAAAATTGAGTTGTGAATTCATAGCGACACCAAGATTTTTGACTGTACTTAGGGAAGGAATTTCTACATTATTAATTCGAACGGGGTGTTTTAAATTTTCTGCTTTATTCGTTGTTCTAAAAAGTATGTTCTTACATTTAGTTGCATTTAAATATAGTGAATTACATTGGGTCCAATTATATATTTCATTAAGGTCACTGTTAATTATATTTTCAATATTTCGTATTTCTAGAGGGTTAAAGCTTTGGTAGAGTTGAATATCATCTGCAAATAGATGTATTTTGCAAAATTTAGTTACATACTAAATATCTGAAATAAAAATAGAAAAAGAAGTGGGCCTAACACCGATTCTTGAAAAACTCCTGTTAAAACATCTTTAATATCTGATAAACCTAAAGTTGTTCGGCATGTCTGCTTACGATTGTGTAGATAACTATTAAACCACTTGAATTTATCATTATAAATTCCATAATACTCTAATTTTTTTAATAAACAATTTATGTCAATTGAATCAAAAGCTTTACTTAAGTCTAACAAAGTTAAAGATGTTATTTTTCCTTTGTCCATATGTGATAGAATTTCATCGGTCACCGATAAAAGGGCAGTTGATGTACTGTGTCCCATACGAAATCCAGATTACACGAAAGGTAAGATATTAAGAGAACATACGTAATCGTTCAGTTGGTTATAAATTATTGACTCTGCAATTAACATAGAGGCCGGTTGAATACTTGGCTCTGAGATCATTGAGACAAGTAAGAACAGATTTTTTTGGTATTGGTGTGACACAAGAAGGCTTCCAGCTATCAGGAACATATCCCTGCTCAAAACTAGTATTAATTAGGTGAGTTAATGGTGCAGCAACAAAAGGCAAAGAAAGCTGCAGCATGCGACCTGATATACCGTCATAACCGATTGTTGATGGTTTTATTTTTAAAATCATTATTTTAATTGACGTTACGTCTACAGGTAAGTATTTGAAATTTGTTGCCAGATGGAAAATTTGAGCGTTCAAGATACTTAAAAACTGGTAAAGATGACGTTTTAGGAATGGACTCTATAAAATAATTATTAATTTGGTTGGAATCAGAAAACTCAGAAGAGATTTCACAATTATTATTAGATTTAATTATATTTGATCTTTTTAAGTTTTTCCAAAACTGATTCGGATTCTTGCTCGTTTTTCCTGCCTAAGAGCTAAATTGTGGTAATTTCTGACTTGACAATAGTATGATTTATGATTGTCAGCTCTAGATAAACAATAACGACGCCATATATTCCTTTTTAACTTTTTCAGAAGTTTCAGATTATCAGTAAACCACGGTTCACGTTTTTTATACAACTTTGTAATTTTTAGCGTAAATATTTACAACAAATTAAAAAAATTAATTAGCGGGAAATTTAAATCACCCGCTAAATTTTTTTCTAATCAAATCGCAGCAATTAAAAAACGGTTTAAAGACAAGTTTTTGCTTAAAAATCGATAATTTGTATTGTTTTCTTATAAAACATTGTTTTTTAGTTTAAATAATTAGAAAATAACTTAGAAATTTGTGTTTTAGTGTCGCCAGGAGCTGGCCACTCGCAACGCAATAAAACAGCGGTATAATAAGAATTTTTGAATAATTTTATTGTGATTAAAAGATGAGATAGCTTTATCTGTATAATTTGGTAATTCTTATCCACCTTTATCAGCATAAGCAGATTCAAGTTTCGCCTCAGAACTGCGAGTACAAGATGAATTACAACTGTAATTAGTGGAAAGTTCCGGGCTACGGTAAGGGTAGTTGACTTTGTCTTTTGAAAGCTCGTTATTGAGTTGCTCGCTTGAGAATTAGCAAGTCAGCTAGAGGGCGAACACAGTTGAGTGACACTGCCTCTGGTACCGGGCCCTCTTCTTATCAATCGCTCTCCTACAATAAGGAAAAAAAAACAACCTAGACGAGGCTTTGCACTAGACAATATTCTCGATCAGTTGCTTTGTTTGTAAAGGCGCCAATGTAATTAAGTTTTTAAGAGGAAGGCAGTCTAAAGCGCAAAACAGGACGAAACAAAGATGTTGAGAGGAATTAAGAGAGGGTGGAAAGCACCGGAAAAGCGATATACGGTGAACTGAGGTAGAATGGAAATTTATTTTTATTCAAATTTTAAGTGCAACACATAATCGAACCAAATGGAAATAGAGCGACGAGATGAGAGCAACACTGAATCTAAAACAGATTTATTTAAAATTAAAACGATTTTTGCATTACTTGGCTTTTATTCGAAATAAAACCACAGAAATATATTAAAAGAACAAGAGAAATTAATGCAAAATGGCGCTGCTTTGTGGGGTCACCGAAAAAATGCGATTATTATTATAAATACAGGACTAAAGAGGAAATTGAGAAACAAATGTTTAGGTTAAAAAAAAGAAAGCACCCGGAGAAGAAGGAATTACAAATGAAGCGCTGTTGTTTGGTACACGGGAAAGAGTATGGAAAGTGCTAAATTCAGCGTGGATGGGAGGAGGCTTTCCTATGGAGTAGAGAAAAGGGTTAATTGTACCAATACATAAAAAAGAAGATAAAAACCAAACTAAAATCTACCGAGGTCTACAAAATATATGCGATGGTTTTAGAAGAAAGATTGAGAAAGAAAATTAGCAAAAAAAGTATGTAGCCCGACAGACAGAAAGGGTTCAGAAAACGAAGGAGATCCATGAATAATGTATGCATTTTGAGACATCTGGCGAAGAAAGGAATAGACAAGGCGGGAGGACGTATGTATGGATTGTTCATGGATTTTAAAAAAACTTTTGACAGTGTGAATAGAGAAAAAATATGGGAGTATCTTAGAGAGAAAAGCGTGTGTAAGTGGTTGGTAATCAAGATGGAAGAAATTTACTAGAAAACTATTAACCAAGTAAAAGTAGGAGAAGAAGTAAGTGAATGATTTTGGACAAATAAAGGTGTCAGACAAGGTTGTCTATTAAGTCCTGCACTATTCTTAACATATATGGAAGATGTGGATGAAGTTTTAGTAGAGCGCAAGTAGGAGGGATAGTTGTAGGCAGAGAGAAAGTGTGCTCCCTGGCGTTTGAAGATGATTTAGTAATTGTTGCAAAGAACAAAAGGAAAATGAAAGAAATGATAAAAATTATGGAAAAATATTTAAGAAACAGAAAACTACAAGTTGATATAGATAAAACAAAAATGATGGTGTTTGGAAAGAAAGTAAGAATTGAAAAAGAAGATGAATGGAAATGGGAAAGAAAAGATATAGAACAAGCAAAAGAGTTAAAAAATTTGGAATATGTATTAAATAGTAGTATGACAGACAAAAGACAAATAAAGGAAGTAGTCAAAAAAGCAAACAAAGTAATAGGAAGTGTCTGGAGTTTGGGAGAACATAAATTTGGTGAAAATTTTAAAAGAAGAATGATGATGTTTGACAGTTTGGTGAAAAGCGTCGTAATATATGGAGCAGATGTATGAAGATGGAAGGAATATAAAGAAATTGAGCGTGTGCAAGAAAAGTATATAAAATGGGTTTTAAAGTTAAATAAACAAACGCCATGGTACATAGTAAGAGAAGAAGTAAGAAAGAAAAGTTGAGAGTGGAAACAGGAAAAAGAGCGGTGAAATACGAGAAAAATCTAAAAATACGACATGAAAGCAGAATACTACAACAGTGCTAGGCTAAAATTAAAAGAGCAAATGATAATGTTAGGTGGATAGAACAAGATGACTACTATGAGAAAAAGGAATATGCGTGTGCAAAAACTAAAAGAACGATAGAAGGAGGAAGAACAATGGAAGAAGAACCAAAACAAAGAGATGATGACATAGATAAACAGGAAAGAATTGCGAGTATAAAAAAATTAAGGTACAATTCAAAATATGCTTTGATTGTTACCACCGAACTGCCAAAATGTTTAGATAAAGTAAAAAGTAAAAATAAAAAATGATTGCAAGATACAGATGTGAAAATAAAGAACGGAAAAATAAATTCTGGAGAGAAGATTAAGAAAGAATGTGTGGATTATATAGAGAAGAAAGAGAGACGATAGAGCATTGTTTGTCAGAGTGTGTAGAGACAAAATGTGCAAGTATGGAAGGATAAAAGTTCTAAACAAAAATGGAGAAAATGAAAGAAGTTACGTGTGCTAGAAGAAGATTAAAGAAAAATTATTTTTTTTTAATTTGTAATTTGTGTTAAAAAAAATTAAAGTAAAAGTAAATCTAATTAGGGCAATAAAGACATTAAAACTTCTAAAATCCCCGATTTCGTTCAAGATTCAATAAAATTCTAAATCAAGTCAATTTTAACTTAAGGAGAGACCAAATTTTGTTATAGTTTTAGAGTTATTACCACAGACCTCTAGCGCTAAAAGTCACTTCAAAAAATTTAAATAGCAAGTGGGATTTTAATGCTGCTTTTATTGTCTATGCAACTATCTTTTATAAAATTTAACCGATTCTTCTTTGAGAAACACAAAATTGTTTGAGGCTTATTGAAATTTAGTTAAAAATAAAGATCTGTAGTTTTTAAAACGGCTTAAAACGGCTTAAAAG
The DNA here is from genome assembly GCA_029207805.1 of Tribolium confusum. NCBI lineage: Eukaryota > Metazoa > Arthropoda > Insecta > Coleoptera > Tenebrionidae > Tribolium > Tribolium confusum. The sequence goes on along the minus strand of JALGAY010000008.1, from coordinate 12,228,206 downwards.
CAAGTATCATTTTAATTTTTCTTAATGACTTTTCTCTTGTATCTGTTGTAATAAAAATATTTAGTCTAATACAGATCTACCATTTCTAAAACCACAATAGTATTCTCCTACTTTTTTTCTAAAACTTCTTTTAGTTTATTATTCAGTAGTGTTGCCATTATCTTATATTCATTGTTCAGTAACAGTACTCCTCTATAATTTTAACATTTTGTCTTGTCTTCTTTTTTATAGATTTTATTGTTGTATTTTATGCTTGCGGCATTTCTTCTTTAATCCAAACATTTTTAATAAAATCATATATCATCTTCGTCATTGTTTCTTTTTCGTACTTTATTATTTAAAATAATACTTTATTAATACTTTATTAACGGCATCATCATTTACAGCCTTTACAATAAACAAAACAATTAAAGATTACAAGATTCATGTTATAAATTTGTTGAGATTATTCTTAAAGTTATTAAAAGATGGTGCAAAAAAATCAATTTCACTACAGACACTATTGCATATTGATAAAATTGAATTTAAAGGTGAAAATAATGCATAATTAGTGCTGCAGTGAGAGAGATTAAATAGGGGACTATTCCTGAGATGGTATTGAGGCACATTAAAACCAATTTTTCCGAGAATGTCCGGAGCATCACACAGATTATTTAATACCTTATATACAAAACAAGCACAGTGGAATTTACGTCGAGAGTCTAACGTTTTCAGAGCAAGATAACTCAAACACATATTATACGAGCATCCCACAGTTCTCGGCAATCTATATTTAACACAATTAATAAATTTTACTTGAACCTTCTCAATTCGTCCAATGTGTGTAGCATAAAAAGGAGCCCAAACTACACAATCATACTCTAAGATAGATCTAACAAATGTAACATACAAAATAACAATAGTTCGAATATTGGTAAATTCATTAGTAAACCTCCTTATACAACCCAAGACTTTATTTGCTTTTGCTATTATATATTCATAGTGATAATTAAAAGATAACTTGCAATCAAGTATGACTCCCAGATCTTTGATTGTAGACACTATTTTCAAATCTTTACCACCGATTTTGTATTGGGGGCTAGAAGGTTTTAGCTTCCTACTAAAGTTAATTACTTGACATTTGTCACAATTTAGTACCATTTCATTTACCAGACACCATTGGTATAAAACAAATAGATCCTGCTGTAGAATGTTAACGTCCTGAACGTTATTGATCACTTTATAAATTTTTAGATCATCTGCAAATAGTTCAAAATTGCATGTAAAATTATCACAAACATCATTAATAAAGATTGAAAATAGAAGTGGACCTAATATAGAGCCTTGAGGAACGCCAGAAGGTACATGTTGCTTATCTGAAAAATTATTATGTAATTTAACAACTTGAGTTCTATTAAACAAATAACTACAAATCCAGCTAAACAGACAGCCAGATATTCCATAAGCAGATAATTTAGCTAACAGAATATGATGATTAATTTTGTCAAATGCTTTATGAAGTCTGTGTAAACAGCATGAACCTCCAGGCCAATTTCTTCTTGTATGTTGTCTTCTCCTAGGCTCTTCTTGTTTTTCTATTTTTTTATTACGTTTTTACATTCATCATATGTACAAAGTTCTTCTTCCCTTGCTTCTTGTTTGTTCCTCTTCTTCAACTGTTTTCCTTTTTTTTAATCGACAATTTGTCTAAGATTTCTTCAAAATATTTAGCCCATCTTTCTATTATTTCTTCTTCGCTTCCCACTAAATAAGCATTTTTGTAATTCTCTTCAATATCTTTTATTTTTCTAGCTTTGTGCTTTGTTCTTTTTCTGCATTTTTTTTGTTTTTTATATTCTTTCTGGCTGTTTTGCGTATTTTTTCTAAAATCCTTTTCTTTTGTGTATCTTTCTGCTGTTCTTAAAGTCTACTATCTTCATCGCATCATTTTTTTTGTCTTTAATTTTTTCTCTGATTGCTTGTTTAATTTATCTGTTACTATTGTCTTCTATTTCTCTTCTATTATTAGTTTCTTGTTCTTGTTGGTTTTTTCTATCGCTGTTATAGATTTTTCTTTATTGATTTTGATACGATTTTGCTTTTTTTATATTTTTCAGATTGTTATTTGTATGAGTTGGTATAATTTGTTTTAATTATATTCCTACGATAAAATAATCGGAATCTATAAACAAACACTGTGCAGACTTTGTTTTCTCAGCCTTCTACTAAATATTTTATCTCATTTAATAAAACTCAAAAAAAGCGTCCGACTTTCTCTAGTTTTATAGAAAATCTGTCTTAAATAAAACGAAAATTACTCTGTCAACCTCAGCATCTTTTAATAAATTCAGATGAAAAAGATAAAATTCACCAAGTTACGATCGATTTTACTATCATACCACAAGAGGGCGATCCGGATGTTTACAGTTTCGATTCGGTTTCGTCTAAATGGGAAACAGTGTTGGACTTTTGGAAATATGAGTGGACGGAAATTGGTTCGGAGATGAGTGATGCAACCATAAAAAGAACAATTGCGCGAGCCAAAACGGATAAAAGTCGCTTGAAAATTTCTAGGTCATGTGATAGAATATTAACATGTTTTGTTTTGTGACGTGACCAGAGTAGGGGCCTTTCAGCAAAAGCCGTTGAAACGATTATAATTGCTATTTAATAACCTCCCAAATATTAAACAATATTTAATTTTCTATAACTTTTTTTTTAAATCTTTGACCATTTGGGCAGCGTTTTTTAACAAAACCAGTTTTGTACAAATTTTAAACTTATTTTTAACTTTATTTTTAACTTTAAATTATTTTAATTAAAAAATTCGATTTTGTAAATTTTGTAGGTATCTAAGCAACGCTTCGCGTTTTTAATTTATAAATAAACAAAAGAGATTTTTAAGTTTTCTAGAAAAACCTGCCTTAAAAGAGTTTTTACAATTTATTTTGTAATTCTTTCTAATGTCACATTTTTAATGTCAATATCAATGTCAGTATTAAATTGTTGCAAGTGTCAAAACTTAAACTTTTCTTTTTACTTTGTTGTTAAATATTTACACTAAAAATTACAAAGTTTTATAAAAAAACAATCAAAATTTATAATTTTTCTAGAAAAACCTGTTTCAAAAGCGTTTTTAGGATTTATTTTGTAATTTTAACAAATTCTACTAAATGTCACACTTTTAATGTCATTTAATGTAATTAAAAAAAATAATGCAATTTAATATATCAATAGAATATGTCAATATTAAACAATCTAAATTTAAAATATCTGCTTTAAAAATTTTTTACGATAAATTATGTCATTTTCGTAATTAATCCAAATGTCAAATTTGATGCCATTTCCTTACTACGACTTGATTGGCTAAAACCTCGGCGGCTAATTTAAATTTTCTATTTATAGCTTCAGAGTGAATTTTCATAAACACTTGTTAAACGTGTCATGACTGTAAAATTTCCCTTGACAGTTAATCAACTTACTTTAAAATAATTAAACTGTTGATGAAAACTGTTGTAAATAAGTCTTTGGTAGATTGTTATTGATTCTTTGTTGAATTTAACGAATTATAGACGATTACAGTCTGCAAAACGTTTATGCGCTGAATCTCCCCGAGAAGCATTGGTGCGAAATAATCTCTCCAAAGTTGAATCTCACCCCCCGAACCAGAATGTAGCAGCTCGGCTCAAAGCTGTACTTCCACTAATGGACTAACGATTATCCTGATTTCTGAGATGAGACGATAACTTTTTTGAAGGAGCACCAAACTGTTAAGCATTCAAACTTAGTCGGACGCATTAGCACTTCGGGGAATTTCTATTCTAATCTAACCGATGATATGGAAATTTAACAACTGTTTTATTACTCAAATATTACCAAAAAACAAAGAAACTAAAATAACAACATTTGGTAAATAATTTGTAATGTTGAGGTGAATCATCGTGAGCGAACTTTCAAGAAGATTCGGAATGCTTCGGGTGATTCATCATCCATAGAGACTTATCGAAAGTAAAGTAACCAGTATATGGATGTAGATAAAGAGTGACCGGCAAGGAAGTCAGTCAGATAGTGAAAACGAGTCAAGTCAGTACAGTGCCAACAGCAAAAGTAAACAGAATTAAGAAAAAGTCGAAAATGATTTGACATTTACTGTGCCTACTTAAGTTTGTCGTGTAATTATTAGTTCTAGAATATTTAGTTCTGATACATTATGTGATCCTAATACAAACCTGTTATTTTACAGTATTTGTCTAAAATTTTATTAACAAAATAGTATCTGGAGCAACCAAAATAGCAACAAATATTTAAAACATGTATTGTTGGTTGCATAGCTAAGTATCAAGATACATTGAAGACTTTCTTATATATTCTGTGATTCAGATACAAACCTGACATTTTACGATATATTTTTAAAACTTTATTATAACAAAATTGTATTTAGAGCAACTAAAGTTAAAATAAATGTGTTTAATAAAAAAGAAAATTTTACCCACTAAATTTTGTAGAATTCTGTAGTACCAACACTAGACTATCAGCCTATAGATGGCGCTGTGTATATATTTTAAATTATTAATAATTTTTAGATTTATTTCTAAATTATTGCAGTTTTTTTATTCTAATAATTTTATTTAAAAAAAATAAATAACAAATAAACCTGTAATCTTAAATTATTTTTCTTGTATTAAAAAAAATTGGTAGAAACCTGTATTATCAACGCTCAACTACTCACACAAAGATGGCGCTTGTCAAACAATTTTTTATTATAAATTTTTTAACTTATTTTAGGCCTTATTGAATCCATAATTTTTTTATTACAAAAAAAACAAACAAAAATGCTTGTAAAAAACTTTATAATTATATAAAAGTTACAAAAATAAACAAAATAAATCCACCTAATATCAAATATTCTTTATTTCCCCTGTACAATGCGGACAACAACCACCCTGACTGGAAGGATGCTTCAAATAGACTTGTTCCCCACTCAAAGACATTGCAGTCCCCATCAAGGCATTACAAATCACATCCTGTTTACTTGGAATCGTTACAGGATTCTGCAACAACTAAAAAAAAAATTTCAGCACCCTAAAACCTCCCAAAAACGCCAAACCTTCATTGCTTGTCTCTCAGCCACAGTATATTGCCCCAAATTCCCGTAAACCGCAGCCAAATCACTTTTCTCCTTATCAACACTAATCTTCTGACTCAAATCACAAAGAACCCTACTCAAATCAACAATATTCGACGTTTTTGGCACTTCAGAGCCTTGTAAAATACAGGATTTCATGAGTTTCTTCTGCACTCTGTACCTCTCATCGAGGAGCTTCTTGAGGACTTCCTGAAGGTCGTTAATTCGGGTCGAAAGCGCCGACTTCCAGCGAGCTAACTCCTCGACCATCAAACTGGAAGCCAGGAATTTGCTCCTCCAGACTTCACACTGGCCTGATAGCCATTCTGTCTGCTCCTGATGAGAAGTGAGGTGATTAGCTGAGTTGAGTAAAGCCCTAGCTAGCTGTAACTTGTCTTCAGTTAAATGCTGGACTCGACTCTCTAAATCCTCGCCGACTGCAGCCACTAACAGAGTTTTAAGCTCACTGTTGACCTAAAACAAGCAGTAAAAATACCAAAATTTTGCAGTAAAAGGCAAAACCTGTGCTTGAAACTTGATCTGGTTTTCAAGATGTGAGTTACTCTCTCGCAGATTCTTAATATCGGTTTCATACCCAATTTTTTCTAGTTCCCATTTCTTCCTCGGAATTAACTCTTCGTCGTTTCTCACTGCTTCATTACTAGCTTTATTCAACTCAGCACAGCGCATTTCCGTCATTTGCTTGACCAAATCTTGGATTTCGACATTATTCCTCGACGGTTTTGGCTTTGTTTCAAATTTGTGAGCCACTATCGGCTCGACAGCCCCTTTGTAGGGCTCGTAAGGTATAAATTTCGGTTCTTTTGGCTTCTTTATGAGCCATTTGGGCTGTTTGCGCTCTTTGCTTACATAAACTGGTTTTAAATTGTGGATTTTACATTGCGGTATAATCGGCTTGAAGGTTATTGGATTGGGGGCTTTTTGAGATACAGTTGTCTCGGTTAGTTTCAGAAGGGAGCTGTCGATGCCATCACCAAGAGTTCGCTCTTTGAGGAGCCCTACAAGTGGACAATATGGTAGAAATTAGAAGGTTTTATTTCAAGGCCTAACCTGGTAGAGTTTCCATTTTTTTAATTCCCTAATCAAGAAGATTATTAAATGACTTGATTAATCTTGACTAAGGGGGCTGCAAGGCACTTAAAAGACAGGTCATTGACCCAGTTGTCAAAAACAGCTGGTGTGAGACAGCTGTCATTTGTCACGTGACTTTATTTCAATTCGGGCTAGAAGCAATGACGTCACGGCAGCCATGTTGCAAATAAAACAGAAATCAATCTGTGCTGTGCTTTAAATTGTTTTTGTTGTCCAAAAACTGTCAAAATAAGCTTTTGTCCTAAAAAACAATTAAAAAGTGCTATTTTTTGTTATTAAATATGCTGATAATATCTAAAAAACGCTAAAATATTGCCCAATTTGGGTAATGTTATTGTCTAAAAACACTCAAAAAACTGTTTGATTTTAGCAGTAATTAGTAAAAATATATTGTTTTGTCTAAAAATACAAAAAAGCGTTCTTTGATAACCAAAAAATTGTTTTTTAAAAAAAATTTGTTAAAATATTGTTGTCCAAAAATAAATATTTTTTAAGCTAAAGTCTTGCTCAAAAACAAACATCATTGCTTTGTCGTTCAAAAAAATTAAAAAGTTGTTTTTTATTTAACAAATACTAGCCTGAACATAACCGTGTTGTTGTCCAAAAACACTTATAAAATTCGCCTTTTTAGTAATGTCTAAAAATATGTTGTTTTATACAAAAGCAACAAAAAAATTTGTAGAAATTTTTTTTTAAACAAATTTATTGTAATTTTAGTTGCTCCAAATACAATTTTGTTATAATTAAGTTTTAAAAAATATCGTAGAATGTCAGGTTTGTGTCAGGATCACAGAATGTGTGAGAAAGTCCTCATTTACTTCAATTACTTATCTATGCAACCAATAATACCCGATTAAACGCAGTTGTTACTTTTGTTTTTCTAGCTCTTTTTTAAATAAATTTTACAAAAAAAAAAATCGTAAAATTCCAGGCTTGTATCAGGAGCACAGAATGTATAAGAAAGTCTTCAATTTACATACTTAACTATGCAACTAACAATACACGTTCTAAATATTTGTTACTATTTTAGTTGCTCCTGATACTATTTTGTTAATACAGTTTTAAAGAAATATGTAAAATAACAGATTTGTATTAGGATCACATAATGTATAATTATTTTGGAGCTTTAGTAAAAAGGCTTCAAAATTTTAGTAGGTTTATTCTAATACTTATAAGCAAAAATTGTCCAATTTTTTGTAATTTTTCAAACTATTATTATTATTATTATTGCTCAAGACAATCTGGTATTATATTGTCCAAAACCAACAAAAATTGGTTAATTTTGTTAAGAAAAATATTGTTATTTCTATTACTTTGTCAAAAAATTATTTTCCAGAAACACCTACTAAATAGGGCCTTGCGTTGTCCAAAATTATTGTCGTTTTAATTGTTTTTTTCTAAATCTAATAAAGACCCCAGTATAGTCAGTCTAATTTTTAACAATATTTTTATTATTGTTCAAAAATAAAATAATAATGTGTTGTCCAAAACCAACAAAACATTGTTTAATTTTGTTATAAAAATGTCTTCGTTTTTATAATTTTATCATAATATTGTTGTCCAAAACTAGCTACCAAATATATTTTACGTTGTCTTTGCTGTTTTTGAACAACAAAATTATCAAAATTAAACAATTTCAAGCAGTTGTAGTTAAATCAAAATTAGACATTGTCCGTTTTTTTATTGACATTTAACAGCATAGTTAGTAACAAAAATAGCATTCTATAACTGTTTCCAACAAAAACAATAATTATTGTTACAATAAATAACCAAGACTTTGCCGTTTCTCGAGTGTTTTTAGCTAAAAACAGTGTTTTTAAATCGTTTTAGGACAATAATTCGGACGATTTTTCTGCTGTTTTTTAAAAAAAATTTCACTTTTTCTTAGTAATTCAAGATAAACAAATACCATTCTTAAGAAAACTAAAAATGATGTAACACCTTTTACGACTTTGTAGTATATTTAAAATGTATTTTTGCATTTTAACAAGTAAAATACCTGCAATCTGTGCAATTTAAACAAAAGTAAGATTAGAAAATAATTTATTTGTTTAATTTTCGAATATAGAAAAGTTTTGCGTACCTAGTCATGACGTCACACTAACAGCATGTATTGGCCTAGTTCCCTACTTTTTGACAAGTGACAGCACACAAACTCTATAGATCTGTCAAACATCCGGAAATTTGTCACAAAATTCCTGTCTTTGGTGTTTTCTCGAAAATTGTGTTTAAAGTGACCAAAATCCGTGTTAATTGTGTGTTTTAAACAAGTTTTTTGATTAATTAAATTTGTGTGCTACCAACTTGAGATAAAATTTTGACATTTGGGTGTGAAATTTGGGGATTTTCGTGAAAAGTCCCTAGTTGGAATAACCTATTCATCATCGTTAATAATCTTAGTGCTATTTTTGTTTATAAAAGTCGTCCTTTATCGTATGTCATGCAAGTGCAAGTTTCGTAGTGTTTTAGAAGTTAAATAAATTATATTGTTCAGTTATAAATTTCCGTATTTTGTATAATTTATCACTTTTACACCGAACATTTAGCTAGTTTTTTATATCAACTTATTTTATGAAAAAATGTCCACCCCAGCTCGACGACGTCTGATGCGAGACTTCAAGCGGTTTGTAGCCGTTATTTTCCATTGAAATAGACTAATTTTGGGGGTTTTTGCAGGCTGCAAGAGGACCCCCCGACGGGCGTCAGCGGAGCCCCCACAGACAATAACATCATGATATGGAACGCGGTCATCTTTGGCCCCCATGATACGCCATTTGAGGACGGCACCTTTAAATTAACTATCGAATTTACTGAAGAATATCCTAATAAACCGCCCACGGTGCGATTTGTGAGTCACATGTTTCATCCCAATGTATATGCAGATGGGGGCATCTGCTTAGATATTTTACAGAACAGGTGGAGCCCCACGTATGACGTTTCGGCTATATTAACTTCAATTCAAGTAAGTAGGTCATTGACAGATAACCTTCAACACCAGAAAATTATTATTTGCTTTTTTTAAACTGTCTGCCTCATTTCGGACCCCAAAAAGGACGAAATCTCTGAAGTAAATAGTAAACAACATTTTTTTAACATAATTTACTTTATTTTTTTGTATAAAGAGAAACTTTGTTATTGGTCTGTTTTTACCTGATGATTATTTAGGAGAAAATTCAAGGTTGGTTGTAAATTTTCGATGGAAAAGCTGTAATGGCATTACATAAGGTGTCAATATTAAAAATAAAGCGAGATAAAAATAACTTATTTCATTGAATCCAGTTTTTTTTTTATATTTGGCAAATTTAATTTAAAAATATGCATTAATCTAGTAGGTTGCTGTCATAATTGTCAATTGTAAAAAAACAAGAAACTGTAATTTGGGCATATTTTCTGAATATTTATAAAAGCATTGATAATTTCAATTTGGCTTAAATTGTTTTTATTTTCACTCTTTCAAAAAAAAAAAAACAGTAAATAGGACAAATATCAAGTGATTAGAAATGTTTTTGTATAGAGGAAGCCATGTTTTGTAGTGTAACTTCAGACACAAGCAAGCTGTCATAAAATATAGCCTAAAATTGAGAAAAGGACAATGTATTCAACAAAAAAATTGACAATTTTACTTTGATTTATATTGTTATAATCACAGATAACTGTAAATAGGACAAATACTGAGTAATTAGTAATGTTTTTAGACAGAGTAAGCCATGGTTTATAGAGTAACTTCAAACATAGACAAGCTGTCATAAAACATAACCTAAAATTGGCAAAATGACAATGATTTCAACAAAAACATTGTAAATTTAAATTTGATTTTTATAGTTTATATTTTCTTCCTCAAAAATTTGTAAACAGGACAAATATTGAGTGATTAGAAATGTTTTTATACAGAGGAAGCCGTGTTTTATAGTGTAACTTTAGACACAAGCAAACTGTCATAAGTGTCATATAACATAACCTTAATTTAAAAAATGACAATGTATTCAACAAAAACCATGTCAATTTCAATTTATTGTTCAAAATATTCCAAAATTTTAATTTTTTTTTTGTCTCAAAATAAAACTGTAAATATGACAGATATCAAGTTATTAAAAATATTTGAAATCGTACGAAGCACTTCCATGCTGTCATAAAACATAACCTAAAAAATGCAAAATTACAATGTAGTCTACTAAAATGATTGTTAATTTCAATTTGACTTTTATTGTTTTTATTTTGTCCCTCAAAATAACAGAAAACTGTAAATACGACAAATATCAAGTGATTAGAAATGTTTTTATACAGAGGGAGCCGTGGTTTGTAGTGTAGCTAGTGTAACAGCTAGCTGTCATAAAATATTACCTAAAAATTACAAAATGACATTGTATTCAACAAAAACGTTGTTAATTTCAATTTTATTTTCTTCCTCAAGATGACAAAACTGTAAATATGACAAATATCTAGTGATTAGAAGTGTTTTTGTACAGAGAAAGCCATGGTTTGTAGTGTAACTTTAGACACAAGCAAACTGCCATAAAACATAGCCTTTATTGACAAATTGACAATGTGTTCAACAAAAACCTTATCAATTTCAATTTATTGTTTTTTTTTCTCTCTCAAAAAAAAAATGTAAAAAGGAGAAATATCAAGTGATTAGAAATGTTTTTATACAGAGGAAGCCGTGTTTTATAGTGTAACGTTAGACACATGCAAATTGTCATAAAACATAACCTTTATTGACAAATTGACAATGAGTTCAACAAAAACCTTGTCAATTTCAATTTACTGTTCAAAATATCTGTTCAATTTTAATTTATTGTTTTTTTTCTCTCTCTCAAAAAAAAAGAAAATGTAAATAAGAGAAATATCAAGTGATTAGAAATGTTTTTATACAGAGGAAACCATATTTTATAGTGTAACTTTTATCACTTCCGTCCTGTCATAAAATATAACCTAAAAATTGCAAACTTACAATGTAATCAACCAAAAATATTTCAATTTGACATTTATTGTTTTTTATTTTCTCGCTCAAAATAACAGAAAGTTGTAAATAGGACAAATATCGAGTGATTAGAAGTGTTTTTGTACAGAGGAAGCTATGGTTTATGGTGTAACTTCAGACACAAGTAAGTTGTCATAAAACATAACCTAAAATTCACAAAATGGTTGTATTCAATAAATTAATATAAAAAAAATGCTTCAATCTAGTAGGCTGGTGTTATTATTGTCTATTGTAAAAACAGGAAACTGTAATATTGACAAATATCGAATGCTTAGAACAGAGGAAGCCATGTTTTGTGGTGTAACTTTAAACACAACAACAAACTGTCATAAAATAACATAGAATTAACAATTGACAGCTCAATATATTAACTAAAACTTGTCATTGTGAATTTGGGTTTTATTTTTTCTCCTTTTTGAAATATTATTACAGTAGTGTCTAGTTATAACGGACCTCAGAGACCCGCCAAAACGGTAGGTTATAAGTTATAACCAAAGTTTTGGTGTGAATATTTTAAATAAAACGAGAAAAAATGTCGCACTTCACTGAGTCGCGATTTTTTGATAAATTTTAAGAAAAAAGCGAAAAATTAATATAAAACTCTTTTATATCAATCGAGTTCGCTGCTGTCGTAATTGTCAATTGTAAAAACAGAAAACTGTAATTTGGACAAACACATCTTATCTTGAAGTAATTCTTATTATTGACACTCATTTCCATTACGTAATTAGTGATGTAATGAATGTATGCTGTACGACTCGGTCTATGACCTCGTATTATAATTTTTTTTTCTTTTCTAGTCGTTGTTGAGCGACCCTAACCCCAACTCCCCAGCGAATTCAATGGCCGCACAACTCTACAAAGAAAACAGAAGAGAATACGAGAAACGAGTAAAAGCCTGTGTGGAACAAAGCTTTATTGACTAGCGCCTTGGCAAAAAAAAATGTGTATACCTGAGCTATTTTCTGTGCTTCTAAATTACAACAGCCACGCGTATCATTTTTAAGTTGCTATTTCTCTCTATCTCTAAAAAGTTTTAATTATACCAGTCAATTTTTTTGCAACTTTCACTGAATAGAATAAAGTTGTACAATCTGATTTTTTTTTATTAAGTTCGGATTTCGAAATTAATTAATTCATATAAAGTGTAAGTAAACTAAAAAAAATAAAAAACAAAAAAATTTATGTATTCTTTTAAAGTACTCAGTTTGTTACACAATTATTTAAATATAGTTTTGTGTTAATCTCTTTTAACGTCTTTTTTTTTTGTTCTTTATATTCATACAATTCACCTGAAATAAGGGTATTTAAATGTGTTATATAATTGCATAAACCTAAATAAATTATTATAAATAACACGTCTTTTACTTGAAAAACACGACGCGCGTTTCGACAACAAAGTTATCATCATCAATGAATGACAACATGTCGTGTTTGGTGCTAGTGGGTGTTTTATTAAACACACCAAGAAGATCTAAGATTCACGTTTTTTATTTAACAAATTTACAAAACAAATAAATAAAAATTATCACGCAATAGCACCACGTGACGGATTTTTGCAGTCACTGGTAATAAAAAAAAATGGCAAAATTTTTAATACTAGCTAGCATCCATTAACAATTTTAATTGTTGTTTATACCTTTCAGCTTCTTGTTCTTTTTTAAAAAGTTTTATTTTATATTCTTCTATTGTTTTCCGAGCTTCTATTAATTGTGTCATTACTGTTTCCATATCAGTGACGCCATTTGCATTTGTAATTTTATATACCTGTAACACGTGTAAAATACAATGTTTTTTCTAATATCTATACTTACATTATTTACAGTTGAGACAGGAATTAATTTATTTTTCTTCATAACAATTCTTTTAAGATTTTTCGGAACTAATCTACCATTAATTTGTTTAAGTATATTTTTTGATTTATTAGTACAATTTGAAGTCATTGTTAAAAATTCTTCAGGTGTGACAGTTATAATTTTTTTATTAACTGAATTTGTTATTTTTTCTGATTCTTTAAATGCATTTAATAGTTGTTTTCCAGCATCTGTTAAAACAACAGAATGTCCACTTTCCATAACTGTACTTAAAATATTATTATCATCATTTGGCAACATTGTAATACCATGTTCTTGTAATAATTTAATTGATTCAGCAAAACTCTCCTGATCTGAAGTTTTATTTAAATGAAGTTTCTCAGGATCAATCGAACTCTCATTATCTTCCATTAAAATCGTTTCTGAAAAAAAAAAAAACACAGTCAGAGCCACGGCTGCGGCTTAGTCTCATCAACATACCTAACGGAATTGGCGAATCTGATTGGCTCAAATCATCCATTTCATTCTCAACCAACTCTAATGTTAAATGTTGTTCAACATTCGGCGGATCATCTCCCTCTTCACTTCTCTTATTAATCAACGAAACAATATCTAATCGATTTATCTGCGCTGCAATATCAGCCGGTGTCAAATCAAACTTATTAACGACACTCGTCTGCGCGTAGTGCTTTAAAAGCACTTTAACAACATCCACGTGACCATTTTGCGCCGCCCAATGCAGTGGCGTCATTCCTAACTAATCAAAAGTAAGCGCGGGAAAATTCAAATTTGAAATTACCAAATCTCGACAATCCGGATCTGAACAAGACTCAAGTAAGGTTTCAACGATATTCACGTGACCCTCAGCTGCGGCCATATGCAGTGCTGTTTTGTCGACTTTTGTACGAGCATCGCGGGAAATACCAGCCTTCAGGAGGGTTTCAACCACTTCCTGGTGGTTGTTGCGAGCTGCCAGGTGGAGCGGACTTGTGCCTAGCTGAAATGTTGTTGTGAGAACTGGTGGCGTAGAAACGAGTGACTTACCCAATCAGCTGTGAAGAGGGCTCCACGGCTTAGTAAAGCCCTGGTGTCTTCGACGTTTCCTTCAGCTGCTGCTTTGAGTAGTTGTTTACCTAATTCGTTAACTGAGACAGTTGGTGTGATTAATCTGCCTCCACAGTGTATCTAAAAATAGCGTTTTAAGAACGTTTTTGGGGGTTTTTTAGGTTAGTTACTGGTATTAGATCTGCACCATCGACAGCACCCAAAACAAATTTTGTGTTGGTAATAGTTTGTTTGGGATTTACGTCTTCAAGTGGAAATTTTAACATTATCTGAAATAAACAACATTTTGAATTGATTAAAAAGTGTGGGAATTATTTTGAAATAGGTCGACAGGAAAATAACCTCCATCTTGAATCAAGGTTTCCTCTTCCTGTTGTCAAGCGGAAGTGACCATTTGGATCGATATTTTTGAATTTATACAGCAGGAAAACACGGATTTACTTACATTTTTATATTTTGGAGGTATTTTAAACTCGGATTTTGACTTTTATGAGTAATTTAAGCCAACAAAAATACCATATGTCATTGCGTCGCAAACTTTGGATACTCCCATCCGCTCAATCTGATTGGTCGGCGAGTTAAGGCGCCAAATTTGAAAATCAAATTGCGGGAAAACAACACCAAATTGTTAGAACAACAATGTTTTGTTGTTTTAAACGGAGAATTTGCACTTATTGTGTGACAAAGTAACTATTTTATGAGAAATTTTAAATTGTGACTCACGTCTAGGGAAAAAAAAGGCTCTATTCCAAATTGTTGCGTTAATTTCATTAATAAATTCTATTAATTTCAATGATATTTCATTATCTTCTATCAATTTCATTAATATTTCTCTTCAGGAACAGGTTTCAAAAAAATAATTTCTACAACTTGGATAAAAATTCAAAAATCGTAAAAAAATTCATAACTCCTAAACCTCATCTTCTCTCACCACAATTTTTAACTATTTTAAAAAGCTTCTATATACCTTTATACTGTATTAATTTCATTGATATTTCTCTTCAACAACAGGTTCAAAAAAAATAATTTCTACAATTTTCATTAAAATTCAAAAGTCGTTAAAAATTCATAACTCCTAAAGCTTATTCTGTCCCACGACGATTTTTAAGTATGTTAATTAGCCACTATATGTCTATATCCTCTATTAATTTCATTATTATTTCTCTTCAGGAACAGGTTTTAAAAAAATAATTTCTACAACTTGTATAAAAAATCAAAAATCGTAAAAAAATTCATAACTCCTAAACCTCATCTTCTCTCACCACAATTTTTAATTATTTTAAAAAGCTTCTATATACCTTTATACTGTATTAATTTCATTGATATTTCTTTTCAACAACAGGTTCAAAAAAAATAATTTCTACAATTTCCATTAAAATTCAAAATTCGTTAAAAATTCATAACTCCTAAAGCTTATTCTGTCCCACGACGATTTTTAAGTATGTTAATTAGCTACTATATGTCTATATCTTTTATTAATTTCATTAATATTTCTCTTCAGGAACAGGCTTAAAAAAATAATTTCTACAACTTGTATAAAAATTCAAAAATCCTAAAAAAATTCATAACTCCTAAACCTCATCTTGTCCCAAGTCAATTTTTAAGTATGTTAAATAGCTTCTATATACCTATATACTACATTAATTTCATTATAACTCCTCTTCAGGAACAGGTTCAAAAAAATAATTTCTACAATTTGCATAAAAGCTCGAAAATTGTGAAAAATTCATAACTCATAAATTCCATTCTGTCCCACTACGATTTTTAAGTATGTGAATTAGCTACTACATGTCTATATTCTCTATTAATTTCATTAATATTTCTCTTCAGGAACAGGTTCAAAAAAAAACTTTCTACAACTTGTATAAAAACTCAAAAATCGTGAAAAATTCATAACGCCTAAACCTTATTTTGTATTTTGACGATTTTTAAGAATGTTGATTAGCTATTATATACCTATATCCCCTATTAATTTCATTGTTATTTCTCTTCAGGAACAGGTTCAAAAAATAATAATATCTACAATTTGTATAAAAATTCAAAAATCGTAAAAACTTTATAACTTCTAAACCTCATTTTGTCCCACGACGATTTTTAAGTATGTTAAATACCAACTATATACCTATATAGTGCATTAATTTAATTAATATTTTGCTTCAGAAACAGGTTAAAAAAATTATTTCTACAACTTGTATAAAAATTCAAAAATCGTAAAAAATTCGTAACTCCTAAACCTCCTTTTGTCCCATGACGGTTTTTAAGTACGTTAAATAGCTACCATATACCTATATATTCTATTAATTTCATTAATATTTCTCTTTAGGATCAGGTTAAAAAAAATAATTATTATAACTTTTATAAAAATTCAAAAATCGTAAAAAAATTCATAACTGCTAAACCTCATCCTGTCCCACTACAATTTTTAGGTTTGGTAAATAGCATCTATATACCTCTATATTGTATTTATTTTAATTGATATTTCTCTTCAAGAACAGGTTCAAAAAAAATAATTTCTACAATTTTTATAAAAATTCAAAAATCGTTAAAAACTCATAACTCCTAAACCTCATCCTGTCCCACCACAATTTTTAGGTATATTAAATAGCTTTTACATATCTCTATACTTTATTAATTTCATTGATATTTCTCTTCAGGAACAGGTTCAAAAAAAAAAAATTTCTACAACTTGTATAAAAATTCAAAAATCGTGAAAAATTCATAACTCCTAAACACCATTTTGTCTTAGAACGATTTTTAAGTATGTTAAATGGCTATTATAAACCTATATCTTCTATTAATGTCATTGTTATTTCTCTTCAGGAACAGGTTCAAAAAAAATGATTACTACAGCTTGTATAAAAATTCAAAAATTGTGAAAAATTCATAACGCCTAAACCTCATTTTGCATTTCGACGATTTTTAAGTATGTTAAATAGCTACGATATAGCTATATACTGTGTTAATTTCATTAATATTTTTAGTCAGGAACAGGTTCAAAAAAAATGATTTCTACAATTTGCATAAAAGTTCAAAAATCGTAAAAAATTCGTAACTCCTAAACCTCCTTTTGTCCCATGACGGTTTTTAAGTACGTTAAATAGCTACCATATACCTATATATTCTATTATTTCATTGATATTTCTCTTTAGGATCAGGTTAAAAAAAATAATTTCTATAACTTTTATAAAAATTCAAAAATCCTAAAAAAATTCATAACTCCTAAACCTCATCCTGTTCCACCACAATTTTTAGGTATATTAAATAGCTTCTACATACCTCTATACTGTATTAATTTCATTGATATTTCTCTTCAGGAACAGGTTCAAAATAAATAATTGCTACAATTTGCATAAAAGTTCAAAAATCGTAACAAATTCATAACTCCTAAATTCCATTCTGTCCCACGACGATTTTTTAATATGTTAATTAGCTACTATATGTCTATATCCTCTATTAATTTCATTAAAATTTCTCTTCAGGAACAGGTTAAAAAAAAATAATTTCTACAACTTGTATAAGAATTAAAAAATCCTAAAAAAATTCATAACTCCTAAACCTCATCTTGTCCCAACTCAATTTTTAAGTATGTTAAATAGCTTCTATATACCTATATACTACATTAATTTCATTATAACTCCTCTTCAGGAACAGGTTCAAAAAAAATAATTTCTACAATTTGTATTTTTTTATCACCGACGTGTAACCATTGACATACATTATAAGATGGCCACAACCAGTGATGAAAACTTGGAAAAAAATACATTTTTATAATTTTTAACAATTACAAGGGTCAAAAAGTACAAAGAAAAAAAATTTTGAGGTAAAGAAAGTTTGTTTGCGATAGTTTTTGTTATGGGCTGGAGAAGTGTGTCGTAATTTTAGCGCGAACGTTTGAAGCACTGTCATTCTGAAAACATACTTTAAAAAAGTCGCCCTTATTGCACTAATACATAAGGTTGAAATTATAACAGCTAAACTTTGACCGAATAAAAATCACATATGGAAACACAAATAAGGCATAAAAACACTCAACTCCAATACTCTAGACATTCTAGTTTTAATCCAGACACAAGATACAAACAATTCTCGCATATTTGAGAATATAATCGAAAATAGAAATTACTGTACATGCTTCGTGCTGTCAAACTCACCCGAACAGCTGTAAACCAACTACCGAAGATGGCCGAGTACATACAAATAACAAGTTACGCGGGCAAATCGGAGGGGATTTGCTCGCATTCGGCATGGTTCGCTGGAATTCGTTCATATTGGACCTGCGTTAAAGCTTAGAAATGAAGGAAATCTGTGCATCGAACATTTTATTTTTCATTAAATTCTTTATTAAGTGTAAATTTGTTGTAATTCGTGACTTATCAATAAATGAAATGTTTAGGCTATCGAATGTTGACATTTTTAGGTCTTATTTATTTTATTTAGTGTATTTATTCATCGCTTGAAATTTGATCTTTGTAAATTCAACCTTATTTACATGTGCAATAAGTTCGACTTTTTCAAGGTATTTTTATCGAATGACAGTGTTTCAAAATTTCGCCCATTTTTTACGTCACGGCTTCTGGAGCCCATTATTTCCTCGCAATCTATAATACTGTGACTCAATGGTTTTATCAAACTGTCATCTGTCAAACATGGATCTGTCAAAAATTTTGAGGTTAGCATTTTTGTTGTGTTTATTTTGCTTGAAAATAAGTAAAACAAGTAATTTGCAATGTAATAAGCCATAAGTAGAGTAAAATGAGTCTTATCAAAGGTGTAATAACCGAAGAAAATTTCGAAAAAATATGCAAAGTTTGTCTGGAAGAAAAAACGTTTATTTTGGCTCTGAATTCAATCATAGAATTCCGCGATATTACAGTCTCTTCAATAAGTATAGCGGATATTCTATCAAAAGTCACATCTCAGGTAAGAACTCTCCTAATTCTCTAAGTTTCTCTAGTTTTTGTAAAATTTTAGTCAATAAATTCGAACTTTGAGCCCCTCATAATCTGCCACGACTGCCTCAACGAGTTAAAAGTCGCCTACCTCCTAGTTCTCAAATACGAAGAAGCAACACGACTCCTGCAAGACTTCGTTGAATCATACGTGAAAAAAGAAGAACTTTCAAGTGAGGAAATTGACAATAGACCCGAAATCCACTACGAGACCCGCAATGCTACAAAACGGCGCACAAAAAAACGCGGCAGGAAGAAAAAACCCGACTCTGACACCCCCACAACTGCCCCAAACCTGCACCCTTGCCCCATCTGTACAAAAGATTTCACTGCCCTCCAGCTCCGGGATCACGCACACACCCACAAAGCCCTCAAAAACTACCTCAACATTCCCTCCGAACATAAAGTCACCCCTACGACAAAATTCTCAACACGACGACACCTGGAGGAACCGATAATCCCACTTCTGAAACGGGATGAAAGGCTTCATAAATGCCCGTATTGTAATGAGGAATTCAACGTGAAAGACTTCCGGGTTCATATTGATATCCACAGGAAGCAATGCGAGTTTAAATGTGACCAGTGTGCTCGAGTTTTTAAAAGACTGAACCATTTGAATACCCACAGAATTAAGCATTTGAAAGAGTTCCCTTTTAAGTGTGACCAATGCGGGAAAGGTTTTGTCATCAAGAATAACTACGAGTGTCATATTCTGACCCACACTAATGATGAATTGCCCCACGAATGCCGCTTCTGTCTCAAGAGATTCTCAAATCCGGAGCACCTCAACCGCCACCAGATAATACACACTGAAAACGTCACGTATTCGGTGAAGTACCGCGTATGTAGGTGCCACCACTGTCTGAAAACCTTCAAAGATAAAGACCAGCTGAAGAAACACGATTGTAATCCGATTGAACAGGTGGTAAATGCACGATTTCCGTGTAAGACCTGTAAGAAGGTTTTTAAGCACTCGAGTGGACTCTACAACCATAACAGGAATATACATAAGTTAAAAGGGTCGAAAACACTGTGTTCAGTTTGTGGGAATTACGTTTCGAATATTTATAATCATATGATGAGACATACAGGGGAAAAACCGTATCAGTGTGACCAATGTGAGAAAAGGTTTATAGCTAAGCCGCAATTAAAACAGCATTTATTAGTGCATTCAGGGGTGAAGCCCTATGTGTGTAGTGTTTGTGCAAAGGCTTTTAATAATTTGTATAACTTACAAGTCCATGAGAGGATACACAAGGGGGATAAGTGCCACATTTGCCCTGTTTGTAGTAAAGGGTTTCTTGAGAAGTCCTATCTGAAGAAACACATGCATGTGCACACGAAAGTATAAATTGTTATAGAATAAGTCTAATAAAACAGCCACAAATAGGAGTTCTAGTTTGTGAGGTTATGTTTCGGACCCATAAGTAAATGCCAGATTTGGTTACTTAATTTGCAATAATTAGATAGTTTTCAAGTCTACTTTAGAAAAAATCAAATAATTACGTGTTTAACACGTTTTATTTAGTAACAAAACAGTAAAATTACAAAATTTATTTCGAGTATGCAACCAATAATACACGTAGTAACATAACCTCAAATTTTTGTGTTTGGACAGTCATCAGCTGTCTTTCCTCTCATCGAAAAGTCGAGGTTTTAGCCCCCATAATGTTGCTATCTAGGGGTCTCCCCCTTCTTAGGGCCACAAAACTGCTTCAGAAAAGCTCAACGAAGGCTCTTCAACCTGTTAGAAATTCCCATGTGTAAGTTACCCCAAATTTGTGGTTATGTAATTTTCCATAATAATTTTTAGCTTTAATTACCGTTCGAGGGGGCCCCCAGTTCCCAAAAACATGCTAATTTTAGCTGAAATAGTCCAGGGAGTTGCTTGGTGGTGGGTTTTGTGGCATTTGTGGACTCAACCTGACCATATTCTGGTAAGTTTTGATTTGGGGTAACACTTGAGGAAATTGGGGCTTTTAGGGCGAATTTCCCTACCCTGATCCTAGGAAATGGACGGATGAGGAGCTAGGAGTACCCCCAATAGAGTAACGTGTAAATAAATAAAGTAGTTGTTTGGTAAATAAATTTATTGAGATTCTGATTTAAACCTTTGTGGGAAGCTTAATTGAAATTGTTTTTGTTTCCAAATAGGCCTCCAGGGATTCAGCCCCCCTGAAAATATAATTCTAAAAGATTGTCTTTTTTTAAATCGGGTATTTTACATTTCACGACCAATTCCGGACATTTTATAGCCACCAAAAGGTGTTTGTGGGGTTATACAATCGTAGCAATTGACCCTATAAAAAATAATTAGCAAAAAAAAATAATTTGTACAGTTGTTTTTCATAAACAATTGTCAAAATGTTAATAAACTGTATAAAAAAAATTACCAAACAGATCCGGCTTGAACCGCTTGTGCAAACACCAGAGCCGTATCAATATTTTTAGTGATAACACCAGAAGCTAAGCCATAGTCAGTATCATTGGCCCTTTCTATAACTTCCTGTAGAGTCTCAAATTTCAAAATGCTTTGAACAGGTCCAAAAATCTACAAATCTGTTAATAACCAATAATAGTAACAACACAGATGTTACCTCTTCTTTTGCAATACTCATATTATCAGTAACATTTGAAAAAACAGTTGGTTGTACAAAATACCCTTCTGTACCAATTTGGGAACCCCCCGTTTCCAATTTAGCTCCTTCCCGTTTCCCCGATTCAATCAATCTCAAAATCTTATCAAGTGAAGGCTTATCAATTTGAGGTCCTTGTTGGATTCCTGCAGCAAAAGGATCTCCAACTTTCCTCTCTTTAGCTTTTTGGACAGCTTTTTGTACAAAAACATCATAAATGCCTGATTGGACAAAAGTTCGAGATCCTGCACAACAGTTTTGACCGTGATTTCCAAAAATTGCATTATGAGCAATTTCAACAGCCTCATCCACTAAAAATTTTCGATAATAACGTCCAAAAATGGACTTAGGGACTCACAATCAGCATCGTTGAATATCACAAGAGGTGATTTACCACCTAATTCAAGAGAAACTCGCTTTAGATTCGACTGGGCGCTGTATTCCATTATTTTCTTTCCGACCTAAAACGGGGAAAAAATGGGACATAATAGAAGAGAGAGTATTCTAATTACGTACAACTGTAGATCCTGTAAAAGCGACTTTATTGACATCCTTATGTAGGGCTAGTGCCGCCCCTGCTGTGTGTCCATACCCCGGGACCACATTAACAACCCCTTTTGGAAACCCAGCTTCTTTCACCAAAGCTGCCAAAGCCAGCGCTGTAAGAGGTGTTTGTTCTGCTGGTTTGAGTACCATTGTGCATCCAGCAGCTAGTGCAGGTCCCCA
The DNA here is from genome assembly GCA_029207805.1 of Tribolium confusum. NCBI lineage: Eukaryota > Metazoa > Arthropoda > Insecta > Coleoptera > Tenebrionidae > Tribolium > Tribolium confusum. The sequence continues at coordinate 12,205,818 of JALGAY010000008.1, read as the reverse complement.
CTTCCATATAAGCATCATAATTGGGTAGTTCCATGGTATAATCTGTCCCACAACGCCTACTGGTTCTTTGCGAGTCAATGAAAAGCAATTACCATCAGCTGGGATGGTATTTCCGTGGATTTTATCGCAGTATCCTGCATAGTAGCGCAGGACGTCGATGCTACAGATGATATCAAACTCGGAATCTGATAAAGGTTTGCCGTTATCAAGAGTTTCGAGCTTTGCGAGGTCCTTGATATCGCGCCGGATTAAATCAGCAAGCTAAAAATTTTGTGTGATTTTGGCTAATTAGGGTCTTAGGAGGCAACAAACCCGATTGATAAGGACAGCTCGAGCCGAAGCGTCCATTTTTCGCCAGTCGGAGTCTCGGGAAAAGGCGGTTTTTGCAGCTTGGACAGCCTTATCAATATCCTCCTAAAAAAAATAAATTATAAAGGTTTTTAAGGGAAATTTTTTACCTTATCTCCTTCAGCTACTAAAACGATTTTTTGGCCATTTGTGGGGTTTAATGTTGGAAAAGTTCTTTTGCTAACAGAATCCACAAATTCGTTGTTTATAAACAACTAAAAATAGGAATAAAAAAATGGTTCAATTTTGTTTTTTTTTTTACCTTTGTGTATTTTATTAAATCAACAGGTGAACCCATTTTTTTGAAAATTCTAAAGACGTGGCAATTATTTCATTATTTGTGAAGAATTAACAGATAGCTAATCATTTGTTTATTTGACCTCTGCTCTTTAGAACCTTCTTATTACATCACACGCTGGTACAATATGTATTGTTGGTTGCATATGTCTTCCTTAACCTGACCAGAGAAACAAGTAGGGAGAAAACTGAATAATTATGGATGGCTACCATTTTTACGCTTACTTAAGCTTCTTGGAGTGGATGAAGCTAGTTATGACTTTCTTTTAAACAATTTATTAGAACGCCTGATATTTCATATGAAATATAAAAAATAAAGTGAGCCTTACAATAATTGAAATAAACATGATACAATTAATGACAATACTTAACAATGTACAATTAAAAAAACTTAACTAAACTGTGTCCTAACCATATCATCAATAATTTCCACCGCTCTTGTCTCATCCAAATTCTCCAAAAAGTCCCTAATTTGTAGTACAGTGTCACCATTCGTCTAAAACAAAATTCCCTAAATCTTAAATACTAAAATCCCCGGAAACAAACCTCAACCGCAAGTTTTAACAGAACTTTACTTGGACTACTCTTCAAATCACAAAACCCAGATCTTGTCAAATGCCCCAAATCAAGCAAATCAGCTAAATTCTGCCAAGTTTGTGACTCATCAAGAATTCGTGAAACTTCTTCTAAATACTGAGGAGTAAAATTTTTCACATTTGCGTACATTTCACGTAATTCTTCAGCAGTTATTTGCTCGAGTTTTACAGCGTATTTTTCCTCATACTCTTCATCGGAAAACTCCTCTATTTCTTTTTTAATTTCCACGTTTAAATTGTTTTTAGTCTATAAAACAAAATTATATAAGGTTTGAGAACAATTTTTTTTGTACACCGTTTTTCAAACTTACCATAAACTCAGTTATTAGTACAATCAGCTCTGAATTATTCTTTTTCAAAGCTGCTTGTAACGGATTAATATCCTGAAAGTCCTCAATCATTGGATTTAATTTATCATGTTGTAAAATATATCTAATTATATCAATATTTTGTTTTTCTATAGCTAATCTAAGAGGTGTATAACCATTTTTCTTGTGTTGTTTATTAATATCAGCGCCATTTTTAAAACACAACAACTTTATTGCCCGCAAATTTGAACTTTCAATTGCTAGATTTAACGCAGTGTTGCCATCTAAAAAACCCAAAAATTACTATTTTCTTCGTTACTACACCAACCGCTAATACTGACCGTTATTTTCACTATCAATGTGTTTTTTAGCATTATCAGCTGATAGTAATTTCTCAAAAATTTTTGTTGGTGCATTACTGATAACAGCAATATGTAAAGCTGTGTTCATTTCAGAATCTCCAAGTGAAACATCTGCTTTACATACAAGAAGATTTGCTACGATTTCTTCTAAATGGTGATAAGTAGCAATATGTAAAGCTGTTTCATGAAAATCGTTAAAAATATTTAATAAATCAAATTGCTTCCAGACGTAAATCATTTTTATTAAAAACATGGCATTGGCGTGTTCGTTTTGTTTAATTGAGACGTGAAGAGGACTGAAAAAAATGCAAATTTAGTAAATTAATTGTCTTCTTATAAATTATGGCTGAAAATTATTTCAATGAATATCTTTATTGATCACTGAAATTTGTTACAAAAGAGAGGGTGACATCTTCTAGTAGATTGGCGTTAAAATTAACTAGACTTTGCTTTCAATTTGAAAATAAACGAATTTTAAGATGCCAACCATAGAAAAACAAGCATTCTCAAAGACCAAAGACAAATAAAGAAAGAAAGTAGAAAATTGCAGATTTCTTTTGTGCCAACTGTAGACAGAAAAATTCCGAAATTAATTTCAGAACTATAAACATAACAGACATAGAATTAAGTCATAAAATAAATGAAGCATAAACTTAAAAAAAGAAAAAAAATGATGAATTGTAATGCAAAAAGAAGTAAAAAAAATAAAACTACAGTTAAGCAGTTATTTTGTGGTTATTTTCTCTATTTTTGTGTAAATTATTATAAAAATTTTAATATGCTAATCGCTAATTATTGAAAATAAGAATAATACCATTGACAATAAAAAATAGAGGGCTTTACCAGAGAAATAAGAAGCAGTGAAAGTGCATTTACTGTGGCGACATCTATTTGAGAAAAACATAATAATTACGCAGATATTTTCCAGTTATTTGCTTTACCATTGTATGAACTGTCAATGTAGTTAAAAAAATTATATCATAGACATAATACAAAAGAGAGTTTTGTCAGAGAATCTAGAATAGTAGACAGATTTTGCTCTTCAGTTACTCTATCTCTGCCTGAATTATGATTAAACCCAAATATGATTATCTTAACCACAAAAAATAAAAACAATACCACAAACATAATAAAAATAGAGAGCTTTACCAGAGAAAACACAGTGGTAGAAATGCACTTACATTGTGGCGCCATCTACTATATCAAATTTCAGTCATTTGTATAAAAATATTCAATCAAAATACTATTAGTAGATAGATACATACTTTGATCTATCCTCCGTCCTCAAATAATGCCGCAACATATTAATAGCAGTCTGATCACTTGGCCGTGTTTTAATAAAATTCTCTAGCTCCATAACAGCTTGTTTCGTCATACAAATATCTTCATGAGTACTTGACCTTTCGTAGCTGATTTTTGGTGTTTCAACTCTGATGAAACAACAAAACAAAATATAAAAAAATCAGAGATTTCCTTCAACTTACGGAATTTCCATTTCTGGGTAAGCTTCTGGTATTTTCTCTCTTATTGGGGCATCAACCACTAGTGAATACTCTTGTCCGAAACCATTAAACAAACGTTGAAATTCATCTGAATCTATATTTGTTAAAGCTTGTTGTAAATCTTCACTCGTAACTTCGGGTTGGATATCATCTAATAGATTTAAAGGATTTCCAATATGAAGATCATTTATAGGAAGTGGTAACTCATCACTAGGTAAAGATGAATCGTAGCTCGTGTCGTAGCTAGGTCTAGCTCGTTTTGAACCAGGTTTATATACATTAGAAGAAGCTGTGTATGTAAATTCACGTGCTTCGCTTCTAGCACGGTCTGATGGTCTTTCAAGTTCAATAAAAACTTTTACTGGAGATTTTATATTTATATCTTTGTATGGTGGTGTTTTAAAAACAATTGCGTATTGATGGTGGACATCCATATCGCTAAAACGGCCGTAATCTTCCCATAAAATGTTGTCGTCATCGTCCAATTCGTAAAAATGGACTTTTATATTTTCTGAATTAAAAAAAACAGTTAATTGTAATAGAAACAAATTTATTTTGGACTTACTTTTTGTAACACGTTCAACTAAAATAAAAACTTCTTTCCCGCCTTTTGCAGGACTAGTGCAGTGGTCCATACGGACGATTTTTAATTCGCCCGTTAATGCACTTTCTAAAATTACTAAATTTAGAAATATTGTTATTATCTCAAGAATTTTGCCTATCATGTATCTTTTTTTTAATTTAGAATAAAAATTTAAGAAGGATCGTAGTAAAATTAGAAGAAATCGTGGGGAAATTAAGAGAAATTGTGGAGAAATTAGATATCTAAAAAAGTTTGTAGAAAATCTAGAAAAAATCGTAAAAATTAAAACTTTCAAAAAACAGGAATACAAATAAAACACAGTGATTTAAAATAAATAAAAGAAATAGTAAACTAGAGCGACGGCCAAATTATAAGTAAAAAAAACTGTGTCTTTTAACCAACTTTGATGTTTATTATTCTAAAAATCTTGAAATATAGTCTTTTTTGAAATACATTAACAGCGTTCGGCTTTGCCACTGCGAGTGCACCGCCTCTTTCCTTATCTACTTCATTGAGTCTATATATCACTATCTCTATCCGGTAACCAAAACTTGATGCTTTTTGACACTGTATCCAAAAAAACACACGCTCTTTGTGCACCCAATTATTAGATGGGACTGAAAGAGCGTACTATGTCATGAAAACAGTCTTTATATTAGTAAATTCTGAATTCAAATAATGCGACGGATTTATCTGTCCTAAATGAGACAAACAAAGACAGAGTAGGTGCACTCAGAGTGGAAAAGCCGAACGCACCTATTATAGTGATTAAACTGTCAAAAAATTAGTTTTTGTTTGATTGCAATAGAAAATAGTTTTTTCTTCCACATTAGTGGCCTCATCTGTTAGCAATCAAAAAAACCTCGTAAAAAATGCAAAAACAACAGCAAGCTCTTTTTTTGTAAATCACAGAATTGTGGAGAAACTAATAGAAAATTTTAGAAAAAATCGCGTCCCGGGAATTAGAGAAAATCAAGAGAAAATTGAAAAAAAAAATCTTGGAGAAATAAAGAGAAATTGTAGAGATATTAGAGATTCTTCATTGGAAAACAAATCAAATCAAAAAAACGTTAAACTGCAAGTTTTGAGTGAAAAAAATTTGTATTTTAACCAATTTTGAGATTTATTATATTGAGAAATAAAAACTAAAAAAGCAGTTCGGCTTAATTTATGTTTTTTACAAAATATGTTACAGAAATTAGTACAAAAACTTTTTTTTTTTGTTTTTATCAGAGTACAAATAAATCAATCGATTTGTTTTTTAATATTTTCTTATTTGGTTGTGACGTCATCGGTGGTCTAAAAATCTTGAAAAATGACGTTTTTTTGAAATCCATTATGGTATAATTGAACTATCATAAAAAATTCAAAGTAAATTATGAGATTTAGATTCAATTAAAATTGTATGAAACTCGTAAAAAAAATGGAAAAAACAAAATCTAAATTCTGTTCCCACAACCTTCTCGATAAAAGGCGTCTTATACAGCCTGCCGCGTGGCGAGCTTACAGTGATTCTCCGCTTGGCGCTGCTTGACGATACACGTATTCTGCATATACATCTTATCTATGGATATCCATCGTTACAACTGTCAAATTTGAACTAATTCAAATTTTGTATTTAATTTTTTGCATTTTATAAGATTTGTTAGTTGTTTTCTTTGTAAGTTCAGTTAGTTATTGTTTGTTTTTTGCTTAGACCGATGGTTCGACTTCGACATAACCTCATTGTTTTAACCTTAGATTGACAGTTCAGTCCAGAGAAGTGCAGTGTATATAGAAATAGTGCAACAGTGCACAGCGCCAATACGGCAGAAAGTGGCGTTTCTCCGGAATCACGATAACAATGGGAATTCATCGAAATTGGCAGGCCGCTATTAACGTCATTTTTTATTATTTTATAAAGAAGGTCGTGTCTGTTCCATTATCAGAGAGAAACCAGTAAGAATTGTAAATTTGAAATACTTATTTTGATTGGTAAATTGTAAAAATCAACCAATTACAAGCCAGTATTTCAAATTTCCAACGCTCACTGGTTCCTCACTGGTAAAAGACAAAAGCATACTGTCTAAAATTTGACAGTTCATTTGTTACCAACCTAGCACACCAAAATACCACTAAAGACGCAAAATTACCCTAAAATTTAGTGTAAAACTTTTGCTACTTACTCAAGTTATTGATGTTGTGTGAAAATACCGGCGGACATATAGGATGTAGTATCCCTTCATTTTCATAAAAAGCATCAAATCGCAAGCAGACAACATTCAGATTAATGGATTTGCTTTCAGCTTCAGCCAATCCTTTAATCTAAAATTAAAATTTGGGTGTAAACACATGACAGATAGCTTCTTTTTGTCTCTTAAATAATTCTATCACTGTTGGAATTGAAGATATCCACATATGTTTAAAAATATGGGAAAAAAAAAGGGAATAAAGAGAGAGACTTACGCTCGTCCAACATTTCGCACCAAACGCACATTATTTAGTCTAAAAACGAAAACAAAAATATTTGAAAAATTTGAGGTTAGGTTAAGTTACGTTAGTTTGATTTTATTACAAGCATAAACTAGGGTATTGTGTAATAATATAAATATTATCAAATTCCCACTGTTGTTATCACAACAATTCCGATTTGAATGCCTTATCTTTCTTATCAAAAGATTGTATTACTCATAATCAGTATCAATTACAGGAATCTGTTTTTTTTTTCTTGAACTAAACAAAATCAATCAAAAACACACGCAAAACTTACAAAAACACTCAAAATTTCGTAATTTCTTTAAAAAAAAAAAAAAAACTCCAAATATTTAAAAAAGTTCAAATTTAAAAAAAATTCTGGCTTCGGGAATGTGGTAACACGTGATTGGTGCGTTTATTATAACACGCAATTTGATTGGCTGCATTTAGGCGGCTAATTTAAAATAGTAATTTGATTGGCTGGTTTTTCGCGGGTAATTTAAAATCGTTAAATTTTCTGTATTTAATTAAACCGAAATAAAAAAGTTCGTTTAAAATTCTTATCAGGATTAGAACGTAAAAAGGTGTGCCAAAATCCCTTAAAATCTCAAGGTCGTCTCTAGATAATTACAAAGAAACAAAAGTCTCTACAATTTTGGTCATTGATTGGCCCTCGTCTTTTAGAGGCGTAACGTGTTGTTATAAAACGAGAGAGAAGGGCTATTAGGGCCAAAAAACGCCCAAAAAAAATTTCTCAAAATTTGCGTAATAAGTTCTAATCTGTCACGAAACAAAAACTCTGATCATGACTCATCCCGATTAAATAACAAATTTTGATAGAAAAATATCTTTCTAAAGAATTATTGTACTTACAGATTCAAATTTGTTCAAACACTTAATCAAATGTTGATGTTAATCTGGCGCAAATCATTTGCAAACTAATCTTCCACTTCCATATTCTACTATAAGCGTCTGAATATATCAAGGCTGCATTATAATATTTATCAATTGCAACAATGTATTTAGTATTTACGTGATAAATTTTTCTATAGCCGAAAGATAAGATTTTAATTACACTGCATTTAGTATTTGAGAAGAACGTTTCCAAATGTAGACAGTTTCAGCCTCTACAATATCAACAATAATTAGTTTTATTAATAATTATAAATATAATCATTTCAGACAAAAAATCAAAATTATAAATCCTTAATTATCCAAATATTCTATTAAGAGATTTGTAGTCCTCGTCTACTTTTAATTTTTTTTATTAAAAATATATATTTTAGTCATCAGAAATTACATGAATTTGAAAACAAAACCGAATTTAGGTCACGTGACTCTATTATTTCACATAACCAGTACAAAAACTCTGTTTATTTAATGCGAAAAATGTGGGTTTTTTTCTGATTTTTTACAAGCTTGGCTCAAATATTACAATAAAACAATTTTGAATTCCAAAAAATCAAGTCACGTGACTTGTAATTTTTCATAGCAGACGGTGCTACTAAATTTTGTAATTATAACACATTATTTGTGGCTAGTTTTGCAATAAAATACAGGAATATTTTTTTTTAAACAAATTCTTAGTCACGTGATTGGTTTATCTCACATGAGCAACACAATAAATAAAGTAACTTTTTAATTCTTTGTTTACAATAAGTTTAGTTTATTTTATAAAGATGGGAACTGTAGGCGACAATTTCATACAAATTAGGAGCCGTAGGCGACAGTTTTATCAAAATCAAGAAGATCAACAATTCTTAAATATAAAATTCACATTTTGTCACTTTTGCACTTCTTAAAAAAAAGTTGAGTCACGTGACCATTATTTCTCGTAGCAGACGGAGATATAAAATTTTATAGTTAAAATATTAGATTTGTGACAAGTTTTTAAAGATTTTAGATCACTTTTTAAGCAAAATTTTGGGGAAAAAAAATTTAAAGGAACTTTTGGTTACGTGACTCCTTTATTTCATGTGACCAACAAAGGAACTCAATTTTTTATTGAAAAAAAAAAAACACACATTTCTTATGTCTTTTTTACGCTTCAAGTTTGGAAATTAAAAATACTTGATATAAAGGGGTTTTTCAATAAGGATGGGTTGATGTTGGCACCCTGTGGCGGCCATGTTTTTTTGGTAGTGTCTGTGTAATCTGGTGTTTATTGTTCAGTCACTGATGCCAAATTACCATGGCAAATTACACAATTGAGCAACACGTCCAAATGATAAAACTTTATTATCAAAATAACTGTTCGTTAGTTCGAACATTGCGCTCGTTGCGCCCATATTATGGAAGACACGGTGGTCCTTCAACATCGACTCTGCAGCGATTGGTGACCAAATTTGAAACAACAGGTTCGGTAAACAATCAGCCAACACCCCGTCGTCAAAGAAATGCTAGATTGGGCGAAAATATTGCTGCCGTACGTGAAAGTATAGAGCAAAACCCGAGGCAGTCAATTCCGCGTCGTGCACAAGAACTCGGCCTTTCGCAGACATCAGTTTGGCGAATTTTGCGTCGGGATTTGGGATTACACCCGTACAAAATCCAATTGACTCAGGAGCTTAAAGTTAATGACCATAGACAACGCCGTTTGTTCGCTGAGTGGGCTTCGAACCGTGTAGAAGAAGACCCCACATTTGGTCGAAAAATCATCTTAAGTGACGAGGCGCATTTTTGGATGAATGGCTACGTTAACACTCAAAATTGCCATATATGAGACGACGCTAACCCACACGAGGTTCAGCAAGTTGCAATGCATCCACAAAAAGTTACTGTTTGTTGCGGATTTTAGGCCGGCGGCGTCATTGGTCCATACTTTTTTGAAAGTGGCGTTAGTGAGGCCATCACCGTCAACGGCGAGCGCTACAGAACGATGCTAACAGATTTCTTTTGTCCTAAATTAAACGATATGGAGGTAGACGACATGTGGTTCCAGCAGGACGGGGCTACGTGCCATACAGCAGACGCCACGCTGGACGTTCTGCATGAAAGATTTGAGAGCAGAATTATTTCTCGCAAAGGTGACGTGAATTGGCCACCAAGATCGTGCGATTTGACCCCGCTAGATTTTTTTTGTGGGGTTTTTTCAAGTCGCAGGTCTATACCAATCAGCCGCATTCGACCGATGCCCTTAAAGTCAACATAATCAATGCTATCGCTCAAATTCAGCCAGATCTATGCGAGCGAGTCATTCAAAATTGGTCCACTCGGATCCATGCCACAGTTAGAAGTCGCGGCGGACATTTGAACGATGTTATATTCCATAAATAAAGGCATGCATGGACCTTTCATATAAAAAAAGATTTTTTTAAATACCTCACACACAGCTTGTTTTATTCCATTTTAACATCGACCCATCCTTATTGAAAAACCCTTTATAAAATTTAAAATACGGGTCGCGTGACTTATTTTTCGTTGCAAACGAAGGTACTCAATTTTTACAAGGCAGTGATATTAAATTTTGTAACTAAAACATAACGTTTGTGACGAATTTTTTAATATTTCAGTTCACTTGCAGTAAAATTCTAGAAAAAATGAATTTTTAAAGAAAATATTGGTCACGTGACTCTTTTATTTCACATGACTAACACAGGAAGTCAATTTTTTAATAGAAAAAATCACATTTCTGATGTTTACTTGCGTTTTGTGTTACGTATTAAAAAAAAAGGTTAAATAAAATTCTAAATTCAAGTCACGTGACTTATTTTACAGTGCCAACGAAGATACCCATTTTTTTACAAAAATTTCAGTGTTTGAAATGACACAAATTTGAGAAAAAAAAGAGCTACAAAAATGGAGTCACGTGATTCTTTTATTTCTGATGAGTCATGACAAAAAGAATATATTAAAGTTTGTTAAAAAAAAAATTTGGTCATGTGACTGTTCTAGTTCTCATTGCCAATAAAGGTGCTCAAATTCCTAATCCAAAAGTCTACATTTTAGTCTCTAGAAATTTCGAAAATTTTAAGAAATAAAAACAAGTCAAGTAGTAAAAATCGGAGGTCAGGTGCCTAACCAAACAGCCACTTCCTTCATATAATCTAGGAGGCTGTGCGTATTTTAATCGGTTTTTGTCCTCAAAAATCTCAGGTTTCTTTAGAGAAACGTCTTGTCTATTTGTCGTCTATTGACAACAGGAGGCGCTGTGTTCAATTCAAGGCTTCGGGCGCTTGAAATCCGAGAAGATTGAATTTTTTCTTTTTCCCGCCAGAAAATTGACAGTTCTAAAGTCGCCCAACAAAAATAATTGACATACTTGTTCGAAAAAGTTATCAGTTATTTTTGTTGACCGACTCTAGAACTGTCAATTTTCTGGCGGGATAAAGATAAAATTCAATCTTCTCGGATTCAAAGCGAATCGGATTTCATGCGCCCGAAGCGCACCCGTTTTAAAATTTTTACCACTAAGGACAATCCTGTCTTTCTCTTTACCCCAAACCAACAGTGATACACAAATAAACTTGCTAAGATAAAGTGTTTACCTCAATTTCTTCCTTCTGGGTTAGCTCCCGCATCTTCCCTTCGAGTCTTGCAATTTCTTCCTTCTTCAATTTAGTCTTTTTGCGTACCAATTCTGGAACAATATTCTTCTTTGCTGTATGGATAATTCCCATACTGTGAAACCTAAATAAATTCGCCAAATTACTGTTTTTATCATTTTGTTATCATTAAAATTTTTACGTATAAATATAGCCATCTTCTGGTGAAACGTAACCATCATGTGGATCATCAACTTCACCTTTTCCTTGTTTTTTTATAAGTCTATGAGCATGAGGCCTACATTCTTCTTTGGGATTATTATAAGTGATTTGTTGATGAATCGAGCATCTCACTACTGCTCTCTTATTAAAATTACAAAGCTACAACAAAATATTACAATAATTTAAAGAAAATTTGAACCAAAACAAAAAATTAAATACTTCAATTGTTGGATACGTTTGCTTCCTACTTCTATCAGAAGTCTGTCCACAGAGACTCCCATGGGTCCCTGTCATTTCCGACTTATACCTAAACCTAAATTTCTCCAATGGTTGTTCCACAATCCGTAAACATGGAGCTGTTGGTAGTCCCACACGGTCAAAATCAAAAGCACGAGAAGTCTGTGGTAGAATCAATGGGTTCTCCATGGGATAACATGACGGGGGTGAAATATAAAACTGAGATTGGGGCGAATCCTCGCTACTTGATGGTGGTGTTAAAATATTTGGATAACTGCTCATATCTGCAAAAAACAAAAATCAAACACTGGGACAAAGCACTCGAAAACAGGCCTACCAATCTGCACAGGGTCACCCATTACTGACATAACCTAAACCAAGAGAACTCCAAGACAACTATTCTGATTTTAGGAGCACTAAGGAGTGAATTCTGTGCGGACTGGTGCTTCTTTTCGATAATAATAAATAAAAATGCACTCACCTCGAAATTATGCGTCACAAAAACTGGAATAGGTTATTCCCCATTTACAAAGTGTGGGGATTTACGGGGGTGTGCGGGGAAGGACGCGCACCAAAAAATCCCCTTTCTGATAGGCAGGGACGTCCTGCGCAGGCGTGAGGTGAAAAATTTCCGGTTATTTTTATCTTTAATTGTAATTTTATTGATAATAAGAGGATTTTGGTGATTTATATTGATAACGCGTCTTGTTTATTCGTTAGTGAGATTATTAAAAAGGTTTTTCTGTTGCTGTTTAAGGGATTTTTATTGAAGTGAGATTGGCAACCTTGATTCTCAGACATTTAGAATTTTGTGGCGCCAAATTTGAATTTTAAACCAAAAATTGGCGTTTTAGCTTTCAAGTTTTTTGTTAAATGTGTATTAAAAGTTTTATAAATTATAATTTTAAAAAGGTAATTATAGTTTACAACACTTTATCTCACATATTTTTAATTAGATAAAGCAATTTAAATAAATGTTTGTCTCAGAGCAAAAATCACAGGAGAGCTAATGGTTATGGAGGGACCATAATTTTAATTAAATAAAAATTATCTCTTATGAAAAGTGTTTTAAATGGGATTTAAACCTGTTAAAATCCAGTCAATTTAGCAAACATTTTTGTATTATTAACAAATAGTAAATCATTTTTGAATTTTCCGCCAAATTAAGTTAAACATTCTCATTTTTCTGATGTTTTTGCAAAGTTTTATAACAACATTAAAAGATTACATCAAAATGTACTTAGCACTACCAAAAAAGAAACAAACACTCAACAAATTAAATAATGATTCTCTTATGTGTACGATTTTGTCAGCCATATTAGATTTGATAAAAACCCTGAATTGGTTGAAAAAATTTATTAAAATACACAAATCTAAGAAATATACAACTCTATTTACAAATCTACAGTTATTCACAAAAATCTAACTGCGTTCTCAACTTAGCCCATGCATTCTGCAACCTTTTCGCCGCCGGTACTCCTCCATGTGCCCCTTTTACAATCTTCTCCTTCTCCAAAACACTCTTATCCGGTGTTTCTAAATTATGCCTAACCACTTTATGCCTAAACAGTGCCTTATAACTCCCCATCTGCATGCCACACTGCTCGCACTTAATTTTAATCGTTGACATTGGCGACTTTTTTGGACTTTTCGGTGGACTTGGCACACTCCTAATCCTCATACTCCGCCTTGTACTCTTCACACAACTCTCCCTGACGTGCTTTTCCAACATCAACTGCGAGACAAAAGACGTGGAACAACTCCCACAGACATACTCTCGATGCGTCTTAACATGAACATTCAGATTCTGAATCGACGAGCACAACTTCCCACAAATCCGACACTTTGGACTTTTCTGTGTTGATGGAAGTTGTGGCTTAAGTTTCGGCGAAACTTGTGCTCCTGCTGTACTCTTAAGGAGGTGTTCTTTCGCGTGGATACGTTTATGACCGGTGAGACTTGAAGTATCCGGGAATTTTTTCTTACAAACTGGACAAGAAAATTTAAAGCATTTGTGATTTTTTAGTAGGATTGGATTTTTAAACGAAATGGCGCAATCGTCGCATTTGTACTTAGATTCAGGTAACGCATTTTTGATTGAACTTTGTAAATTATGATGTTGGAGATGTGTCTTCAGACTGTTCTGACTAGGGAAAGTTTTGTCACATTTTGGACAGGGAATTTCAGGTTTACTCGGATTCTCAGTCGTGTCAAGACGAGTTTTCTTCGCTGGTGAGTCTACAGGTTGGTTTTTTGGCGGACGGCCTCGTCGACGTTTCGAAGGTGTATCAGTAGTTTTCGGCTCGTCTTCATCAGTTTCATTTAGCTCAATTATACTAACTGAACTGTCACTATCGTCACTTATTTCAATCTCGACTTTCTTCTTGTGTTTCTTCTTTTTTTTACTGTTTTTCTTCGGGTCGTATTCTTCATCAGAATCGGTTAATTCAACATAATCAGTCACTTCAAAATTTTCAGAATCAAAATCTAGAAATTTCAATCAAAAATCACAAACTTTCTGTATACATAACTTACTTAATTCTCGAGGATAAGGCTCCATGAAACCAAAAGATGAAACCATAACTTCTTCAACCACAATTTCTTCATCCATTCTTTCAACTGGTTTTATCTTTTGTTTTCTTGGTAGACGATTTTTTCGTATTGGAGCTTGTGGTATTGTTGTTTTATTAATAAAATTATGAAGAAGTCTTGCTTGCATTGCTTCTTTACATCTTCCAAATCTCTTATTAATTCTATCATCTTGTTCTTCATTTCTTAATTGAAACATTGCATGAGAACTCTTTAAAATACTCCGAGGATTCACTTTTGGTCGACACAAATTTGACATTTCCAAAGATAAAGAATCAACATTTTCTTTTTCAGGTGGTTGAACAACATAAAATAAGACTTTGTTATCCTTCTTTAACAATTTCTGAGAATCTTTATTTGGCTTGAGGATGTTGGTATTATTGACAGTGTTTTGTTTTTCTTGTATTTCATTTGTTTCAACATCTCCTGTGATATGTAAACCTTCAACAATTTGATAATCATTTTCGTCACTTTCAACATTAAAATCTTCAGTTTCTTCTGTTTCTTCATCAAGAGGTACAGCTACATCAGGTCGTACTTCAACATGTTCAAAAACTTGTGACAATTCTTCAGTTTCTTCAATATTATTTGAATATTCTGTTAAATTATCCTGAATTTGTTCTTCTTGAATTTCAGGAGATTCATATTCGATTTGAGTATGGATTTCTTCAGGTAATGATTCAGAAGACTGTTCTTGTACTTCTTGCTTGACATTTTGGGGTAAAATAGCTACAAAAAAAACTTGTAACTACAAGAAAAAAACCATTTTTGTAAGATAACCTGGCTTGACATCCAGTGGTTCATCTTCAATTTCTTCACTTTGGTACATCAGGGTCTCCTCCTCGGGCAAAATGTGTTCTTCCTCATGAAAGATTTGTCCAGTATCTCCACTTTCAGGGACTGCTTCAGCCCCCTGTTCTTCCTCCATCGGTAGCAACTGAACCGTTTCTGGAATAGCCTCAAGTTGTCCCTCCTCGTTCTTCCTGAACTGAAACTGGTACTTCTGCAAGTTTCCCTCCTCGTCGTGAGCCACCTGAATTCCAAACAACTCATCTGAGCCCTCAACTGTGAAAACCACGACTTGCTGCTCACTGGGCTCTTCCTGGACTTGTTCCGGGACTTCTTCTGGGATAAAATCGTCTTCTACTTCTAATTTTGGGTTGGAAAGTGTGATGTTGAGGTTGTCAAGAGACATTTCATTGCTGCTATCAATCACTGAGAAGTACCGAGAGGGTGAATCTTCTTCTGCTGTCACATAGCTTTCGTTCATGGTATCGCTGAGGTTTGTGTGGACGCCGTCTATGTTATCTTGACTCCAAACACCAGTATCAACGGTAAATGAGTACTGTTCCGTCATTTCTAACCGAAAAATTTCAAAAATTTTAACATAACCTCACTTTTTTTTCAAAGTGGGTTTTTAACACGAAAAAGGGGTGAAATCAAGTCGGAATTACGTAAATTAAGACGAGTTACGTACCTTCTCGGTGAGAAACACTTAATTGCCATAAAAGTTCTCGATTTTTGGTCTTGGCTGGCACAAGCTTAAGTTTATTTCTGGCAGTTTTTAGTACGGAATGAACGCAGTTTGAAGAGTTTTTAACGAAATTTACGCTTTTTTACCACGAAATTATAAAAAATTATTTACATTTCTCTTTAAAAAAACGTTTCTTACTTATTGACAGTTGACAACTATTTTTAGATCAGATCTAGGCGTCCTTGTTAGACAAAGATGGACTAATTCCGTTTTCCCCCCTTATTTCGGGTGTGACAGAAACGGAAAATTTGACGTTTGGCAAAAACACGGATGTTTAAATAATTAATTCGTTTTGCGTCAATAATAGTTACTGAAAAACACAAATAGTGTCAATTATATAAATTGCAAATAGTTTAGATTAGTATAATTGGGTGGGTACAACAATAAGATTCAAAATACAAACTGAAAAATACATAACCTTACAATTTTTAAAAATAGTTGAGGTATGCAACCGATAGTACACTGGTGTGTTGGTGTTGCCACCATTACATAAAATAATTACTAATAATTCATTTATTTCCTATTTTTTACGTTATAAACACGTTTAGATATACTTAAAAACAACCTCATTCTTATCTGCAACTGTCTGTAACTCTAATTTAATAGGACACTGCAGCCAGAAGCTCAAAAACTCCTCTGTATATCCAATTAAAAAATACATTTTTCTTGCACTTATACTCCTCCTGACAATACCAGCAATTCTAATAATATTATGTTGTCGTTTTATTATAACTTCGCTAAGAAATAAGGCATGCCAAGTCCCTGTCATAAACTTCCTGATAAACATGTCTTCAATTGCAGTCTCTGAAGACCTTAAACCGCCCTCCAAGTTTGCTAAAGCAACAATTTAAACAAAACTTCGTGTTCATGGTGTCCCACTTACAAGTATTCCACGAATTCCATGTCTTTCGATGGGCTATTTGATGCGGGGGGTTTGCCATTTCATAGGTTAAAGGAAAATCTTTCTTAGGGGTGACACGATATCTCCCTGACTGTGACTTCTGACATGCTGTTGACGTGTGTAAGATTCGGTATAAATTCATGGGGACCCTCAGAGAGCTTGAAATCTGAAATTGAAGAAAAGTAAGGTTAGGTTTGAAACACGGCAAATTTTTACTTAAATTAAGGTACGTACGTTTCTGAGCTGAGGCAAAGACATTTCTAATGGTTGTTAAAGCCCTATTTCTAGTATTGTTTAGAAAGAAACGGCTATTTTTTTTAATATAAAATACAAAAATTTTGGTGCGAGAGCACAACCGAATATCACTGCGACCGAAAAGTGACAGTTAATTGTGCATAATGCCGAAATAATAAATCAATAGACCTTTTTCAAATGACGTCATCCATCAGCTTCAGGACACCTTTTACATGGTGGCTTATGGTGAAATAAATTTTGGGATTTTTTTTCACGTATTTAGCGAACGATATTCAAATTATTACTCAAGGTGGCATAAACAATTGGATTAAGTCTATTTAATAATGTGGTTAAAACTAAATTTCTTTCAACTGTTTTTTTTAAATTAATTATCAAAATTTAATAATTTTCAAATTTGCCCGCATTTTTTTAGTAACTTTTGATTGCTTGTGTTGCTTGTGAAGATTGTTTTTGACAAGTCAGTGAAGAGTTTACTGACGTTTGTTATTTTTGTGTTTTTATCGTATTTTTTGGACTTTTGAGTGACTTTTTTATATTTTTTAAAGTAATTAATTTGTAAAGCATTGTAAGTACAACGTCATTCAACCCTACATGTAATGTGAATGATGTTTCTGTGTTTACATTTTAGAGACAAGTGGAATCATAATCTCTGGTTATTCCTTTGGTTATTCTTCGTACTTTTATTTGGAAAAATATTCATTTTACGGCTAATAGATTGTGAGGGAGATGCGATTTCCAAAAGTCTGGACGATGATGACGGCTCGTTGATGGGTTCCACCGCCTGTAAGCTTGGTGTTGGTGACGATTTGCACAGCTGTTTCGATGGGTTGACCTGGCACCCTCCGGTGAAGACCCTTTCCACAGGGTTGGGCTGGATGCTATTGGTAGTTCAGCGATAAATTTCTTCACCTCAAAGTGGACGACTTGACGTGATATCTTCCCTTGAAGACGATTTCCACTGAGTGTTCGATCGTGATGATGTTGGTTTGGACCAAAATGTGAGGGAGGATCGAAGGAGTCACGGATTCGAACAAAAAGACTTTTCGTTGTTTACTGGTTTAATGATGTACATCTGGTGTACAAGATTTTACAGACTTAGCTCCAGACACCAAGGGTAGGGATGTTTACCTCATTTCGGGGGTTAAGGCTGTTTACAGTCATGAGTGGCGTGAACATAGATGCTTTGTTAGGGCTATTCCAAATGTGAGTTTATATTTTCGCAAAAACGGTGACTGTTTACTGAAGTCATTAAAGATGAAAAGTCACAATTAAGTGACAACCTCACTTATGCTTTCTCCAGGAATGTGAAGCCAAGTTTGCAAAAATTCTCCAGAAAATGTATTGATGAAAATCCAATTGTCAAATTATTACGAATTATTTTATTTTAAGGCACCAGCTACTGAAGATGTGTATATTATTGAAACAGCACAAACTTCACAGAAGGTACGTTTTATTAAACCTTTTTAATTACAAATACTGATTTATTCTTGTAGGTAGACAATATTGTGCCTACATGCCCTTGTGAAACGTTCAATAATGGAAAGGAACTGGTGAAATGCAACAATACAAATTGCAAGAGAATTTGGTACCATAAAACTCGCCTAAATCTTCAAAGAATACCTAAGAAATAGTTCTGTCCAAAGTAAAAACCTAAAAATTAAATGCCTTATTCAACTTTATTTTTTCCATCTTTTTAATATTAGTATTATATTGTCAGTGTCATACAGCCAATTTATGTTAGTATTTTTTTTTTGTTATAGATCATACAATGAATGATATGCTGTAATATTATAATAAAACATAATTACCTTATGATTGATTATTATAAATATCCAATTTTTATTTGATACGTTTTTTTTTAGTTAAATACTGGTGAACAAAAATTTACTAAAACGGAACAAACTGTAAGCATTTGATCTCTCACAGATAGTCCATGTTTTTTTCTTTAAAAGGAATATTAGAAATACCTCCGAAAATATCCTGTACTTTGTTACGTAGAAGTCCCACAACTATTTCGCATAATTCTACAAGATATTTGGTTTTTAAAACACTCGTGTTTATGAATCATAAATAGGTACTGTAATCGGTTTTATTTAGAATAGTTTATTTACAGTAATTTATGATTACACTAATAATTAGTTTGTTAACAATAAATGGCTTGAGACCGTGGTGTTATTTTCGAACGCGGGCGAACCGAGATTCTGACCAGATAGGGACCCCCAGGATGCCCTGTTGATGCAAGAAAGCGGCTCCTTGACGATGCAGAAGCATATGAGTCACTCACAAGACCAGTTGGGACCCCCAGAATGATCGGTTAATGCAAGAGTGCAACTGCTTGGCTGTGGGGTGGATTCTTTTTACTTAGTATTGTCAGTACACTTTGGTCAAGGCAAGGTAATGTGTAGAGGGTAATTTTGGAATATTAAGTTGAAAGAGATTTCCTGTAAAATTTTACACTTTTAATAAACATCGTCACCACTGATGATTAGAAGAATTCTACCTACCTTTGAAATAGTCTAAAAATTAAAAAAAACAGCAATAAAAACACTTTAAGACACCTAAAAATCCACAAAATGTTAACTTAAAGAATCAAAAAGTTGTTATTATGTCAACAACTGTCAAAACTCATTATTGGCACGAACACTTCTCATTGGTCACAGATCACTGAAAAATTTAAAATTTTGCCCGCGAATTTATTTTAATAAAATAATTAATTTACAAAAAACAGTTGAAAGAAATTTAGTTTTAACTACATTATTAAATAAACTTAATCCAATTGTTTATGCCACCTTGAGTAAAAATTTAAATATCGTTCGCTAAATACGTGAAAAAAATTCCCAAAATTTATTTCACCATAAGCCACCATGTAAAAGGTGTCCTGAAGCTGAGGTGTCAGGCGGGTTGCATAAAAGTCTGAAAACGCCTCATTAAACTGTTTTTAATGAAGGAAATAACGCTTTTATTTATAATAATCAAGTCAAAAACAATCAAAATTTGCCAAATTGTTACTAAAATAACGTATGTGTGAATTAAAAACAGTTTTTGGATGTGTAACCGATTGTGTACGAAGCCTAAATCTACAAATGACAGTTGATACTGAGATGTCCGGTAAGCAACTGCGCATTTAACCTTGTGACGTCATGGAACACTGCAAAAACTCGTATTTCAAATAAAAAAATATTTTATTCAAGTTAATTATTTACAGAATTATGAGAAATACTCAACATTTCTCCTTTCGTTCCTAAAACGTATCAAAGAAAGCATTTCTGGCCGTTCATTCATTGCAACTTCAACATCCTCGCGATTTATAGCACTAGTACCTGAATTACTACAACAATAATTAAAAAAAAAATCCAGAAAACTGTCTCTAAATCTTACAACTTTGTACAAACTCGGTAATTTTTGGCTCGACGAATTAAATTCTCTGCAAAGCACTTAACAGCTTCCAGAATCATAACCTCAGCACCATTTATTATAACACCTTCGATGATTTCTTCAGGTTTTAGAATAATGCCGCAGTCGAGAGCTGAATGTCTGATGTAGGAACATTCGAATTTCAAACGAGAGTCAGTGATATCAATCAGAGAATTATTCTTTTTAGGAGTTTCTGAAATTTTTTTTTAAAGAAAATCTATAAGAGAGTAATTTACCTGAATCTGACTCAATATTAACATTAATTTCCGGTTCTTCAACTTGAGTTTGCTTGATTGTAGTTGAGTCAGAATCTGAGTAACACGTTAAAATCAATTTTTTTTCCTCAGATTGTCTGTTAAAAAGTCCATAGGAGATATAAGGAGTGTAATCGTGTGATCTTCCATACATTAAAATAGCTTTAGTGTTCCAATTTTCAATTCCATGGATTTTAGCACTCATTAGAATTTTTTTTATAGCACGAGCTCTACTCCACTCAGAACTTCGTCTTTTGCCAACATTCCAACTAACAAATTCTTTTAAACTTGACGCGGTAAATGGGTAAAAACGTTTGTAGTTCAGCTTATTTGCTAAATCTGAGTATAAAGGCATTTTTTTAAAAACGTAATTTAAAGCTTCTCCCATATTTTTAAACCTATTTTGAGGCAAAACTAAGTTAAAACTGTTTACTTCTGGTTTATTACTTATAACTCTTGAATTCTGGATAAACTTAGATAGCATACACCCTTCTAATTTTTTTCCAAAAACCAAAATTTTTGTGTTATTAAATTTAATATCTTTTCTATTTAATTGTATTAAATTTGGTGTTTTATTAATTTTATTATTTCCGTTAAAATACGATTCGAGTCCGTAAATCAATTTATTGCTTTCGTCCTGTTCAATATTTTCTTTTTTCAGTTTTGGCAACCCTTCATGTGAGGGAGGCAATGAGTAGGAGTGATCACCCCACACCTTACTCTCTTCAACTGAACAATAATCATGCTCAATATTATTTTCTGTCTCATAGAGAAAAACATCAATAATTGTTTCATTTCCTAGAGTTTGCCTTCCACTAAACGTCTTATCTAATTTAATATTATGAACAACATCAATTGGTTTATTCAACTCAACCTTGAAATAGATTTGTACTCTCACAGGAAACTCGCCCCACCCTCTTCTCGCTAAATGAAACGGTGATTCGCTGAAAAATCATCACGTGACACTCACCAACCAATCATAAACTTACCTAACTTCCACGACGTCGTGGGGTTTATACGAAGGATGTAAATAGAAGACGACTTTTTCGACGAAATGCGAGACGTCGGGAGCGTCTTTAGGCCCCCGGACGTACACCAGCCACTTGTGAGTTAAAGCGTCGTCTTCAGACGAGGGCATCCACTTCGAGATATTGCCAATGATGAGCCTGTGCTTGGTCTTCTTGCGGTTTTTCACCACTGGGGTCTTGGGGGCGGCGGCTTCCGGGTCGAGTTTGATTTTTTTTTCGGGGACGGGTGGTGGCTCGAAGGGCTGCAGTCTGGCGGTACTTTTGCGCTTGTCTTTGAGGTTTAGGTGGTCGAGATTTGTATTTTTTCCGAGGAGTTTTTTCACAGCTGGGTGGATGCGGTTTTGGGGGTCGGGGGCGGCGAAAATATCGGAAGTTGAAGGCTCATCTTCTGATTCTAATTCTTTCTTCTTGTAGTAAGAAATTATTAAGGCATAACGTAAAAGGTGTAGAATCTTCCGGACTTTGCAGATTTGTAATTCGATTTTCTCAATTTGGTCCTGTCTTTCAAGGATTTCTTTATTGTATTCTTCTTCAATTATTTTCTTCACTTTTAATAAATTCTCTTTCTTGTCTGGAAATAAACAAATTATTGTTTACTTAACCAAAATTTTTTTTTACCTTCTTCTTCATTTAATTCCACAGCTGAATTGTAGCCCACATAATCAGGATCTACCTTTCCAGATTCTTTATATTGTTCCATTTTCACCTAAAACAAGCCCTAATTACACAAATTAGATAACTTTATTCAATAATCACCCCAAATGTCTAAAAAAATCAGACCAGGCTTAGATTTTTTTTAAACAAACTACTCAAAAATCACTCATTTCCGGTTAAAAAAGACACTAACTAACCACAATTTTCACAAGAAAATCTCTAAATTCATTCCATTTCTTATTTATTTAATTATCTTGAAATTGTTTTATTTTGGTATCCTCCTTGCACCGACCCTGACCTCACCGGCTGTCAAATTTCTCGACCAATAAGAGCGCTGCTTTTTTTTAGGTTAGGACACTTCCTCTGTCAAATGTCAAATTTGACATTTCTGAGAAAGCACACGAATTAAAAACTGAAATTGCATCAGAATTTTAATTGTGAATCAAACAACAGTGAATTAACGTGCATTTAGAATCGTTTTCAACTCAAAATGGGAGATAAAGGAAATTGTGAGTATTTTCCCCAAAAAAATTTGCACCAGAAATCAGGGCGCAACAGGGCCCCTTAAAAAAGTTGTTTTTTGGCAGTTTTTTCAAGGGAATGTAATAACGGCATGCCGGTTTTGTAATCGTTTTTCCTTAATGAATTTGAAATTTTTGGGATTTCCTGTTACTCAGTTTTGCGTCGTTTTTATTAATTTGTGGTCTGTTTATCTCAATTTTCCTTATTTACCACCCAAAAGTCGTAAAACTGCGATAAGAACTCAAATAACAGCCGGTGCAACAAATCCGGTTAGTAGGGGAAGGTGTCCAAAAGTGGCCCTTTGTGCAACGTTGCCAGACTGGGCATTTTTAAAACGCAATTTTTGTCAATAAAAATGCAATTATGCAGAGCAAATATTTGATGTTTTCATAGTTTTTATTCAGGAACTTCAAGATAAAGACTTGGCAGTTTTACAAATCTTTTTTATTTAATGACCTTGAAAATTTTGGGGTTTCAGTTTCCCAATTTTACACCCTTTTTATTAATTTGTGCTCAATTTTGCTTATTGAGTTCTTAAAAGTCTTATAATTGTGATGAAACCTCAATTAAGAGCCTGTCTGACAAATTCGGTTAATAGGGGAAGATGTCCAAAAGTGGGCCT
Source organism: Tribolium confusum (assembly GCA_029207805.1). Taxonomy (NCBI): domain Eukaryota; kingdom Metazoa; phylum Arthropoda; class Insecta; order Coleoptera; family Tenebrionidae; genus Tribolium; species Tribolium confusum. Next base: position 12,182,652 of record JALGAY010000008.1, on the reverse strand, counting down.
TTATTGCAACGTTGCCAGACTGGGCATTCTAAAAACAATAAAAATACAATTATACAGAGCATATCTTTGATGTTTACATAAACACTTGTTTTTGGTATTTTATAATTCAGAAAAGTTTGAGAAAATTAAGTTAATAGCAGATTTTTCATAGTTTTTATTCAGGAAATTCAAGATAAAGACTTGCGAGTTTTGCAACTGTTTTTACTCAATGACCTTGAAATTTTTGGGATTCCCAGCTTTTCAGTTTTGCGTCGTTTTTATTAATTTGTGTTTTGTTTATCTTAATTTTCATTTTTTAACATCCAAAAGTCATAAAACTGCGATAAGAACTCAACTAGGAGCCGGTGCAACAAGTCTGGTTGATAGGGGAATGTGTCCAAAAGTGGATCTTTGTTGCAACGTTGCCAGACTGGATACTCCTACAACGAAAATTTTTATCAATAATAACGCAATTATGCAGAGCAATATTTGATGTTTTTAATCAGAAAATTTAAGATAAAGAGTTGCGAGTTTTGCAAATGATTTTAATCAATGACCTTGAAATTTTTGGGGTTGCCACTTGTTTAGTTTTGTTTCTTTTTATTAATTTGTGATCTGCTTATCTTAATTTTCCTTATTTGGCACAAAATTGCGATAATAACTCAATTAAGAGCTGTTTAACAAATCCGGTTAGTAGGGAAAGGTGTCCAAAAGTGGCCCTTTGTGCAACGTTGCCAGACTGGGCACTCCTAAAACGCAGTTTTTTATCAATAAAAATGCAATTATGCAGAACAAATATTTGTTGTTTGCCTAAAACACTTGTTTTTATACTTCTAAAAAGACTGAAAAAACTTTTGTAAAAGTTTTTGGGGTCACAGTTACTCGATTTTACTTCCTTTTTATTAATTTGTGCTGAATTTTGCCTATTTAGTTCTTAGAAGTCTTAAAATTGTGATAAAATCTCAACTTAAAGCCTATCTAATAAATCCGGTTAGTAGGGGAACGTGTCCAATAGTGGCTCTTTGTTGTAACGTTGCCAAACTGGGCACTCCTAAAGCACGATTTTTGCTGTTTCATCATTAAAAATGCAGATAAAGAGAGCATTTTTTTGGTTTTTAGCAATTTACACATCTGAAAAATCAGGAAATGACGAATCCGGTTTAGGAACTGAAGAAAAACCCTTCAAAACAATTCTTCAAGCAATGCGTCATGCTGGTACTGAACCATTTCCCGTGATTTACGTTGATGGTAAAGAAAACGTAAAATATGAGCCAGCATCAAAGTCTCAATTAAAAAAGATTCAAAAAATATGGGTGCGTGAGTCACACAAACAAGCCGATGCTTCGAAACGTGAAGAAGAAGATGCAGCAAAACGTGAAAAGAATTTAGAAGAAGCTAAGAAGATTATTATAAGCGAAGATAAGTCATTACCGGAAGCGAAACTAATAAAAATTTCAAAAGGCAAAGAATTTCGGGATAAAAGAGTTAAAATTTATGGATGGGTGCATAGATTGCGACGTCAAGGGAAAAATTTGATGTTTATAACGTTGAGAGATGGGACTGGGTTTTTACAGAGTGTCTTAACTGATAAACTTTGTCAAACATATAATGCTGTTATTTTATCGACTGAGTCATCTATTATACTATATGGGACTTTAAAAGAAGTACCAGAAGGCAAAACTGTACGTTATTTAACCAAAAAGATAGTTTTTTCTTATTTAATTTATGTAAATAGGCACCTGGAGGTCATGAACTTGCTGTAGACTACTGGGAATTAGTCGGTTTAGCGCCACCTGGTGGTGCTGATTCTATACTAAATGAACAAGCTCTACCAGATGTTCAGGCTGAAAATCGCCATATTATGATTCGAGGAGAAAACACATCGAAAATTTTGCGAATGAGATCAGTTATACTTCAAGCTTTCAGGTATATAAAAAATTTATCTTGTTTATACAAAATTTGGACACTTACTCTCACTTTTTTAAAAAGCATAGTGATTATCCAATCTCTCAATAAATGAGATTTAGGAATTGTGATTCTAATCCCATCAGTTCCTTGGCTCCCTGAGATTCAATTCAATTTTTTCTAGGGACCATTACTTAGATCGTGGTTATTGTGAAGTAACACCACCGTCAATTGTTCAAACTCAGGTTGAGGGGGGCTCTACGTTATTCAAAATGGATTATTTTGGGTAAAAAAATACGAAAAAATTTTTTTTCTTTATTTTTGATTATTTAGGGAAGAAGCATACTTGACTCAAAGCTCGCAGTTGTATTTAGAGACTTGTCTACCATCAATGGGTGACGTTTATTGCATTGCTGAAAGTTTTCGGGCTGAACAGAGCCGGACTAGGCGACATTTAGCTGAGTAAGTAAAAAAAAATTCCAAAATTTGTTTTTGACTGACATTGTTTTAAGATACACTCATGTTGAGGCTGAACGTCCTTTTATTTCCTTCGAGGACTTACTTAACTCGCTTGAAGACCTTATTTGTGATGTAGTAGAGCGTGTTTTGCAGTCTCCATATGGAGATATTGTCCATGAATTGAACCCAGATTTCCAAAAACCTACAAGACCATTCCTTAGAATGAACTACTCTGATGCTATTCAATATCTTAAGAAGAATAATATAACGAAAGAAGATGGTACGTTTTATGAATTTGGTGAGGACATTCCTGAAATGCCTGAAAGAAAAATGACAGACCAGATTAACAAACCAATAATGTTATGCCGATTTCCCGCAAATATAAAATCATTTTATATGTCGAAATGTCCAGAAGATGAACGTTTGACTGAAAGTGTGGACGTTTTGTTGCCGAATGTTGGGGAAATTGTTGGAGGATCGATGAGGATACACGATTTGGATGAGCTTATAGCAGGGTAATTATTTTATTTCTTTGTAAATACTGATTTTAATTTTGAAACAGTTATAAGAGGGAAGGAATTGATCCAGCACCGTACTTTTGGTACACTGATCAACGAAAATATGGGACTTGTCCACATGGAGGGTATGGACTTGGTCTAGAAAGATTTGTTTGTTGGTTACTAAACAGATATCACATAAGAGAAGTTTGTTTATATCCGAGATATTTGCATCATTGTAAACCTTAAGTGAATATGTACAAGCTTTATTATCTTTATTAATCAAAAATAAAGGCATTTAATGAGAAAATTGTGTTTTATTGAGTGAGTAACTATGATGGAGGTTGCCTAACTCACTCACACAAACAATTAATTATTGAAGTTGTTACAAAAACAAATAATTTTAAGCATCACACGTTATTATCACATTATTTACTGATTTTATCACAGAAAAAAAAATTGACACAAGAACCGGTTTCTTGAAAAACTTTCTAAATCAAACTTACCGAAAACAGAGAGCTAAAGTGTTTTTTTGGTATTACATTGCTAGAGTTAAGTAAACAACGTTAAAAAACCAACATTTCTACTTAAATTCGCCAGTAATTATTATAATTACTTAATTTATTAGAAAAACAAAAATTCGACGCAACGTCCTGTTTCCTGAAACACTCATTTGTCAAAATATTTTGACGTTTTGTCCTAACCTCACTTTTTCACATTTTGCCCTTTGAGGAAAGATAAGATATTGTAAAATCGTACGCGACGGAAGTCGACAAAAGTGGCTCTTGAGAGTGGGGGAAGCTTTGTTCAGAAGCGTAGATACCAAGTGGGAGCTGTAAAATAACGAAGACGATTTGATCAGGAGAGGGGACCGTAAATAATGTGACACCACAGCCTTTGTGTAAATACTATTTATTTTATAAAATGGATGTTTAAAAAAGTTTATTATTAATATTTTTTTGAATGGTGACGTCATAAAATCTGAATTCGAAAAATTCTGCGAGCATAGTACGGCAGTTTTTGGTAGACTGTCTTCTGTACACCTCACAAAGGTCATCCATGCTGTTCGCACCTCCGGGTTTTTGGAAAAACTAAAAAAAAATACCATTATTTTTCACGTCACTTTGCGGATAGTATCGCTGCAGGTGCGCTATCGAATATTTTATTTTCTCAAAATACTGAAAAGCAGATTATTTTTAAATATAACAGAGGCTATTTATTACTTTTTCATTATAAATTAATGGTTACACATATACAATAACGAATAACTGATTACATCTTATTAAAAAGAGTCCCTTATGTTAGGTCACAACAGCACGCCTATGAGTTCATGATGTTGAATATAAACAAACATGGCTGCGACTCACGCCAGTTTAAATTTCATAAAATAACAATTTTTAACAATACTGGCACGTAATCATAACTAAATTCAAGAGTAATAATACAAACAATACTTACTGATGAAAACTAATTCCTATTTTCCTCGAATTGTGTGATATACCACAGCAAATGCAGCTCGCCATTTCACCACATTAAATAGTTCATAAACACTGAATAAATTCGCACTTTATTGTATTTATAAATGCTTTCACTATTTCATGTAAAACCTCCACTCGTGGACGGCTTAATATAATAAAAAACACGTTAGTCTTGGGAAGGATAAACAATAAACACAATCACTGACCTGCACAATGTGGCTCTTGCAGGTTTTAATATGGCGACTTCCGTCGCGTCCAATGCCTACCCCCACTACCGATAAGTTATCTCCTGGGATCTATTTCCTCAAAGATTTTGCCACAAAATCATTTTTTCGATGTTATTTAACACAGTTAATAGTTTTTAACACGAATTATGTCTGAATTGTTTAAAAATTCGTATTTTTATGCATTACCAAATGAATTACTTACGTTTATATTAAGCAAAATTGATACAATAACTTTACTGAATTTTTGTGAAATTTACGGTTGTGACTACTTTTTAGAAGATAGAAATGTAATTAGGTAAGTTAATTAAGTAATTTTGATTATATAATAGTGAAATATTTGTTAAAAAATAAATTAAGTAATATCAAGGTGTATACAACACAAAAGGTAGGACCAATGAAATAACACTCAATGACGTCATTGTAAGTCATCAAATTTTTTTTCTAGCACTTTGGATGTCCACAAGGCGTATTCATTACCGGATTTAACGGCTTTATCGAAGAAAATTGTTTTTGAAAATGTGACAACACTTAATATTAATTGTTTGTATTGGATTCAAGCAGCTAAATTACGTAAATTTGTTACAAGATTGGTCAATTTAGAAACATTATATGCAATTCAAACAAATTTAAATCTCACAGTGGCTGATACTGCAGCCTTCAGCAAATTAAAGGTACAGTTATTACTAATAAACACATTCTATCCTTTTAATTTCAGATAAGAAAATTAGGTCTTTCAGTTGTTGAAAACAACGAAGACTATAGCTGTGTAGGCCCTCATCCAATCCCAACAGTTGAAACTTTGTATCTCAGTGTTGATAAAGTAACAACTTTGATAAGTCCTTTTGTACTAGATTCCGTTTTTCCCCACGTGAAAAAACTTTGGGTATGTTTAAATTTCTTTTATTTACTTCTAAAACTTTGTATAGATTGATGTAGAGGAATCATTTGGTCATGAAAGAATGCTCCATTGTCTCAATGCAGGAAAAAGAAATAAGATTTTTTGTCAAGTTATAGCCCCAATCTGGTTACTTAATTTTGATCATTACGGGTTAACAATGTACTACAATAAATGCCTAGTAAATCAACCTTATGTCATGTGTTGTGAAAAATTTAATGCAAAACAGCTTCGTTCAAAGAGTATTTTTGATATTGAACGAAGTTCGGAAGAAAGTTGGAGAGTTCTAGATGAGTTACATTGTTACAAACCGTATGGACCTAAAGATGCACGTGTAAGTTCTGAATTAGACTGCGCATGCTCGTTTTAGTTCTAGTTTTAAAGCGTTTTAAGAACAACCCGATTTATTTTAATTTTTTGGATTTTTTTAGAGTCTCTTTTTAAATGAAACGACTTTGGATAGTATACTTTTTGAAGAACTTAATTTTTATTACACTGGTATTAGGTGTAATCATAAATGGAAAGATGCAGTCACACAAATACTCAAGTCGAAATGTAGCAAAAAATTGAAAAAAATATGTATTATGATGTGTTTATTTGAAAGTAATTTAGTTTTTTTTATTTTTATATTTTGTTAAATAAGTTTTTTCTCCAGATAAAAATGGTAGAGAATTTGTTAAAATAGAAAATTCTACTAGTTTTACACGAAAAAGAATAGGAATAGCGAATAAAACTAGTAATCACCCAATGGAACAAGTTTTTAAAAATTTTGAAGGACTGCAACATTTAGAGATTTGTGTTTGCAAGTAAGTGTCCCAAATTAAAAAAAAATCTATATTACATATAATTTTTTTAGGCATTCCCATTATAATGCCATTCAGGCTTTTCCTCTAATTACAATTTTTGAAAAATTGGAATGTCTAAATGTCGAAATTCCTGTCACACTAGATGGAAGTTTTCTAATTGAAGTATCACTTGCTTAAAATATTTAAAAAAATGTGTAATAAAAAAATTTCAGGTATTACAAAAATGTAAACATCTGAAACGTCTAATAATCAAATCAGCCAATCTAAATGAAAAATTAAATTTTAATTTAATTTCAGCACTCCAAAATGCGATGACATTAAAAGACTTTAAGTATATTTAAGACACAACACGAAGCAGAGTGAATTTATTTTTTTTTTTCAGATATGAAAATACCAGAATTCAGTTAGATAGACTTCTTGAAAGTCTATCTATGATTAAAAGTCAGAAATTAGAACGAATTGTTTTAGTTTGTGACGAAATTGATAAATTAACATCAGGTCCTTTAACTGAATTTCTGGAAAATAATCCACAGTTAGTATTTCTATATTTTTTAATTCGAGGATGTACAGACTCAGCTGTTCGTATGGCTCAACAAACTTTAAATATTTATAAGAAAAAACATCCAGCGAAAGTTTATTTGATAAAAAAAATTGATGTTTCTATTCCAAATGTTCATTATCGTGAAATGGTTAAAAATCACAGCATTGTTGCCAGTTTGTTTGCATTAGATGATTTTATTAAGTTTTAGTATTGTTTTAAAAAAATAAACGACTTGCTTTTTATAAAAAAATTATTTAACAGAACTAAGTTATTCCAGGAGTGATTAGGAGAAGACTACTTGGGGTATTTATTGAAAATACGTTTTTTTTATTTTTGCACACATAAAGAAAATTAATTCTAAATTACTTACTTAAAAAAATCACTCAGATCCCTACAAAAAAATTACGTCATAAACAATAAAAAATTTCAAAAAAAAACTCTTACCGTTGGGTCACAATCGGCACAATGCCATGAATAGCCCCTCTTTTTGGGACTTTTCTTCAACGGTGGGTCCAAACAAGTAAAATGATAAACTTTTTGACAGTCATCACATCTAACTGAATTATTAGCTTGAGTTCCAGTGTGACAAACATCACAATTCGATCCTATATTTTTTTCTGGTGTTGGTGGCTGTGGTAGTTTTACTGAAATTTGTGGTAGTGGTGGTGCATATTCGTTATTCTCATTTGGTACGTAGAAACATTGAGGATTTGATTCTGAAGCGACTTCTCCAGCAGGTAAAGGAATTGGTTTGATCTATAATCGAAAAGTTATAATTTTGTTATCAAAACGCGCGTCGTACTTACTTTAATTGTAATTCTCGGATGTGGCATTGGAGTATCAAAATCAAGACTCTTCTTCTTTCGTTTACGTTTATGTTCTTTACTTGACCCTCCCAATTCGGGGGAGTACCGATTTTTGTGTTTTTCACGTCTTCGTTTCTTCGCCGATTTCGATATGTGGATTTTGCTGTTATCGAGTGATTGATAACCGTTTATTTCAGGTGTGTTATTTTCAATGATGATAACTTCAGGTGTTGGAGCCGAAACCGGTTCGACTGGCTTGATTTTAAGTTTAGGAGTTGTTACTTCCGGTTCAGATCTTGCTTCACGACTGTAGCGACTTTTACTACGGCGAGGCGTTTTTACTTCTTCCACTTCTGAATCGGAAGTTTTATCGCATTCGGAGCATTGCCATCCGTACAATTTTGATTTTTTTGGGAGACGAGTTAGGGGGGGATTTAGGCAGTTTAGGTGGTAGTACAGATGGCAAGTATCGCATTTTGCTAGTAAGTGTTGATCGCGTTTTTGACGACAGATACCACATTCGTTGAGCATTAGAGAATCTAAAATTAAGGAAAATTAATTTTTTTTAGAAAATCTACTCTATGACTCAAAAGAGTCAATATGTGGGCTTTCATAGTCCTCCAGATGAGTCTTTAAAGCCCACAATTGTCTCTATAAAATTTCTAGTTGAGTTAATACAATGTAAGATATAAAATTGACTCTAGAAGGCCTTTAGTTGAGTCAATAAGACTTCCAGTTGAATAAGAAAAAGTTTCTAGAGATCAACGCAAGATGGAGCTTTCACTGGCATATTTGGACAAAAAATCAGTAGTTAGTTGAGGTCCTTAGGTCGCCAATTGAGGCAGTAAGACCTCTAGTTAAGACTACAGAGTCTATGGAGCCTCTACAACCCATTTTGTTAAGTTTATAAAAGAAACAAAATCAGCAAAAGACAAAAAAATCAAGAACTGACGCTCTAGTTGGTCTATAAAATCTATAGAAGCCTATTTAATACTTTTGGTTGAGTTCCAAGATCAACAAATGACTCTAGAAGTCAAGATACTAGTTGGGCCAATAAGACCTGCAATTTTGTCTGTGAGACATAAAACTGACTCTATAAACTTTAGAGATCTTATAAACTCAACTAGAGAGTCAATCAGATCTCTAGTTTAATCTATAGAGCCCCACAACATAAAATGTAAACTACATTGATGGACCTGAGACAATCAAATCAATGTATTTTATAGAACCCTTTAGAAGTCTAATTGAGACAATAAGACCTTTAGATTAATCTATAAAGTTCCTGGGACCCCCAAGACCCTTAATTCAATGTAAAAGACCTACAATTGACTCTATACAACAAGATTTGAGTCAATAAGACCTCTAATTGAATCAATCCGGCGAGTATGACAAGAGCGCTAATATGTCTCTATAAAACCTAGCTCTAGACCTGAGACAATCTATGTAGTTTATAAAGCCTCTTCGAATTTTAACTGAGACAATAAAACCTCTAGTGTAATCTATAGAGCCTCTGTGACCTTCAATTAGGTCTATGAGACTCTATAAGACTCAGTTTGAGTCAATAAGGCTTCTAGTTGTATTAATACGAAAAGTATGGCAACGAAGGCGTACATATCTCTCTATAAAATCTAGATCTGAACCTGAGAGAATCTATCTAGTTTATAGAGCTCTTTATAACTCCACTTGAGACAATAAGACCTCTAGTTTTATTTACAGAATCTCTGGGGCGTTGAGACGATCCGTTGAGTCTGTGAGACTCCAGAAGACTCTGTTTGAGTCAGTAAAACTTCTAGTTGAATCAATACGGCGAGAAGTATGGCAACAAAGGCATCCATGTCTCTCTATAAAACCTAGATGTAGACCTGAGACAATCAGTCTAGTTTATAGAGTTTCTTAGAACTCCAATTGAGACAATAAAATCTCTAGTGTGATCTACAGAGCTCCTATGACCTCCAATTAGGTCTATGAAACGTATTAATGACTCTATAAGACTCAGTTTGAGTCAATAAAGGCCTCTAATTGAATTAAAACGAAAAGTATGGCAACGAAGGCGTTCATATCTCTCTATAAAATCTAGATCTGTACCTGAGAGAATCCAGGTAGTTTATAGAGCTCTTTAGAACTCAAGTTGAAACAATAAGACCTCTAGTTTTATTTACGGAGTCTCTGGGGCCCCTAAGACCTTCAGTTGGGTCTATGAGACTCTATAACACTCTGTTTGATTCTGTAAAATCTTTAGTTGAATCAATACTACAAGAAGTATGACAACGAAGGCTCTCTATAAAACCTAGATTTGGATCTGAGACAATCAATGTAGTTTATAGAGTTTATGACTGACGCAGCAAGACCTTTAGTTTAATCTATAGAATCCCTGGAACCCCTAAAATCTACAAATTGACTCTATGGGACCTCCATTTATTTATTTCTGTAAAAATGTCGCCTCCAGCTCCCATTACTTGGATTCAATTTTTTTAAATTCTTTGTAAAGATTTTAAAATAAAAAGTATAAAACGCTCAGTTTAAGAATGTTAATATGTTCTGTGAAGCCTCATAGATCTCTCATTGAGATAATAGACTCATTTAGAGTCTTTGACGGCCCCAGTTGACTCAATAAGACCTCTAGATGAGTCTATAAAGTTTGGTGAGACTCTAAGATCTCCAGTTGAGTCAATAAATCTTCTAATTCAGTCTATAGAATTCTTTTTTTTTGTGTCTTACCTTGTTTAGCATGACTGCTAAGTACTCTATCAGTTTTTCCAGCTGGAATAATATTATTCAAAGGAAAACCTACTCCCATTTTCAAAGCAGCTGCTGTTGGAACCATCATAGGTTGAGTTGTTCTCGAAACTGGCGGCTTACCTAAATCCTCAATATTCGGCAGATTTTTTGTAGGACAAGCACTCAAAATTGCTGAATGAAATTTATGAATTGTTTGTTTCAATTCAATATTTTTCTTTGTTTCATCAGCGCTTCTTTTCAACGTCTTTAAACAAAATTTAAATTTTATAACAAGTGTAAAATTTAACACCTAATCTAACTTTCTCACCTCATCATATTTAACTCTTAATTGTTGTTGTTCCTCGAGTAAATTTCGATTATCTTCAAGTAATTTCTCGAGTGTTTGTTTCATACATTTCAAACGATCATTACGATCAAGATAATAAGCAATAAATTCAACTGTAAATGCAGGTGGAATATGCCATTTTTTTCTTACATCTACTAAAGCAGCAGTTTGTGCTTCTTGCATTTCAAGTACCATTGTATTAATTCCCATAAGTTCTGCTTTTTTTAAGAGTTTACGACATGCGGAAGCACTAGTAGTTAAAACACGTGGCATTTTTTGTGTCGGTACTAAAAATCAAAATTTACACAACTAAATAATCTTGCTACTTAACTTACCCCAAGGTGGTGGCTTCAATGCTTTATGATTAATAAAATGTTGTTTTTGTTTTTCAAGTTTACGTTGAATTCGTATCTGTTCTGGTGTATCTTTATGTCCTTCTTTCTCAAATTGTAATTTTCGATAATGTGTCCGTAATTGTAATGCTAAATAATTTTTTTTTCGTCGTTTAACTAAAGTTTTATCTGAATGTAATTTACAATGTGCGTAAAACGGATCAGCTTGATCAACTTCTTCAGAATGTGCTTCAGATAAAAATCCTTCACGTTGCGCACTAAAATTGTTTTACTTTATCTACCGGCGGCTGTAAAAACCCCATCACTTACCACGTCACATGGAAATACGTCTTACACATGCCGGCATCACATCCTATACAAACTCCAGTCCTAGCAAATCGTTCATCTTGACATAAACTACAACTTTTCGCCCCCCATTTACTGTAAGGCATTTCAAAAAGTGTGACACTCGTGAGTTTATCGACTTCACCGAAAGCTACACCAGGGACGTAGAGAGCACACACGAGGTGTATCCATTTACCTACGTCTGTTTCTTTGAAGATGCCACCCGAATTTGGACAGAGTTCACAAACTGGATTCATGACACCGGCTTTACATGCCTCACAAAACCACGGGGCTGTAGGGGAGAGTGAGTCGGTGCTGTTAAGACTTGCAGAGTCCGAAACGCCATAACAGGCTTCATGGACAGTGACTCCACAGCTGTCACATTCGACGATCTCGTTGATGCCATCGCTTTGGTCGCCCAAACAGCCAGAACAGATGAGGATTTGGGCGTCTTTTTCACTGAACTTTAAAAAAAATATACATTGATTTTTATCTCGGATAATTCAGGCTTAAAATACGCTTATTAAATGTACAAATATCGTCTCGTGGAATTTATTATTCAAAATTGTATTATCTTCTAACATTTCTTTGTAGCTTTTACTGTTTGCGCAGCAGTTTTAAAATAAAACCAGTACATATTCAGGTTTATTCACGAATGAAGACGAATTCATATGCAACCAAATTTACGTATTAAGCAACTTTCTTGATAAAATTTTCATTTCAGTGAAAATATTGAATTAAAGTTATCCAAAAATTATTGATTTCCGTCAGTTTTTCATAACTTGTCAAATTGAATGAAAATTAGAGTCTTTTCGCACAGCATTTTGCCCAATATGACTCAAACAGAGTGTTATAGAGTCTCATAGATACAACTGAAGTCTTAGAGACTCTGTAAATAAAACTAGAGGTCTTATTGTCTCAACTGGAGTTCTAAAGAGCGCTATAAACTACATAGATTCTCTGAGGTGCAGATCTAGATTTTATAGAGAGATATTAACGCCTTCGTTGCCATACTTTCGTGTTATTTCAACTAGAGGCTTTATTGACTCAAACTGAGTCTTATAGAGTCATTTATAGGTCTCATTGACGTAATTGTAGATCACAGGGGTCTATAAATTATACTAGAGGTTTTATTGTTATTGTCTCTATTGGAGTTCTAGGAGATACAGGCACTAGATTGATTGTCTCAGGTCTATATCTAGCTTTTATAGAGAGAGATGGGCGCCTTTGTTGCAATACTTCTCGCCGTATTGATTCAACTAGAGGTTTTACTGAATTAATTAGAGTCTTATAGAGTCTCACAGACCCAGCGGAACGTCGTAAGGATCCCAGAGTAGAGGTCTTATTGTTTCAACTGGAGTTATAAAGAGCTCTATAAACTACATAGATTCTCTCAGGTTCAGATCTAGATTATATAGAGAGATATGAACGCTTTCGTTGCTATACTTTTCGTATTAATTCAACTAGAAGCCTTATTGACTTAAACTAAGTCTTGTAGAGTCTTATATTACTAATTGAAGGTCACAGGGACTCTATAGATTACACTAGAGGTTTTATTGTCTCAGTTAAAATTCAAAGAGGCTTTATAAACTATATAGATTGTCTCAGGTCTAGAGCTAGGTTTTATAGAGACATATTAGCGCTCTTGTTGTCATACTCGCCGGATTGATTCAATTAGAGGTCTTATTGACTCAAATCTTGTTGTATAGAGTCAATTGTAGGTCTTTTACACTCAATTAAGGGTCTTGGTGTTCCCAGGAACTCTATAGATTATCTAGAGGTCTTATTGTCTCAATTGGACTTCTAAGAAGCTCTATAAACTACATTGATTGTCTCAAGTTCATCAATGTAATTTTTATTTTATGTTGTGGGCTTTATAGATTAAACTAGAGATTTGATTGACACTCTAGTTGAGTTTATTAAATCTCTAAAGCTTATAGAGTCCGTTTTATGTCTCATACACAAAATTGCAGGTCTTATTGACCCAACTAGAATTCTTCTAGAGACAATTGTAGGTCTGATAGACTCAATTGGAGGTTTTGGGGGTCCCACGGGCTCTATAGATTAATTTAGAAGTCTTATTGTCTCAACTGGACCTCTAACTAAGAAGCTCTATAAACTACATTGATTGTCTCACATCCATCAATGTAGTTTATATTTTATACTGTAGGGCTCTAGATTAAACTAGAGATCTGATTGACACTCTAGTTGAGTTTATTAAATCTCTAAAGCTTATAGAGTCCGTTTTATGTCTCATAGACAAAATTTCAGATCTTATTGACCCAACTAGAATTCTTCTAGAGACAATTGTAGGTCTCATAGACTCAATTGGAGGTTTTGGGGGACCCACGGGCTCTACAGATTAATTTAGAAGTCTTATTGTCTCAATTGGACCTCTAAGAAGCTCTATAAACTACATTGATTGTCTCACATCCATCAATGTAGTTTATATTTTATACTGTAGGGCTCTAGATTAAACTAGAGATCTGATTGGCTCTCTAGTTGAGTTTATAAGGCCTCTACAGCTTATAGAGTCAATTTTATGTCTCATAGACAAAATTTCAGATCTTATTAAGCCAACAGAACTCTTCTTGAGTCATTTGTTGATCTTAGGACTCAAGGCTTAAAGGCTCTTAAAGGCTTCTACAGGTTTTATAGACAATCTAGAGGTCTTACTATGTCAGTTCTTGATTTTTGTCTTTAGTTTATTTTGTTGTTTTTACTAACTTTTAGCCATCCAAGGAATTCTATAAACTACTGATTTTTGCCCAAACATAGTAATTTTTTCACTCAATTGTCTTTTCTTCAAGTTTTTATTTTCCTCTTATTTTTGTTTGCTTAACAAATTCTTTTAGTTTTTTTTTTAATTCGTGTTCTTCCCAACACTGTTCTAGAATATTTTTAAAATCTTCTTTAGTTGTCGTTTTTCAAGCTTCTTTAAAATTACTTTTTGCCCTTTTTTGTTTGTCTTTCTCTTCTAATATTCGTTTTTCAAATTTTTTCAAATACTTATAAGAAGTTTTAGAAGAACAGAAAATTGTTTTTCTAGAATATTTCTTAGCTCTTCTTTCTCTTCATATCGTTGTCTTTCAAGCTGTTTCAAAACCGTATTTTTTTTTTTGGTAAGGTTTCTTTATCTTTACTTTCTTTCTTTTCTTTTTTTTGTTATTTAGAATCCTCTTTTGCTTTTTTTATTCCATCCAGAATTTTCTTTTACTCTTCTTTTACCAATCTTTGTTTCTTAAAGACTTTTTTCCTTCCAAACGGTTGAGATTTTTCTTTTGTTTTCCAAAAAAGCCTAATTAATTCTTCTTTTTCGCTTACTTTTTTGTGTTTGTCTTTCAAGTTCTCCAATTTTTCTTAGGTCTTTTTTATTTTTCAATTTTGATTAAATTTGCTCAAAGACAGTCAAATTAACATAAAATATATACAGTAACTTTGATCACAAAGACATTTTTAAATTAAATTTTATCAGGGCCTCATGCGAAAATGTTAGATTGGTGGCATAAATTTTTCGTCATCATTCGTTAATAACACTGTATACAAAGGCAATTTAAGCTTAAGTTTTTTAAATTTGAGTTTTTAATTACAAAATAAAACAAAGAACAAGAGAGAGGGACTCTTGAAATAAAACAATTGACAATATCTTATCTATCGTCACGTGACTGAAATTTAGAATAAACCGTCTGCAAATTGCAGTTTTTGACGCGGCAAATTCGGTAACACGCTTGCCAACATTCTAGCCTTAGTGGTCTAATCTTACCAACTGTAGGGAAGTAAAATAAGGCGACACATTTAATAACACGCTTGCCAACATTCTAGCCACACTTACCAACTCTAGACAAGTTAAAATTTTCTTACCGAAGTTAGCTGCAAATTGGCTTGTTGGATGACATCAGAGACAGATAATCCGTCCCCATTTGGTAGATTTAAATTTTTTAATTCGTCTAGATCTGAGGCTTCACTTTCTTCATCTCCACTGCTGTCATTAACTACCAAACAAATGAAAATTAATTTAAATTTAGACAGTTAGTAGTTGTTAGTTACCTTCAGATTGTTTTCCAGAATCATCATCATCATCACTAATTTCGGGATGATCCTCAATTCGAAAATCTGAATCATCTGAACTCTCCTCTTCCAGATCAAAATCCAGAATACAAGCTTGAGTCTCAACAGGTTTAACTCTTCGTTTATTTGGATCTCTCTCAACTGTTAAAAATTCCATTATTATTCAACGCAATTATTGATTACAAGCAAATCAAAATTGAATAAAAAAAAACATGAAAACGTTGCCAAATCGGCCGAATTTCCAAAACCAAAAAACGCTTTTTTCGTGTCCCAAAACCAAAAATTCTGCTTTTTCCTAAACATAGATACATACCAGAGCCCATTTCGGCCAAATTCCCCCCTTTGTTACACCTTTTTCTCGATTTTTTTTATCAATGACAAGCAAACCTAACCTCACATTTTAACGCGTCACCCGACCGGCATCGAAGCGTCGAGCTTTATCGATTTTCGAAAAGTGACCGGGAAATTTTTTAATAAATTTGATTTATTTAGGGGTTGAGGGTGGACTTACTGGCTGTTTTCGTGACGAAATCGATGTCTTCAGCGTTTTCTAAAAGATTAGGCATCGTGGTTGGACGAGGGGTAGTGGCGAAAAGGCGGGTTGTGGACTTCTTAATTTGCCGAATTGGAAGCGCACTTCCTCTTTTTGACACTCAAGGTTCGCTCATTTTGGGGCGATGGCCTTTGAGGAGGGAGTGGAAGTGTTTTTGTTCGAGTGGCCTTCAAGGTTTAGGAGAAATTTAAATAATTGGAGTGGATAAACAAATTACAGATTTTGGCATTATTTTCAAGTTTTTTTGTTGTAATTTTGCCAAATTGTTAATTATATTAATTCAGTGATTTATTGCTGCTTTTTTGAAACGTTAATTTATGTAATAACGTTCTTTAAGAACATTTAAAAAACGGCAGATGGTCTTGCTTATGCAACATTGGTACTAGCGTGTAATACTGGTTGCCTATATCCATACAAAAACAATATATAGTGAGGTCAAATAAATTCAATCTAATAGTCTAATATATTTAAATTTGTCAATATTAAAACACAAAATAATAAAACATGTAGATTTATGGCACGTAATGATAAGAACATTGTTTATCTCCATGTTATTTTTGTAATTTTTAAAATTAAAATCTGTTTAACCAATAAATTTGTAAAATAAAAAACATCAACAAAAAATGACCTAAGTTATGTCACTAGTCAAGACAGGAGACCACCTTTATGTATTTAATAAATGAATCACAGTATTACGTAAATTTTACAAAAATGTACTTAAATAAAACCGTTTTGAGCTTTTGTTTACAAAATATCATTTAAAACAATAAAGAAAAAAGGCAATAATTTATTTTTTTACATAGATTAGACTGATTTTTAGATGTATTTAATTATTTACAATCACTTTATGACAACTAAGTAAAAAACACACAAAATTACAATTACAAAAAAACTGATTACATTAAAAATGTTTTAAATAAGACTGACAACTTTGTAATAAAACTGTAATTACTCCAAATTTATCTAATTTAATTAATAATTAGATTACGAAATTTTTTATTTATAATTTATTTATAAAGTTAAGAGTCTTTTGGTAAGATTCTGAAGTTACGTGATTCTCTGGCTTCCTGGCAGCGTAAATAATCGAGTGAGAAACGATTGGAAGAGAAAAAAGATCTAAAAAATATTCCAGAAAAACAATTTTCTGTTCTTCCAGAAGTACCTAAAAAAAATGAAAAATTAAGTAGGGACTATGGAAGAAGAAAAGAAGGATCTAGAAAAATTTTGAATATAGTGGTTTAAATAGAAAGAGACTATGAAAAATAAAGTTTGGTGAAGGAAGAGTGGTCTTTGAGAAGGGAGTAAAAATCTTTTTGTTTGAATTGAAGGTCACTTATATAAAGACTCTCAGACTTATCTGAAGATCTTAGGAGTCTCAGAGACTCTGTAAATGAAACTAGAGGTCTAATAAGACAATAGTCTTATCTAGAGTTCTAAAGAGCTCTATCAATTACATAGATTCTCTCTGTCAAGAAAGTTTGAGTAAATAGCTCTAAAAACTACTAAAAAAATTTCGTAGAATAAGGGCACTGAGGCGTGAAATTCTAAAAATTAATAGACCCGCTCAAGGACTGATCGGGAAAAATAAGACATCACTTCTAATTGAATTTAGAAAAGCCACAAAATATCTGGCACAATCTAGCAAAGATATTTGATTATATAAGGAGGGAGACTGACCGGGAGTTAGTCAATTAAAAGCAACATGGTTGATAATCTTGGAAAAGACGTGGTTAAATTATTTTATGTTTGATCAAAATTAGTTTTCAACCAAAACAGTGACACAGTATTATTATCTCTAACAATTTAGAATTTAGAAACGCTTTAAATTGAGAAAACTTATAACAAAAAATCAATTTTTATGAAAGTTTATTGATTGTAACCAACACAAAGTTTATCCTTAATGTTTTATTTATTTTTCTTACATAATTTAAATTGTGGTCAAGTCATTTTCACTGAAAAACAGTAAGTGGTTTGAACTGTATAGAAGCAATTTACTTTTTCTAAAATGAGTTTTTTCGACCGTAAGTTAATTTTCAAAATTAGTAGAACTTATCAATTGTGGCATTTTTAGATCGTTTTATAATTATTCGAAAACTTTTAGAATATTCTGATAACAAAATATCAAAATTAATTTTTACTTTTGTGACTCTGTTTTATACATTAGTTTATTGTTTGGAGTTATTTTATTTCTTTCAAAATTTTAATTTTGATCTTCTAACCAGATACTCTACAGAATTATTATTCGAAACACTTGTAAGTATTTTTATTTTACAACATAATAATAATAATTGATATTTTTTAAGATGCTTTTTATGTCGTTTTTTATAATTATTTACAATACAACAATTTCTAATATTTTTAAGTCTATACACGAATTTTTCTGGTCTTTTGATATTATAAATACCAAAAGTCAAGCAAAATTATCAAAAAGTTGTCGAAAAATAAATTTTGTAGTTTTGTTTTTTTTAATATGTACTTTATTGGCATTTATAAGTAATTCACTAATTTTTGGAGCTCAAGATGAACTATTTATTTGTATCCAAGTTTTTGAAAAATATTTTGATCGCTTTTCTTTTTTACCTTATTACATATATTTTATAGGATTACCTTTACTTTGTTTACCTTGTATAAAACTAGCTATTTCATTTTTTTACTTAACAATGAAGTTACAATTACAATATAGTTTAATGAATGAGTATCTACTTCAAAATTTTATTCGCCATGAAGAAAAACCGAGTCTTTTGGAAGACACTCGATATCAGAATGAAATCAAAGAAGTGCTATGTACAAGTATTAAACATCACGTATTTTTGAAAAGGTTTTTCATTTATTTTACAAATTGTGTAATTAATTAAAAATTTTCAGATTTTGTCAAAACTTGTCTAATGTGGTATCAGTATCAATGCCATTTGTTCTAGTTTTAGCTATTTTATTGTTCAGCAGTACTTTCTTCTATATTGTAATCGTATGTTAATTAAAAAAAATAACAAGAAATTTAAGGAAGCTGTTTTAGTATGGAAATACTGTGTCTAATGTTTTCAAAATTAGATTCGTTTTTGTAGTTCTTTCAGTTGGAGGTATGGCTGGTCTTATTACTTGGAATGGCCAGAAAATAATTGATGCGGTTTGTATATATTTTTTTTATATTCAATCAAAAAGTTTTTTATTGACAGCTATTAATAATAATTAAGATAAGTCAAAATTATTAATCGCATATTAACAAAAACATTATTTACATTTTTTTGTTGTTTGTACATAACCAAAGTAAAAAAAACTTTGTTCTAAAATTTCTTGATGGGTTAATCACTAACACAGTTAGATTTACGTTCATTTACTGACAAAATTTTGGCAAGAATCTTCTTAAGAACGTTATAAATTAAAATAATTGTTGTTTATTAAAAAGTTTGTTTAATAATTTTTTTAAAATTCTAAGTGCTGTCACTTTAAGGTGCAATAACGAATCTCGTATGTTAACGAACAACAAAAAAATTTAAATTTATTGTTAACGTTGTATTTTAGGTGGCGTAGCCGTAAACACTTTTGGCAGTTTTTAATATATTATTATTAATTATTAATATATACAGAGTGTTTCACGAGTGATAATGAGCCTACGAAACTCAAAATGCAACCAACAATACAATGTAGTCGTTCGAATATGGTGTCATCAAGAGTTCTTCTCTACCCGGAAAACGTTGTCTGTACAAACTTATCGCGACAGAGACATTTTTTTCTATATATCATCATGATGTTGGTTTTTGTTATCGTTTGAATACATTTTTTATCGGTGACAGCTTGAATTATATTGCTGGTTGTATTTTCAGCTTCGCAGGCTCATTATTACTCGTGAAACAGTCTGTATTAGGGTGGTCCAAAAAATCGACTATTTTTTTCAACTTCCAACACTGACAAATTGGTTCCTAGGCACTTTTAAAAAATGCTTTTAATAAGATATTTTAGTAAATTTTAGTAGAAAATTCATATCTCGTTATTACTTAATTTTACAAAAAAATTGTATTTACATTTTTTGTAGGAAATTAAACGCTCTACAAAAAAGTTGTCTTACAATTTTTTATATATCTCATCGTTTAGAAGATATCTGAGGTCAAAGTTTAAAGAATTTAACAAAAAATCCTTTTCTACTTCAAAATTTTATAACTCAGAGATAAATAGATATTATAAAATGCACAACATATAGCCTTGTAGGAAATTGAGTGCTCTATAAAAAAGGTCTCTTGTGGTTAATTGATTACTCTAACCGTTTAGAAAATATTCGCTTTTTAAAAACCAAAATTTGATATTAAATCGCCATTTTTTTTTAAATGGTTGAAGTAACCAATTAACCACAAACGCCTTTTTTGTAGAACGTGTGATTTATAATAATAATAAAATAAAATTTTTGCTAAATTCTTCAAATTTTGACCTCTGATATCTTCTAAACGCTAACAGCTATAAAAAAAAATGTAAAACACCTTTTTTAGAGCCGAGTTTAGAGCGTTTAATTTTCTACAAAAAATCTCAATAAAATTTTTTCCTACGATCAAGTACTGACGAGATATGGATTTTGTCAATTAGAACTAAAGAAAAAATAGAAAATTGAGATGAGGAAGTTCTTCTTATTAAAATTTAGAGCTTATCATGAAAAAGCATTTTTCAAAGGTGCCTAAAAACCAATTTTTCAGTGTCAAAAGTTTAAAAAAATATACTCGATTTTTTTAGCCCATCCTTAGAGGTGATTTTTTTATCTGTTCCCGCCCGAAACTTCAAAAATAGACAACACATTATACTTTGAAAATTTTATTTTTAAAATTAGAGCATAAAGAGTTGAGAATTAATGTCAACATTATTGACAATACCTTTAACAGTGTTTCCAGAATCAATTTATTTGGATTATTTGTTGTAACATTATTTAATTAGTTAACTTACTTTTCGATTGTATAACATGTTGCCTATTTTTGGAGATTCGAGCGGGAACAGATACAAAAAATCACCCTGTATACATATAATAATAAAATAATTAATTTTTCAGTTATTTTTTTTGTAGACCAATTCTCTGTTTGAAACTCTCGTTTCTGCACCTTTTTATTATTGGAATATTAAAAACTGTAAAATTTTATTGATTTTCATTATAAATTCTACAAAAAATGAAGCAATTTCCTATGCAGGAATTCGTCTAGAATATAAATTATTTGTTTCTGTAAGTAAAAAAATATAGCGATATTTACAAGACTGAGAAAATTTGAGAATTTTTTTTTCTTTTGTGAATATTGCTATATTTACGCTATTAATGTATTACTTACAAAATTTACAATATCTCTATTGTTGTTGTTTGTTAATTTTTATTTTAGGTTGTGCAGACATCTGTGTCTTATGCAATTATTTTTTTTCAACTTGGTCAAGCTTACAATCTCTAATTTACTAATACTTAATTTATGTAATGTACACAATTATTTTGGCTTACACTGTAGGTGGTTCAAATAAAAAAATTTCTGCATCTTGCCAAGATAGACTTATTTTACGCCTTCGTCATTCCCAACTCACTAGTCACTGACGTACACTTGATCTAGCGAAATAGTAGAGTGACTAAAGCAATAAAGTCATAACCATTGTTAACTTAACAAAGAGTGGTACTCAAGTTCGATTGCACAAATGATGAGCTCGTTATTTACTACCTGACTCGGGATCTTGGGATTTCAGAAAAGCACCACAGTCGGGTGACTGAAAAATTTACGATGGGCCCATTCATCATCCCTACCGCTCTTTGTTAAGTTATCAATGGTTATGACTTTATTGCTTTAGTCACTCTACTATTTCGCTAGAGCGAGTATAATTATTGTGATATTTATTTAAGTGCTTTATAATCATTATAGCACTTAATGCGGCAATATTTTATTATAAAACACAAAATTTAATTTTTTCCTAAAATAAATAAATATAAAAAAATTAAGGAAAATGCGCAAATTGTAAAAATCTGAGCGTTTGAACAAGTTTTATCAATGAAAAAACTTAATAAAACGATAGAATATTTTTGCATTCTTAAAAGTTCTTAGTATGTACAACAGAAAAGATAAAAATATTTTTATAAAAATAAAAAAATGAAAGACATAAGACTGCTCTTGCTATTACAAAGATACAACTTTTGCAAGTGAAGATAGAGTAAAAAACAGAGCTTTACAGCGGATAAAAATCTCCATTTTTAGTTATAATAAATCTTTCTATAATTATCAGTTGGTGAAAAAGAAAATCGAAAAAAGCCGGAATACTAAATAATTCAAATTATAATGAGTGATGGAATATTGAAAAATCATTTATACAGTGCGCACCAGGACTGTTTTTAATGACATTGCTGTTATAATTACAACTCTCATTACGACTTATGAGGCGGCTTTCGTGACTAAATCGATGTCTTCAGCGGGTTGTGGACTTCTTAATTTGCCGAATTGGAAGCGCACTTCCGCTTTTTGACACTCAAGGTTCGCTCATTTTGGGGCGATGGCCTTTGAGGAGGGAGTGGAAGTGTTTTTGTTCGAGCGGCCTTCAAGGTTTAGGAGAAATTTAAATAATTGGAGTGGATAAACAAATTACAGATTTTGGCATTATTTGCAAGGTTTTTTGTTGTAATTTTGCGAAATTGTTAATTATATTAATCCAGTGATTTATTGCTGCTTTTTTGAAACGTTAATTTATGTAATAACGTTCTTTAAGAACATTTAAAAAAAAGGCAGATGGTCTTGCTTATGCAACTTTGGTACTAGTGTGTAATACTAACTGTAATTACTCCAAATTTATCTAATTTAATTAATAATTAGATTACGAAATTTTTTATTTATAATTTATTTATAAAGTTATGAGTCTTTTGCTAAGATTCTGAAGTTACGTGATTCTCTGGCTTCCTGGCAGCGTAATCATCGAGTCAGAAACGATTAGAAGAGAAAAAAGATCTAAAAAATATTCTAGAAAAGCAATTTTCTATTCTTCCAGAATTTCCCAGTGTTTGGGAAAACAAAAAAATGACGATTAGAAGAAAAATATGAACAAGGAAAAGTAACAGAAAATTCTAGATAAAAGAAACAAAAGCGAAGAAAAATTCTGTGAGAGCAAAGAGAGTTTCAGAAGTGTTTAAAAGTGATAAAATAAAGAGAAATTAGAGCTATAAGAACCTTAACAAAACTAAAGATTATTTTGAAATAGAAAAATGCACAAAAGGCACTTTTAGAAGAACAAAAGTTAGTTTTAAACAAGCTAGAAAAACTTATAAAAAATATAGAGAAAGAAAAACTCTTAAAGATCAAAAACAGATTTTGAAAAAGAATAAAAAAAACGCTGATTAAAAAGGTTCTTCAGTCATAAATAAAACAAAAGCTCAACTTGAACAAAAATTTATTTTTCAGTAAAAGGTGTTTGCCCAAACAAATCCACATTAGTTGCCGCCATATCGAAATAGCTTTCCTTTTTCAGCTGTTTAAATTGGTGCCTTACTTGATATGCATATTCAAGTGAAAACGACAACAATTCAATCTCTGTCGGTATTAAATTATGGCTCAAAATCGTCTTAAAAGTACTAGAATTCAGTACTAAATTGATTTTCTGTATAGCTTTAAAGCAATGAACCGGAACATTTCCCTCAATGTAGGTCTTTTCTTGCATGAAAATATCAACAAGCGGCAATTTTAACGTAATCACAACCAGTCCACAGTTTTTAAAAAATGTCGGAAAAAGCCGGTCTTCAAATAAATATTCGGAATTATAAAAGACTTTTGCTGTGGTCGAATTCAAACCGCTGACTTTGTGGATCAATTCAAGGATATAACCATTTGAAGGACCTTCAAGAAAAAAAATAAAACTATTCCAATCATCAAGGAGAAATCCAGAGAGGGCTTTCTGTTTTTCTGAATTGATTTTTGTTGTTGTAGATGTCCGTTTTTGGATAAGAAAATGCGGGGCTAGAATTGGTCCAGGACCCAAAACTCGATAATTATGCAAAATGATATTTTCAAAAAACGATTTTGCTATTTCTTTATCAAACATTATCACAAGAAGACGTCTGTAACTACTTGTAACATCTCGGATATAAAAAAGAGGATGCGGTGGAGTGAGAAAATAAGCTTCAAATTTTAACGTAGTGCCTCTCCAGAATAAACTGGGATCGGCCAAAATTGAATTTGGACGTTTCTTATTCATATCAGTGAGATTCAATTCTTGAATCGTGATTCTATCCATGAAATATGGATCGACATGAGGTTGTTCTGTTGAAACAGAACGGATATTGTAGCACTGACCTTTTTCTTTAAAAAGATGAAAAGTCTTAAGAAGGGCACTCAAATCAAAAGTTGCAACAGCTAAATCAATATCATCACTACCAACTATTTCACTTTCTTGAGATTTTTTTTGTTTCTTTTTGTCTTTTTTCTGTAGAAGATTCTTTGCCGAAGCACTTTTGACACCCAAAATCTGAAAAATACACGTTTTAACAACTTTTTTACCTCTATCAGGCCTGAAAACTGAAAAAAATTCTCAAATACTATTTTGAGAGGTTTTGCTATTTTCAAGCCTCCTGAAGAATGTTAAAACTGCAGAAACTGGTAGAACAAAAAGTTGGTTTTGTTCTACAACACTTTTGATATCCAAAAGCTAAAAAACACACGTTTCAACAAGTTTTTTCACCTTCATCAGGCCTAAAAACTGAAAAACCTTATCAAACATTATTTCGAGAAACTTTGTTGTTTTCAAGCCCCCTGAAGGCTGTTAAAACTGCAGAAACAAGTAGAACAAAAATTTAGTTTTGTTCTACAACACTTTTGACACTTAAAACCTAAAAAAACACACGTTTCAACAAGTTTTTCTACCTTCATCAGGCCTTAAAACCTCAAACATTATTTTAAAAAGTTTTGTTATTTTTAAGCCTCCTGAAGGTTGTTAAGACTGCAGAAACAGGTAGAACAAAAATTTAGTTTTGTTCTACAACACTTTTGTGAAAGAAACACACGTTTCAACAAGTTTTTCTACCTTTATCAGGTCTAAAAACAGAAAAAACTTCTCAAACATTGTTTTAAGAAGTTTTGTTATTTTCAAGCCTCCTGAAGGTTGTTAAAACTGCAGAAACAGGTAGAACAAAAAGTTGGTTTTGTTCTACAACACTTTTGATATTCAAAACTTAAAAGAACACACGTTTCAACAAGTTTTTCTACTTTCATCAGGTCTAAAAACAGAAACAACTTCTCAAACGTTATTTTAAGTAGTTTTATTATTTTCAAGCCTCCTGAACAGGTAGAACAAAAATTTAGATTTGTTTTACAGTACTTTTGACACCCAAAATCTAAAGAAACACAAGTTTCAAAAAGTTTTTCTACCTTCATCAGGCCTAAAAACTGAAAAAACTTCTCAAACATTGTTTTAAAAAGTTTTGTTATTTTGAAGCCTCCTGAAGGTTGTTAAAACTACAGAAACAGGTTGAACAAAAATTTAGATTCGTTTTACAATACTTTTGACACCCAAAATCTAAAGAAACACACGTTTCAACAAGTTTTTCTACCTTGTTCAGGCCTAAAAACTGAAAAAACTTCTCAAACATTATTTTAAAAAGTTTTGTTGGTTTTAAGCCTCCTGAAGGTTGTTAAGACTGCAGAAACAGGTAGAACAAAAATTTAGTTTTGTTCTACAACACTTTTGACACTAAAAACCTAAAAAAACACACGTTTCAACAAGTTTTTCTTCCTTCATCAGGTCTAAAAACTGAAAAAACTTTTCAAACATTATTTTAAGAAGTTTTGTTATTTTCAAGCCTCCTGAAGGTTGTTAAAGCTGCAGAAACAGGTAGAACAAAAAGTTGGTTTTGTTCTACAACACTTTTGATATTCAAAACTTAAAAAAACACACGTTTCAACAAGTTTTTCTACCTTTAAGAGCTCTAAAAACAGAAACAACTTCTCAAAACATTATTTTAAGAAGTTTTGTTATTTTCAAGCCTCCTGAAGATTGTTAAAACTGCTGAAATAGGTAAAACAAAAATTTAGTTTTGTTCTACAACACTTTTGACACTCAAAACCAAAAAAAACACACATTTCAACAAGTTTTTCTACCTTCATCAAGCCTAAAAACTGAAAAAACTTTTCAAACATTGTTTTAAGAAGATTTGTTATTTTGAAGCCTCCTGAAGGTTGTTAAAACTGCTGAAACAGTTAGAATAAAAATTTAGTTTTATTCTACAACACTTTTGATACTCAAAACCTAAACAAACACACGTTTTAACAAGTTTTTCTACCTTTATTAGGCCTAAAAACTGAAAAACCTTATCAAACATTATTTCGAGAAACTTTGTTGTTTTCAAGCCTCCTGAAGGTTGTTAAAACTGCAGAAACAGGTAGAGCAAAAACTTAGTTTTGTTCTACAACACTTTTGATACTTAAAACCTAAAAAACACACGTTTCAACAAGTTTTTCTACCTTCATCAGGTCTAAAAACAAAAAACTTCTCAAACGTTATTTTAAGAAGTTTTGTTATTTTCAAGCCTCCTGAAAGTTGTTAAAACTGCTGAAACAGGTACAACAAAAATTTAGTTTTGTTCTACAACACTTTTGACACTCAAAACGTAAAAATTATTTCGAGAAACTTTGTTGTTTTCAAGCCCCCTGAAGGTTGTTAAAACTGCAGAAACAAGTAGAACAAAAATTTAGTTTTGTTCTACAACACTTTTGACACCCAAAACCTAAAGAAACACACGTTTCAACAAGTTTTTCTACCTTCATCAGGTCTAAAAACAGAAAATACTTCTCAAAAATTATTTTAAGAAGATTTGTTATTTTCAAGCCTCCTGAAGATTGTTAAAACTGCAGAAACAAGTAAAACAAAAATTTAGTTTTGTTCTACAACACTTTTGACACCCAAAACCGAAAGAAACACACGTTTCAACAAGTTTTTCTACCTTCATCAGGTCTAAAAACAGAAAAAACTTCTCAAACATTGTTTTAAGAAGTTTTGTTATTTTGAAGCCTCCTGAAGGTGGTCAAAACTGCAAAAACAGGTAGAACAAAAATTTAGTTACTTTTAAAACAGCTCGGCGTGTTTGCAACATTTCCAAAACTTTTATATTTGGTAAATCACTCGTTATAATAAATCGTGATTCGTCAAATTGAATCTGTTCGTTTATATTTCGTAGAGATGTGTTAAATTCGGCAATATCTGGGATAATACAATTGACATAAATTTGTTCAAACCTGAAATACAAAAAAATCAGAAAAAGAAATTTTTTTCCGACATTATTTTGACCCATTTTTCACTAGAATTTCAGTCGGTAAATTGCTGAGTTTTCGAATTTTGACAACTAAAGGACACAATTGTTGTTTTTGAAAACTTGTTAAAATATTCTCGCTACTTAGTAAAATATAAATTTCACTTATTCTACTTCCGGTTTCTTTAATTTGATAAGAAGATAATACAGGATCTGAGAGTAAAACATGTGAAGGAATTTTAACACCGAGTTTTAGATTTTTCTCCTGTTTTTTCTTCTTTTTGTTTTTCTTGTTTTTCTTTTTGTCTTTTTTTACTTTAGCTTCTTCATCGTAAAAATCTTTGAACGAAATTTCTTTACCTTCTGCTCGTTTTGTCACAATTGAACAGATCTTATAAGCGTGTATATCATCTAAAAGAAATTTTTGTTTTTCGATATAAATAACGTGTGGGCTTTTAAGTTTACCTATATTGTAGGCCCAGCTTACAATTTCGTGTTCTACTGGAAAATTAAGCAAATTTAATAGAATTCTTTCAATTTCTTTTTTTCTTATATCGTATCTGTCTTCACAGTGGGGCTTTTCGTTATATACTTCGGCAAAAAAAGTGTTAGTAAAGTCGTCTTTGTATAAGTAAAAAATTTTTGTTTTGTCTGATTTTGCTCTGAAGAATCTTATTTAAAGAAATTTTTTTTTGGAAAATGTTTCTTACTTAGCACCAACACTCCCTTTTCCTGTTTTAATACTAACATTAATGACTTGTTTTAGTAATTTTCGGATTTCTTCATTTGGTAGCGCGTTTAAATAATGTTCTATAAAAACAGGGACCCATATTATATTCTCCTGGATAACAGTTTTAAAAGATTTTGACCCATTTTTTGTATAAACCTGTTCAAAATTTCTCTGAAAGTTTTAAAAAAAATAAAATTTCGAGTTACTTTAGCTACTGGACCCCAACAGACGACATCAACAGCATATTTAAATTTTTTTGGAAACAATTCGTATTCAATATGGGTGTAACATATGGGATTTTGGACTTCAATAACACAATAACACGGATTC
Organism: Tribolium confusum; assembly: GCA_029207805.1. Taxonomy (NCBI): domain Eukaryota; kingdom Metazoa; phylum Arthropoda; class Insecta; order Coleoptera; family Tenebrionidae; genus Tribolium; species Tribolium confusum. The sequence continues at coordinate 12,154,413 of JALGAY010000008.1, read as the reverse complement.
TCTTCTGGTTTTGCAACTTTTTTTGACTTTGCCGATTTGGATTTGTTTTTCAGAAATTTTAGTTTCTTTGAGTTGTGGTCTTTTTTCTGCTTCTTTAAAATTTTCTTCTTTACCGATTCTTCATTTAAATCAATTGCTAATAAGAACGTTACCCGCAAAGTGATCATTATCAAGATTTAGCCTACAAAATGTCATTGTGACAGAAATTTGATGTGTACTTCTGTTGTTATGTGTTGCTAGTTTTTTTATTGGCAATTAACGAGCAGCATTGTACGATCTGACGGCGGAATCTGGAACTGGCAAATACTTGCAAAAACAGAAGAAAATCCTTATTGCTGAGAACCTTTTTGATACTATTGTCACGGGCTCTGCCTCGTGAGGTGGGATTGAGATTAAAAACAGGGTTTTAATACAAAAAGGAAATTTAATAATGTTTGCAAAGTTTACATGATACGGAAATCCAGTTATACATAATACAATAAGGCTACTTACATTGACATTCTTACACAATCGAAGGGTAGACATATCTCACACTCCACATAACTCAACTCTCTTCGTTGGACTCTCTCAACCGACTCCCGATTAACGCCACTCGCTAGTTCGCCAACTCTCCAAATGCTGAGCCAGCCATTGCCTCAACCGACGGTGATTTAGTCGATATAGCCCAGCCGCATCGGCAGACCTTCGATCCAGCAGGCTAACGAACTTCCGCTTCGTGACAATATCTAATTTCTACACAATTTCTCTTAATTTCCCCACGATTTCCTATAATTCCCCCGCACGATTTCTTCTAATTTTACTACGATCCTTCTTAAATTTTTATTCTAAATTATAAAAGATACATAAGAGGCAAAATTCTTGAGATAATAACAATATTTCTAAATTTCCGCTTCCGCTTCGTGACACTATTAAAAAAATTTTTTCCTATTATGTATATATTCTAGTAAATGCTTGTCCATTTTTTATATTTTTTTAAATTTCTGTTGCGTTTTAATTGTTGTTTTGTTATTTTTTACAAACTCCTTAGTGTTTTATCTAATCGTTTTGTTTCTTCTTTTTTCCTCTGAAGATTCTTGGAATCTGCTTTTGCTCTTTGTTTTAAATAAAGATTTTTCTTGACTTTTTTCTTTTTAGTGCAATTTTTTTAAATATTTTATTTGAAAGTTTTTCTAAAATATTTTTTTTTCTTTTTAACATAATTATTCTTTATGTTTTTTACTCTTTCTTTGTCTTTTAAGTTTTTTTAAAGCGTCTTTTGGTCTTTCTTTCTATCGTAGTTTTTTTGTTTCAGTTATTACAGGTTTTTTTATTTTGTCAGTTTCTTTCTTAGTTTTTAGTTGATTCTATTCTTCTAAATGTTGTTTTCAAAATTCATTTATTTTTTTTTATTTTAAAATCTACTTTAATAAAGTCTTTTCTCTGTTTTTTTTTTCTTGTTTTTCGTTGTTATTTTTGCTCATTTTTGTTTAATCATCGATTTTTTTTTTTTGAAGATCTCTTTGTTTTTCCAGAATCTTTCTTTATTCTTTTTTATAATTGTTGTTATTTTTTACTTCTTTCAATAGTGCTTTAAGGTTTTTTTAAAGTCTTTGTTGACTTTAAAAACGTTTATTCGTCTTTTCTCTTTGATTTTAACTTTTGTTTTTTTATATATTTAACTTTAATTTAATTTTTATTTTATTTTATTTTTATTTTATTTTTTATAATTTTAATTTTAATTTTAATTTAATTATTATAATTAATTAATTATTATTTTATTTAACATTTTTTTATATAATTATTCTTATTTTTTCAGTCGTTTTTTAAATTTTGAATTCCAGTTATTGTTTTTCGAGTTTCTTTCTTCCTTTTTATTTAATTATCATTACTTAAAACATTCTAAAACGTTTTTTTTTTGTTCTTCTAGAATCATTTTTTGTTCGTTTATTTAAAATAATTGTTTATATTCTTTAATTATTTCTTAGTAGCTTTTTGTCGCTTTTTATTAGCTATTGATTTTCTAAAATTTTTATAAAACGCGTTTTTGTTCTTCTAGACTCTATCTATTTTTTTTCGAAAATAATTTTTTGTATTTTTTATTTGCGTAATCGTTTTTTTAGGTTTTAATTTCAATTTTTATTTTTTAGGTACTTTGTATTTTTTGTTTTTTTTTTCATTTAATTTTCAATATTTAAATAATTTTACATTTTTTTGTTTTTTAAAAATATTTCTTCGCTCTTTTTTTCATTTCAGACTGCAGACATTCAGACTTCAGTCGTCTTTTTCAATTTTTGTTCTTTTAATGTTTTTTTATTTAAGTATCGATGTTTAAATTCTTCTAGAACATTTTTTTTTTGTTTTTCCAGAGTTTATCTACGTTCTTTTTTTATCATAATTGTTTTTACATTTTATTATATTCAGTCGTCCTTTTAGTTCTTCCTAGTTTTTGTTCTTTTTCGTTTAATTATTCATATAAAAATCAATCTAGAACTGTTTTGTTCTTCCAAAGTCTCTATTCGCTCTTTTATTAAGAAAATTGTTATTAATCTTTATTTCTTTTTCTTGTCATTTTAGTCTTTGTTTTTTAATTTTTTCGTAGTTTTTTTTGTTCTTCCAAAATCTTTATTTGCTCTTTTTGAAAATAACTGTTTTTATTCTTTTTTTTTTCTTCAGTCGTTTTTGTTTTTTTTGGCTTTAATTTCTGTCTTTGTTTCTCAACTTCTGCATAGTTTTGTGTTTTTTTTATTTAATTATCAATATTTAAATCTTCTTAAAATTTTTTTTGTTCAATTTGCGCTTTTTTTAACATAATTACTATTATTTTTTTATTTTGTTCAGTAGTCATTTTTAGTTTTAATTTCAGTTTTTGTTTTTTAAGTTTTTCTTAGTTTATTTATTCATTTTCAAAATTTAATTATGTATATTTAAAGTCTTCTAGAATTTTCTTTTGTTCTTCCAGAATCTACCTTAACTCTTTTTTAACACAATTGTTTTTTGTCTTTTTAGGTTTTTCCAATCTATGCCTTTGAAATTTTTCCCTGACGTTCTTTGTTGTTTTTTTTTCAAATTCGAGGTTTTCGAGATTTTTTGAATCTTCCAGAATCTTTTTTCTATTTTATTTTTAAATATAATTGTTGAATGCGGCCCAATTATATCTCAAAACACAGCTTTGTTTGATTAAAATGGTGTCTTTACGTGGTGTCACTTAAAAAACGCGACAATTTGGAGAAGATTAAATATGAAAACTGCATTTCATGAATCTAAAAGAATAATATTAATCAATACAACAATACAATGAATCTAAAGAATAATAAAAATTCAGCAAAATTCGACCGAAAAACACACTTTTGTTTAATGTAAATGGCGGCACTACGTGGCGTCACCCAAACAACGCGATAAAAACAATTTGGGTAAGGTAAAAATGAACAAAAATGTTTGTAAGAGCACTGAACGCTTTATTGAAAGAAAAACATTATATACAATACTAGCTATAAATAAACAAAACTAAAATAAAAAAAATTGTTTAGGGATTTTAAGTGAAAGTATAAACAAGATAGCTTGACTACGTAAAAAATTGTTTTAGGTTCACATTGGCAGTGCAATTATTTTCTTACACACACATTTATAATCTAAATGTATTTTCAATAAATTCCCTAACATTTTTAAGCTTTAAACATCTATTATATTTCAGTTAAACTATGGTACGGTCAGTTCTTATACACTTAATATTTGACATAGATTATTATTTTTTTTACCAAAAACATTTCAGTCAGAATTTTCTAGATCTGGGCTATTTCTTTGGTTTTTTTTTGACATCAAAATCCTCCAACGAAAATTCTTTTTTTACGTTTCTCGATGTAGGATTTGAGATATCTAATGTGAAGCATTTCAGTGCCCAAAGACCTATATAAACTACATAAAAGCAATTAAAGAAATCTATCTAACCTAATTTTTTTTATTATCTAACATTTATAAACATTTACTGTCAAAAATATGAACATTTATACACATCCACACGTTATGTACAATAGCAATTCGTTAAGGGGGGCTTGTGATGAAAGATGGCGCCACTGAAAGTACAGGGATATGTCAAAGCGCCCCCTACAATTAACAGAACAAGCAAAAATTGAAAAGCTACACTGGAATGTCATAAGTTTAAGGGCACTACAAAATGATTTCATTTAGATTATTATTATTATTAAAAATTGTTTGATATACATAGAGAGAAACATTTTAAATTCAGTCAACAATTCTTTTAGAAAAATTATTATTTAACAGCATTTAAATGAATTTCAATGAGAAGGCAATGTTTTCTTAATAAATATTTTGATTTTTAATAACATCTATTATAGTTTTTTTAGGTTATGAAATAATCTGAAATGCTTCATCGCCGATACTTAGGTCCAATTTGAAATTTAGTGTCAACCTACCTATATACAAAATGCAAAAATAAAAAACTTGACTTATTTACAACTTGTAAATAATCTAGAGGGCTTGATAAATCAGTTTTTGGTGCAAAATTTGATTATGAATTATTCAAAAAACGTGTCATTTAATGTCATGATATAGAGTTTCTGTGAAGAATTTTTTCGGAAAAAAAATCGAAACTTAATTTGAATTCTTCACAGATTTACTCTTTACATTAAGTTTTTTTTTTCACAAGACTATGTCTAGAATAAAAGGACGCCATTAAAGTAATAACCATTTGGCAGCCAAAATCATTATTAAATGGGGTGCAAAATGTAAAGATGGAGCACCGCTGACACGAATGTCGCCATCTTGTAAAAAGGGGACATCGATTACGTGGATGATTCCGTTGGTGCATGCTACATTTGGCTTGAATACAGGAATTCTTTCACCTTTCCAGTGGATTATGAATGCTGCGAAAAATCAAAATGTCAGCAAATATATGACACGACTAAATCCACACAATAAACTAACTAAAAAACGGGGTTTTAAGTTGGTAGCAATTGCAAGAAGATTCTATATTCTAGGTTTTATCTCTGGTCAATTATTACGTCATTTATACAAAATACACACATTTAAATTAATTGTTTTTAGGTTGGTACCAAGTGAAACGTCAAAACACTTGTCAAATGTCAAACAATTAACAATTAAACACACAAATTTAAATTAAATAATTTTTAGGTTGGTAGCAAATGAAGCGTCAAATTAATTAACATTGTCAAATAAAACTACTCTTAAAAAATATACTTTTATGTTGGTAATACGTAAAAAATACGTACCAACCAAAAAACTGTTTTTTTAAGTTGGTAGCAATTGCAGAAACACTCTAAATTCTTGGCTTTATCTCTGGTCAATTGTTACGTCATTTACACTAAACATTGTAGCAAATTAGTCACATTTAAATTAATTATTTTTAGGTTGGTAGCAAATGAAACGTCAAATTCATTGAAATTACCGATTAAAACTACTCTTACATTTTTTTATGTTGGTAATACCTACGTAAAACGTCGAATTATAAACCAATAATGTCAGATTACAAACATAACAACAGAAAAACAATGATTAAGTTTTAAATATAGCCGATTTCAAGCCAACAACTATAAAAACTAAAATGCAGTATAACCAACATAATTTTTATTGGAGAATACTGTTGATCGTGCTAGAAGCAGTAACTTATCAGCTGCTGGAAACATCTGGAAGAGTCGTGCGTCAGACCTTAGCTCTATATAAGCAAGAGAGGAGTCGTCAAAGGCGAAAAGCGTCGGTTGGAAGAGAAAAAATGTTAGCGAAAGTTGTAGAGAGATTAAAGAAGATTAGATTGTAGAAGAATTCGAAAAATGGTATTTAAAAAACAAAAAAAAAACAAGAAAAAGATCTAGAAAGTGCAGAAGGTCTCCTGAGTAAAAAAAACAGAAGAATTAGATATAGGTTCTAGGAGAACTTCTAAAACAACCGTTTAAAAAAAAAAAGAAGAATCTGAGGAACGAAGATTGGTGAAAGAAGAGTAAAGGAAAATTCTATAAGAACAGAAAAAAAATTAGAAGAGTTTAAAAAACGATGAAATAAAAAGAAAGTAAGTAAAGAAGTAAGAGCTAAGGTAGATGCTAGAAGAACAATTTTCTGTTCTTTCAAAGCTTCATAGTTTCTAAAAAAATAAAAATAAGAAACGAGGATAAAAATAGTAAGACGAACAAAAAATAATTCTAAAAAAATGGTTTTGAAGAAGATTGAAAAACGACAACTAAAAAAGATTATTAAAAAAAATTCTGGAAGAACTTTAAAAAACCATAACTGAAAGAAAAAGAACAAAACATAATTCTTAAATGCTTGAAACACTGCGTTTATAAAATGACTATAAAAAGGAACAATTAATGAAGAAAGGACAACATAATATTTTAGAAGAAATTAGAAAACTTCAACAGGAAGAAATAGAAGAAAGAGATTTTTTTAAAAAACGTAAAAGTTTTTCAGAAATCACAAAATTAATAAAAAGAAAAGCTAAAAAAAGAGTACTTCCAGAAGAACTTAAAAAACAAGGATTAGAAGAAAAGATAGATGTGAAGCAAAGACAATTTTTAGAAGAACAGAAACGAAAAGACAAACAAAAAAGAATTCTAAAAAAAAGGTTGTCAAGAAGATTAAAAAACGACAATTAAAAAAATTATTAAAAAGGTCTAAAAACGGCGTTTGAAAGATCAAAAGGAATTTGAAAAAAGTGTAATAGAAAAGAAGAACTTCAAAAAACCACAAATGAAAGAAAAAGAACGAAACATAATTCTTATAATGCTTGAAACACTGCGTTAATAAAAAGACTATAAGAAGGAACAATTAGTGGAGAAACAGTAACATGATATTCTAGAAAAAAATAAAAAACTTCAACAGGAAGAAAAAGAAGAAGAAAGAGTACTTTTATAAGAAAGTAAAAGTTTCTCAAAAATCATAAAATTAATAAAAAGAAAAGTTAAAAAAATCTAGAAATACAAAGAGTACTTCCAAATAAGCTTGAAAGAACAAGGATTAGAAGAAAAGATAGATGTGAAGCAAAGTAAATTTTTAGAAGAAGAAAAGACGGTTTCATGTTTCATCCGAACCTAAAAAACTTTGATTAAAAAAAAAAGATTTTATAAAAAATCTTTGAAGAAGTTAAAAAATCAGACGATGTTTAGAAGAAAGAATATTTTTGAGCAACGAGAAATATAGTAATACAGTAATAAAGAATTTTAAAAAATAGTAAAAATAATAATTGTAATACCTCGCCAAAAAAATAAAAAAAATTTTTTTGTGAAATCTTAAAAAATTACGAAATTGAGAAAAAGAAGAACAAAAGAAGAATTTATAGAAGAACATACGACGATTCTGGAAGAGCTTGAAAAACAATGATTTGAACAAAAAAAAGGACAAAAAATACTTTTATAAAAGACAAAAAATAGACGACGTTTGTAAACGAAGATTAATAAGGAGAGAAAAGAAAGAAAAATTACGTCTAGAACTCTAAAAGAAGAACAAGAAAGAAAAGTTCAAGAAAATGTTTTATTTTTCCATTTTGAGAGAGCATTTTGTCAAAAACAGCAATCACGATTTTTGACCATTTTGTATAAATTTCGTATGCATTAATTTTCGGTTTGAGTACAGATAAATGGTGGAGCCTTCCCCCTACATATTTATAGAACCAAGATTGCTTATCATTGGCTCACATCGCACCAAGAACAATCGAGCCAGGATCCCCACCAAAAATTGCGCAAATACACATTGGCTGAGCATTTCAGACGGCCTCTCATTGGCTAAGCAGCCAAGGACTTGCTCGAGTAAGAAGTTGTGGAGGGGAGACTGTTTGACAGTTCTAGCAGTGTGTAAAAAAAAACACTAGAATGACGTTAAGCGATTTTAAGTTGGTAACACATAGGTACATCAATTCTTACGTTATTTGATTAATTAATTTTTAGGTTGGTAACACATAGAGTTGTGACGTTTTTCCATCGATTATTTTTTATGTTGGTAATACATAAAATGTCAAATTATGTGAAATAATTACAAAAATCTTGTTTTATAAAAAACAAAACAAAAATAAATTGTTTTTTTATATACTTTGTGATGTATAATAAATTAAAATTTAATAAAAACAAAAAACCATCAAAATCCTTTCTACACAACCCTCTTATCTCATAAAAAAATCCAAACCGTGCGTTTGTTGGTGTTATAGTGTAATACCTAATCAGAAATTTGCAAGTAGCGTGCTGCAGTGCACTTGTATCAGATTTAAGGCGACCTCAATTTCAGGCTGAAAGCACGCATACTGAAAGTGAGGTTTGTGGACGAGTACACAAGCACTTCCTGAAATTATTTTTTTCAGCAACGTAAAACTTACTTTTATTAACCAAAGGATCGTCTAAACGTGAAAAATTTTTTTTATAAAGGTCAAGACGAAAGAAAAAAATATATTACTAAAATTTAAGTTGGTACTTACTGTGGTCGCTTAATTCTTCAACGTATAGGGAAAGTTCGCCACGAATTGTTGGTAGTCGCACTTCGTTTCGTCTTTCATAATTATTGATGTTTCGGTTTGATTCCATTGAAAGCTGTTTGATGCGTTCCATTGTGTAAGGCTCATCGGATATTACTAAATGTCGCTCCAGAATATTTGTTGCCTGGAAAATTAGATATTATGACGTAAGGGCAAAAAGACATTAGCAGCCTGAGCGTAGCGAGAGGCTATATTTGTTTATAGCAAATAGACAGTTACCTCAATTAAATTTTTTTTGGAACAGTTGAAAATTCAAATGGTTGCGCGTTAATACTACCAACAGAAGCAAACAAATATAACCAAATAAAAATGCATCTATTTGTTTATTTTTTATTACATGCCAACGCTATAAATGCAAAATAACTAGTCACTAGATTATTACAACTTAAGACCACTTTAGACGGTGTTGTATTTCTGGATTTCTAGCTTCTAGCTTGTAGATTACTTTAAAAAACAATTGTTTTGTGAACTTAATAGATGTAGATAAGTAATTTCTAAAATCTAAATCTATCTTTCCGGATACAGTAACTGTTTTTAAAATTTAATTAATCTAGATACAATTTTTGTTGTGTAAAACTTGTAGAAATTAATTAATTTGTAAAATCTAGATTTATCTTTCTAGATAAAGTTATTTTTTGGAAATCTAGTAGATCTAGATGAAACAGAATATGAGAATGATAGTTTTTGTTGCATAAAACTAGTAAGAAGTATTTGATTTGCAAAATCTAGATCTATCTTTTTAGATAAACGTATTCTTTGAAAATTTAACAGGTGCAGCTAGAATAGAAGATGAAAGACATAGTTTTTGTTACGTAAAACTAGTAAAAATTGTCTAATTTGTAAAATCTGGATCTATCTTTTGAAATAAACTTATTTTTAAAAATTGAATAGACGTAGTTGGAAAGCAACTTGTGAATGACAGTTTTTTTACGTAAAACTTGATAAAAGTATTTAATTTTCTAAAATCAAAATCTATCTTTCTAGATTTAGACATAATTTTAATACAATAGAACACAGTTTCACTTTGTATTATGTATAACTTTCTAAAAAGTATCTAAAATCTAGATTTAAATTTTTAAATAGACTACTTTTGTAAAAATTTAATAGATTTTTAATAGATGTAGAGGGATGTAGAAATAGAATAGAACAAGACAGTGTCAGTTTTTGTTATGTATAACTTAACTATGTATAAAGTATCTAATTTTTAAAATCTAGATCTATCTTTCTAGATATACTAACTTTTTAAAAATTTAATAGATGTAGAAGAACACAAGAGTGTCAGTTTTTGTTATGTATAACTTGTAAAAGTACCTAATTTTTAAAATCTAGATTTATCTTTCTAGATAGATTAATTTAAAAAAAAATAATACATTTTTAATAGATGTAGACAAATAGACAGATGCAGAAATAGAATAGAACACGAGGCTAAAAGTTTTTGTTATTTATAATTTGTAAAAAGTGTCTAATTTCTAAAATCTAGACTTATCTTTCTAGATATGCTAACTTTTTTTAAATTTAATAGATTTTTATAGATGTAGATGGATAGAAGGATGTAGAAATAGAACAGAAGAATACAACAGTTTTTTTTGTTATGTATAACTTGTAAAAGTGTTTAATTTCCAAAATCAAGATCTATCTTTCTAGATTTAGACATAATTTTTGTAAAATTATTATTGCAGATAAAATAGAACACAGAGTTTTACTTTTTATTACGTATAATTTTGTAAAAAGTGTCTACTTTCTAAAATCTAGTTTTATCTTCGTAGATAAACAAACTTTTTAAAAATTTAATAGATTTGTAATAGATATAGACGGATAGATGGATGTCGAAATAGAATAAAACATAAAAGTTTCAGTTTTTGTTGTGTACAAATTATAAAAAGTATCTATTTTCTAAAATCTTAATCTATCTTTCTAGTTAGACTTACTTTTTAGAAATTTAATAGATGCAGATTTGATACAACATAAAAGTGTTGGTTTTTGTAACGTAAAACTTGCAAAACTAATCTAATTTTTTAAATCTAGAACTATCCTTTTAGATAAATTTATCTTTTAAGAATTTAATAGATCTAGATGTAATACAATATAAGAATAACAGTTTTTGTTACGTGAAACTAGTAAAAAGTATCTAAACTGTAAAATCTAGTTCTATCTCTATAAATAAACGTATTCTTTAAAAAGTTAATAGATACAGCTAGAATAGAAGGTAAGAGAGACAGTTTTTGTTACGTAAAACTAGTAAAAAGTATCTAATTTTTAAAATCTAGATCTATCTTTATACATAAACTTATTTTTGAAAATTTAATAAATGCAGCTAGAGTCGAAGATAAGAGAGACAGTTTTTGTTAAGTAAAACCTGCAAAAAAATTACTAATTTGTAAAATCCAGAACTCTCTTTTTAAATAAATCTATTTTTTAAAAATCTATTAGATCTAGATGAAGTAAAACATGAGAATGACTGTTTCTGTTACGTAAAACTAGTAAAAAGAATCTAATTTATAAAATCTGGATATATTTTTTTAGATAAACTTATTTTCTAGAAACTTAATAGATGCAGCTAGAGTAGAAGATAAGACCGTTTTTGGTACGTGTAATTTGCAAAAATTATCTAATTTGTAAACTCTCGATCTGTCTTTTTGATAAACAAACTTTCTAAAATTTAATAGATGTAGATGTAATACAACATGAAAGTGTCGGTTTTTGTTACGTATCATTTGTAAAAAATTGTTAATTATTAAAATCTAGATCTATCTTTCTAGATAAACTTACTTTTTAGAAATTTAATAGATGTAGATAAAATAAAACACGAGAGTTTCAATTTTTGTGTTATATATCTAGCAAAAATAATCTAATTTCTAAAATTTAGAAATTTTAGAATAAAAATGTTTTTAGAACAAAATACAAAAAGAAAAATAGATTCTAGAATAACAAAAAAACGACAAATAAAAGAAAATATCAAAAAAATCTATTTTTATAATTAATTTTTGTTAAAATTAGTCAAAAAAATTCTTACATGGTAGTGATACTCCGGCATAAAAAGTTTCTTGATTGCTGAAGGATGGTTAATCTTGGCATTGTCCCAAGCATCGTTCCTTGGTACAAAATACGTGAATTTCTTTGAAGTATCACCAAGTTGCGTGTTAAATCCTCCTTGAAGGCCCAGACGGTATGTATCGCTGTTGAAAAAAAATGAAAATTTTGTCTAAAATTTCAAAATTAAAAACTCGTCTTACTTGAGCGAATAATCGGTTCGTAACTTGTCATAGACTGTTGTATAAGGAACTCCTAATACTCTATCGATTATATGAATGATACCATTTGTGGCGGCGAGGTCTGGTTGAATTACAGTAGCGTTAACACCGCCTCCTTCAACTGTGACAGTTCGGTTTGTGCCGGATGTTACGACATTGAAGTACAAGTCGTTGCGGGGGTCTAATGTGTGGACCTTAAGACAAAAGAAAGAAAATAAAATTATTTATTTTATTAGATTTAACAAGTACTTAACTAACTTAATAATAACAAATTTAAATTTCGATAGAGAAATGTCCGTCAACTTTTGAGAACATTGCTTGAAGTTACAAATTCATATTTCTGGATCTTGTGTGCTTTGCAAAATATTATAATAATTAACTGCCGATAATAATATTAAAAATATAAAAATTCTTATTAAACTGTAGATTATCGTCGTTATCCATATATAATACGAAAAGAAATATGTAAAATTTGCTATTTCTTATTAGAAATCTTCATATTTCTCGAAATATCGATAATTTAGTATTATCAAAGTATAATCTGGATCGATAATAATGATAATTTTGCAATTTAACTGTAAATTCGATCTTCAACCGGTCGAGTATCGACTTTCACTGTTATTCAATGTGTTCTTAAATTTATCGCTTATCTTTTTATTGATAACAGATCTTTATATTAAGAAATAAAAAAATTACAACAAATTTTTACTTCCGGTTATAACCGGTGTGTATGAATGAATGTTAAAGACAGTAAATTAATTATCAAGATAATCGATTAAATAATTAATAAATAATAAACATTATTTTTATCTGAGATAATTGTTAAATTGATGTAAGACTAAAATTAGTTTTTATCGATTTCTAAGAGAAAAATTTAGGAGAACTTCTAAAACAGCCGTTTGAAAAAAAAGGAGACTCTGAGAAACGAAGATTTTTTAGAACAAAGAAAAAAGAGAAAGACGAAAAAAATGCAGAAAATGCAGCTTGAAAAACGCTTTTAGAAAGAAAACAAAGAAAAACAAAGATTGATAAAAGACACAGAAATCACAAAAAAATTCTAGATAGAAAAAGAAAGAGCAAAGGGAGATATTAAAAGAAACAAAAATAGTTTCAGAAACGGTTAAATAACGATGAAATAAAGAGAAAGTAGAGCTAAAAACCTCAATAAAAATAAAAGATAATTTTGAAATAGCATGAAAAACGAATTGAATGAAAAATAAATTTGAAAGATAGATTTTAGAAAAACAAAAATCGGCTTCAAACAAGCTTGAAAAACGACTATATGTAGAGAAATAAGAGCTAAGATAGATGAGAGAAGAACAATTTTATGTTCTTTCAGAACTTCTTAGTTTCTAAAAAAAAAAAAAAAAAATAAAAAACGACGATAAAAAGAGATAAACAAACAAAAAAGAATTCTAAAAAAATGGTTTTGAAGAAGATTAAAAAACAACAATTAAAAAAGATTATTAAAAAGGGTTTGGAAACGTCGTTTTAAAGAACAAGAAAAATTTGAAAAAAAGTGTAAAAGAAATTTCTAGAAGAGCTTCAAAAAAACCAGAAATAAAGAACAAAATTTTTAAAATGCTTGAAACACTGCGTTTATAATATAAGAACGAACAATTAGTGGAGAAAGAGCAACATAATATTCTAGAACAAATAAACTACTTTCACAGGAAGAAAAAGAAGAAGAAAGAATACTTTTAAAAGAATGCAAAAGTTTCTCAGAAATCATAAAATTAATAAAAAGAAAAGCTAAAAAAATCTAGAAAAACATAGAGTATTTTTATTTGAGATAATTGTTAAATTAATATAAGACTAACATTAGTTTTTATTGATTTCAAAGAGAAAAATTTAGGAGAACTTCTAAAACAGCCGTTTGAAAAAAAAAGGAGACTTTGAAAAACGAAGATTTTTTAGAACAAAGAAAAAGAAGTTTTCTACGAGAAGAGAAAGACGAACCAAGAAAAATTCTAAACGAGCAAAAGACGTTTCTAAAGAAGTAAGAAAACTTCTAAAACAAACATAAAAATGAACAACAAAAAAATGCAGAAAATACAGCTTGAAAAACAAATGCATAGTTTGAGAAACAAAGATTGATAAAAGACACAGAAATCACAAAAAAATTCTTGATAGAAAAAGAAAGAGCAAAGGGAGATATTAAAAGAAACAAAAATAGTTTCAGAAAAGGTTAAATAACGATGAAATAAAGAGAAAGTAGAGCTAAAAATCTCTATAAAAATAAAAGACAATTTTATAACAGTTTTAAAAAAAATTGAAATAGAAAAATAAAAAATAGCAGATTTTAGAATAATAAAAGACTTCTTCTTGAAAAACAACAATTAGAAGAGAAAGACGAACCAAAAAAAAAAACTGTAAAAATGTAAAGGACAATTTTAAAAAAGCTTGAGAAAGCTTCTAAAACAAAAATAAAACAGCAGCTTGAAAAACACTGTTTAAAAGAAAAAGAAGACTGAAAAACGAAGACTGATGAAAGAAACAGAAGTAATAAAAAAATTCTAGATAAAAAAAGGAGCAAAAGAAAATTCTAAAAAGAACAAAGGAAGTTTCAGAAGCTTAAATAACGAGGAAATAAAGAGAAAGTTGAGCTAAAAAATCTCTATAAATATAAAAAACTATTTTAAAACAGTATTACATATTACAATTTTTAAACAATATTAAATAAACTGACTAAAACAAGATATAAAAAATATATTATCACAATAGTAAAATTTAGATATAAACGATATTACAGTTATCGATAAATTGATATAAAATAAACATTACAAATTTATCAAAATTATGATAAATTTCACTGATATACCGGGTGTAAACGAAATTAGGCTCCCCCCTTTTTTAATAGTATTTTTTAAAATAGAAAAACGAAACTTAGGAAACTTATTGTGTTAGAAAATCTCCATTAATTGAATAAAAAATAAACTTTTTATTACTTCCGGTTTTACCGGAAACGACCGTAACTTTGGATTTTTAAATAGAACACTATACATATTTTTGTATTTTTGGAATCTACATTAAATTCTGAGTGTAATAGACTACTTTTTATAACTTCTCGAGAAATAAATTTATTTTTTTGTAATTTTTGTTTTTTTATCTAGAAAGCTGTGGTGGTTGAAAAATAGTTTTAATAATGTAAGCAACCATTAAAATAAGAGCTGTATTATAAATGCTCTCGATTAGAAAATACAATGTTTGCTGAAAAAAAATTTAAGCAAGCTGTGCACTAACGTCAAAATTTGACTAAAGTAACAGTTTAAGCCGTATTTTTCATTTTGTTGTCTGTGTAAACACATTGTCAAAATGCCAGTGTATTCAAAAAATGAAAGAGTTGATATGCTGCTTGTTTATGGAGAGTGTAGGAAAAATTCTGTTCAAGCAGCAATGGTTTATCGAAATCGGTATCCCAACAGACGTCACCCATCACGTCATTATTTTAGCAACCTTGTGAAAAAATTTAGAGAAGGGCCTGATTACGTTGAAGAAACTTTTATTGTCGATGAAGACACAGAGATTGCTGTTTTAGCGTAGGTAAATATGCACCCAACTAAATCTTTGCGAGAAATTGCCACGGACTGCGATATAAGTCATCAGTCAGTATGGAAGATTTAAAAAAAACATAGATACCGTTCTTTTAAATACAGTTTACACCAACATCTCCATGAAAATGATGATGAAAGACGATTGAATTGCTGTAACTTTTTTTTGGAGCAAATGGGTGAAGATCCATTGTTTCCTAGTTGCATCTTTTATACTGATGAGAGTCGTTTCACTAATACTGGCGTTTTTAACAGAAATAATACACGTTACTGGGCTCAAAGAAATCCCATCTTTTAAGAGAAAATAATTTTCAAGAGCGTTTTGGTTTTAATGTTTGGATGGGTATTGTTGGAAAACGACTTATTGGACCCATTATTTTTGATGGACATCTGACTGGACAAAGATATTTAGAATTACTCCAAAACGAAATAGAAGAATTTATAGACGACTTACCAGTAAATGTGTTTGGAAGATTATACTATCAGCAAGATGGAGCACCATCTCACAATTATAGACCAGTCGTTGAATATCTGAACCACAATTTTGAAAATAGTTGGATTGGTACTAATGGCCCTGTTAGGTGGCTCGCTAAATCTCCTGACCTAACCCCGCTAGATTTTTTTTTTTTTGGGTCATATTAAAAATGAAGTATACAGAATTACTGTTCAAGATCGTCAAGATCTAGAAGCCAGATTGAGACACAGTATTGCACAAATTACTGATGAACAATTGCAAAACGTTATCACAGAAACTATAAATCGCGTTCAAAAATGTCAGGAAGAAAACGGAGGACTTTTCGAACATTTGCTGTAACAATAAAATTTTCATTGAGAATTTTTTTTAATTCCATATTTAATTAATTTAATAATAATAGCACCAATGTGTATTGTAATATTTCTTTTCATAATAAATGAGTTACGACGTAATAAACCATTACGTCGGTTACATTTTTTTTTAATTGTTTTTGTAAATATTACATAAAGTGGTGAATGGATTTTTTTATTTTGGTATCTTTAAATTCACAAAAAAAATGAATTTAAAGAGTCGTAGAGCCACTATTGTTCCATTTGAAAAAAAATATTTAAGCCGGAAAAACTAATTTCATTTAATTAAAAGTCTTGTATTTTCTAATCTAGAGCATTTATAATACAGCTTTTATTTTTTAATGGTTGCTTATATTATTTAAAATTATTTTTCAACCATCACAGCTTTCTAGATAAAAAAACAAAAATTACAAAAAAAAGAAATATTTTTCGACAAGTTATAAAAAGTAGTCTATTACACTCAGAATTTAATGTAGATTCCAAAAATACAAAAATATGTATAGTGTTCTATTTAAAAATCCAAAGTTACGGTCGTTTCCGGTAAAACCGGAAGTGATAAAAAGTTTATTTTTTATTCAATTAATAGAGATTTTCTAACATAATAAGTTTCCTAAGTTTCGTTTTTTTATTTTAAAAAATACTATTAAAAAATGGGGTGAGCCTAATTTCGTTTACACCCGGTATATTAGCTTTTATCGGTTTATCGACTTATTTACTACAATTCAAATGTCGATTACACAAAAATTGATATATTTTGCTGTAAATCACTTATCGATTTGGCAAAAACTCGATATCTTGGTTTTATTAATTATTCGAAAATAATTTTAGAAGTGTAGATATAAAAAATATTTACTTCCAATTTATAAAACATCAAAAAATAAATAAATAAATAAATAATTACAGCGTTTTAAATTTTATTATTATCAATTAAGGTGAGTAGTTTTTAAATTGAGCTTTCTATTCTATTATTCTGTTCGTTATCACTGAACAACAGTGAGTTCCGTAATAATTTGTTTATTTAGCCCATTATTAAGCTTAAATTGTTTATTTCATTGTTTACTTCCCTGTTATTAATAACAATTAACAATAATTCAAAAAGAAATAAAATAAAAATAGTTTATTGTAAAATTTTAAAAAACATATAGTCTATTCAAGCTTTTGCATGCTGTAGTTTTCTCAGTTTTTGTTTTTTTGTTTGTTGTATAGTGATATCTGATATTAGTGATAGTCTTTTTCAAAATAAATGATATCACAGATTCCCGTAATATTTTCAATTTTAATTTATTCAAAAATCTCTAGTAAATCAGTGCAATCGGTGCAAGTGTAAATTTTAACACTGTGACATCATTTATTTATTTTAAAAATAGAAATCTGTGCACATGATCTAAATCTAATTTTCTACTTAAAACTCAACTCAAACACAGCATTAAAAACAAAACAAACATTAGCAGTATATCTCAAGTGTTTAAGAAGTTAGTGTCAAGTGTCTCAATTCGTTTAATTTTGACAAATTCCATCAATTAAACTTTCAAAAGCTTCCTCTCATTGTGGCTCACCAAACATTAACAAAGCATATCTCTGGGTGGACATTTACTGCCGTCCTCTAGTGTATACACGTTGCACTTAATCAAACATCCCCAAAACCACCCTCAACTCACCCTCTTGTCTCTGCTATGCCCAATACTCATAATCCTGTCGACGTATAACCGATTATCAGTCACTAGATGCATCTTCAGGATTTCCTTAAACCGATTCTTGTTGCTGATGATACTGTTGAGGGTGAAATCATCAGAAAATGCGTTGTTACAAGGAGCAAAAAGGGTGATATCCTGCGACCGTTCCAAAGTGTTGGAAAACTCCTTGAAGTCGGCATCCTTGATGGCTTTCACAAAGCTGCTAAGAATCCCGCCGTCTTTCTCCTAATTCAACCAACAAAATCAATATCGAGAAATCCAAGCCATTTGTTTGTGAGTTACACAGCAGTGGGATGTTGCACTACGTAATTTTGAGGCATCAAAAACTCAGATTTTTTTTGTGAAGTCAACAGCAGAATCTAAAGCCAAAAAAACTGTCTCTTGTAACTAACAACCAAATGACGAATTTAATATCCGATTTGGAAATATTTCTATAACACACTGTATATGAGAAGAGCATCAAAAGCTTGCATGCATGACAGTTCAATTAGAAGCTTTTGAAATTAATTTAATTATTGAGGGGACAATATACACATCGATGAGGGTTTGTTGTTGAATTTGGTGCTATTTTTGTACATATTTAAGCCTCTTTTCTCGTTTAATTGATGAGAAATTCGAAGAGAAATGAAGATAAGACGCTTATGTGATAATTAATCAAAACGTTCATTTATTTTATTTACAGTAAAAGAGATAAAATATGTGAAAAATTTCATTATTTTAATTAATGGAAGTACGGGACAAAAAATTGATTAATAGTTTTAATTAAATAAAAGCGAGCGATAAGTCAATTATTTAGGTTTTAACGCCGCTTTTTATAAAGTCTAGTAAGCCGTGAAAATATTTTTGATATAAAATAAATCTGACAACATTGCGAACATTTATAACAGACACAAGCAGGCTGTGCAAAATAAAAAATATCAGTACCAACTGTAATTTTTGAAATGTTAAAATCTGATTGAAAAATATGTTTTGTAATTTTTTTTAGGTTGGTAACTAGTAAAAACAAAATCTTGTTATTATTTTCATCTCTCTCTCTATTTGGGTATGCCTCTTTCTAATAAAAATTATGATATTTTTTTTTAATTATTTTTTAAAGAAGGGGGGAGTGTAACGAAGAATAAGAAAACTGTAACAAAAATTAAGAAAAAATTGTAGTAAAGATAAAAAAAAATGGAAATAGAATTATTTAGAACTATAACAGAGAAGATTTAATTTTTATTTTTTTTATGAAAGGGAGAATGTAACGAATAATGACAGGATTGCGATAAAAATTTAGTAAAAACAGTAATAATGATAAAAAAATGTTATTATTTAGAACTGTAACAGATAAAATTTTAAATTATTTTTTTACATTAAAAAAAGTATAACAAAAAATTCTCCTATTTAATTTTTTTTGCCTTTTTTCCCAGTGTTGCCAATGAGAGACATTCTTGACTTGCTTCGCTAGGACTACAAATGTGTCTCTATAACTGCCTCCTCCTAGAAGACGAAAGAAAAAAGAATAGAAAAACAGAAAAAGTAAGAAAAACAGATTTAGGAAAAAAAGTCAGAAATTAAAAAATCAGTAATTAAAATTTAGTGAAATAGAAACAAATCAGGGAAAAGTAGATTAAAAAATAATTTTTTTTTAAATTGCCGACGTTTCGGTTTTTATTTAAATCCTTTTTCAAGGCTTTTTATTTATCGTAAAAATTAGCATTTAAATTTGTGTTTAAAAAAACTAAAGTTAAACAATAAATAAATAAATAAATAAATGATTAAATAATTGACCATTATCAGTTATAAAATACTTTATATACAGTGTTTTTTGAAAATATAATTATTTAGAACTGTGACAGTTAGAATTTTAATTTGTTTTAAAAAAGAGAAAGTGTAACAAATAGTAATACAAATTTTGTAAAAATTAGAATAAATATAAAAACGAAATAAATTTAGTGTTTTTTGAAAATGCCATCATTTAAAACCGTAAAACTAATAATTTTATTTTTATTTTTTAAAGAGAGGTAGAGCATAACGCAGAATAAAAAAATTGTTAAAACAATTTAGTAAAAACTATAGTAAAAAAATAAAGATAATAAAGAGGTTGGTGTTTAGTATTTTGTTTTAGTATTTTTTTAGTGTAATTATGTAGAACTTTAACAAAAATATTTAATTTTTATTTTTTTTAAGAAGGGGGGAGTGTAACGGAGAACAAGAAAATCGTAATAAAATTTAGTAAAAATTAAAAAAAAACAGTCGATGAATAGTGTTTTTTAAAAACGTTT
Source organism: Tribolium confusum (assembly GCA_029207805.1). Taxonomy (NCBI): domain Eukaryota; kingdom Metazoa; phylum Arthropoda; class Insecta; order Coleoptera; family Tenebrionidae; genus Tribolium; species Tribolium confusum. The sequence continues at coordinate 12,134,361 of JALGAY010000008.1, read as the reverse complement.
TTATTTCGAGCTGTAACAGTTAGGATTTTGATATAAATCTGTTTAAAAAAAAGAGGAAGTGTAACGAATAGTGAAAAAAAAATATAATAAAGATTTAATAAAAATTGTAATAAAAAGAATAAAGAGATAAGTGTACAATGTTTTTGAAAATTTAAATATCTAAAACTGTAACAGAAAGATATAATTTAATTTTTATTTTTTTTTAAAGGAAGGGGGAATGTAACGAAGAATAATAAAGCTGTAACAAAAATTTAGTAAAAATTGTAGTAAAGATAAAAATGGTTGGTGAACAGTGTTTTTTTGGAAATATAATTATTTAGAACTGTAACAGTTAAAATTTTAATATTATAAAAAAAAGAGGGAGTGTGACAAAGAATAAAAGAATTGTAATAAAGATTTTGTAAAAATCAAAATAAATATAATAACGAAATAAATTTAGTGTTTTTTGAAAATGCAATTACATATTTAAAACTCTAAAACTAAAAATTTTAACTTTATTTTTTAAAAAGGGGAGGTAGGGCGCAACGGGAAGTAAAAGAATTGTTATAAAAATTTAGTAAAAACTGTAATTCTTAGTGATAAAAAGGCGATTTTAACATAATGTAGATAGAAAAACACTATCTTATTTTTTTATGAAACGGGGAGTGTAACGAATAATGACAGGTTTGTGATAAAAATTTTGTAAAAACTATAATAAAGATAATAGAGAGGTTGGTGGTTAGTATTTTTTTAATGTAATTATTTAGAACTTTAACACAAATATTTAATTTTTATTTTTTTTAAGAAGGGGGGAGTGTAACGGAGAACAAGAAAATCGTATTAAAATTTAGTAAAAATTAAAAAAAAAACAGTCGATGAATAGTGGTTTTTAAAAACGTTTTTATTTCGAGCTGTAACAGTTAGGATTTTGATTTAAATTTGTTTAAAAAAAAGAGGAACTGTAACAAATAGTAAAAAAAATATAATAATAATTTAATAAAAATTTTAATAAAAATAATAAAGAGATAAGTGTTCAATGTTTTTGAAAATTTAATTATTAAAAACTGTAGCAGAAAGATATAATTTAATTTTTATTTTTTTTTAAGGAAGGGGAAATGTAACGAAGAGTAAGAAAACTGCAACAAAAATTTAGTAAAAATTGTAATAAAGATAAAAAGGTTGGTGAACAGTGTTCTTAGGAAATATAATTATTTAGAATTGTAACAAAAAAAAATATTTTTTTTTATAGAAGGGGGAGTGTAACGAATAATGACAGGATTGTGATAAAAATTTAGTAAAAACTGTATTAATGATAAAAAAGAAATTGATGTAGAGTATTTTTTGAAAATGTAATTACTTAGAACTGTAACAGATAGAATTTTGTTTTTGTTTTCTTTTACAAAAAAAGAAATAAAAGTATAACAATAATTCTCCCATTTATTTATTTTTTTGTCTTTCTTGCCACTACTGCCAATTTCTACTGCCACTACTGCCAACATTCTTGAGTTGCTTCGCTAGGATTACAATTTTTTCTCTGTAACGGCCTCCTCTTAGAAGACGAAAAAAGAAAAGAATAGAAAAACAGAAAATGTGAAGAAAACAGATTTAGAAAGAATACAATTTAGAGAGAAATTTGAAAATTAGTAATTAAGATTTACAGAAATAGTTAGAAAATAATGAAAGAAAGGTAGATTAAAAAACAACTTTTTATTAAATTGACGACGTTTCGGTTTTATTTAAATTCTTCATCAAGGCTTTTTATTTATCGGAAAAAATTAACATTTAAATTAGTGTTGTATTTATGTTCACCCTTTAAAAACACTACACTAACAATAAATAAATAAATAATAAAAACAACAAATTTTTTTAAAATAAAATATTTAAAAAAATTGGATAAAAAAATGCGAAACACAATTTAGAAAAAGTTAATTTCATTATTTTAAAATTTGAAAAATGTAATATTAGAAAATTGGAAAAACAACAAATACACAAATAAACAAAAGAATAAATAAAAAGTCTGAAATCAAAAAAAATGTCAAAAACCAAAAGTGCTCCATTCAAAATGTAAAGATGTAGTAAACTGAAAAAATTAAAAAAAAGAGATACAGGATGTAATCAAATGTTATATGAAAATTTTACCCAGTATTAGTCCTTACTGAAAAAATGTTAAATAGCCAAACTTTTAGACTTTTTATGATTTGTTTGAGAAACATTAGTTATGTAAATTTTTAAATAGATTTCGATTTTTTTAGTGATGAAAAAGACGATTTTAACATGATGTAGACAGAAAAACACTATTTTATTTTTTTTTATAAAAGGGAGAGTGTAACGAATAATGACAGGTTTGTGATAAATTTTTCGTAAAAACTATAATAAAGATAATAGAGAGGTTGGTGTTTAGTATTTTTTTAATGTAATTATTTAGAACTCTAACAAAAATATTTAATTTTTATTTTTTTTAAAGAAGGGGGGAGTGTAACGGAGAGTAAAAAAATCGTAATGAAATAAAATTTGATTCTTTTAGTGATATAAAGGGCGATTTTAACATGATAAAAACAGAAAAACACTATCTTATTTTTTTATGAAAGGGGGAGTGTAACGAATAATGACAGATTTGTAATAAAAATTTTGTAAAAATTATAATAAAGATAATAGAGAGGTTGGTGTTTAGTGTTTTTTAATGTAATTATTTAGAACTCTAACAAAAATATCTAATTTTTATTTTTTTTAAAGAAGGGGGGAGTGTAACGGAGAGTAAAATAATCGCATAAAATTAAAGTTTGATTTTATTAGTGATAAAAAGGGCGATTTTAACATGATGAAGACAGAAAAACACTATCTTATTTTTTTGTGAAAGGAGAAGTGTAACGAATAATGACAGGTTTGTGATAAATTTTTCGTAAAAACTATAATAAAGATAATAGAGAGGTTGGTGTTTAGTATTTTTTTAATGTAATTATTTAGAACTCTAACAAAAATATTTAATTTTTATTTTTTTTAAAGAAGGGGAGAGTGTAACGGAGAGTAAAATAATCGTATAAAATTTGCTTTTTTTAGTGATAAAAAGGGCGATTTTAACATGATAAAGACAGAAAAACACTATCTTATTTTTTTGTGAAAGGAGAAGTGTAACGAATAATGACAGGTTTGCGAAAAAAATTTTGTAAAAACAATAATAAAGATAATAGAGAGGTTGGTGTTTAGTATTTTTTTAATGTAATTATTTAGAACTCTACCAAAAATATTTTATTTTTATTTTTTTTAAAGAAGGGGGGAGTGTAACGGAGAGTAAAAAAATCGTATAAAAATAAAATTTGATTTTCTTAGTGATAAAAAGGCGATTTTAACATAATGTAGATAAAAAAACACTATCTTATTTTTTTATGAAACGGGGAGTGTAACGAATAATGACAGGTTTGTGATAAAAATTTTGTAAAAATTATAATAAAGATAATAGAGAGGTTGGTGTTTAGTATTTTTTGAATATAATTATTTAGAACTGTAACAAAAATATTTAATTTTAATTTTTTTTAAGAAGGGGGGAGTGTAACGGAGAGTAAAAAAATCGTAATAAAATAAAATTTGATTCTTTTAGTGATAAAAAGAGCGATTTTAACATTAATGTAAGCAGAAAAACAGTTAAAAAGTATGAGATGGGCATTAAATCCATTCAAGTTTGTAGTGTTGGTAGAATGTTTCAGTAAAATATGATTTTATAAGCAATTAAAGTTGTGAATTATCATTCGTGTTAGTACAAAAAATTAATAATCAAGTTTCTAAGCAGATTATTTTTGCATTTTTTTTTAAAAAGTGTTAAATATTTGACAATTGTAAGTTATAAAATACATTCTATATTTTCAAAATTAACAATAATTGTCCACAATTTGTTGTTTAACTTCCGAAATAGATTAATTTTAAGGTCAAATCTCTGATTTAAAAAAAATCTGACAGGAAGTTTAATAATAATTCCCTAAATTGATATCCTGTTTTATAAAAAACTGTCTGAAATAAAATCGATGCAATCAAATTTGGTATTGAGAGAGAGGAAAAAAATTTCAAGGGAGATTTCCCGAGTTAGTCGCGCAGTAAATTGCATTATTTTCATATTTTGGCTCCAAAAATAGCTTTCGATCAATGAAAAAAACACAAAATTCACAAAAAAATTCAGATCAAACAATTTCGAAATTCAATAAAGTGGAAGCATTCTTTGCAAAACAGTTAATAAATGTGCAAAAAGCATTTCTACACTCACAAAAGCATTTTTTATCGCCCAACATTTAAAATTACCTTATATTGCTGCAGTTTCCGAAATGACGAGCAGAAAATAAGCGGATGAGTTAATGTAGCACAGACAGAGCAGATTTTACATGAAAATTAGGTTTTTACCAAAAAACCTAACTTTCAAAGCGTCAAAAAGCTAACAGCAAATACAGAAAACAAGAATTAAATAAAAAAAATTTATTTGCATTTAGCTTAATTTGTAAAACTTAATTTAGCCGTCCTGCGCTTAGTTACGTCCATAAATTTGGGGTTATTTATGTTTAAATGTAATGGGGATGCGTGTGTAGTGTGTGATATATGTGTCTTTAAGTTTTTTTTATCACCCGGTATTTACAGTTGATTAAGCACCCACATAACATTTAGATGATAGTATACTATTGCACAGTTATAATGGCACAGGTGAGAGTGTTATACAGCCGTGGAGTTTGAGGTTATGGCAACAATGCAAAAACATATTAGTCAGGATTTGTTTTAATTATTATTAATCGAAGAATTTATATAGTCATGGAGTGAAATAAATAAATAATATAAAAAAGAAGAAAAAAATTAAAACAATTTCCAGAAAGAATATAATTACATAAACAGTGAAATAACAAAAAAAAGCAAGATATACAAAAAACAAACACACAATACAAGTAGCAGATAAATAGAGACAAAAAAGAAAAATTTTGAGAATAGGTTATGAGAAAAATACAAAACACAATCGAAGAAAAAAATAGAGATAAAACAGAGAACGAAGAATGTTGCTAAAAAATAATACAAAAACGCCCACCTTCAAAAAACTGAAAAAAATAAACACTATTATTCGAAAAACAACCTAAACTTTGAAAATAGGCCTGAGAATAAAAAAAAACAAACAATTTAAAAATTTACAAAACAAGATTAGAACAGGCACATAGAATGTAAGAAATAGTACTAAAAAAGAAGAGGAACTAGTAGAAAAAATGAAGAAACAAAATCACGGAAATAAAAAAAAAGAAAAAACGGTTTAAGAAAATTCACAAAGAATGTTACCTAATATAAAAAACATAAAGAAAATAAGGATGCAAGAGAAGAAGTAAAAGACAAATTTTCCAGTGACAAACTAATATAATAATAGTGAAGGATGTAAACAAAAGAGTAGTAAATAAGAACATAACAAGAACCTAGGTATAAAAAAAAAATTTGGGACAAGAAGAAAAAGAGATCTTAAATAACAATGGTAAAAGAATCATTAAATGAAATATTAGTAATAGTAAAACTAAAAAAAAGAAAATACGTAAAATAGATAAAAGAAATAAATAAGAACAAAATATAGAAAAAAGCGTTACAAATTAGGAAAAAAAAATACTAAAAAAATAATATCAGGAAATAATACAAATTATAAAAAAAATACATAAAAAAATAAAGATGCAAGAAAAAAATATAATAATAATAACACAAGACGCAAACAAAAGGGTAGAAAAAAAAATGAACAAAAAGAAGAGGAAGAAAAGAAAATCGTAAATAACAATAGTAAAATAATTGTTAAAATATTAGTAATTATAAAACTGAAAAGATAAAAAAATACTAAAAATAGATAAATAATGAAGCATTACAAGTTAAAGAAAAAAAAATACTAAAAAAATATCAGAAAATAATAAAAGATGAGTTCAAAACCGAAGAAACATGTTTAAGCATTAAAAAAAAAACAGAGAAACTTTAAACACAAGAAACTTATTTCTGCAACAATAAAAGGATGTGAGAAAAATATAATGAACAAAAACATAAAAAAACAAAATGATAAACATAAAAAATATATGAAAAAAAAAATTAAAAATATAAAAAAAAGAAAAAAACTAATTTTTCAAAGAGATATTAATATAATAATAATGGAAGACATAACAAAACATAAAAGCAAAAAGTAAAAGTATTTATAAAAACACAGTTATAGAAGAATGTATGAAACAAAAAAAAAGTAAAAGCAGAAAAGATCTTAGATGCTTTTTAGAATGCAATAATGTTTAGAATAGAATAAAAAAAATAAGTAAAAATAAAAAGTGACTACAATTTGGTAATATTAAAACAAAAAAAATAAAAAATTAAATAAAGCGTTACAAATTAAGGGAGGACAAATAATAAAAGAAATATCAAAAAGTTATAAAAGATAAGTTTAATCTGAATAAAAATTAAGCATTAAATAATGATAAAAGAAATAAGACAACATAGAAAAACAGAATGATAAACGAAATAGGCAAAAACATAAAAAAATAAAAAAAACCAGTAAAAAAATTAGACAACAAAAAATACAAAAAAAATTAAAAGAAGTTAAAGTAGTAATGCAAAATAAAAATCTTAAAAAAAATTTGGCTACAAAAAGAGAATTATAGAGACAATTCCACTCAAAAAATTTCAACCAATCAGGTAGTAGGATTTTGAATCATTGGACCAATTAGGAACGAATTACAGCGATAATCCAGCATGGTCCTCGAATTACAGCGATAATCCAGCATGGTCCTCGAATTATCGCTGTAATTCAGTATAAATCGTGAAATTGTCTGTCGAATACGACTCGTCGGTAAGAAATTGCTGCAAATTTTCTCTTAATTTTACTGGTATTTGTTTCTTAGACAATTTACCACGAGTGAAGCGCAGCGAATTGTCGAAACAAATACGAGTAAAATTAAGAAAAAATATGCAGCAATTTCTTACCGACTCGTGGTATTACTAATAATAATACAACATGTTAAATATATTAACAGAAAAAATATTTTTGATAAAGATAACACAGCTAAAAAAATAACACGTGTTCAAATCAAAAAACAGCATAAGAATTCTAAGACAAACAAATAAAAAATAAACACGAAATACAAACTATAGAAGAAAAAAAAAGAATCATTAAAGCTCCAAGACAAAATAATATTGTCCTAAAAATTGTCAAATTTTTAAACAATTATAGACAAAAAAACATTAAAATTTTTTGAAAAACAGCAAAGCGATTTTTGTTTGCAGTACTAAATAAGAAAACGAAGAAACCAAAAAGAACATGAAGAAACTGATACTGAAATATTAAAGAACAAACAGAATTATCAGAATTGATGCTTGCAGATCATATGGCTTTAAAAGCAGATACAAAAAAAACTTTATTAATAAATGTAAAAATAAATATCAAAGAAACAACAAAAGTAATAATAGTTTCTAACACAAAGAAAACCCAAGTAAAAACGCTGGATAGTAAACAAAGTAATACAGTATTTTAAACATCTAGAGTCATTTATATAAAAAAACTAAAAAACAAAAGTAAGAAAAGCAAAATCAGAAGAAGACTTTAAAATGAATACTAGATGTAGGGCATTCCATGCTAAATTTAACTACAAAATCCTTGGACATTTGCGACATTTTTAAAATTTTCTGTTCTCTTATTATATTGTATCTATTGTTATTAGTAATAGATAAATGCGTTGTATTTTATTCTATAACTAATAGAAATTGCGTTGTTGTTAGAATTTTGTATGAAACAACTGCGTCGTGCGCTCAACAGTGCCATTAAAACTGAGTAATAGTGTACACGAAAATTTGCCTACAAGCGTATTTCTTTATACAAAAATGACTAGCTAAAAATTTTCCACATACGGGGAAATACTCGGCATCTACTTCTTCCATTTTATTACCAACGTTGCAAATAAAATCCACTTGTTCCTGTTCCAAAAAATAGATTAACACTGCTCATTTTAAATTTTACCGCACTTTATTTATTTATGTGTATATTGTTCGTGTGTTTTATTTTGGTAAAAAAAATAGTTTGTGTGTTGTGAAAAAGCTGAAAAACTGCGTGAATTAAATAATTTTTCTTTTTTGAAAAATTTTCTAGAAAAAAAATTGACACTTACCTCAAGAAGCTCTCGAACAGTGCTATCAACAACCATTAGAGGTTTTTGGATGAGATGAACGACGCCATTTTTGACTGGAATATTAGCTTTCACTATTTCAGAGAGTACAACCCCTTGGGAGTGCCTTCCGTCGCTCAACAGAGTATGACTTTTCACGTAATCTAAATAAAAAAATATTTATTGGACCCGGTGGTAGCATTAGATGGGTTGATCTTACTTATGACGTGGTTATTAGGACCTCGTGTTTCTTGAGTGAAGGAAATAACAACGCGAACGTTGTTGTCGCCATTTGCGAGGGTCTGAAAAGGCACGTCCTTTTTCGTTGGGGCGGTGAAAAGGACATGTTTGGGAATCACGTGGCCGTCGATGATTTTACCGTCGATTAATTCGGCACGTTTGTTCTAAAATTAGAAAAAAGAAAAGCAATAAAAAAAGAAATTTGGCAAAACTAAAAATTCGAAAAAGAAATAACGTGTGTTCTTTTAAATTTGGCGCTAGAGTAAGCAATGAACGCACCATAAACTAATTTCATAACTTGCGCTTTTCTTAGATTAAAATAGATTTTATTTAAGAATCATAGTAATTAATTATAAAAATAAATGGATAGCTCGTATAAAATTTCAAACTGATACAATGCCAAATTTAAATCTGATAATATTTTGATAACAGAAGTGTTTGTCTGTTTTAAATATTTATTTTGCATTAGAAACCTGTAATTAAAATAACAATTAATAATTATATGTATTGAAAGCTGCAGACGATAGTTTGAAAAAGATTTTTAAATCAGATGTGTTTAAAAACAAGTTTTATTAGTTTTTTACTTTCGCATAAAAATGAGCTTTTTTGTGCAAATTGGCTTGTCCAATCTTCCACTTAATTAAGCAATTTTTAGACAATCAAAACGCAAATTTATAGTGAAATAAAATAAGTCTCCAATTATGCCTGTCGCGTCATGAATTCATAAGGATATTTTTTTAATTTTTCTACAACATTTGTTGTAGTAAAATCTGACTAAATGTCTCCATTTTTTTCTAAATTTAGAGTAAATTTTTAAGTTTTTTAAATGTCGTCTACGGCTCCTAAAATACAATTAAATTTATGTAAAATGTTGCCTACAGCTTTAAATTTAACTAAAATGTAGCCTGTGGTTCCACATTTATATAGAATGTCGCTTGCGGCTTTTAATTTTTGATATTTGGCTACATAATTTCACAAATTAATATTTCTAGCCTCTATAATATAAAACTCTATAGTTTCAATTGCTGTAAAAAACCATCTGCAACTTTAAATTTATCTAAAATGTCGCCTGGTATTTTAAATTTACATAGAAATTCGCCTATTGTTTCAAATTTATTTATTTATTAGAAGATTCCTTACAGTTTTACATCTACATAAAAAATAGTCTGCGGATTTTATTTAGAGCTTGTGGCTACAGGATTTTATAAAATGATGCCTGTAATTTCTGAAATATCACAGTCTATAGTTTCAGTTTCTGTGAAAAACTATTTGTGGCTCTAAATTTATTTAAAATGTCGCTCTTTGTTCCAAATATATATAGAATGTCGCCTGCAACTTTTAATAATATCTCTAGCCTCTATAATATAAAACTCTGTAGTTTCAGTTTCTGTGTAAAACTATCTGCAACTTTAAATTTATCTAGCATGTTGCCTATAGCTCTAGATTTACCTAAAAAGTCCATTGTTGTTCCAAATTTATATAGAATGTCGCCTATTGTTCCAAATTTACATTAAAATTCGTTTGTTGTTCCAAATTTATAAAGAATGTGGCCTGCGGTTCCAAGTTTAGATAGAATCTCGCCTTTTGTTACAAATTTAAATAGAATGTCGCTTGTTGTTCCAGATTTATATAGAATGTTGTCTCTTGTTCCAAATTCATATAGAATGTTACCTGTTGTTCCACAGTTATATAGAATGTAGCCTGCAGTTCCAAATTTATTAAAATATCCCCTGCCATTTTACATTTATATAGAAAGTTTCTTGCGACTATTAATTTACGGCTTGTGGCTGCAGAATTTTATAAAATGATGCCTCTAATCTCTGAAATATGACAGTCTATAGTTTTATTTTTTGTGAAAAACCATTTGTGGCTCTAAATTTATTTAAAATGTCGCTTCCTGTTCCAAATTTCTACAAAATGTCGCCTATTGTTCCAAAATTTATATAAAATGTTGCCTGTTGTTCCAAATTTACATAAAGTGTCGCCACTTGTTTCAAATTTATATAAAATGTAGCTTGCATTTCCAAAATTTTTAGAATATTTCTTGCAGTTTTACCTTTATATAAAATATCGCCTGCGGTTTTTAATTTAAAATTTATGACTATCGAATTTTCTAAATAGAAGCCTCTATAATATAAAATTCTAAAGTTTTAATTTCTGTGAAAAATCATCAGCAGCTCTAGATTTATCCAAAGTGTCGCCTGTTGTTCCAAATTTATATAGAATGTTGTCTCTTGTTCCAAATTTATATAGAATGTTGTCGCTTGTTCCAAATTTATATAGAATGTCACCTGTTGTTCCACAGTTATATAGAATGTAGCCTGCAGTTCCAAATTTATTAAAATATTTCTTGCAGTTTTACATTTATATATAAAATAGTCTGCGAATTTTATTTAGAGCTTGTGGCTACAGAATTTTATAAAATGATGCCTGTAACTTCTGAAATATCACAGTCTATATTTTCAGTTTTGGTGAAAAACCATTTGTGGTTCTAAATTTATTTAAAATGTCGCTCTTTGTTCCAAATACATATAGAATGTCGCCTGCAGCTTTTAATAATATCTCTAGCCTCTATAATATAAAACTCTGTAGTTTCAGTTTCTGTGTAAAACCATCTGCAACTTTAAATTTATTTAGCATGTTGCCTATAGCTCTAGATTTACCTAAAAAGTCCATTGTTGTTCCAAATTTATATAGAATATCGCCTGTTGTTCCAAATTTACATTAAAAGTGGTTTGTTGTTCTAAATTTATAAAGGATGTGGCCTGCGGTTCCAAGTTTACATAGAATCTCGCCTTTTGTTACAAATTTATATAGAATGTCGCCTTTTGTTCCAGATTTATATAGAATGTGATTTGCAGTTCCAAATTTATTAGAATATCTCCTGGAGTTTTACATTTATATGGAAAGTCTCCTGTAACTATTAATTTACGGCTTGTCGCTACAGAATTTTATAAAATGATGCCTCTAATCTCTGAAATATGACAGTTTATAGTTTCATTTTTTACTATTTGTGGCTCTAAATTTATTTAAAATGTCGCTTCTTGTTCCAAATTTATACAAAATGTCGCCTCTTGTTCTAAATTTATATAAAATGTTCCCTGCTGTTCTAAATTTACATAGAACGTCGCTTTTTGTTCCAAATTTATGTAGAGTGTGACCTGCAGATCTACATTTACATCGAATGCCCCAAGTCTCGGAGTGGTAGTCGCTGTTGGGTATCAGGTACCTCCCTACTCTTGCCGAGTCCCTTATAATTTAACATAATTTCTGTGAAAAACCATCTGCAGCTCTCGATTTATCCAAACTGTCGCCTGTTGTTCCAAGTTTATATAGAATGTTGTCTCTTGTTCCAAATTCATATAGAATGTTACCTGTTGTTCCACAGTTATATAGAATGTAGCCTGCAGTTCCAAATTTATTAAAATATCCCCTGCCGTTTTACATTTATATAGAAAGTCTCCTGCGACTATTAATTTACGGATTGTGGCTACAGAATTATATAAAATGATGCCTCTAATCTCTGAAATATGACAGTCTATAGTTTCATTTTTTGTGAAAAACCATTTGCACTAAATTTATTTAAAATGTAGATTTTGTTCTAAGTTTATACAGAATGTTACTTACTTTTCCAAATTTATATAGAATGTTGCCTGTTGTTCCAAATTTACATAAAGTGTCGCCACTTGTTTCAAATTTATATAAAATATAGCTTGCATTTCCAAATTTTTTAGAATATTCCTTGCAGTTTTACTTTTATATAGAATATCGCCTGCGGCTTTTAATTTAAAGTTTATGACTATCGAATTTTCTAAAATGAAGCCTCTAACTGCAATAATATAAAATTCTAAAGTTTTAATTTCTGTGAAAAATCATCTGCAGCTCTATATTTATCCAAAGTGTCGCCCGTTGTTCCAAATTTATATAGAATGTTGTCTCTTGTTCTAAATTCATATAGAATGTTACCTGTTGTTCCAAATTTACATAAAGTGTCGCCAGTTGTTTCAAATTTATATAAAATGTAGCTTGCATTTCCAAAATTTTTAGAATATTTCTTGCAGTTTTACCTTTATATAGAATATCGCCTGCGGTTTTTAATTTAAAGTTTATGACTATCGAATTTTCTAAATAGAAGCCTCTATAATATAAAATTCTAAAGTTTTAATTTCTGTGAAAAATCATCTGCAGCTCTAGATTTATCCAAAGTGTCGCCTGTTGTTCCAAATTTATATAGAATGTCACCTGTTGTTCCACAGTTATATAGAATGTAGCCTGCAGTTCCAAATTTATTAAAATATTTCTTGCAGTTTTACATTTATATAAAAAATAGTCTGCGGATTTTATTTAAAGCTTGTGGTTACAAAATTTTATAAAATGATGCCTGTAATTTCTGAAATATCACAGTCTATAGTTTCAGTTTTTGTGAAAAACGATTTGTGGCTCTAAATTTATTTAAAATGTCGCTTTTTGTTCCAAATTTACATAGAATGTCGCCTGCAGCCTTTAATAATATCTCTAGCCTCTATAATATAAGAGTCTATAGTATCAATTTCTGTAGAAAACCATCTGCAACTTTAAATTTATCTGGAATGTTGCCTATAGCTTTAGATTTACCTAAAATGCCGATTGTTCTTCCAAATTTATATAGAATATCGTCTGTTGTTCCAAATTTACAACAAAAGTCGCCTGTTGTTCTAAATTTATATAGAATGTCTTTTCTTTTTCCAATTTATAAAGAATGTGGCCTGCGGTTCAAAATTTACATGGAATGTCGCTTGTTGTTTCAGATTTATATAGAATGATGCTTCTAACGTCTGAAATATCACAGTCTATAATTTCAGTTTCTGTGAAAAACTATTTGTGGCTCTAAATTTATTTATGATGTCGCTTTTTGTTCCCAATTTATACAGAATGTCGCCTATTATTCTAAATTTAAATAGAATGTTGCCTGTCGTTCTAAATTTACATAGAATGTTGCCCCTTGTTCCAAATTTTTATAGAATATAGCTTGCAGATTCAAATTTATATAGAATATAGCTTGCAGATTCAAATTTACATAGAATGTCGCCAATTGTTTTAAATTTATATAAATTGTAGCTTGCAGTTCCAAATATTTTAGAATGTCTCTTGCAGTTCTACTTTTATATAGAATATCGCCTGCGGCTTTTAATTTATAGCTTATGACTACACAATTTTCTAAAATGATGCCTTTAACCGCAATATTATAAAACTCTAAAGTTTCAATTTCTGTGAAAAATCATCTGCAGCTCTAGATTTATCCAAAGTGTCGCCTGTTGTTCCAAATTTATATAGAATGTCGCCTCTTGTTTCAAATTTATATAAAATGTAGCCTGCAGTTCCAAATTTATTAGAATATTCCTTACAGTTTTATATTTATACAAAAAGTAGGCTTGTGGTTTCAGAATTTTATAAAATAATGCCTGCAGACTCTGTAATATGAGAATATGTGATTTCAATTTTTGTAAAAAACCATCTGCAATTCTAAATTTATCTAAAATGTTGCCTGTTTTCCAAATTTATAAAGAATGTGGCTTGAGGTTCCACATTTATATATATAGAATGTCGCCTGCGGCTTTCAATTTACAGCTTGTAGCTACAGAATTTTATAAAATTATCCTCCAGCTGCTGTAATATGAAAATCTGTGGTTTCAGTTTCTGTAAAAAACCATATACGGCTTTAAAATTGTCTAAAATGTCGCTTGTTGTTCCAAATTTATATAGAATATAGCCTGTTGTTTCAAATTTATTCAAATGTCGCCTGCAGTTCCACATTTGTATAAAATGTCGCCTGCGTCTTTTAATTTGCGGCTTGTGGCTACAGAATTTTATAAAATGATGACTTTAGCTTCTGTAATATAAGAGTCTATGGTTTCATTTTCTGTGAAAAATCATCTGTGGCTTCAAGTTTATCTAAAATGTCGTCTGTTGTTCCAATATTCATATAAAATAAGGCCCTCTGTTCCAAATTTATTAGAATGTCAGTTGCAGTTCCACATTTATATAGAATGTGGCCTCCAGTTCAAAATTTTTTAGAATATTGCCTGCAGTTCCATATTTATATAAAATATCGCCTTCGGCTCTTAATTTACGGCTTGTGGCTACAAAATTTTATAAAATGATGACTGTAGCTTCTATAATATAAGAGTCTATGGTTTCAATTTCTTTAAAAAAGCATATGCAGCTTTAAATTTATCTAAAATGTTAACTATGGCTTTAGATTTATCTAAAATGTTGCCTGTTGTTTCAAATTTATATAAAATGTGACCTGCGGTTTCAAATTTATTAGAATATCGCCTGCAGTAATTACAGAATTTTATAAAATATCTCTAGGTTCTGTAATATCTATAGTAGCAATTTTTGTGGAAACGCAACTGCCGCTCTAAATTTATACAAAATACCGCCTTTTGTTCCAAATTTATGCAGAATGTAGACTGATGTTCCAAATTTTTTAGATTGTCGCCTACAGTTCCATATGTAAATAGAATGTCGCCTGCGGCTTTAATTTACGGCTTGTGGCTACAAATTTTATAAAATGATGCCTCTAATCTCTGTAATATGACAGTCTATAATTTCAATTTCTGTGAAAAACTATCTGCAGCTCTATATTTATCTAAAATCACGCTTGCTGTTTCAAATTTACATAGAATGTCGCCTGTTGTTCTAAATTTATATACCTATAATGTGGCCTGCACTTTCAGATTTATTAAAATATTTCTTGCAGTTTTAAATTTATAGAATATCGCCTGCAGCTTTTAATTTACGGCATGTGGCTTCAGAATTTTATAGCCTCAATAGTATAAGACTCTACGGTTTCAATTTTTGTTAAAAATTTGTATAGAATGTATAGAATTTTTTTAAATATGGCTTAGAGTTTTAAGTTTTATTTAAAATGTTGCCTGCGGCTCTTTAAATATCATTAGATTTATCTAAAATGTTGTCTACGATTTTAAATGTATCTAAAATATCTCCTGTTTTTCCAAATTTATATAAAATATATAAACTGTTAAACTATTTATAGAATGTAGAATGTGGCCTGCGGATTGTAATTTACGGTTTGTGGCTACGATATTTTATAAAAAGATACCTCTAGCTTCTCTAATATAAGAGTTTATGGTTTCAATATTTGCCAAAAACTGTCTGCAGTTCTAGATTTATCTAAAATGCTGCCTGTTGTACCAAATTTATATAAAATGTCGTCTCTTGTTCTAAATTTAAATAAAATGTAGCCTATTATTCCAAATTTGTATAGAATGTAGCGTATTGTTCTTAATTTATATAGAATGTAGCTTGCGGTTTTAAATTTCTTAGAATATTACCTGTATTTTTTTAGAATTTTATATTTCTTCTTTATATCTCTTCAATATTTCTTAGAATATTACTTCCACATTTATATAAAATGTCTCATGCGGCTTTTAATTTATAGCTTGTGCAACAAAATTTTATAAAATGATGATTCTAGACTCTATAATATAAGTCTCCATAGTTTCAGTTTCTGTGAATAATCATCTATGCCTCTAGATTTATTTAAAATGTCACTTGTTGTTCCAAATTCGTACAGAATGTCGCTTGCAGTGCCACATTTATAAAGAATGTTGCCTCTAGCGTGTGGCTCCAATATTTTATAAAATAATACCTCCAGCCTCTGTAATTTAAAAATCCGTAATTTCAATTTTTATAAAAAACCATCTGCAACTCTAAATTCATCTAAAATGTTACTTATTTTTCCAAATGTATACAGAATGTCGCTTGTTTTTCCAAATTTATAAAAAAATGTTGGCTGCGTTTCCACATTTATATAAAATATTGCCTGCGACTTTTAATTTACGGCTTGTGGTTAAAGAATTTTATAAAATGATGCTTCCAAGCTCTGTAATATGCGAATCTCTTGTTCCAATTTTTGTAAAAAACATATGCAGCTTTAAATTTATCTAAAATGCATATATCTAGAATGTGGCTTGCTGTTCAAAATTTATTAGAATATTGATTGCGGGTCCACATTTATATAGAATGTCACCTGTGGCTTTTAAATTACGGCTTGTGACTACAGAATTTTAGAAAATAATGCTTCCAGCCTCTGTAATATAAAAATCTGTAGTTTCAATTTCTGTAAAAAACAATTTGTAGCTTTATGTAGATTTATATGTAGATGTATATGAATGTAGATTTATATAAAATATCGCCTGTTGTTCCAAATTTATACAAAATGTCGCCTGTTATCCCAAATTTATAAAAAATGTAGCCTGAGATTTCAAATTTTATAAAATTTTATAGAATGATGTCTCCTGCGTCTGTCCCATATCTTTGATATGAAAATTTGTAGATTCAATTTTTATAAAAAAAACATCTGCAGCTCTAAATTTATCTAAAATGTCATCTGCTGTTCAAAATGCCGTCTGTTGTTCCAAATTTATATAGAATAAGATCTGCGGTTCTAGATTTATTCCACATTTCTCTTCGCCTATTGTTCTAAATTTATATAAAATGTGGGTTGCGATCTTAAATTTTTTAGAATGTCGCTTGTGGCTTTTAATTTGCGGCTTATGGCTACAGAATTTTATAAATTAATATTTTCTGTTACTGTAATATAAAAATTTCAATTAGGTTTCAATTATTGTAAAAAACCATCTGCAGCTCTAAATTTATATAAATTGTCGCCTGTTGTTCCAAAAATGTAGTCTGCAATTCCAAATTTTACATAACGTTGCCTGTGGTCCTAAATTTATATAAAATGTTGCCTGCGGCTCTTAATTTATGGCTACAGCATTTTATAAAATTATGCCGATAGCCTCTGTAGTATGAGAATCTGTAGTTTCAATTTCTGTAAAAAGCCGTCTACAGTTTTAAATTTATCTAAAATGTCGTCTGTTGTTCTACATTTATATATAATATTGCCTGCAGCTTTTAATTTACGGTTTGTAGCTACAGAATTTTATGAAATAGTGCCTCTAGCTTCTGTCTATGGTTTCTATTTCTGTTAAAAACATCCGTAGCTCTAAATTTATTTAAAAATCGTCTATGGCTTTAGATTTATCTCAAATGTCGCCTGTTTTTCCAAATTTAAAATGACCACATAAAATATGGTCTAAAATTCAAAATTTCTTAGATTATCTCCTGCAATTCCAAATTTATATAGAATGCCACCTGCAATTTTTTATTTACGGTTTGTGACTACAGAATTTTATAAAATGATGTCTCTAGCCTCTCTCTACAGTTTCAGTTTCTGTAAAATATCATTTGCAGCTCCTAATTAAACCAAAATGTCTCCTATGGCTCTAGATTTATCTAAAATGTAGCTTGTTGTTCTAAATTAATGTAGAATGTTGCTTGTTGTTCCAATATTATATAAAAAATCACTTGTTGTTTCAAATTTATATAGATTGTGGTCTCCAGTTCTATTTTTTTTGTGTCATCTATAGCTCTAGAATTATTTAAAATGTCGCCTCCAGTTCAAAATTTTTATAGAATGTCTCTTACGACTTCTAATTTATGGTTTGCGGCTACAAAATTTATAAAATGTCACCTGCAGCTCTAATTTTTTTATAGAATGTCATTTACAGCTTAATATTTCTATAAAATACCAATTGCAGTTTCAAATTTTTGTATAAAATGTCATTTATGGCTCAAAATGTCTATAAAATTTTTGCTAGAAAAATATGAAACTGCATCTGTGGCTCCAACTTTTGAACAAAAAGTCGCCTGCAGCTCTCAATTTAATATTCGACTCAACATTTTGTACAAAATGTCGTCTACACTCAAAAATTCTATAAAATATCCAGAACCACTGATCCAAATATTGTACAAAATGTAGCGTGCGCCTTTAATTTTTATATGACGTCTGCGGCTCTAAATTTTATAGAAAATGTCGCCTACGACTCCAAATCATTTATAAGATGTAGTCTGTGTCTCTAAATTTTGTACAAAAGGCGGCTGCGGCTTCAAATTTTGTCTAAATTACCACTTACGTTCCAAATCAATTTAGAATTATAAATAAATATATTTTTAGTTTAGAGAGTCCAGAAATTTTGTATAAAATGTCGCCTGCGGCTCTAAATTCTCTATAAAATATCACCTGTTGTTCTAAATGTAAAATGTCGCCTACGGCTTCACATTTCTATATCGCCTGCAGCTCACAGTTTTTTTTAAGTACCTCAATCGTTAAATTAAAAAGGTGCGTTCACTAATTATTTTTTTAAAAGCAGTTGCGCCACCAAATTAAAAAAAACATTTTAACTTACCTTAAATCCTTCATCCACTGGAATAAAAAACGTGTGTCCTCCCTCTGTTTTAAATATTTCCTGTTTGTTGTGTTGTTGGACTTTCTGTCGAAAATACCTAAAAACCCCGAATTAAGCACAAAAAATAAAAATAAAAAATCTACAAACCTTAATCGGTGCGGATGGAAAATCAGCGACTCGTAATACTCTAAAAACTCGTATGCCGTAGGGTTATAAACCCGATGTTGGGCGCTTTTGGCTGACCTCGTGGGAACCAGGACCTCGTCAATTTTATGTAGGATCTGGAAAAAGGATAGCGGACGTTTAAATCCCCTGAGATACTTTTTAAAGTCGTAAAAAAATAAGAAAATCTAATGAGCGTGTTGGGGAAATTTCGCTTTTTATTTTATCGGTTGGTATGGTAGACAGGGTTGTAATAACATCCCCAAGGAGATGATAAATAACGCTAATTATTCGAAATGGTTAATTCTGGTGGCTCGGTAAATTTTCCTATACACTTGATGATAATAAAGTTTAGGTTAGGGTCTAAGTTTGGTGTGGTTATCACCTCGGGGGTCATTGTTGTTCCTTTTACTGGATTTGAGGGATCAAAATATTGTTTGGATGGGATTTATTGCCAGTCTTAAGGGGGTACCAATTGGGAATTATTTAGCAGAAGTGAAGCAATAGAAATGAAATTTCAAAGACGTGAGATTTGCTTTAGCTAATATAACCGAAAATTTTAACTAAAATAAATAGTTTTTTTAAAAATACAAAAAAACCGAAAAAAGAAAGAAACGTATTAAATAAAAAAAATTAAGACTTAAAGACATCAAGAGTGGAAAAAATTAAATAAATACAGTTAATAATAAAACAACAAATACAGAACAATTAAGTCGAAATAAAATAAAAAAGAACAGATAGATAATATAATTTTCCTTATTTCAGTTCATAAATAAATAAAAGCGATTCTGATACATATATTTTTTTAAATTTTTTTGGTTTCAAGCCTTCCAAAAGCTAGTAATTTATGTTTAAAAACAAATTTTCTATCTCGGCGCCTCCACCAATTTTTCAATTTCCCTATGTATTCATGCAATTATTAAATAACATTTTTCTTGTCAAAATTCTAACCTAGCTTATTTCTAAATAGATAAAATCAATTTTGACAATATTTTTCAGATTTGAAGACCTTTAAAAGCTAGTTATTTACGTACAAAACAAATTTTCTAGCCCGGCGCCTCCACCAATTTCTCAATTTCTCTATGCCTTCTGCAACTATTAAATAATCAGCCCTTTTCCCTTATTTTAGTTCATAAATAAATAAAAGCGATTCTGATACATATATTTTTTTAAATTTTTCTGGTTTCAAGCCTTCCAAAAGCTAGTAATTTATGTTAAAAACAAATTTTCTATCCCGGCGCCTTCACCAATTTTTCAATTTCCCTATGTAATCATACAATTATTAAATAACAATTTTCTTGTCAAAATTCTAACCTAGCTTGTTTCTAAATAAATAAAATCAATTTTGACAATATTTTTCAGATTTGAAGACCTTTAAAAGCTAGTTATTTACGTATAAAACAAATTTTCTAGCCCGGCGCCTCCACCAATTTCTCAATTTCTCTATGCCTTCTGTAACTATTAAATAATAATATTTCTGTCAAATTCCAACCTATCTTATCAATTTTTGATTCGTGTTGGTCTTTCGTAAATAAAACTCGCGTCAGAAATAATTCTCGCAACGGTTTCCCATTAAACAAATTTATCGTTGGCAATTTTCGTATCTCCGGTCGCGGTTGATTCCCTCGAGTCATAAAGAAGCGTCTCCTTCGTTCAATAAATGTTGTTCAAAGAAAACGTAGCCTATTAGAATTCCGTCTATTGAGTGTGACACGCAGACAGACCACTCCAATCCCACTTCTGTCAGCTCTCTAGCATATTAACACGCTTCTAAGGTCGTCTCCTTTTTATCCCTTTTTTCGCATCCCGCACCTAATCTAAATCAAATCAGACACTCACCTGGATGTTGCCGTTCTTCTGCTTCGTCGTTATATCCGATTGTGAGACGAAGAGGCGGGCGTTGTTCACGTAGATGTCGTTGTGGTAATTACCGGTGGTGTGTGTGATCCAAAGTGGCGGATTTCCTTCCAGTTCCGAGTTTAGGGATGTGTAAGAAGTGCCCAATTGGGTCGTCTTTTTCGGAATTGATGCTGGAAAAAGGACAGTGATCAAAGATTATGAATAAGAAGAGGGAATCGGAAATATAGAAATTTAAAAAAAATTGTTTTATTAAGTAAAAAAACTAGATTTTGAAATAAACAAAATTCTGAAAAAAACTAGAAAAAAATGTTTATTGTTATAAACAAAAATTTTTAAAAGCTAGTCCTGCGCCTACACTAAAATCACTTTTTAATAAATAATAATAATATTAGTCCATTATAAAAATAATATTTTATTTTGTTAAAAACAAGCTTGGTAAACAGACCAAGATTAAAAAAAAATTACTCGTAAATCTCGTGAATAAAATTAAACATTTGACACTAATTAATTATTAAAATTCCGTTAGTTGTAAACGTAATTTCCCTAAAATATCCGGGTTTGAATTGTTGTAACTGACATTCCTCGATAGCCTCAAGTGAGTGACGGTAAACTGCTCCCAATTAACCCTTGACCCTTCGCTACCAAATTACCACTTCGATAATTGCACATCATCAAATTAACCCTCCAGTTGTATTCGATGTAATTTTATTAATATCTAGTGCAACTATTTTATTAAGGATTGCAAAGGACTAAACTACAAAGTCGACCGGATTGCGTGAAATTCCAACCGACATTTCTATTATTGGACCGATTATTACTGAAATTGCTTTCAGGGAGTGCCAATTTAGATAATGGAAAAATTTGTTGCAGCGGCAAATACACTGTTTTTTCTACTACTTGTTTCTCGGAGTTGAATTCATCGATTTAACGGCCTGACATTAACTGATTGAATTAAAGGGAATATCTCTAGCTTAATGCTTCTAAAGCGATTCTATCCCTTTGTGAAATAATATATAAGATAAAAGAAAAAAACTGGATCTTGATTAATGGAGCGTAACATAAAAAAGGCAATGAAAGAAAGATCTGAAATGAAATATGAACTAACTAAATTAAAATAGACCAAAACTAGTATTTCCAGCTGAAATAATTTACCGAAACTCATGAATAAAGGCAATGCCAATTTAATTATTCATTTGCATAAATTCATAGTGGCTATTGTTGAGACTTCAACTGGTGGCCACTTGATCTAGGAAACAATAAGCTTCCAACCCTTGTAAGGGATGTTTTGTCTTTAATAAGAGACAAAATTTGAATTAAGCTCGACAAGAAAAATATTCGCAATCGTTGATTGGTTTTTAAACAATTAAAATACGTTACAATAGCCGCGTTTTCGATTTTCTCTGAATTTCTAAATCCTGCCTTCAATTTATTATTCCATTTCCTCGACATCACTTTATTCATATCTAAATTACTTTTATAGTATCTCACTATTCAAGCTGAAATATTTTTCAGGAATTCCATTATACTAAATTCGTTATCTGAGAATAAGTGCAAAATTTTCAGTGCAGGTATGTGTGGGATGGCGGAAAAATGTAATTTCTATGACGCTATTCAGATTATAAAATTTTTAAAAAGGTTCTAAACCTCGACAAAAAGACACAAAAATAAAAAAATAGAAATGTAGAAAGGAAACCTTTTATATCTCTTATAATTCTTTATATTTCTGTCTTTTAATTTTTAGTTCTGTATTTGTCATATTTGGTTTTTGTATTTATTTAGATAGTCACCAAATTACGATACGATTTATGAAACAAGATCTGAAATAGCTTTTTTTGACAATTTTTTTTAGTTATTATTCATTAAATTATTTCTTTCTTCTAAATGTTTTTATCAACAATTTTTTTAATTTTTATTCGCTCATTTATCTGCTTTTGCATCTTGTAAATGCTTTGTTTCAATCTTACTTTTTAATTAGTGACTCTATCTTCATATTCATGCTTAGTTATTTAATTAATTTTGTAAGCTTTATTTTAATATTTTTTTTTAATAAATTGTTTCTATCGTAGAATAAGATAAGATAAGAGAAAAATAAATTCTAATAAAACATTAAAGTAAAACTTAAAAAAAAGAAAAATAAAGAAGTTAAAGACACTTGATGAAGCAAGATACAAAATAAAAAACTTAGAAGAACCAAAAACATATAATTTAGCAAGTAATTAGAAAGAAACTGTTGAAGAAGAGGCTGTTGATGAAACAAGGTACAAAATAAAGCATTTAAAAGAAGACGAAACATATAATATAAGAAATAATTAAATAAGAAATAGAACCAGAAAAAGACTGGTAGAAGAAAACGAAGAATAGTTACAAAATGAAGAAATGATTGTTGAAAATATAAAAAAAACACAAAATTTCTGTTGAGTTTGTTTTAATTATTAATTAATTAATAAGTATGATTCAAAGAAGAAACCCTTAAAGTGGAAGAATTAGCAAAGAACTTAAAAGAAGAAGAAATGGATAATTTTGCAAATATTTAAAAATATAGAAATGCGAAATGGAAACATACAAACATATAAAATTAGAAAAACAAAAAGAATTAACAATAAATACAGAAATGTATTCCAAAAATAAAAATAAGAAAGATGGAAAACCGATAATACTAAAAATAATATAATATCTGTTGTATTTTTGTTTTATTTGTTTTTGTGTTTCGTTACTTTTCGTACAACTAGGTCTTCTATTTTTAGTTAATTAAAATTGACTTTAGAATTCCGAGATGCTTTTACAGCAAAGTAAAATGGTCGTATTTTGGTTCGGAAATGCATTTAGTGTGGAGCAGATGTGGTAGTCTGTGAGATCTCAT
The DNA here is from genome assembly GCA_029207805.1 of Tribolium confusum. Taxonomy (NCBI): domain Eukaryota; kingdom Metazoa; phylum Arthropoda; class Insecta; order Coleoptera; family Tenebrionidae; genus Tribolium; species Tribolium confusum. The sequence goes on along the minus strand of JALGAY010000008.1, from coordinate 12,110,878 downwards.
GAATATTTAGTTAGAATTTGACTTTTCTCTTTGGTCCGAAATGAAGAACACACCGGAATAATGCCATCTAAATCATTTTCAATTCAGTTATTCAATTTTATATTTTATCCAATTACCGGGAAATGAAACCGACGAACTGACTTTATTAAATGTGCGACGGCACAGAATAAATGTTCTGAAAGATTTACTTGCGGATTCGTATTATTTAAAGATAACAGTTGTGTGTTTTGCTTTCATTATACTCGTGAGCATTTTTATTAAATCACACATAAAGAATTTGTTTTGGATCTGATTGGAAAATTAAATTTTATACTGTTTTGTTATGAGAAAAAATAAATTTTCAAAAATTATCTAACCCGGCATTTTCCAAAATTGCTTCTTTAAAAATCAATAAAAATAATAGTCCTTTTAATATTTACAACAATCTTTTTTTTCATTCTGTGATTATTCATCAAGCTCTTCTTCTTCTTCTACCACTCTTTTTCTACTTCTAATTGTTATTTAATTATTTGCTAAATTATGTGTTAATCTTCAAAATACTTTATTTTGTATCTTGCTGCATCAACAGTTTCTTGTCAATCACTCTTATCTATATATTAAAATTTTTGGATCTTGTTTATATTTTCAACAATTATTTCTTCATTCTGTGACTATTCTACTTCTTCTCTTTATTCTACTAGTCTCTTTCTGGTTCTGATTGTTACTTAATTATTTGCTAAATTATATGTTTGTCCTTCTTCTAAATTTTCTATTTTGTATCTTGCTTCATCAACAGCTTCTTCTTCAAAATTATTTAAAGCATAGTACAGAATCATACTTATCAAGACAAACTTAACAAAATTTTTATTTTTCTTCATCTTCTTCCAGTCTTCTAGTTCTGATTGTTACAAATTATATTTTTCTGTTTCTTTTAAATATTTCATTTTGTATCTTGATTTTTCATTAGTGTCTTCTTCAACAGCTTTTTCTTCAAAATTATTTAACGAACAGCACAGAATCATTCCTATCAAGATAAACTCAACAAAATTTTTGTATCTTTTGTATATTTCCATTCTTCTTCTACCAGTCTTCTTCTTGTTACTTAAATTTTTTGTTAAAATATATGTTTCTGCTTTTTATACATTCTTTATTTTGTATCTTGTGTCATCAATAGTATTTTTAGTTTCTTCATTCTTTGTTTTTCTTCTTTTTTGTAAGTTGCACTTTAATGTTTTTCCTATAATCTATTTTTCTCATATCTTAGTCTATAACAGTAATTACTTACAAAAAAGAAAATTATTAAAGTGAAACTTACAAAACTTAATAAATAGCAAAAACACAGATAAAGACAAAGTCCCTATTAGAAAAATGAGATACGAAGCAAGGCACTGAAAAGAAGCAAAAACAAAGAAATGAGCAAGTAATTAAGTAAAAAGGAAGAATAGCAAAAGACGAAGAAACGTTTGCTAAGAAGATACAGACTAAAATATCGCAAATAAATTGGGGATTTTTTTTTTAAGATTTTAAAGAAGTTGCTAATAAGACTAGAAAAAAAGAAGAAATAAAAGCAGAAAAATTTTAAACATTTAGAAAAACACTAATTAAAGCTGCTAATAACAACAAAAGAAAAAATAAAGAAAACAACAATAAAGTGCTGTAGTAATTGCAAAAAAAGTTCCAGAAGAAGACAATCTATCAATTTTGATCATAAAATCTTCAAAATATTGAAAAACTCAATGCAAAAAGATTTTTCGAAAAAAGCTGAATACAATTAACTCAGAACAACAATCTAGAATTTTTTTACTAAGATTTGAAGATAAAAAAACAGAAAACTTTTACATCCGATTGAAACGAAAAAGATTTAAAGTACATGAAGATAACGATTACAGAAATGAAGAATTCTAAAAAAATGTTTTTATGTTGGAGGAAGATTTGGAAGAGGATCAAAATTATACAAAAAAAATAAAGTTTTAGAACAATAAAATGAAGAAAGAAGTTTACCTAAAAAAATAAAAAAAAAAAGTAGAAGTTACAGTTTTAGAAGAAGACAAAGATACAAAAAAATATATAATTTAATGAATTCAAGCACATTTTATCCTCAAATAATAACAAAAGCAGATATTGCAGTGTCGCCTCATTATATATCTGTATCTGCTCCATTTGAAGATAAAGAAAAAAACAAAGAAACTCGACTCTCAATTCAAAGACGAACAGAAGAAGATAAAGATAATGATTACAGAGATAAAAACACAGAAAATAAATAAATAAAGTTTATTAACATAATTACTAACAAATTAAAAACCAAGAAAAGAAAAATGAAGATTGCGAAGAATGTGAAGCTAAAAATAAACCTTTAAAAAATAAAAAAAAAGGTTACATAAAAGACTAATTTCAAAGTCCCAAAAAATAAAAAAATTTGAAAAATCATTGTAAAAATAATTATAAACAAAGAAATTGAAGAAAAAGAAGAAAGCAGACGGTCTTACTGTGAAATATTTGTCATAAAAAATTTGTAGAAGCTGACAGTAAAAGAAAAAAGAAGAGTAAAAAATAAAGAAGACGCAGCTAAAAAAGATAAGTTTCACAAAATGCAAAAAACTAAATATGTAGAAGAAAAAAAAAAAGAATTCAAATAGAAGCAAATTTAAAATAGAACTAAAGAAGCAAGAAAAAGAAGATTTTGCAGAATTAAACAAATGAAAGTAAAGCTTAAAAAGCTTTCATAAAAAAGCAGAAAAACTTAACATTTTTGAAAAATCAAACAAAAATTTTCAAAAATATTAAGATAAAAGTAACAATGAAATTAGAATGAAGAAAAATTCCTCAAAACAAAAAAAAAATTCAAAAAATATTTTAGAAGAGACAAACAAAGATTTTGAAAAAGATATTTCGATCGTTCAGAAAAAAAATAGTTTTTTCTATAACTGTTCAATAATAGTAAAACTGTAAAAATAGACATATTTAAAATTGTAAAAATAAATTAACTGAGACTTTTTAAAAGTAGAAAACGAAAAATGTAAAAATTTACAAGATCTAGAAAAATTTGAACAGTGAATCAACAAAAAAAAAAATTTAAAAAAAGAAGAAAAAAACAAGAACAATGGTCGCAATTACAGTTCTCTGTAATTCAAATATCTGTCCAATTCCAACCCCAACGAATGTTTGTGGCAACTTCAGCCGAGATTGTTCTCACTCATTTCAGTAAAGTTGTCTGAAGTGGGTGGGCAATTACATTAAGTGCCTGAATAAAGGAAAGCCGAAAAAAAAATAGTTTTTGGATGATTTCGCTTCAGAGATATCTCAAGACTATAACGAGGAAATTTTCAACAAGATAAGAGAGTCCGGACTCCATGACATCTGGTTATGTAAATGGAGATTAAATTGTATTTGCCCTGTTGAACCGAATGAGATATGTCTTTAGCAAAATCCGACTTTATCAATATTGATGGGTGTGGTGAGCCGAAACGAATTTTTAATTTTGAAATGGAAATGCGTTGAATATATAAAAAAAAACTTACTCATGTGGTATAAAACTAGGTCGTCTGGGGTCTCGTCGGTCGTTCCTTTATTTTGGAAGGCGAGGTTTATGGGGGCGAATATCGTTGCTTGCTTGTACTGCAGTGTGACATTCGCTAGCTCACTCAATTGAAGTTTTTGATAAAACTGTAAAAAAAATATAATTAAAGTATTTTTTCTAGTCTGTTTTTCTTTAATATGACCAAACCTTTGGTATATTTACTACCAAAAGTTGCAGTATTAATTTAGCATTTTTTTAAGATTTTAAAAACCGGATATGAAAATTTGACAGCCACAACGCAAGGGAATTATAGAAAAAATAAGAAATTTTGGAGATACTAATTTAAAAAGAATTTACAAACAAAATTTGGGATTACAATGCTAAAATAGCTATAAATGTAAGTTGCAAAAAGAGAGGCTTTTAAGAACGTCAAAAGCTTAAAAGACTTTGCAACGTATTGCAATCAAGATTTTTTGTTACAGCGTTTAATAACAGATTTTTTTTTCAAAAATAATAATCTCAATCAAACATTTACATTGTACAGAAGGCAGACGGCAGGTTGCTATGGCTGTAAATTTCCTTGTTTACTGTTTTTATAAAATTAGATACTACCAACTTGGATTCTGTGTTTAAGTTCTGTGATAAACGAATACAGAAACAAGCGATTCTGAATTTGATTCCGACAATAAAAATGCTGCGGAAGCTGCATTAGTTACGCTAGTGTCTGTAAAATCTAAGAATATTTACAAAAAAACATATAGGAAATTTGGTAGTTGGTGTGAGGGAAAAAATGTAACAAGTATTAAAGAAAAGGTAATTTGGCCTATTTTGCGAAATTGTCTTCAACCGTCTACTTTATGCAGTACCTACTCAATGCTAAGAACCATTATATAATTTAACAAGAATGTAGATATAAAAAAAATTACAAACTTGATTGCATTTCTAAAGAGAAATGGCAGTGGGTGCAGAGCTAAAAAATCCAAAATATTCACCAAGCAAGAGATAAAACGTTTCATGAAAACAGCTGATGACAAAGAGTATTTATTGGCAAAAGTTGTGCTAATTACTGGGATTTTTGGCGCGTTACGCAGAGCCGAAATTACGTTTTTGAAGGTGAAAGATATAGAAGATTGTACAAGTTTTATTAAAGTGACGACACCGAAAAGCAAGACAAAAATTTCACTAATGTTTACAACAACTAAAGGATTTGTAAATAGAATTAGTTTTTTTGAAATTTTCCGCAAACACGCACAGCTTCGACCTCCTCATACTGAACATCAAAAATTCTTCTTAACCTATAGAAATTCCAGAAGCTGTACGCGCTACCCGATGGTATAAATACTATTGGAGGTATGCCTAAAAAATGCAGAATGTCTCGGCTTTCCAAAGACAAAAGAATATACCGGGCACTGCTGTCGCCGTTGTTCAGCAAGATTCTTAGCAGATTCAGGAACAGATATTATATTACACAAAAGACATGGAGGATGGCAATCGAGTTCTGTTGCGGAAAGTTACACAGAAAACTCTGTTGATAGCAAAAACGCAATTTCGATAAAAATTATGAGAAAGGAAGAAACTGTATCAAAGAAAAGAAAAATCTGTGACGAAAATAGCAAATCTGAAGTGGCATCTACAAGTACCGTTTCTACTTGTATTGAAGTTCAGGAAAAAAATCTGAAATCTTCGAATGTTCAATTTAGTCACTTAAGTAATTAAACTTTCATTTTTATGATAAATAAATAAAATAAAAATGACAAAAGAAAGAGAAATGTAAAAGTAAAAAATGAAAAAGGTCGTTTTACTGTCCCTCACGCTGGTTATTGAAGACTTTTAAAAAATTGCGATTCACTTTTTAATAGTAGGAGCAGTGATGAAAATGATCACAAAACCATTTTTACCAAACGTTGTAAGAAAATATGTCGTTGATGATTTGCTCCTTCAGAACAATATTGAAGTATTACGACTTGCTTTATATCATTGCCAACATAATGCAATTAAGAAGATTTGGGCTCATTGCAAGACCTATTATAATAAATATATTAAAAATTCAACTGATTGTTTTGGAGACAAAACCGTGTTAGCAACGTGTGGCAAACTGCTTTATCAAACTGTACGTAGAAATATGGACTCAATGTGTTAACCTTGTCGAGACGTTAATTGAAGAAGACTGGCGCACATAGGCTACATCTATTTCAAAATATTCTTCTTAATTTGTAATAAATCTTGAAGAATCAGATCCTGAAAGAGCCGACGGTTATAAAAGCGATTACAATTTGGGCTAAAAATTCTGTATTTTATATTTTTCAGTCAAAGTTAAAGAAGTCGTGTAATATTACATAATAGTTATTTATTGTATAAGTGTTTTAGACAGCGTTTTATCCACGCAAGAATGTTTAAGCGTGAGATGCAGTCAAGCATTTAATATTCTTAAGTGGATAAAACGCGACTAAAACACGAATCTAATATAACGTTTTATTCACAATTACAGCGATTTAAAATCAGAATAATTTGACATTACACTCTGACAGCGGATGTCACCTCAAAAATCATTGAAATTAACTAAAAAACATGGAAGGTGTTGAATTTTTGCTATTTATTTTTTGTTTGTTTATTGACTCCATTTGTACAAAACGCTGTGCAAGTTGGTGAAAATGGAAGAAAGTGATACTGTTCCTGAGACAATTCTTGAGGAAGCTGAAAAAGCGACTCGCCAGTTATTGCCTGCGAAGACCAGGGAACATTATGAAAAAGTATTTTCAAAATTTAATGAATGGAAAGAAGCACGGGGGGTAATGACAATAAATGAGGAAGTTCTGCTATCGTATTTCTTAAATTTGAAGAAGAGGTACGCAATTACATCCATGTGGTCGAAGTACTCCATGCTAAAGGCCGCTATAAAAGTCTATAAAAACATAGACATTGGAAAATATAGTAAGCTCATAGCTTATCTGAAGAATCAGTCAAGAGGATAGCTACAGACCAAAGCTGCAGTATTGGAAACAGCACACGTGAAAGAGTTTTTGACAAGGGCTTACGATAAAGAATTTTTGATGATCAAGGTAACCTCTGTCATTACATAGACATTGTAGATAATACATTTTGGAATATTTTAGGTTGCAATAATAATTGGGGTGTCTGGTGTAAGCTGACAAATTTGAAAATCAATGATCTAGAAGATAAGGGCGCATACCTGATTGTTTCGATACCAGATACCAAAACGGGCGTTTCACGAAAATTCACAATTATAGAAGAATGATTCTCTATCAACACTGTGGAGAAGTGTAGGAAATACATGTCCTTACGTCCGAAGAAGTTATCCATTAAGAAATTCTTTTTACGATACGCTAATCAGAAATGTATATCGCAACCTCTTAGTATTAACACTTTATCGAAAGTTCCTTCTAAAGTTGCTTCGATATTGAATCTGGCGAACGCAGAAGCTTACACCGGCCATTGTATAAGGAGCACTTCAACGACATTACTTGCCATTGGAGGTGCTAATCTTACAACAATTAAACGACATGGTGGGTGGAGGAGCTCCGCCTTAACAGAAACTTATATCGAAGATTCTGTATCTAATAAGCTTGATATCACAAGGAAAATCCAAGATTCTCCTGGTAGTTGTCGTTCCTAACTAGAGGAGACATCTATTGTTCCTACAACTACTATTCGTTCTGGAACCGATAACTACAAGCTTCCTATTAATGGAAACGAAGTGAAATATGATAAAACTAAATTATTTGTTATTTTGCTTTAAGCTTTTTTCAATAATAGTATTTGACAATAAATAATAAAACAGTTATCTGGATAAATTATGGATAAGAACAAAAGTACTCGAATTAATTATCAATTATACCAACGATGATTTCACCGATTTCAGTGATTTTTAATTTAATTTTATAAAACATAAGTAGCTCTTATCTTGTGTTAAATGTTTATCGATTTTTTTTCGATTTTGAAAGCTGTCAAACGGCCTAACGATATAATTGTGTGCTCAAAGCAAAACCTTGATGATTTTGTCGGTTCAGAGAGAAGACAAAGCATTCCTCCGGGCATTATTCTTTGCAAGTTTCGTCCGCCTCTTTGTCCATTCAGTTACACAAATTCCTTCTTATCTTGAATGTAATTTAGAAATGTTTCGGACTGGCACTTCATCACGTAAATAACTCGCCAGACATGGTGCTAATTTACAAATAAATAAAGCAATTAATTGGATCGAGGAATTGTGAAACACATATCTCTCTTAATCCGCAATTGCATTCATTATAAGACAGACGGCTGGTGACTAGATCTTTATTAGTTTCTGGCATGCTCGACTCTAAATTATACAAATTGGTGACCGCGGGGTCATAAGACAAGGGCCGATCGAGTGGGCGCCGGAAGTACATCTTTAAGATATGATAGAGATGAACAAATGCAATTCTAAGAGGATAATTAAGAGATTAGAATATGGCGGGTGTTAGGAATTAACGAAGGAAATGACACATTTAACACATTTTTAGAGAATTCTAACATTATAACAGTTAGAAACAATTTTGTTTTTCAATGTTGGTAGCTGAGATTTCGGTCTAAAGAAAAGACACCTCAAATGTTACTTTGTCAAAGTCTTATATTTGTTCAAAACAATTATTGTCAAAATTGATAAAAAACGTAGATTAGTTAGTGTCAAAAAAATGTTTCTTTTTGCTATTAAGACTTAAACTCAGGTTTGTAGTAGATTTTTAATAGAATTGATGTCGGAGCTTGCTCCGTCAAATACTCGCGCTACCGCCACATAACTGCTACTTCTATTATTGTATTTTTCAAAAACAAGAAAACCCAAACAAACTTCAGAAAAATTAATTTAATTCAGTTACTGAAACATAATAGAAGAATCTTTTAATTATAAGAAAGAGTGATTTATTTAGTCGTGAAAATTCCCCCGATTCTTATCCAAACATTTGATTACAAAGTTAATTCAGAAACTGTGTTTGTAAACTTTCGTTTTAAAGATACAAACATTATTGCAAAGTTTGAAGTTTCTTGTGAATGAAAATCGATAGTTTTTTATCAGTTGGGGGCGAGATTGTAGGGTAGATTAACATTCTTTCCCTATCATAATTAGCAGTTTCGAACTCTGTTCTTTTATCGTAATCAAGCCTGATTTTCTCTGTAATTCCAGAGTGTTTCATTTGGTTATAATTATTTCAATTCATCGTCTGAATAGATCGTTTCGTGTGCATCCTCTAACTCGACTTTGTACAAAACCCCTCAGGATAACATCAACGTCGAGACAAATCGCAGTTCACTCAGACAAACCAAGCTCAACTTTGATTTCTTTTTTTCGCAAATTTAAAATGAAAATTTATAACGGTAGGTGTATGCAATTAATGAAAATTTAATCAGCTAATTATACACACGTATTTTACGCTTGTTGCTACTAATTGGCTTTTTAAAAAAATTCTTAACTATTCTTGAATTTACATAAACAGAGAGAGAACAAAAGGAGCCATCGGAATTTGAGCGTTTGTAATATTTTAGAAAGGCAAAGTCACCGAGGCTTATGTTTAGAAAGCTTTTGTAAGCTTTCAAACTTTCAAGGGATGAACACTCGGTGGGTTCATTATTCAAATAAATTATTCGAGTCGCGTGGATAGTTTTTATTATATACCTTGAAACTAATTTTCGGATACTTTATTTTGCTTTGTTTCCCACCTAACAACGATTACTCAACATTAGTGTCCGAGCTTTTTACGCCAGAGAAAAGCTATTTATCAAAAAAAAGCACAGAAATAATACCAGTCGTGTCTTGCTCTACTTTAAAAGAGTTGCATTAAAAACACTCGTCTAGAGTTTTAACTGAATTAAATTTCAAAAATGACTAATAATATAATTTTTTAAGATGCGAAAGTAGTAAAGAGGGCAGAGGCGTGGTTTAATAAAGTGGGGGGTGCCTACCACACTAACTACTAGTTACTAGTAATTCAAACACGAAAATTATTTGTATAACAAAGCACTAAAGCTAAACACCAAAATAGAGCTATTCTTCGAGACGATAACAAATTTTATCAAATTTTTTTTGAGTCAAAACAAAAAAATATTGTAATTTTTTTAACAACAATTGATTTAGCCGACGATAGCCGACGCCATATATAGCCGGCTTATCAAAATTTCCCAAAATTGTGATTGGTAGAGTTAAATAAAATATAGAATCAAATTTAGATTAGAAACAAAGATTATAATTTTTTTTTGTAATATCTAGTTGTTAAGAGTTGCTTTAAGGATTGTTTGTTACTAAGTAAACCTCTTAACGACTACGGTCTGTTGTCAAGATGTAAAAGGCACCTCGACTGTTAAGAGGCCTTTTACATCTGGACAACAGAGGTTGTTTACTTAGTAACAAACAATCCTTAAAGCAATTCTAGAATTATTAATTAATTATAGAGGTATTACAAAAAATATTGTACAATACACGTCCTTTGGGGTCTTTACTCACTCGCCAGGTTATTTGACCCGCTCTTTGAGTTCGTCCCACAATGTTTCTGGCTCGACCCTAACAAACTTGTTCTGTAAAAAACTATTACAACATACCTAAAAGATGTCGTGCAAACATGAGTAGTCCTCGCCACCTTTAATTTATTAGACAAATTTTTAACTAAAAATTCCTGTTGGTAATTTAAGAATTTATAAAAAATATAGTCTCTGGTATCTAAAACTAGTTTAAAAATTAGTAAAATAAAGCTAACGGCTTTTAAACTAGAATATTGTACCGCCTTTACGAGTATATTTATACAGGGTGTGTCAAAAGTCGCAAATTTCCTTTAGAGGAATACATGGGAGACCTTCAAGAAATACAAAAATTTATTTAAAAAAAATTAATATTCTTTAGTTTTTCTTGTATTTTCTTGAGATTTTGGTATTTTCTTAAAATTTATTTCAAATGCTTTATTGTTTCTTCTTTTTGTTTTTTTGACTTTCTTAACTACATCAAGACAATTTAATTTTTTTTTTGCAAATTCAGATACTCATGACTCCTCAAATTTTAAAGTTAGAAATTTTTTTCTTTAAGGTTGGAATTGTTTTAATGGTGGGAAACAGCCCATTAAAGGAAATCCGCGACTTTTGACCCGCCTATATATTTAAAAATTGCAAAAAAAATTCCTCCCGTTTTCCAAAGTTAGCAGAATGTTGCCTCCAGCTGCCTAAATCGTTTCAGCTTTCCAAAATTAAAAAAAGCTTTCTTTAGCCATCAATATTTTTTTAATTTCTACCATAAGTTTTTAAAATTAATAAAATTTTGCCTCCGGCTATAAAAATTAGTAAAACATTATTTGTATTTTTATTATAAAAATTAATAAGAAAAGTCGTTTTCGGCTTCAAAAATAGATAAAACATCACCCCCGGACTCTAAAACTAGTAAATGTTTTTTCTATTTATTTAAAAATTGCTGAAAACATGTTGCTTCTGCCTTATATAATTAGTAAAATTACGTTTGCGTTTTTTATTATTGGTAAAATGCCGCTTTCAATTAATAATAATAACGGAAAAACATGTTATGCTTGCCTTTATTTATTTAAAATTTTACAAGAATGTAGTTTGTTTTAATAATTTTAAAATGTCACTTTGAACTTTTAAAATGTTGCCTCCGGCTTCCAAAAATACGAAAAACTACTTTTCAGCTGCCAAAATACAATAACAATGCTTGATTTTATTTATTTAAAATTCGATAAGAAAACGCTTCTTCGACTTCTAAAATTAATAGAAATTTGCCTCCTGTTTTCAAAATTAGTAAAATAGAAGAAGAATGTAATAAAATACCAGAATTTAATACAATAATAGAAAAGAATGCTGTTTCTATTATTCTTAATTAACAAAGGAAACAGAAGTGTCATTTTAGGCTTCTAAATCTGCTCAAATATTACATTCAGTTTCTAAAATTAGTTAAATGTTGCCTCCGGTGCCCAAAAATTAAAAAAAAAACATTATTATCGTATTTTTGTTGTTATAGAAATTTATAAAAAGGGCTCTCGACTCTAAGAATAGATAAACTATAACCCCCGGACTCTAAAGCTAGTAAATGTTTCTCTTATTTAATTAAAAGTTACTAAAAACGTGTTATTTTCGCCTTATAAAATTAGTAAATTTACGTCTTTGATTCTTATAGTTAGTAAAATATGGCTTTTAACTACTAATAACACTGAAAGAACATGTTATATCCTCCTTTATTAACCAAAAATTTTACAAAAATGCTGTTTGTTTTTAAAATTTTAAAATGTCATTTCAAATCCTTAAATTGTTGTTTCTGATTTCTAAAAATAGGAAAATGTAGTTTGCGGTTTTCAAAATAGAATATCAATGTTTAATTTTACTTAATTAAAATATAATAAAAAATTGTTTCAACGGCTTCTAAAATTAGTAGTGTTTTGTTTCTGGTTTTAAAAATTAGTAAAATGTTAATTTAGATTTCTAATGGGCTGATTTTAAGTTGAGATAATACCGGTAGTATCTTCGTTTCTAAGCAAAATTTAAACAATTCGAGGTTGTAATTGGTGGTTGCCATGGAAAAGTATTAAAATTTGCGATACTACCGGTATTATCTCAACTTGAAATCAGTCCATAAAATTAACAAAATGTTGTTTCCAGCCTCTAAAATCATCTGAGGTTTCTAACAGTAGAAAAAAATGCTGTCTAACTCATTATTTATTATCAAATTATACAGAAGAGTTGTTTTTGACTTCTAAAATTTTTTAAATATTACATCCAGTTTCAAAAATTAGTAAAGTGTTGTCTCTAGTGTCCAAAATTTAAAAAAATAACTATTACTCTTCTTTTTGTTGTTACTAAAATTAATAAAAACATAATGTCTCCACCGGCTTTTAAACTAGCAAAAGTCGGTTGTGGCTTCTAAAATTAATAAAAAAAATATTTGGCTCTCAAAACAGAATTAAGCCGTCTTTATTAGTCGTTGTTATTTTTATCTGATATAAAATATGGTAAAAATTGTTAAAATGTCATTTTTAGCTTACAGGATTAGAAAGCAATGTTGTCTATATCATTTTTAACTAGAAATTTTTATATAAATATTAAGTTCGGTGTTTAAAGCTAAAAAAATGTTATTTTTATAGTTATTAATTCAAAAATTAATCGAAATTGTTGTTTTCAACTCCCAACATTGTTTAAATATCACCTACAGTTTCTAAAATTTATAAAGAGTTGTCTTTGGCTTCAAAAATAGGTAAAGTAGTATTATGGGTTTCTAAAATTAATAAATGCTAGTTCTGGCTTCCAAAATTAATAAAATGTAGCTTCGAGCCTTCAAAATAGAATAATGATGAGATCTTGGTTTCAATAAATTTTAAAATTGATAATAAGAATAATAACATAAGAAATATTGCTTTCAGTTCAAGTTTTACTAAATGCATTATCGACTGTTAAAAGTAGAAAAAAATTAGTTTCGTCGTTATTAATTTAAAAATTGATAAAAAAATGTCGCTTTCAGTTCTAAAACTTAGTAAGCTATTACCAGCAGCTTCTAAAATTAGTAAAATATTTAACAATTTAGAAATACTTTAAGAAGTAAGCCTAACAGTTAATTATTGTCATTAAACCCTCCTGCACTGGTGAAAGAAGTGCAAAGAGCTTATGCATCTCTCCTACTTAAAATTCCTTTAAAAAATTGTGATAAACCAATAGTTGTTTGCTATTACTCCAGAAAATTAAAAATTTAATGTATGACATTAACAAAATTATTTTTCTTTAAAAAGAGAGCATTTTTGAAACTTAAAAAATGAAATTCTCTTGTTTACAAAGCACAAACTTGAGGTTTAATTAAACTGAAGTGCTGGTAGTAAACAATAGGACTATGTCATATCTACTTCTGTAAAGTTTATTGATTATGCTATTAAACAGTACGGAAACAGCAAACATACCGTATTAAACCAATACGAGACCAACAAACTTGTCAAATTTCAATGCAACAACCTATGAAATGATATATTTTATTCAAAAATAATAAATTTGGTTGAAATCCGGGTAATCCCAATTTAATCGCTCCCAGTGAGCACTTCAGAGTTTAGTTTACATTTTCAAACTACAACTTAATCATGTTTGAATTTAAAATTTTTCAGGTAGGTTTATTTTAGTGGAGTTTTCCGATACACATCCGAAATCTCAACTCTATGAATGTAAAGTGGATGGTTTGAGGATTGCATGTCACAGAAAACGAAAAAGAATCACGCGTTTCTATTGGCCGAAACCCCGAAACCGTATTGGATTTTCCCCTCGCTAATAAAAACCTGAAATAAGTTTTCTAATTGAAGAAGTAAATTTAAAATTTCGTGTAGTTGAAATCTAATAATCTAAATCTAGGTCTGTGAAAAGTTTTTCAATTGATTAGAGTAGAAATTAGCTGGCAGCAGGTTACTTTAATAACGTTCGTAATTATTGTAACCCTAAAGTTTAAGGTTGCTCCAGTTGTCGCTTAATTACCTCTTCTGCTTACTAATTAAAATATTCAACGCACTTGATACAAAAACCTTCAGCTTTTCGAATTCTTAATTAATTTCAACTTAGCCATGCAGGACAGTTTCTTGGATTAAAAGGGAACTTGTTTATAAATATGTATACCAACTTCATGCTATGAATATTTCCGCAAATATCAACCCTTATTTGCACATTTTCAAAATTTGATGAGCTTCGAAATACTTTTTGTAAACAGAATTACACTAAAACATAAAGCGTCCAGTGATTTTAGTTTTCCAAGATTGGTAACAAACGAAAAGTTAAAAAATTTAAAATATTTTAGTTATGTTTATCACTAGATTTGCAAAAGGTACAGTCAGTTAATGTAAAAATTTTAAATTTCGTGCATTTTGGCAAATCTAGTTATCAAATTCAGAAAAACTCTTTGTTTCCAAATCCTTTATTTCTTCCTTTTCTTTATTATACAAAATATCAAGAAATTAAGAATAATTAGTGTAATTTCTAGATTCAGAAGAATTCTTTGTTTCCAAATTCTTTATTTATGGAACCCAAATATGTAATGTTCGTAATGTACTGTTTAGTGTCATTTTGCTTTTCAAGGTTGGCAGTAAACGAAATAAGAATAATTAGGCTTGGTCTATCCTTAAACTTGCAAAAAAAGTGCAAAATGTACAGTCAGTCAATGTGGAAATTTCAAATTTCGCGCTTCTTTTGCAAGTCTAATTACCAGATTCAGCAGAATTTTCTGTTTCCAAATCCTTTATTTATGAAACTCAAACGTTTAACCTCTGTAATGCAGTAAACGAAATATTATGAAATTAAGAATAATTAGACTAGGTTTCTCCTCTTTTTAGGAAAGAAAGGCAAAATGTGGAGTCAATTTATTTCAAATTTCGCGCTTTTTTCAAGCCTAATTACAAGATTTAAAAGAATTCTCTGTTTCCAACACATTTATTTATGTACAGTCGGTACAGTTTTATTGCGTCCACTTTCTATTGTAAATTTAGAATAATCGGCCAGTGTAAGTTGTTCTTTAAACAAGGGCAATTGTAGTTAGGGAAAAATCTGTCAAAATTGACAGGTGTCAATTTAAATTTTTGCTAACTTTTTTTACTTAAATTTGTGGTTATAAAACCGGTCCAAGAAACGCTGTGTCCTAGTTTATGCCACTAGAAAGGCGCTCGATTAGTTACCTGTCAAAATTTGATAGTGAATCAGTACTGCGAACAAGTGCACTTAAAAAACTATGCATAGCTGCCAACCTAAGAATTTATCTAGTGAACGCTAAGAAAGTGCATTTACTTTAGGTAACTTAAGCGTTTGATATTTCTAATACACTGTTTAGTGTCATTTTGATTTTCAGGGTTGGCAGTAAACGAAATAAAAATAATTAGGCTTGGTCTTGGAATAATTAGCCTTGCAAAAAAAGTGTAAAATGTACAGTCAGTCAATGTGCAAATTTCAAATTTCGCGCTTCTTTTGCAAGTCTAATTACTAGATTCAGAAGAATTCTCTGTTTCCAAATTTTTTATTTATATATCACAAACATTTGACGTTTGTAGTGTACTGTTTAGTGTCATTTTGCTTTTCAAGGTTGGCAGTAAACGAAAGAAAAAGAATTAGGCTTGGTCTATCCCTAAACTTGCAAAAAAAAAGTGTAAAATGTACAGTCAGTTAATGTGGAAATTTCAAATTTTCAAAGTTTGTAATGCACTGTTTAGTGTCATTTTGTTTTTAAGGTTGGCTGTAAACAAAATATCAAAAAATTAGTAATAATTAGACTAGGTTTCTCCTCTTTTTAGGAAAGAAAGGCAAAATGTGGAGTCAATTTATTTCAAATTTCGCGCTTTTTTCAAGCCTAATTACAAGATTTAAAAGAATTCTCTGTTTCCAACACATTTATTTATGTACAGTCGGTACAGTTTTATTGCGTCCACTTTCTATTGTAAATTTAGGATAATCGGCCAGTGTAAGTCGTTCTTTAAACAAGGGCAATTGTAGTTAGGGGGAAATCTATCAGAATTGACAGGTGTCAATTTAAATTTTTGCTAACTTTTTTTACTTAAATTTGTGGTTCTGAAACCGGTCCAAGAAACGCTGTGTCCTAGTTTATGCCACTAGGTAGGCGCTCGATTAGTCATCTGTCAAAATTTGACAGTGAATCAGTACTGCCAACAAGTGCACTAAAAAAACTATGCATAGCTGCCAACCTAAAAATTTATCTAGTGAACGCTAAGAAAATGCATTTACTTTAGGTAACTCAAGCGTTTGATATTTCTAATACACTGTTTAGCGTCATTTTGCTTTTCAAGGTTGGCAGTAAACGAAATAAGAGTAATTAGGCTTGGTCTATCTTTAGACTTGCAAAAAAAGTGTAAAATGTACAGTCAGTCAATGTGGAAATTTCAAATTTCGCGCTTCTTTTGCAAGTCTAATTACCAGATTCAGAAGAATTCTCTGTTTCCAAATTTTTTATTTATATATCACAAACATTTGACGTTTGTAGTGTACTGTTTAGTGTCATTCTTCTTTTTGAGGTTGGCAGTAAACGAAATAAGAATAATTTGGCTTGGTTTATCCCTAGATTTGCGAAAAAAGCGCAATGTACAGTTAGTCAATGTAGAAATTGCAAATTTCGCGCTTTTTTCGCAAGTCTAATTATGAGATTCAGCAGAATTTTCTGTTTCCAAATCCTTTATTTATGTATCCCAAACATTTAAAGTTTGTAATGTACTGTTTAGTATCATTTTTCTTTTCAAGGTTGGCAGTAAACAAAATATCAAAAAATTAGTAATAATTAGACTAGGTTTCTCCTCTTTTTAGGAAAGAAAGGCAAAATGTGGAGTCAGTTTATTTCAAAATTTCAAATTTCGCGCTTTTTTCAAGCCTAATTACAAGATTTAAAAGAATTCTCTGTTTCCAACACATTTATTTATGTACAGTCGGTACAGTTTTATTGCGTTCACTTTCTATTGTAAATTTAGGATAATCTGCCAGTGTAAGTCGCTCTTTAAACAAGGGCAATTGTAGTTAGGGGGAAATCTGTCAGAATTGACAGGTGTCAATTTAAAAATTTGCTAACTTTTTTTACTTAAATTTGTGGTTATAAAACCGGTCCAAGAAACGCTGTGTCCTAGTTTATGCCACTAGATAGGCGCTCGATTAGTTACCTGTCAAAATTTGACAGTGAATCAGTACTGCGAACAAGTGCACTTAAAAAACTATGCATACCTGCCAACCTAAGAATTTATCTAGTGAACGCTAAGAAAGTGCATTTACTTTAGGTAACTTAAGCGTTTGATATTTCTAATACACTGTTTAGTGTCATTTTGATTTTCAGGGTTGACAGTAAACGAAATAAAAATAATTAGGCTTGGTCTTGGAATAAATAGACTTGCAAAAAAAAAATGTAAAATGTACAGTCAGTCAATGTGGAAATTTCAAATTTCGCGCTTCTTTTGCAAGTCTAATTACCAGATTCAGAAGAATTCTCTGTTTCCAAATTTTTTATTTATAGATCACAGACAGTTGACGTTTGTAGTGTACTGTTTAGTGTCATTCTTCTTTTTGAGGTTGGCAGTAAACGAAATAAGAATAATTTGGCTTGGTTTATCGCTAGATTTGCGAAAAAAGCGCAATGTACAGTTAGTCAATGTAGAAATTGCAAATTTCGCGCTTTTTTCGCAAGTCTAATTATCAGATTCAGCAGAATTTTCTGTTTCCAAATCTTTTATTTATAAAACCCAAACGTTTGACTTTTGTAATGCACTGTTTAGTATCATTTTTCTTTTCAAGGTTGGCAGTAAACAAAATATCAAAAATTAGTAATAATTAGACTAGGTTTCTCCTCTTTTTAGAAAAGAAAGGCAAAATGTGCAAACAATTTATTTCAAAATTTCAAATTTCGCGCTTTTTTCAAGCCTAATTACAAGATTTAGAAGAATTCTCTGTTTCCAACACATTTATTTATGTACAATCGGTACAGTTTCATTGCGTCCACTTCCTAGTGTAAATTTAGGATTATCGGCCAGTGTAAGTCGTTCTTTAAACGAGGGCAATTGTAATTAGGAGGAAATCTGTCAGAATTGACAGGCGTCAATCTTTGACCTATTTAAAAATTTGCTAACTATTTACTTAACATAAATTTGTGGTTATGAAACCGGTCCAAGAAACGCTGTGTCCTGTGTCCTAGTTTATGCCACTAGATAGGCGCTCGATTAGTTACCTGTCAAAATCTGCCAGTAAATCAGTACTGCCAACAAGTGCACTAAAAAAACTATGCATAGCTGCCAACCTAAAAATTTATCTAGTGAACGCTAAGAAAGTGCATTTACTTTAGGTAACTCAAATGTTTGATATTTCTAATACACTGTTTAGTGTCATTTTGCTTTTCAAGGTTGGCAGTAAACGAAATAAGAATAATTAGGCTTGGTTTTTCCCTAGATTTGCAAAAAAAGCGCAATGTACAGTTAGTCAATGTAGAAATTGCAAATTTCGCGCTTTTTTCGCAAGTCTAATTACTAGATTTAAAAGAATTCTCTGTTTCCAAATCCTTTATTTATGGAAACTAAACATTTAGAGTTTGTAATGCACTGTTTAGTATAATTTTTCTTTTCAAGGTTGGCAATAAACAAAATATCAAAAAATTAGTAATAATTAGACTAGGTTTCTCCTCTTTTTAGGAAAGAAAGGCAAAATGTGGAGTCAATTTATTTCAAAATTTCAAATTTCGCGCTATTTTCAAGTCTAATTTCAAGATTTAGAAGAATTCTCTGTTTCCAACACGTTTATTTATGTACAGTCGGTACAGTTTCATTCTGTCCACTTCCTAGCGTAAATTTAAGATAATAGGTCAGTGTAAGTCGTTCTTTAAACAAGGGCAATTGTAGTTAGGGGAAAATCTGTCAGAATTGACAGGTGTCAATTTAAAAATTTGCTAACTTTTTTTACTTAAATTTGTGGTTATGAAACCGGTGCAAGAAACGCTGTGTCTTAGTTTATGCTACTAGATAGGCGCTCGATTAGTCACCTGTCAAAATTTGACAGTGAATCAGTACTGCCAACAAGTGCACTAAAAAAACTATGCATAGCTGCCAACCTAAAAATTTATCTAGTGAACGCTAAGAAAGTGCATTTACTTTAGGTAACTCAAACGTTTGATAATTCTAATACACTGTTTAGTGTCATTTTGTTTTTCAAGGTTGGCAGTAAACGAAATAAGAATAATTAGGCTTGGTTTATCCCTAGATTTGCAAAAAAGCGCAATGTACAGTTAGTCAATGTAGAAATTGCAAATTTCGCGCTTTTTTCGCAAGTCTAATTACTAGATTTAAAAGAATTCTCTGTTTCCAAATCCTTTATTTATGGAAACTAAACATTTAGAGTTTGTAATGCACTGTTTAGTGTCATTTTGTTTTTAAGTTGGCAGTAAACAAAATATAAAAAGTCAAGAATAATTAGACTAGGTTTATTCCTAGACTTGCGAAAAAAGCATAATATATAGAGTCGGTCAATGTAAAAATTTCAAATTCCTCGCTTATTTCGCAAGTCTAATAACCAGATTCAGCAGAATTTTCTGTTTCCAAATCTTTTATTTATAGAACCCAAACATTAAATATTTTCGAAAAGAACTGTTTAAGCGTCATTTTGCTTTTCAAGGTTGGCAGTAAACGAAATGTCAAAAAATGAAGAATAATTAGACTAGGTTTATTCCTAGACTTGCGAAAAAAGCGTAAAATATTGAGTCAGTTAACCAAAAAATTTCAAATTTCGCGCTTTTTTCGCAAGTGTAATTACCAGATTTACAAAAAATTTTGTTTCCAAATTCTTTATTTAGGTATTCCAACCATTTAATGTTTGTATTGTACTGTTTAGTGTCATTTTACTTTCAAGATTGACAGTAAACGAAATGTTAAATAATTAAGAATAATTAGACTTGGATTATCTCTAGACTTGCGAAAATGGCGTAATGTACAGTCAGTCAATGTAGAAATTCAAAATTTCGCGCTTTTTTCGCAAGTCTACCAGATTCAGAAGAATTCTCTGTTTCAAAATCCCTTTAAGGTTTGTCATGCACTGTTTAGTGTCATTTTGTTTCTAAGGTTGGCAGTAAACAAAATAGGAATAATTAGACTTGGTTTATCCCTAGACTAGCGAAAAAAGTGCAAAATGTACAGTCAATCAATGTGTAAATTTCAAATTTCGCGCTTTTTTTGCAAATCAACCAGATTTGAAAGAATTCTTTGTTTCCAAATTTTTTTATATGTAACTCAAAGACTTGACCGTTGTAATGTACTCTTTAGTGTTATTTTTTTTAAGGTTGGTATCAAACAAAAAAATTAAATCTCTATTGCGATTTTCTTGTAAACAAATTACTTGTATGTTCTTAGTAGCGTTGTCAAAGCGGATATTTGTCCATTAACTCGCGCCTCTCTACCAGACGCCATAACCTATTTCAGGAAATTACATGCCATTGTTTAACCTTCTCAGTCACATATATTAGACTAGATTACGCTATAATATCATCGAGTTAACGCAATTAGGATGTTGTATTCTGTAGTAAAACCGTTGAAAGAGAGAAAAAAAAAACAGCAAGGTTTTACTATGCAAATTTTGATTGGTTTAACTAAAGTATACTCTTTCAAAGTTTGCCACTGAAGTGCCTATTACAAGAAAAATTATTAGAAGGTTTTAACCGAGAAAGCTTGTGTTGTGTGACTTACGATGTCGACGAAATTACACACAAAAATGCTGAGGACATCTTTTACAAGAGAAATATTACAGAGGGAATTACTTAGGTGCAGGGAATTGCGTTTTAGGGAGTTTTCTGGCAGTTTGGGAACAAACTGGAAGGTTTCAAATTTACTGTTGGCTGCATTGAATCGAAAATATAAAAATAAACAATTTAAGTGAGGGAAGGAGTGTTATTATTTCATTGTAGATGCTTAAAATTGGAGAGTGCAATGTAAACAACAATTATCTAACAAAATTTACCAAAAAGTTTTTTCAATTTGAAATATTTGTTTGAAATGATTGTAATTAGAGTAACTAGCAGTGGTTAATATATTCATTGTTGTTTACAATTGCGAATATCGGGTTGGTATTTATTAAAGAGTAAATTAATAGAAATAATTTAAAATTTTAAATTTCTCTTTTTTTTATACTTTATATTATAATCCTTCAAGACAGTTTCTTTATTAGCTATCTTAAGCACAATGGAAGCATTTTTTGAATTGTTTGACTAATATTTTGTGTTAAATTTTTTTTAGCATCTCTCGCAACTGTTGTTTGCCTTAGTCTCCATTCCACATATACCAAAAATTTCTACAATAAAAGCGACAAACATGCTTTGAAAATTTTGTCTTTTTGAGAACAGCTGGTAGAAAATATTTTTGTTTTATTTTCCTTCCAATTTGAACTTTTAACAAATTTTTAAATTTTTTTTTTCTAAGAAAAACCCAACATCATAATTCTCCTATCGACAGCACCATTGAAAAAGTATTTCCGTCCCTGAAATAAAAACTTGGCAAACAACAAATCTATTGGAAAAGATTAATGTTTCAATAGTGAACCATCGGCCTTTTCCTTTATAATTTACCAGAATTTTAAAGCAATTTTGTTCCCAAACATAAAATAACGCTATCTAAAACTCGAAATAAATATTTTTTCGTGTAAACTGACACATTCATTTTTAGTTTCTAGCTCGCGCCTTTTATTTATGTTTCAATTTCGTGCGAGTGTCTTGCTGAAAAAAAACCTGTGAAAAATTTCAGCGACAGCATAATTAATAACAAAAGTTTATCTATCAGGGTTTCACTAATGAACTCTTCTAGATCTAGTCATTAGTGGATCGTTAAAAGACAAGCTTGTTCATGTTTCAACACTTCAGGACATGATCAGATTTTTCAGCTGCAACATGATGGTTTCAGCAAGCTTTGATATTATACTCAGTGGCATTAGAAGTGTGACACACAGAAAATAGTTATTTATTGTATAAGTGTTTTAGACAGGATTTTATTCAAGAATGTTTAGGCGCGAGACGCAATCGAGCGTTTTATATTCTTAAGTGGATGAAACGCAACTAAAACACGAATCCAATATAACGTTTTATCCACAATTAGAGCGATTTAAAATCAGAATCGCCAAAGTTTCATCTCATGTCATCAAAAAATGATTTGACATTTCACTCTGACAGCGGATGTCATCTCAAAAATCATTGAAATTAACTAAAAAACATGGGAGGTGTTGAATCGTTGCTATTTATTTTCGATTGTTTATTGACTCCATTCGTACAAAACGCTGTGCAAGTTGGTGAAAATGGAAGAAAGTGGTACTGTTCCTGAGACAATTCTTGAGGAAGCTGAAGAAGCGACTCACCAGTTATTGCCTGCGAAGTCTAGGGAACAATATGAAAAAGTATTTTCAGAATTTAATGAATGGAAAGAAGAACGAGGGATAATGACAATAAATAAGCAAGTTCTGCTATCGTATTTCCTAAATTTGAAGAAGAGGTATGCAATTTCATCTATGTGGTCGAAGTACTCATGCTGAAGGCCACTATAAAGTTCTATAAAAACATAGATATTGGAAAATACAGTAAATACAAAAACATGACATTAGAAAATATAGTAAGCTCACGGCCTATCTGAAGAATCAGTCAAAAGGATACAGGCCGAAGCAAGCTGCAGTATTGAAAAGAGCACACGTGGAAGACTTTTTGAGAAGGGCTTGCGATAAAAAATATTTGATGATCAAGGTAATCTCTCACATTACATAGACATTGTAGATAATAAATCTTGGAATATCTTAGGTTGCATTAATAATAGGGGTGTCTGGTGGCTGTCGATGCTGTGAGCTGACAAATTTAAAAATCAGTGATGTAGAAGACAGGGGCGCATACCTGATTGTTTCGATACCAGATACCAAGACGAGTGTTTCACGAAAATTCACAATTATAGAAGAAGGATTCTCTATCAACACTGTGGCTAAGTGTAGGAAATACATGTCTTTACGTTTAAGGAAGTTATCTATTGAGAGATTCTTTTTACGATACGCTAATCAAATGTACATCGCAACCTGTTGGAATTAACACTTTATCGAAAGTTCCTTCTAAAGTTGCTTCGTTTTTAAATCTGGCGAACGCAGAAGTTTATACCGGCCATTGTATGAGGCGCACTCTAACAACTTTACTTGCCAATGGAGGTGCTAATTTTACAACAATTAAACAACATGGTGGGTGGAGGAGCTCCGCCATAGCAGAAACTTATATCGAAGATTCTGTATCTAAAATCCAAGATTCTCCTGGTATTAGTCTACAACTACTATTTGTTCTGGAACCGATAACAATTACAAGCTTCTTATTAATAGAAACGCAGTGAAATATGATAAAATAAAAAACGAAATGTCTATTAATGTAAATGTTAATGTCAATATTAATAATAAAAAGAAAGCGATTGATTTAAGATTGTACTTTTTCATTATTCCACTAGTGGAATAAAGTGATTTCATTATTCTACTAGTGGATAAAGTGTTACTTTATACGGTTCGTAAGTGTGGATACAACTTCAATTATAAATTAATCGTGGATAAAATAATTTTTTGCCAACAGAGTAAATTTTAAGCTAGTTTCCTGCTCTCAACATGTCCTTTTTAGCAAGACAATGCACGTCCACATATTTCTAATGTCACTGAGAATATTTCAAGTGAAATTGTCACTTATTATTTCTAATTTAGTACAAGTAGAATGCTGTAGTTAATTATTATTGCTGGTTTAGTAATGTCAAGAACACAATTCAGCTGCTTTTCATCTCATATAATCCTTTCTTTTTGCTCCCGGATGAAATATAAACTAGTTCTGAAATTCTGTTTGAAATTTTCATGAAACTACACCTAGAGTTTCATTAAATTACAGAAAAATATTTTTTTTAGTCTTTATTAAATTTCTGAGGTAAACAATTTAATTAAAGAAACTTTCACGAAGCATCAAAGAAGAAAAATTAAAAATTTATAGCTGAGGGTTTCTTTATTACTTTGAAAATAATAAGTAATGAGGTAATTTAAAAATTTTAGCATATAAAATACGCATCCGGTTCACTTTCATTTCCTGAATAATTCAGTATTTGATTAATGAATTAAACCAAAATCTCTCCAATATATAATTTAATCAGATTTATGTCACGCTCTATATTTTAATCAGAGAATTAACCCTCACAAAAACATCCACAAGCTTTAATAAATAAACATACTTCCCAACCGGAAATACATGTAGAGGTAAATATAGAGAGTAGAAAATTAGCAAAATCGCAAATTCTAAATATCCTTGGACCGTGTTTAAACAGAAATCATTTCAATTTCGGTTGATATTTTTTTTTGAAAAATTCCGAAATTCATTAGATAGCTCGTAAGCTTAACTTCGATATAATTAATCTAATCTTCAAGTTCAATTTAATTTTGGGTTTCATTAATAATTGCGACAGCCTTTGCCTCATCAATGTTCCTCGGGCGTATGTGTTACACAGATATTTGATTGGATGCCGGAAATTTAATTACGAATTGAGAATCAACAGTTTCAACAGGAATTTTTCACAGAAAATTACGAAAATAAAAAGACTTTTTACATTTAAAAAGGGAAAAAACAGGGAATTCATTAAACTCAAAGAGTTGGGGAAATAAAAAAGAGGATTATTAGGAAATTACTAAAAACAGAATAAAATCTAAAAATTAATAAAAAATAGATAAAAAAAGGCGTCAATAGATAAATGAAAAGATAACACTGAAAAATTAAGGATGAATCTACAGGAAACGCCATGTTTATGGTATCTAAAGTCTTCTGTAAACCTTCTCTACTTTTTTTCTAAATGTGCTGTTTCTTCTTCCGATAATATCTACATTTGTGTTTTTTTCTTCTTTAAATAGAGTTTTCTTTATTTATTTTTCATCGTAATTTTTTCAATTTTTTTTACTTCAATCTAGAACCTACCATTGTTCTTATTTTTAAACATAATTTTTTTCATATTTTTAATTTTTGATAATTTTTCCTGTTCTATTTTTCAAGATCTTCTAAACTTGCTGCAGTTCAAAGTTCTGCAAGTCAAAAAGCCCTCTTATTGTCTCTATTTTAGTTGTCATTGATTAGTTTCTTTAAACCTTCTTTATTTTTTTCAATTGATCTTCTTCTAAGAATATCCACATCTGCAGCTTCTTTATCCTTTAAATAGTTTTCATTTTTTTCATTGTAGTTTTTCTTGTTCCTCTTCTTCCAATAATGAATAGAGCATTCCTTGTTTCTCCAAAATATGTTTTTGTTTTTTAACGTAATTGCTTCTTTAATTACTCCTTTTAGGTATTTTCAGTCTTTTTTCAATCGTGCCTTTTTATTATATTCTGTTTAAAGTCATTTTTCAATTTTTTTTGCTTCTGTATCTAAAATCTATCATTCTTCTTTTTTTAAACTAAGTTTTCCAGTCTTTTAGTGGTAGTTTCTCTTAGTAACCTTTTTTCTCATGCTTTTCCTCTTCCTCAAATTTACTTCTTCTTCATTCTTAATTTTTCTGTGTTCAGTCTACATTTTGAGTTTTTTTTTTAAATTTAAATTGTAGTTTTTCGTCTAAACGTTTTGAAATTGCAAAATATTTTTATAGCCTTTGTCTTTGAGTACTTCAAAAGCTTCTTCCGTTTTTTTGGTTGTAGCTTTTTATTCTATTCCTTTTAGTTTAAATGGTGTTTTTTATATTTTTTTCAAATCATTTTTTTGCTCTTCTATCTAGAATCTATTATTTTTCTTTTTTTTAAACATAGTTTTCCATTCTTTTATAGTACTTTTTGTTATTATCTTTTATTCTCATGATTTTCCTCTTCCTCAAAATTCCTTGTCTTTTTAGTTTCTTAATTTTACGATTACTGATAATATAACCTAGCATTTTGGCAAGTCCGAAAAAATAATTAGAGTTCAGAAATTTGTTTGAATACTAATACAGCAATAGCAAGCGTTCTTTTCTAAAATTATTATTATTTTGTCGTATTAGAAGCTGCGAGATTCAGAAGTTTCTTAATTCGACGTACTGCCCTTGAGTCTTCGTCTAATTTTGACAAAAGAATTACCGCACCTTACCGTTTTATTATTGTTCTAGTGCTGAAATTAGAAGGATTTAATATCTATCGTTATTCGCATTTTTTCTTGAAGTACCCTGAGCACATTTCTCCAGTATTTTAAAGGTTTTCTTTCTTGTGTGTCATTACGTTAAATGACAAGCTGTTTCAATAATAATTTTCAAAACATTATGTTGTCTTTTTTGTTGTTTCTAGATGTGGGGATCCCAGAATTTCCTTGAGTACTAGTACAACCCCCAACAGTTTCAGAAATTATAATTTTGCCGTTTTACAAGCTGCGAGTTTCAGAAGTTTATTAATTCGACGTACCGGCCTTGTGTCTTCGTCTAATTTCAACAAAAGAATTACCGCATCTTACCGTTTTATTATTGCTCTAGTGCTGAAATTAGAAGCTTTTTTTGTTGTTTCTAGATGTGTGAGTGTTTACAACTAAATTTTGTTCTTCGATTATAAAATTTTAGATTTTTTGGTCAATCTGAGAAGCTAAAACGGCTCAGAAAGTCGGGTACTAACGCTATAATGCACATTTTGGTCAGTTCGAAAAAAACTAGAATGCCAGAATTTCCTTAAGTACTAGCACAACCACCAACAGTTTCAGAAATTATAACTTTGCCGTTTTACAAGCTGCAAGTTTCAGAAGTTTCTTAATTCGACGTACCGCCCTTGTGTCTCCGTCTAATTTCAACAAAAGAATTACCGCATCTTACCGTTTTATTATTGCTCTAGTGCTGAAATTAGAAAGATTCAATATCGGTTGTTGTTCAATCTTTTTTCAAAGTACCGTAAGCACATTTTTCCAGTATTTTAAAAACTTTGTTTCTTGTGTGTCGTCACGTTAAATTACGAGACGTTTCAAAAATAATTTTCGAAATATTATGTTTTCTTTTTTTGTTGTTTCTGGATATTATAGTATATATTATATTGTTTTCAACTAGATTTTGTTTTTTGATTATAAATTTAGAGTTTTGAGGCAGTCTAAAGAGCAAAAAAGCTCAGAAAGTGCACGTAGTAATGCAGATTTTGGCCAGTCTAAAAAAAATTTAGAATTTTGGAATTTGTTAAAAGTTTCAGAAATTATATTTTGTTTTGAAAGCTGCGAGCTTCAGAAGTTTCTTAATTCGAAATACTATTTCTGTAACTTCGTCAAATTTTGAGAGTAAAAATACCGTGTTTTTACCGTTTTATTATTGCTCTACCTTTCAAACAAACAAGACTAGATATTGGTCGTTGTTTATTATTGTCTCGAAAAATTCTAGGCACATTTTTCAACTATTTTAAAAACTTTGTTTCTTGTGTGTCGCCACGTTAAATTGCAAGCCACCTCAATGTTAATTTTTAGACCTTCTGGTGTTTTTTTTTTTGTTATTTCCAGCTGGGTGTGGGTGTCTACTGTCTACAACTAAATCTTGCTTTTCGGTTATAAAATTTTTGAACAAGTCTGAAGAGCTAAAAAAGCTCAGAAAGTCGGGTACTAACGCTATAATGCACATTTTGGTCAGTCTGGAAAAACCTAGAATTCCGAAATTTGCGAAAAGTTTCAGAGATTATCATTTGGTGTTTTTAAAGCTACGGGCTTCAGGAGTTTCTTAATTCAACGTACTGCTTCTGTAACTTCGCCAAATTTTGAGAGTAAAATAACGTGTTTTTACCGTTTTATTATTGCTCTACTTCTCAAACAAACTAGACTAGATATTGGTCGTTGTTTATTCTTCTCTCGAAAGATTCTAAACACATTTTTCAAGTGTTTTAAAGACTTTGTTCCTTGTGTGTCGTCCCGATACATTGTAAGCCACCTCAACGTTAATTTCTAAAACTTTACGTTGTCTTTTTTGTTGTTTTCAGCTGTGTGGGTGTTTACAACTAAATTTTGTTTTTCGCTTATAAATTTTCAGAATTTTGGGGCAGTCTGAAGAGCTAAAAAAGCTCAGAAAGTTGGGTACTAACTCTATAATGCACATTTTGGTCAGTCTGGAAAAACCTAGAATTCCGAAATTTGCTAAAAGTTTCAGAGATTATGATTTGGTGTTTTTAAAGCTGCGGGCTTCAGGAATTTCTTAATTCGACGTACTGCTTCTGTAACTTCGCCAAATTTTGAGAGTAAAAATACCGTGTTTTTACCGTTTTATTATTGCTCTACTTCTCAAACAAACTAGACTAGATATTGGTCGTTGTTTATTCTTCTCTCGAAAGATTCTAAACACATTTTTCAAGTATTTTAAAAGCTTTGTTCCTTGTGTGTCTTCACGTTAAATTGTAAGCTACCTCAACGTTAATTTCTAGAACTTTACGTTGTTTTTTTTGTTTTTTTCAGCTGTGTGGGTGTCTACAACTAAATTTTGTTTTTCGGTTATAAATTTTCAGAATTTTGGGGCAGTCTGAAGAGATAAAAAGCTCAGAAAGTGCACAAGTTCAGATTAAAGATTCAGAAATTTTCATTTTGTTGTTTTGTGTGAAGCTGTGAGCTTCAGGAGTTTCTTAATTCGACGTACCATTTCTGTAACTTCGCCAAATTTTAAAAGTAAAAATATCGTGTTTTTAACGTTTTATTATTGCTCTAATTCTGAAACAAACAAGTCTAGATGTTGGTCGTTGTTTATTCTTTTCCCGAAAAATACTAGACACATTTTTCAAATATTTTAAATGTTTTGTTTCTTGTGTGTCATCACGTTAAATTGCGAGCCGTCTCAACGTTGATTTTTAGACCTTTTGGTGTTTTTTTTTTGTTGTTTCCAGCTGGGTGTGGGTGTCTACTGTCTACAACTAAATTCTGCTTTTCGGTTATAAAATTTTCAGATTTTTGGGGCAGTCTGAAGAGCTGAAAAAGCTCAGAAAATGCACGAATTTGGATCAAAGATTCAGAAATTATCATTTTGTTACTTGGTTGCAAGCTTCAGAAGTTTTTTAATTCGACGTAACAATTTTGTGCTTCTGCCAAATTTCCAGAGTAGAAATACAGCGTTTTTACAGTTTTATTATTGCTCTACTTCTAAAATAAAGACTACAGTTGTTGTAGCAATTTTGTTTCTTTGTTAACTTTGACTACTGCGCAAATTTCAGCAGCGTTAGAGTTTGACGAAATAGACAGAAATGCAAACGCAACAAAACAGATATTTGATGAGAATAATAAATGATACAGAATAAATAATAAACAAAGTGACAGACAATAAAAAGCAAGCAATATACGTTAGTAACTAGATAATAAATGCAAAATTTGTTCTCTTGTCTCAAGATTTCTTGACTGAGTGCATATTTAATATGATACCTCTTTCAGTCAAAATGAAAGAGCAGGTTTCCTTTATCCCGTTTCTATTTTATATTATGATCAAATGTAAGTCTGTCTTGTTTTAAGCGAGAAATTGCTTTGTTTCACCTACATTAAGTTAACAAACGTATATGGCATAGTCAACGAGAAAATGTCAAGTTTCTAAAACATGTCCCCACAGGAGTCTCAACGAAACAAAACAACCGTCATCATATACCTGATTGTAGCTCTTTGTATAACTTCGTAGTCCTCTCCAACCCTCTTGATATCGATCGAAATAAACTAAACGGTTTGAATAAAAATTGTTATTAGAGATTAGATTTTTCAGACATGTTACGGTTTGGTTTAGTTAATCCTCTTCTAATCCTTAATGCTGTATAATGTAACAAGGATTTAGTGGAGCTCAGCCACATTTAACAATTACCTAGATGCAATACTTAAAAGGCTGGGATGTTTTGGAACTGCTCCACTATGTATTGCTTTAATTACGATTTTGGGGGAGATTAATGTTAGGTAAAGCTCGTCAAGGATTAACAAGGATTAGTTTCGTTTTCATTGATACTTTAAAAAGATGAGAAATATGAATTTAATCTTGCAAGTAATTTGATGGATGAGATAGAGAGAGCATTGTTAAGACGAAAATTAATTAAGCGAAAATGAAATATACATAAAAATCTCTTCAAATTTAATTAACCAGAAGTTAATTAGCGCAAGGGTTAAATAAATTGCCAACTAGAATAATATTCTCTAAAAATGTATAACCAGTTTTGTTTGCAGAGAAATCTAAACATTTTTTTTAATATTGTTTTCTATTTTTGTAATTTATCGATTTCTCTTTGTTTCAGTCTTGCTCCAAATCTAAAAAAAAACACACAAACTTCTCTAAAGTAAAGCAATTTTACTTATTAATTTATTAAACTGGATTATTATTATTTAAACGGATCTACAAAACTTACTTTTTAAAATTACAGAAATAACAGAAATAAATAATTTTACTATACTGTTATTTTTTAATAGCTATTTATTATACAAAAGTCTTACAAGGCAAACAAGTCACGAAAAAAATGAGCTTGCTCAAGTGGCTTAATTTTTCTTAAGTGACTTATTCGCTGTTAAGACATGAGTGCAATACATAGTTTTATCCAGCACCTCTCTCTGTAAGAGTTCTTAAAAAATCGTCAAAATCCAAAAATTTTATGTCTACAAAGATTAGTAGTAGTCTACGATTTGGTTGCCATGTTGTTGTTGATAACAAAATTTAAGAAAAATTTTGCAAACAAACTGTTTCGGCGTTTGTAACATTATTGGAAATGAAAAGAAGCAGTTCTCTTAGTAGTAGCTGATTTTTTAAATTACCAGAATCAGAGTCTTACACAGGACAGAGTATAAAACGCACATCAGCGAGTTTATTATCCAACGCTGGAGCCGATCTTGGTATGGTCCAACGTCATGGCCGATGGAAGTCGACAACCGTAGCACAAGCGTATGTCGAAAAGTCAATTTTGAGCAAAATAGACATTGCTAAAAAGATACTGGGTGAAAACTCGAAAACAAAAGGCAATGCTATTGTGAATACTGAGAAGCAATAATCGAATGAATGTGGAAACAACATTGAAATGACAAAATGATTTCATCTGAGATTCCTGTTTCTTATAATTGTAATTTTTTGATGTTCAATAAATTGTTTTTTTTTCTGTAAACTGTTCATTTATATAAAAACAGTTTTACTATTTATTCATAAAACCACTTGTGTGTTAAAGATCCCATAATTCGATCAAAAACATCATTTTTACAACGTCATAATAAAGAGATGTTGGATAAAATAATAAATGTCTTAGAAATATATTCCATTAGAAAATCAATGACAAAAATTGGCTAAAAATACGGATTAAAGGTAGGTTCAAAAAAAGCAGAAACAGGGATTCACCACCCATCAGTCGTAGCAGAAAGAGTTGCTACAAAAGTAGAAAATGATTCCTTTGTTTTGTCTTCATTTCAATCTTAAAATAATTGTTTTACATTTTTTTTGAGATAACTATTAACAAAAACAGTCAAAACATTTTGCAAAAATAATCAAAATTAACAAGAAACTGTTAAAAACTGAAAAAATATTAGCAAAACTGGTAAAAACTACAAAAAACTGCCACAAAACCCAAACTAAAAAAATGCTTATTTTTAGTCTCAGTTAAGGCCAGGAAATAAAATAAGACTCTTTTCGAAAAATTAGACCTTCTTGGAGTAGATAAAAAAGATATTTTAATGGCTGTTGTTATCGAAATCTGTACAAAATAAAGTCAAAAATCTTTGTGATTGTGAAAATAATAAATATCTCTGTTTCGTCCTTTCTTAATTTTATAAATATTTTACATTTTCTAATTCAAAAATTAACAAAAACAGTAAACAAAACTGAAGAAAATAGGTAAAACTGACAAAAAAAATGCAGAATAGGTAAAAATTAAAAAATAATGGCTAGTCACACTAAACTAACAAAACAAGCTTCTTGTGTAGTCTCTGGTGAGACCAGAAAATAAAATAAAACTCCTTTTGTAAAACTAGAGCTTCTTAAGTAAATAAAAAAAGCTATTTTACGGACTGTTGATATCCAAAATTTACAAAATAAAGTCAAAAATGTTTGTGATAAGAATATAAATCAAAAGAATTTTATCTATCTCTAATACGAATATTTTTCAATTTTCTAATTTAAAAAATTGAAAAAAATCTAGAAAACCTTAACTTTTGTCTTAATCTTTTTGTTTTTGTACATTTGTATGTATTATCTTGGTCTAAATAAATAATTTATAAAAATATTGTGAATGCTCTGTTGAAAATTTCATTTTCCATCTTGGAATATTTCCGAGAGAGCTAGCTCATTCCTTTAATATTCAAAATAAAACAAAGAATCTCATTTAGTGGTCTCAGTGGCTAGAACAAGCACATAAAACAAGACACACAAAACGTGATAAGCTTCATTTTGCAAGATTAAAATGCATTTACAGACCGCACGACCTGACTCCTATTCTGTCTTTTGCAAACATCAGCATTTTCCGGCCCCCATTTAGCGAATAAAAAATTTTCTAAAGAATGTAAATTGCGCACTTGTAATGCGGGTAAAGTAAAAAATCAATAAAACATTAAAATTAAAGCGAAACAAATCAAATTCAAACGCTGGAAGCGTACTTAACAACTTTATGAAAGTTTCTAGACAATATTTAACTTGTTGTTGACACTAAATTGAAAATGAAAAATTTCTGCACGAGCAAGCAGCAAGCATGAAAGGTTCGGTGTATAAAATTTTTTATTGAAAAATTGGTGATGAATTAATAGAGCTTTAAATTTCTGTTTTTACTAGAAATTAAAAAATCAATTTTGTTAATCAATGTTGAGTGAGAGCCGAAGAGATAACTCTGTTATCCGCCAACATTATTATACTAACTCTCGCACCTTCCAGCACTCTTCGTTAGATGGCACCCTGTGTCTGTCTATACTAGGATCACTGAATATACGGGTAGCGCCAATGGAATTCACTAGACGTGGGTTCAAATTAAAAGAGATAGCTATTACACGCATGAGTGAAACAAAGATAGAAATAGTTTTAAATGCATTTCTAGGGATTTTGGATTATTATGTTGCCTACATTAGTAATTAGTTTAGTGTAGCTTGGGTTCGAATTAAAAGAGAGGTTCGAGAGAGAGATAGAGAGTTGGCGTTACCCAGTGACCCTAGTCTATACGACTACTAGCCGAACTTCGCTTGATATAAGCAAGTTCTCTCACCTTTTCCAATCGAGGACAACACTCCGAGATACACTGTACTGGTGAGAGGCAAAAACCCAAAAACCGGTATACAGTTTCTCGACGTTGTTGCTTGATTGGAACACCTTTGCTAGTTCTGGTTACACTGTCTTTCAGTGTGTTGCTGGTTGGGCGATTAGGTGATGTAATTCAATGTCGGTCGGTACATTAGTCCGCGAAGTAGTTGTTTTTGCCTAATCGTGAAGGTTGGTAACGTTGGTGGCCGAGCGAGAGCCTGAGAGATAAATTTGTTGTCCTCCAACATTATTATAGCAACTCTCGCACCTTCCAGCACTCTTCGTTAAATGGCACACTGTGTCTGTCTTTACGACTACTATAGTTTTTGGTGTTTGAAATTAGTTTTTTGGAAATCAATTCAAATTTTAGAAATTTTTAGAATCACCACTTTGCCTAGTGTTGACTACAATAGCGATCAGAGAAAGAAAGCACTCGGCATTGAGACATCATGATGTACACTTATCGCAGTAATAACTGTGTTTTAAAAAAACGTCTGTGTAATAAATTTCTAGTAACACTATTACTGTAAATTTCACTAATCAAACCTATAATTCACGGTAATTTAACGTCTCTAAGCTCACTGCTTGTTTCTAAGAAAAGCTCTCAAATCAAAAATATGTTCATTACCGTGCTTAAACAAGTATGCAATAGCCGCAGAACTTTTCTAATTACATTCTTTGATTCAATTTGAAAGTTAAAACAACATTAAGAGTTAGAAAACTCGCCTTCCTGATTAAATAACTTGTTTTTTCCGCGAATTCGTGATTTTTTCAAATATACGGTATGTCTTTAGATCGACTATAAAAGAAAAAAAATTTAAAAAAAATTCACTCTTGTTGATTTGCTCTGCTTGTTTTCTAACCCCCAAAACACAAATTACTTTTTATTTAAAAGACAAAACTATTAATTTTCTATTCAGACAATGTTCTTCTATTTCTGCACAGATTTCATGCGAGCTCTAAATTCAGTAAGACTGCGTCTTATTTCTAAAATTGATAAGGATTGGACTGCATTTTGTATTCTATTCGTTAATTGCTCTATATAACTGTCTAGTGGCTCTATATACACAGTTTGTTTTAAACGATCCCACAGATAAAAATCTATTATAGTGAGATCGAGACGCTTCAGTGGCCATCTTTCCATATCCAGTTATCATAGAACTCTATCACACTGAATCACTGGCGAAGAATGCCGGCATAATAAGCAGGGCACCCATCCTGCTAAAAAAACATTTCCAGTCAGTAGTTTAATAACAATTCATCCAGTTTATCAGCTTAAATAAAATAAAAAATGTTGTTATATTTCTAAATATGAATTACGGTTTTAATTTTGATCAGAAAAAATAGGCGATCAACGCTATAGTAGAAAACCGCTGACCACACATTAAATTTATTAAAATATCTGTGTGCAACTAGAAATCCTGAAGTTTGGATTCGTCTCACTCCAGTAACGGCAATGAGAAATTAAGAACAAGATTTTTTTTCTTTTAATGTCGATTCGGGGACATGCTGTATTTATAGTTTTATTTTCATTTAATCAGTTTTCGTGTCGATCGAAAATCCTTGATGTTTAATCAATCAAAAGTTTCGGGTTCGTTGGCCACATTTTATGAGGAGTTTTGGTGCACGCACGTTTTGAAAGATATGTCTGTAAAGTTTTCAACAGGAGAAAAAAATTACTCACCCTCGAGGATTCGTTATCAAAAGGAAAGGAATTATTTCAGATTGGGAGAAACGTACCTGAAACAAAAAAATGTGTGATTTATGATGAAACAAGAAGTTTGGAGAAGTAAATATGAAAAATTGGTTTCGGGAGTATATTGAGATAGTTTTTTTTATACGAATATGATAGTCATTGAGGTATGTTCATTATAATAAAAGCTTGGGTATTTAATGGGGGCACAGTTAAGTATATTGGACGGGAATTAATTGACAGATGACACGGAAAGAGCGATCATAAAATACAAAAAAAAATTCAGACAGAAATTATACATAAGACTCAATTATAAAATAATTCTAGATCTACTTCTTAATCTGCAATATAAAAAAATATAAATAATGACAATAAAATCTAATATAACAGTGACAAAGCGCTTTCGGAAGCTAAACATCCATCATCAGTGTCTGAATAATAATTAAAAAAGTAAAAAAGATAGTTATATAAAAAAGTTAAAATTGTTGAAACAACTTACCAAACTTTTATTAAAAACAAATTAAAACAATAAAAATGTGTATTAAAAATAGAATAACTAAACTAAAAATCTTAAAACTATTGCGTCTAGCTTGTAGAATTAGTAAAATATTGATTCAACCTCTCATTTTTACAAAATAAAACAAATTTCAATTTTGTCTTTATTTATATAAAAATTGATATAAATTATAGTTGTTTTTACCCCCAAAATTGTTAAAATGTCGCCTCTAGCTCTTAAAATTAGTCAAATTAATAAAAAAGTTGGCTTTATCTTTATCGATTTAAAAATTACTAGAAAGTATCGATTCCGGTTTCGAAAATTAGTAAAACTATTTTTTTGAATTTTAAAAATAGTTGCCTCAAGTTTTCCAAATTGGCGCAGCTTTTTAAAATTAAAAAATTCCTTTTGTCGCTTGGAAAATTAGGTAAAAACGTCTTGTTCAAACTGATAACTCAGCTCTCAAAATTTGAATAAAATATCGTATTTACCACTTCCAAAATTGTTATAATGTCGAACTTAACTTTCGAAATTTGTAAAATGTTGCTTCTGGTTTTGAA
Organism: Tribolium confusum; assembly: GCA_029207805.1. Classification (NCBI taxonomy): domain Eukaryota; kingdom Metazoa; phylum Arthropoda; class Insecta; order Coleoptera; family Tenebrionidae; genus Tribolium; species Tribolium confusum. The sequence goes on along the minus strand of JALGAY010000008.1, from coordinate 12,074,994 downwards.
AATTTGTAAAATGTGGCTTCCATGGGCTCCTAAATTACAAAGAAATGTTGTCTTTACCTGGTGATTTAAAAATTGATAAAAAATGTGGTTTCCTGCTTCTAAAATTGGTAAAATTATTCAAATTTTAAAAACAGATGCCTCACGTTCCCAAAATTGTCGTAAATATTTAAAATTAAAAAAAGATATTGACTTTGTCGCTTTAAAAATCAGAAAAAAAGTCGTCTTTAAACTGATAATTCAGATTCCAAAATTAGAGCAAAATGTCGTCTTCACCACTTCCAAAATTGTTGCAATATCAAATTTAACTTTTGAAATTTGTAAAATGTTGCTTCTGGTTTTAAAAATTTGTAAAATGTAGCCTCCATGGGCTCCTGAATTACAAAGAAATGTTGTCTTTTGTCTGTTAATTTAAATATTGATACAAAATGTCGTCTCCGGATTTTCAAATTAGTAATATTATTCGAATTTTAATAACAAATGCCTCACGCTCCCAAAATTGTCATAAATATTTAAAATTAAAAACAGATATTGCCTTTGGCGCTTCTAAAATTAAAAAATATTGTCGTCTTTAAACCGATAATTCAGTTTCAAAAATCAGAATAAAATGCCGACTTGATCACTTCCAAAATAGTTGCAATATCGTTTTCACTTTTCAAAATTAGTAAAATGTTGTCTCTAGCTTTAAAAACTTGTAAAATGTTGCCTCAATGGGCTCCTAAATTACAAAGAAATGTTGTCTTTACCTGGTGATTTAAAAATTGATAAAAAATGTAGTTTCCTGCTTCTAAAATTAGTAAAATCATTTGAATTTTAAAAACAGATGCCTCACGTTCCCAAAATTGTCGTAAATATTTAAAATTAAAAAAAGATATTGACTTTGTTGCTTCAAAAATCAGAAAAAAGTCGTCTTTAAACTGATAATTCAGATTCCAAAATTAGAGCAAAATGTCGTCTTTACCACTTTCAAAATTGTTGCAATACCGAATTTAGCTTTTAAAATTTGTAAAATGATGTTTGTGGTTTTGAAAATTTGTAAAATGTTGCCTCAACAAGCACCCAAATTACAAAAAAATGTTGTCTTTTGTCTGTTGATTTAAAAATTGATACAAAATGTTGTCTCCGGCTTCTAAAATTAGTAAAATTACACGAATTTTGATAACAAATGCCTCACGCTCCCAAAATTGTCATAAATATTTAAAATCAAAAAAAGATATTGCTTTTGGCGCTTTTAAAATCAAAAAATATTGTCGTCTTTAAACCGATAATTCAGTTTTAAAAATCAGAATAAAATGGTGTTTTGATCACTTCCAAAATAGTTGCAATATCGTTTCCACTTTTCAAAATTAGTAAAATGCTGTCTCTAGCTTTGAAAATTTGTAAAATGTTGCCTCAATGGGCTCTTAAATTACAAAGAAATGTTGTCTTTGCCTGTTGATTTAGAAATTGATAAAAACTGTGGTTTCCTGCTTCTAAAATTAGTAAAATTATTCGAATTTTAAAAGCAGATTCTTCACGCTTCCAAAATTGTCGTAAATATTTAAAATAAAAAAAAATTGATTTTCTTGCTTCAAAAATCAGATAAAAAGTCGTCTTTAAACTGATAATTCAGCTTCTAAAATTAGAGCAAAATGTCGTCTTCACCACTTTCAAAATTGTTGCAATACCGAATTTAGCCTTTAAAATTTGTAAAATGATGCTTGTGGTTTTGAAAATTTGTAAAATGTTGCCTCAACAAGCATCCAAATTACAAAAAAATGTTGTCTTTTGTCTGTTGATTTAAAAATTGATACAAAATGTCGTCTCCGGCTTCTAAAATTAGTAATATTATTCGAATTTTGATAACAAATGCCTCACGCTCCTAAAATTGTCATAGATATTTAAAATTAAAAAAAGATATTGGTTTTGGTGCTTTTAAAATCAAAAAATATTGTCGTCTTTAAACCGATAATTCAGTTTCAAAAATCAGAATAAAATGCCGTCTTGATCACTTCCAAAATATTTGCAATATCGTTTCCACCTTTCAAAATTAGTAAAATATTGCATCTGGCTTTAGTAATTTCTAAAATGTTACTTCTGCGAGCTTCAAAATTATAAAGATATGTTGCCTCTTGTTTCTTGATCTCAAAATCGATAAAAAAATATTGCCTCCGTGTTCCAAAATTAGTAAAATTATTTGATTTTCAAAAACAGGTTATCACAAGCTGTCGAAATTGACGCAGATATTTAAACTTAAAAAAAATGATTTTGTCGTTTCCGAAATTAAGTAAAAATGTCGTCTTCACCAGCAAGTTGTTACATCATTGATTCCAGTTTTTAAGATTACTAAAAAATTGTTTCTGGCTTTAAAATTAGTAAAATTATCCGCGAAATCTCAAATTACAAAAACATGTTGCTTTTGTCTTTATTAATTTAAAATTTGTTAAAACATGTTGCTTCTATTTCTTAAATTTAGTAAAATTACTCTTTCGAATTTCAAATATAGTTTCCTTAAGCTTCCAAAATTGTTCCAGATTTTTAAAATTGATAAAAATGCCTCACTTTTTCAAAATTGACGTGAATGTTTAAAATAAAAAAATCCGTCTTTGTTAGCACCAAACTTGTTAATAATATAACTAAAAATTATTGTTTTTAATGTTTTAAAAATTCATTACATAATAAAAATGCAAATTTAAATTGTCTACCAACTAAATTTAAGCAAAAAAATAATTAACCCAGCAAAAACAAGAGCAATAATTCATGAATTCCAGGTTAGAATATTCAATTAAACTCTGAGATAAGGTTATTCGTGAAAAGGGACTGACGTTTCGTATATATTTTTTCTTCTTTTCCAATTTACTTTAGATTAGTAAAATTCTCTTTGAATCCTCACTAAATTAAACATTGATTGAAACGAACCTGCAATTATCGTCCTATGTGGCTTATTAAGCCACTTATCTAACTGCATTTTAATGTTCTTTAATCCGGTCCTGGCTTAATTAGAGCTAAAAGAAGACAGCATTAAATTTAAATGACGCGAAACAAATATATCCTAAAATAGAGAGACGAGAATATTTTTTCCTTGACACTTATTGACTGAACGTCTATCATTTTATAATAATGAAGATAAAAATAGAAACTGTCTCCAATAAAACAACAAATCCTAAACCACAACAATTTTTTTAAGTGGAAAAACTAATAGTACGTTTCACTAATTTTCAAAACCAGACACTACATTTTACTAATTTTAGAAGGTAAGAGCATTATTTTAGTAATTTGAAACTGCTAAAAGCGACATTTTTCAAATTTTAGTATTTTTTTTAATTTTGGGAACTTGAGGCTGCAAGTAACACAGTTAAAAGCTGTAATAATATTTGTTAATAATAATTTTTAAATAAATAAATGTAAAAGTACAATTTCTTTATAATGTGTAAAACCTGAGACAATATTTAGCTAATTTTGGGAAACAGAAACAAAATCTTGCTTAATATAAAATCAAGAAAATTGCAATTTTAACAATTTTGAAGCTAATAAAAATAATTTTTGAAATCGAAAGCAACATTTTCTTTAATTTTAAAAATTTGAAACAATTTTAGGAATCTGAGACAATAATTAGTATTTTAGTTATTAATTTTGAATCCAAAAATGCAGTTTTACTAATTTTAGAAACTGGAGACAATTTTTAAATTAATAAAACAAAGACATTTTTTGTGATTTAGCAAAAAAAAGACAAGATTTCGCTAATTTTTGAAGTTAGAGACGACATTTTACTAATTTGAAAGCCAAAGACAAAATTTTGGAGCTGATAAAAGCGATTTCTTTTCTAATTCTCTTAATTCTGAGAACTGAAGCAGACATTTTTCCATTTCATCAATTTTAAATCAACAGAAATAGTAGTTGTTTATTGTATAAGTGTTTTAGACAGCGTTTTATCCACGCAAGAATGTTTAAGCGCGAGACGCAGTCGTACGTTTAATATTCTTAAGTGGATAAAACGCGACTAAAACACGAGTCCAATATAACGTTTTATCCACAATTGCAGCAATTTAAATTTAGATTCGCTAAAATTTCATCTCATGTCAACAAAAAATTATTTGACATTACACTCTGACAGCGGATGTCACCTCAAAAATCATTGAAATTAACTAAAAAATGTGAGAAATTGCTATTTATTTTCGATTTTTTATCGACTTCATTTGTACAAAACGCTGTGCTAGTTGGTGAAAATGGAAGAAAGTGATACTGTTCTTGAGACAATTCTTGAGAAAGCTGAAGAAGCGACTCGTTAGTTATTGCCTGCAAAGTCCAGGGAACATTATGAAAAAGTATTTTCAGAATTTAATAAATGGAAAGAAGAACGGGGGGTAATGACAATAAATAAGGAAGTTCTGCTATCGTATTTCTTAAATTTGAAGAAGAGGTATGCAATTTCATCTATGTGGTCGAAGTACTCCATGCTGAAGGCCGCTATAAAAGTCTATAAAAACATAGACATTTAAAAATATAGTAAGCTCATGGCCTATCTAAAGAATCAGTCAAGAGGATACAGGCCGAAGAAAGCTGCAGTATTGGAAAGAGCACACGTGGAAAAGCTTTTGACAAGGGCTTGCAATTAAAAATATTTGATGATCAAGGTAATCTCTGTCATTACATAGACACTGTAGATGATAAATTTCGGAATATTTTAGCTTGCATTAATAATAGGGGTGTCTGGTGGCTGTCGATGCCGTGAGCTGACAAAAAAAGGATTCTCTATTAACACTGTGGAGAAGTGTAAAAAATACATGTCCTTATGTCCGAAGAAGTTATCCATTGAGAGAATCTTTTTACGATACGCTAATCAAAAATGTACATCGCAATCCTGTTGGAATTAACACTTTATCGAAAGTTCCTTCCAAAGTTGCTTCGTTTTTAAATCTGGCGAACGCAGAAGCTTATACCGGCCATTGTGTGAGGCGCACTTCAACAACGTTACTTGCTAATAGAGGTGCTAATCTTACAATAATTAAACGACATGGTGGGTAGAGGAGCTCTGCCATAGCAGAAACTTATATCGAAGGTTCTGTATCTAATAAGCTTGATATCGCAAGGAAAATCCAAGGTTCTTCTGGTACTAGACGTTCCTCACTAGAGGAGACGTCCATCGTTCCCACAACTACTATTCCTTCTGGAACCGATAACAACTACAAGCTTCTTATTAATGGAAACGAAGTGAAATATGATAAAACAAAAAACGAAATGTCTATTAATGTAAATGTTAATGTCAATATTAAGAATAAATAAAATGCGATTGATTTAAGATTGTATTTTTTCATTATTCCACTAGTAGAAAAAAGTAATTTTATTATCCCACTAGTGGATAAAGTGTTACTTTATACAGTTCGTAAGTGTGGATAAAACTTCAATTATAACGTAATTGTGGTTAAACATTTTTTTGTATTTTTGGAATTTTAAAGGCAACATTTTACCAATTTTAAAATTTGCAGGCGAAATTTTAACAACGTTGACCTTGTTAGAATACAATAGTGTCTATATTTTTGAACATGCGTATTGTCATTTTTCATTCAATTTTTAGGTAGAACTACTTTCTGTTATTGCAGGTGTTTATGTTAACTTCAGTTAGTTAATCTGACAAGTTTTCTGTATATGTAGAAAGGCAAAACGCGTAAAAATTCTCTTGGCCTTATAACAGTTTTCAGTGTCTCGAGAGAAGTGGCAAAAGAAGTAGGAATATTATAAGAAGCTCGCCAAATTAAGAATTTTCTGAAGCTCGCAGCACAAAGAAATTTACGTCGATAATCAGCGGTCAATTTTAACTTGAGTTTCGTAAATAACACAGCAAAAAAAAATAGATACAATATCTTATTTCAGAGCTACAAACTTGTTGTTAACCTTATAACTAGTACTGAAGCACTTCTGAGATCTCCAAAATTGTTTTTCTGAATTAGTAAAAAATTGTCCAAGTTTTTAGACCCTTTTGACCAGCCAAAATATTCCCTTTAAAAATACAAAATTAAAAATATAATTAGTTTAACAATCTCTTTATTTATTTACAAGCAATTTATAAAATCACTGAGTCGCACAAACATGCAGTTACTTAAGACCAAAAATGTTAATTTACATTAATCAGTCTTGTTACTACAGTCTTGTCTAGAAACGTAGTAAAATAATAAAATTTAAAAAAGTTATTAAAGATTCAACTAAAAGAAAAAACCATAAATGTTTTTTTGTAAAACAAGTTGTTTGAGTTGCTCAAAATTGTGTTTTTAGAAGCTTCAAGCCTAACAACTAGTGTCAGGAGTGGAATTGTAAGTCACAGAAGAAATTGACGTTAGCTCACGAAAATTAAATGCGACTTGTCCTTGCCTCAAAACCATATTTTTTTGCGCAATTTAATACAAAAAATAGGTAGTATAATTACGGATCGCAGAAAAGACAGTGACATAAAAACTTTAATACAAATTATGTTTGTGTCATTCCTCGAGAATCGTCATTCACTCAAAAAAAGCCCAGATATATATATAGAACTCAAGAAAAAAGGAAAAAAAATTCCGGCGAGAATTAATGTAAAAAATTAATGTGAAAAACGTAAAACCAAAATGAGAAACGAAAAAGAGGAATGTAGGAGCGACCAAAGAAAGAAAATTAAAGAATGTAAAACCCGAAAAAAGCCAAAATCAACCAAAATAGCCTGAAATAAAAGTACTGTTTTAGAATAAAAGCTAAGAAAAGCTAAAAAACTATTCTAGCGAAAACTAGTAGGAAAATCAGGTACAAAAAAAAAGAAAATTTTGATAGAGATAAGGCTGTAATCTCGACAATAACAAGTAAACTGATTTGTCCGGATAAAGATAATAACAACGTGGCAGCTTTACACAATGACAGAGAACAGAAATGCCGAAAATTGGAGTATTTGCAAAAACAAAAACAGTTTTCTAATACATGACAAATCCAAAGTTCAACGTTTTGCTGGGGTTAGAAACCTAAAATTGATTTTTGTCATTTTATCATTTAAGAAGAATTTGATCCGAAAAGATCTCTAGGTAATCCCTTTAATAACTTTTTTTAAAATAATTTACTTACTACGTTTCACACACACACACTGTTTAAATATTTGCTGTCTCGATAAACACTATAGAGTCTCTGTCATGGTAGAGCTTGACACTACATCACTTAAATATTCTACTATTTAGTAAGGTCCTTTCCAGTCTTGTATCTTTAGGTAACAATGTCCAATTCTTCTCTTCTCTGTGTAGAGCTAGACCAAATCGTGTTCTTTCTTTTTCTCGTGCCTTCTCAACATCTGATGCCTTTGCAAAATAAAAATCTCTTTATTAACAGATGCTTCTTATGAATTTGCCTTTTCTCTATTGCCCAAAATCGTGTTCTTTCTTCTTCTCGTGCCTTCTCAACATCTGATGCCTTTGCAAAATAAAAATCTCTTTATTAACAGATGCTTCTTATGAATTTGCCTTTTTTCTATTGCCCAAATTTGCTCATCTTCTTTTACTTAGTGTTTAAGTTTCAGTGTTCTCTAAATATCAAATCCTATAAATGTTTTTTGTTCTTTTTTTCGCGAATACTTCCATTGTCGAAATTTCTTTTTTGCTCTTATGTAAATCAGCCAAGTTAAAGTTATCCTCGTCTGGAATAATCGCTTTATTTGCTGTCGTCGTAATTAAAGCACCATGTCTATCAAATTTCTTTCTTCTCTTAAGTGTTTTTCTATAAGCATTTGCTAAGATTTTTATCTAGCTTTTTGTAGCCATTTTCCTAAAACAGCATTTTCATTTTCGGCAAATTTGCAAAATTTTGGTTTAATTCGGATTTTAATTCTTCAATTTCCTTCCTTATTTCGCCTCAACATTCTTCAATGCCTTTTTTGATTTCTTTCTTACATTTTTCAATTTCCTACTTCTTGACTAATTCCAGACGAAAATCTTTTTTATTCTTTCCTGAATTCCATAAATGTCTTCATTTGTTCTGCCAGACGTTTATACAGTTCTTATTTTCCTACTTTCTGTACTTCTTTCAGTAGATAAAGATTCTCTTCCAATAACACAAACATGTTTTGTTTTAAAGCTCCCACGTTGTGCCTTCTTTGCGATCCGCAGTTTTTTGTATTTTTTCTGCCGAAAAAAAGAAAACATTAATTTTGAGAAAAACTCATTGAATCTAATTTTCAAGGGCTAACCTCATTTCTCCAGCGAAGATTCAAACAAATTTTTCTTCGTGGCTTCTAGTCCAATCATTCCAACATTTAACTTCTTCGTTAAACCCACATTGGAGAGGTTCAAAGACTATTAACCGACTTGTTTCAAAAAAAACATTTAGAGTTCTCTCCTTCAGCTGAATCCTTAAAAAACTTTTCTCTAATTTTTTATTTACTACGTTTCTATGCCAATTTACAAATCTAGGAACAACTAACTAGATTCCTAAATATCAATTCGCTGCATCATCTATTGTTTTGAACATACGGAGCCTAAGATTTCACTCAATTTTTGAGTAGAACTGCCTAGTTTGTTAATTTTTCTGTACATGTAGAAGAGTAAAACACAGTAAATCTACCCTAGTCTTTTAACAGTGCTTAAGTGTCTCGAAGGAAGTGGGAAAACAATAAGAGGTACGCCAAATTAAGAATTTTCTGAAGCCCGCAGCACGCAGAAAGTTACATTGATAATCAGCGGTCAATTTTAGCTTGACGTTTGTAAATAAAACAGTAGATAAAAAAATGTAATATTACTTTATTTTAGAGTTAAGTGCTCGTTGTTAACCTTAAAACTAGTACTCGAGCATTTCTGAGATCTCCAAATTTGTCTTTTGAACTAACAAAAGATTGTCCAAGTCTTTAAGCCGTTTAAACCAGTCAAAATATTCGCTTTAAATATACAAGATTAAAAATATAGTTAGGTTAACAATCACTTTATTTATTTACAAGCAATTTATGTCGTACAGACTTGCCGGTACTTAAGACCAAAAATTTAAACTTACATTTATCAGTGTTGTCAAATAATCTAGAAACGTAGTAAAATAATAAATTTTAAAAAAGTTATTAAAGATTCATCTGCCGCAAAAAACTTTAGATGTTATTTTGTACAAACAAGTTGTTTTTGGCCGCTCAAAGAAGTGTTTTTAGAAGCTTCAAGCCTAACAACTCGTATCAGGAGTAGGATTGGAAGTCACAGAAAAAAATTCGCTTAAACCTCCGCAAAAAATTAACGTTAGCTCACAAAAATTAAATTCGAAGAATTCCTGTCTCAAAATCATTTTCTTTTTAGACAGAGTAAATACTAAAAAGCTTTCATAGTATAACTGCAGATTGCAAAGAAGGCAGTGACATAACTGCTTTAATACAAATTATGTTTGCGTCATTTCAAGAGAATCGTCATTCACTCAAAGAAGAGCAGAGAGTAAAAGCCAAAAAAATTGAATAGACATGTGAATGAACAAATTGAGATTCATATAAAATTTAGAAAAGCTCAAAAAAAATTTCGTCGGTAATGGTTAAAAAAGCACAATTGAAGAACTTACGACCAAACTAAGAACCGAAAATAAAGAATGGTAAAGTGCTTCCAAAGAGAAGAAAGTCACAGAATGTGAAACCGAAAAAGAGCTAAAAGCAACCGAAATAGTCAAAAATGAAGATGTTGTCTTGAGAAAAAGACCAAAAAAAGCTAAAAAAACAATCCTGGCAAACGCAAATAGGAAAACATAATGAGCAAAGATGGACATTTATTAGAGATGGCGCTGTGATGAAGACAACAAGTAAACTGATTTGTCCAGACGAAGATAAAAAGAACTAGCAGCTTTACAAAATGACAGAAAAAAACAAAAATCGAGAGAAATAAAGTATTTACAGAAACAGAAACAAAAACAATTCCCTAAAACTTGACGAGTCCAAAACAAAACGCTTTACTCGAGTTAGAAACCTCAATTTGATTTTAATGACATTACCTTGTTAACATTTAAGAAGGTTTTAATCCGAAAGGATCTCTAGGTGATTCTTTAATAACTTTTTTTGATAATTTACTTACTACGTCTCCTTGACAATTTGTTAATCTAGAAACAACTAAGCAATCGTCTAAATATAAATTCACCACTCCTCCCATTCCTTAAAGATTGACCCTGCCATTGTAGAAAACTAAAGAATCACCATATTATCACCTTTGTATGTTGCTGTCCTCTTTGTTCTAAGCACTACACAATTTAGGAACTGTACTATAAGTAAAGTCCTTCCCAGATTTGTAACTTCACACACCTCGCAACTGTTCTCTTCCAGTTGTAGAACCAGACCAAAACACGTTCTTTCTTCTTCTCGTGCCTTCTTAACATCTGATTCCTCTTCAAAATAAAGATCTCTTTAATCGGTCTCTCCAGCAATTGATGTTTCATCTAAGTCTGCTTTGCTTCTATTTCCCAAAGCGCAGATTCACGTGTCTTCACGAGTCGCTCCTTCTGTTGCTCTTTCTTCTTCAAACATCTTTTCTTGTTCTTCAAGTTTTGAGCGTTCTTTAAATGTCTGGTCTTGGAATTGTATTTGTTCTTCTTTTTTGACAATACTTAAATTCTCACAATTTCTGTTTTCGTCCTTAGTGAATCTGCCAAGTTAAAGCTACCTTCATTTGGCCTAATCATTTTAATTGTTGTCACTACAACACCATCTCCAACAAATTTCCTTCTCTCCACATGTGTTTTGCTATAAGCATTTGCTAAGATTATTCCTCTAGCTCTTATAGTCTTTTTTTTTAAGACAGAAGCTTCATTTTCGACGAATTCGCATAATTTTGGTTCAAATCCGGTTTTAATTCTTCAACTTTCTTTCTTACTTCGCACTTACATTCTTCAATTTTTTTTCTTACTTTGTTCTTACTTTCCTCAATTTTGCTCTTGACTAATTCCCGACGCAAATATTTTTTGGTCTTTGCTAATTCTCATAAATATCTTAATTTGTTCTTCCAAATGTCAATTCGGTTTTTCTTCTCCTACCCAAATTGTGCCTTCTTTGCAACTCGCAGTTTATGGTATTCACTCTGCTAAGAAACCGATAATTTTGAGAAAGATTCGTCGAATCCGATTTTTACGAACTAACCTCACTGCTCCAACAAAGATTCAAACGAATTTTTTTCCGTGGCTCCTGGTCTCATCATTCTACCATCTTTTACGTTCACAGCTTCTTCAAACACCCTTCAGAGAGATGCAAGCACTATTAACCAACTTGTTTCGGTAAAAAAACCTTTAAAGTTTTCTCCAGCATCTGTATCCTTAAAAACTTTTCTCTACTTTTTTATTTACAACGTTTCTATGCCAATTTGCAAATTTAGAAACAACTAACTAGATTTTTATATAAATTCACTACAATATCATCTATTGTTTTGGACATAGCAGCCTCAGTTTTTACTCAATTTTTGAGTAGAACTGCCTTATTTATATACCTGCATTGTTCAGGTTGTCTCAAATTAATTAGATTAAATCTGTCCTAGTCCTTTAACAGTTCTTCAGTGTCTCCAGAAAAGTGGCAAAGAGAGTAAAAATACGATAAGAAATACGTCAAATTAAGAATTTTCTTAAGCTCGCAGCACGCAAAAAGTTGCATCGATAATGAGCTGTCAGTTTTGGCTTAACGTTCGTGAATAAGACAGCAGGTAAAAAAATGTAATATTACTAAATTTTAGAGTTAGGTACTCGTTGTTAACCTTAAAACTAGTATTCAAGCATTGCTGAAATCTCCAAATTTGTCTTTTAAACTAATGAGAGATTGTCTCAGTTTTTAGACCCTTTAAACTAGACAAAATATTCGGTTTAAAAATACAAAAGTAAAAATATAATTAGGTTAACCATCACTTTATTCATTTACAAGCAATTTATAAAAATCACTGAGTCGCATAGACTTGCCAGTACTTAAGACCAAAAATGTAATCTTACATTTATCAATGTTGTCAAATAATCTAGAAACGTAGTAAAATAATAAATTTTAAAAAAGTTATTAAAATTTCAGCTGCCGAAAAAACTCTAAATGTTATTTTGTATAAACAAGTTGTTTGGGCCGCCCAAAGATGTGTTTTTAGAAGCTCCAAGTCTAACAGCTAGTGTCAGAAGAGGGATCGAAAGTCACAGAAGAAAATTCGTTTAAAGCTCCGCAAGAAATTGACAATGTAAATACTAAAAAGCTTTCGTAGTATTTCCTACAGATCGCAGAGAACGCAGTGATATGACAGCTGTAATACAAAATATGTTTCCGTCATTTGAAGAGAATCGTTATTCACGTAAAGAAGAGCAGAAAGTAAAAAAAAATTAAATAGACATGTGAATGAACAAATTAAAAATTAAATCATATAAAATTAGGAAAGAACAAAACAAAATTCGTCGGGAGTTAGTAAAAGAAACACAATTTAAGAACTTAAGACCAATCTAAATAACAAAAAAGAAGGATAATAAAACGCGATTTACGAGAGAAAGTTAAAGAATTTAAAACCGGAAAAGAGCCAAAAGCAACCAAAATAGTCAAAAATGAAGGTGTTGACTTAATGAAAAGACAAAAGATAGCTGAAAAAACTATTTTAGCAAACGGGAATAGGAAAACATAAAAAGACGAGAAGAACATTTGTTATAGATAGCGTTGTAATAAAGACAGCAACAAGTCAACTGAATTGTCCAGAAGAAGATAAAATTAACGTAGCAGCTTTACAGAATGACAGAAAAAACAGGAATTGAGAGAAATAAAGTATTTACAGAAACAGGAACAAAAAGAATTCCTGAAAACTTGACAAATCCAAAATAAAACGCTTTGCTTGGATTAGAAACCTAAATTTGATTCTCGTGAAATTACCTTTTATCAGTTAAGAAGACTTTAATCCGAAAGGATCTCTAGGTGATCCTTTAATAACTTTTTTTGATGATTTACTTACTACGTTTCTTTAACATTTGGCAAATTTAAAAACATCTAAGTAATCTCCTAAATATAAATCCTCTCCTTACAGATTCGGTGTCTCATAGAATATTGTAGAAATTTTGGCATGGTAGAGAACTAAACGATCACCTTTGTACGTTGCTGTCCTCTTTGTTTTAAGCACTACACTATTTAAAAACTGTACTATAAGTTTTCTTCTCAGTCTTGTAACTTCGGACATTCCAACTTTTCTCTTCCAGTTGTAAAACCAGACCAAATAACGTTCTTTCTTCTCCTCGTGCCTTCTTATCACCTAATGTCTTTTAAAAATAAAGATCTTTTTAATCTGTCTTTTCATCAATTGTCGTTTCTTCTAAATCTGCCTTTCTTCTATTTCCAAAAGCGCAAATTCACGTGTCTACATCAATTGCCTTTTTTGTTGCTCTTTCTTGCCTAAACTTCTTTTCTTGTTTTTCAAGACTTAAGCGTTATGTAAATGTCAGATCTTAGAACTGTCTTTGTTCTTCTTTTTTGAAAATACTTAAATTATCACAATTTTTGTTTTCGTCCTTATGTAAATCCGCCAAGTTGAAGTTACCCTCATTTAGTCTAATCACTGTATTTGCAATTGTCGTGATAACAAAACTATTTCTAACAAAATTGCTTCTCCTCCTTCGTGTTTTTCTATAACATTTGCTACGATTGTTTGTCTAGCTTTTGTGACCTTTTTTTAAGACAGAATCTTCATTTTCGACGAATTTCTTCAATTTTCGTTCTTACTTCGCCCTTAACATTCTTCAATTTTTTTCCTACTGGTTCTTACTTTCTTCAATTTCTTACCCAACTAACTCCCGACGAAAATCTTCTTTGTTCTTCGCTTAATCTCGTAAATGTCTTAATTTGTTCTTCCAAACGTCTATTCGGTTTTTCCTTTCCTACTTTCAGCACTTCTGTCAGTAAATAAAGATTTTCTTCCAATGACTTAAATATCTTTCGTAGTAAAACTCGCAAATAATGCCTTTTTTGCGATCTGCAGTTTTTAGTATTTACTCTGCCAAAAAAATCAATAATTTTGAGAGGGACTAGTTGAATACAATTTTCACGAACTAACCTCAGTTCTCCTGCGAAGATTCAAACAATTTTTTTTCATAGCTTCTGGTCCAATTATTCTACTAGTTCTTACGTTTAGAGCTTCTTCAAATACCCTTTAGAAAGATCTAAACACTAATAACCAACTTGTTTAAGAAAAAAAAAAAACATTTAGATTTCTTTTCTTCAGCTGAACCTTTAAAAACTTTTCTTTATTTTTTTATTTACTACGTTTCTATGCCAATTTGCAAATTTAGGAACAACTAACAAGATTCCTATATAAATTCGCTACAATAGTATCAGTTGTTTTGGACATGCACAGCCTCAGTTTTCACTCATTTTTTGAGAAGAACTGCTTTATTTGTTACCTGCAATTGTTCAGGTTGACTCCAATTAGTTAGTTGGTTGATTTTTCTGTATATGTAGAAGAGTAAAACACATTAAATCTGTCCTAAACTTTTAACATTTCTTCAGTGTCTTCAGAGTAATGACAAAGAGACTAAAAATACGATAAAAGGTACGCCAAATTAAGAATTTTCAGAAGCTCGCAGCACGCAAAAAGCTACATTGATAATAATCAGTGGTCAATTTTAGCTTAAGGTTCGTAAATAGTACAACAGAAAAGAATAGATACATTATTTCAGAGCTAAAGGCTTGTTGTTAGCCTTACAACTAGTACTGAAGCACTTCTAAATTCTCCAAAGTTGTCATTTTTAAACTAAGAAGAAATTGTCCGAGCTTTTAGACTCTGTTGACCAGCCAAAATATTCGCTAATTTTTGAAGTTAGAGACGACATTTTACTAATTTAAAAGCTAAAAGCAAAATTTTGGAGCTGATAAAAACAATTTCTGAGAGCTGGAGCAGACATTTTTTTATTTCAGCAATTTTTAACTCAACAAAGATAATACATTTATTTGTATTTTTGGGATTCTAAAAGCAACATTTTACTAATTTTGAAATTCGGAGGTAAAATTTTAACAACGTTGAGTGGCTTAAAAGCGCCTATTTTTCCTAATTTTGCCTACGTATTAGAAATTTTTAAAGCTGGAAACGATACTGCAACAATTAATACACAATATCTACAAGCTGTCCTAACAACGGTCCGAAAAAGCTCTATAATTTGTTTATTTTAGAAGATATTGATTTTTAAATATTGTAGTTTATATACAGAGTGTCCCAACATAAAAAAACACTAAAGTTTTTTTTAAAATAGAATCTACTCAGTTTATTTTATTTTTAGATTCTATGCGTTTTTTTTACCAGAATTTTTGAACTGCAAGGGTCTGTCTAAAAATTCGTACCTACTAAATGCTTGCACACAAATTAAAGTAAGTAATATCGTTTGATTTCTGAATGATTGCTGCATTTTTAAAGTGTTTACTCAACAACCTGCTCACTGGCATGTGCCTACTGCAATTTTTTAAACATGACAAATTAAAAATATCAAAAACTCATTTTTTTCAAATGGCATCTTCTCTTTGTTATTTATTGTACCAATCAAAAAATCTTTTGACAAGCTTTCCATTGTATAGTCTAGTGTAAAATTGTAAGTTGCTATCCTAAATTAACTAAATTTAGATATACTTTTCTGTCAGAAATATTACCGTTTTCTTCAATACTAGTATGCAGTCTTCGTCTAAAAGATAGTCTAACACGACGTAGCATATCTGCATTTATTAAATAGAATGTATCGCGTCTTCTTTGTTTCATATTCTCCGCAGTTGTTAGTCTCAGTTTATACACCTTTTCTTTCACAAATCCCCAAAGGAAGAAATCAATCAGAGTAAGGTCGGGAGAACGAGCAGGCCAACTGATTGCTCCTCTTCTGCCTATCCAGCAATTTGGAAAAGTTTTGTTTAAAAATTGTCGAACTACTCGATGATAATGTACAGGGGCTCTATCCTGCTGTAGCTACATAATTCTTCGCGTATGCAAATCCAGATTTTCCATCAGAAATCACAGATCATTTTGAAGGAATTCACGATAACTTACCCCATTTAAGACATCATCAAAAAAGATCGGACCGATCACGTAGTCCCCAAGAACTCGGCCCCAGACATTCAACGACCACCTTTTTTAATAATCAATTGTCTGCATCCAATGAGGGTTTTCAGTCGCATAGTAATGCATGTTGTGTTGATGACCCGTTACTCTTAAATGTTGCTTCATTACTAAATAAAATTGTGTGCATAAAGTTCCACTCGTTATTAATCAAATTATCCATAGTTTCACAAAAAATTATTCCATTTTGAAAATCATCTCCAAAAAATTCCTGATGTAGCTCAAGGTGGTAGGAATAAAACTTGTGTTTTAAGGTAATTCGATTAATACTGGTTTGCAATATGTCAGTTTGTGCGTCAATTTCTCTGCAACTCAATTCTGGATTTTCTTGTAACATTAAAAGAACTTCCAATTCCAGGTTTTCGTCTATTTTTCGTGTTAATACTTCTTTTTTCTGGTACATAACGCTTCCTGTTGCATCAAATCTATCCTTCAATTTTTTAAATGCAGCACTTTGTGGCAGTCTTGCATTTGGGTATTTTTGTTTGTAGAGTCTTTGAGCTAATAAAATATTACGATCCGCTTCACCAAGACTGTATACCATGTTAATGAGTTCTCGACGAGTAAAATTCATTTTGGGATTTGACAGATTGTTAAAATTGCTAAATATTTGGGAATCAAATGGCGATACTCACTTTAACTAGTGTGCAAGCATTTAGAAAGTTCGAATTTTTAGACAGACCTCTGTATTTCAAAAATTCTAATAAAAAAAGCGCCACAAATTAAAATTGATAACAGATAAATTAAAATAACCTCTATAAAAGTTGTTTATAATTTAGCATAGAATCTAAAAATAAAATCAAACTGAGTAGATTCCATTTAAAAAAACATAACTTTTGTGTTTTTTTTAAATATTGGGACATCCTGTATATAAACCGCAATATTTTTAAAATGTGCATAAAAAACGCAGCTATAATCTAAAACAAACAAAATATCAAAATCTCTTAAAATAAACAAAATATAGAGCTTATTCGGTTGGGACAGCCTGTATGTAAAAACTAAATCGTCAAAATTTCGGTCAAAAATTACTTTAGTCCTTAAAAAAGACACAAAGCGCAATTTGTATTCAGGCCTGAACTGCTCTCCTTCCGTATCCTTCTTCCGGTATCCTGCAGTCTAAGCCATCCTTGATAATACGTGCAAAAGCTTCTCTGAATTAAATTTAGAACTTCTATTTTTATCTAGACCGTCATTTTTTTTACCACTGGTCGATAATTATTGATTATACAGGGGCGATATAAATACCAGGGGGTAAGTTAGATTTTCGGCACGTGACTAACTTCGATTTTACAAATTGGAGGATTAGGGAGAGTGAGTCAGAGAAATATTAAAATTTTTCGACTGAGACTATTGTGTACATTTCCTAATGTCATTAAGGGTTGGATATATGTTATAAATCATCGTTTTTATGGCTTTGGTAGTGATTTGGGTGAATAGATACGAAGAGTAGTGGAGGGTACATCGGATTAGAGATACGACAAAGGGATCTCGGGGATTTTAATAAAACTAATATGAAAAGACTTTGACCACAAAGAGGAACGTCTGAGAGGTTTTTAATGCCGAAATTTGACCTAAAACTAACAAAATTTTATCTAATTTTTTGAATAAACCAAAAATTGTTTTTAAATCTGCTTAAGAATATACAGCAGAGAGATTTTCTGAATGCATTTTCTCAGTAGTGTCGTATAATTTATGACGCTCTCTAGTGCATCTAAGATGTTATTATCAACCCTAAATTTTAAAATTACATTTTTCTCGAATAAAATACGTTTGGTTTTTGTTTTTTACTTATCAGTATTCAAAAATTTAAATATAATTTTGCTTTATAGCATTTAAGTTGAAAAATAAAAGTTTAATACAATTATAAGTCAATAAAACAGAGAAACTATTGAGGTTTATTCTCACACGAGAATGACAACATTGGAGGTGGATACATTTTTGTTTCAACAAATACACTGCTCCAAGAAATTAACGCACCACTTGAAAATAAAGTAAAAAAATTAAAACTATGTACATTTGACAACTTTGGTTGAGAAGGTTTAATCAAGCTATAATCTAGTTACCCATTGTAATAAAAGTTTTGACATTAAAGTCAGAAATTTGAGTTTAATAGTTTTTTAAGCAGAAATTTTAAAATAATTTTCATTTTTAAATTGTGTTAATTTGTAATTTCGTTTTATTGTTATTTGAATTTGCCGTTCTGTGGATAGTTTTTATCATCTGAAACAATAATAAAAACATTATGAGGAATTTGACTCGAGAAGAATGCGCCCAAGCCGTGGTTTTGTTGGAGGAAACATGGAGCTACAGAAGAATTGGTGAAAGGTTTGGTGTATCTCATACGTCAGTTTCGCGTATGATACAAAGGTACAGAGAGACAGGAAGTCACCTCAGAAGACCTGGGCAAGGAAGAAAAAGGAAAACCACTCCTATCCCGGATAGATTTTTAAGAATATCTGCGCTAAGGGAACGCTTCGTAACCCCCAGGAAGCTACAAACTGAGTTTCGTGACGTAGAAGGAATTCAAATCAGTACCGAAACTGTTAGAAAAAGACTTAAGGAGGATAATTTAACACCCCATATTCCTGCTCGTGGTCCTGCATTGACTACAGAACACCGCAGAGCCCGATTAGAATTTGCTAGAAAGCACATAAATTGGCAAAGAGAGGATTGGGAGTCTGTTCTTTTTACGGATGAGTCAAAATTTTGCCTTTACAATTGCGATAGACGTGTTCGTGTGTATCATAGACCAAATGAGCGGTACGCACAGTGTAACATTCAGAATACCACATTGTTTGGTGGAGGCTCAGTAATGGTTTGGGGTGGTATTTCCTTACAAGCTCGCACGGAGTTAGTGGTTGTAAATAATGGCTCTATAAATGCGGACCGTTACATAACAGACATTCTTGAAGAGCATGTCGTACCATAAGCACCTTATATTGGTCCAAATGTTGTGTTAATGCAAGATAACGCAAAACCCCACACTGCCCGAATTGTTAAAGATTACTTGAATGAGGCAGAAATCAATGTTTTGGATTGGCCAGCTCGAACCCCTGACCTGAATCCTATTGAGCATGTTTGGGACATTCTCGGGAAACGTTTAAAAAATATTCCCCATCCTCCTGTCCATCTTCAAGAGGTAGGTCCTCAACTAAATGAAATTTGGAATAACTTAAATCAAGAAGACATAAGTTCGTTAATTTTGAGTATGGAACGAAGATGTGCAGCGGTTATTCAAAGTAGAGGTGGAAATACGCGATATTAAGATGTTTTCTGTAACTTTTATAACGGCGTAACTTTAATAAAATTTTGTTTTCGGTTTGTTTTTCTATATTTGGACACATTAGATATTAATTTACTTTAAACAAATGTTTTTGTTAAATTTTTCTTAATTTTGTTCCAATTGGTCGAATACATGTTTCAATTTTCAAAAAAATTCAAGTGGTGCGTTAATTTATTAGAGCAGTGTAGATTAAATAAAATTAAATAAAAATCTTTTTCTTTAGTCATAGTTCAGTTGTGCAAAATCTTTCTTTCTTCTGCTGAAATTATTCTTCGGTTTTCTTCTACTAAGCCTAGTTTTTCTTCCTTCCCCAGACATCGTTTAGTTAGAATTGCTTTCTTTTTACTAGAATTTAGATACTCTAAAAACTCTTTTGTTTTTTTGATCTTCTTTTTAGACGTTTTTCAACTTCATATAGAATTTTTTAGTTCTATTTTTCTATTAGTTGCTGTTTCTCACATTCGTCTAAATGCGTTTTTTACTTTTTCAGACTTCTTACTGTTCTTGTTTTTCTTTCAGCCGACATCTTTCTTTTTCAATTTATAACTGCTCTTTTTCATCTACTAATAGTTCCTAAAATTCTTCTAGAACTTTTTTCTATAGTTTTTCTTTACTTTTTTACATATAAAAACATAAAATTTTGAAGCAATTTATGTCCTATTTAAAAATTTTCTTTGTGTTCTTAAATCATTTGTGCTCCTCTTCCTTTTTCAGACGTTTTCAAATTCTTCAAATTGAAAACAGAAAATTTCTTCTTATTTTCTGTTCTGTTCTTTTTTTATCAATCTTCCTATTCAAAAAACTTTTTTAGTTTTTCTACATTTTTTCCAGACTTTTTCTGTTTGTTTTTCATTTTTCAAAGTTTTCAATTTTTAATTGCTCTCTTTTATATCTCAATAGTTTCCAAAAAAATTTTTCTCAGCTGTAGTTTTTCATTTTTTTGTAGAATTATTCTTTCTCTTGTAAAAATCATTCTTCGTCTTTGTGCAGTTTTTCGCATTTTTCTTTTTTTCCCAATTAAAGCTTTTTAAGAGTCTTTGTTTGGAACAGGTTTATTGCACTTTCTTGATTATCTTTCTGTTCCGATTGTAGTTTCTTTCTACTTCTTCTAACATTTTCTGTTTCTCTTTTTCTGTCAATCATCTCAAATGTGTTTTTCTACATTTTTTCTGTACTTTTTCTACTTGTCTTTCAGTCGCAACTTTCAAATTCCTAAATTTTTAATTGCTCTCTTTTATCTCTCAATGATTACCAACATTTTTCTAAAGCTTTTTTCAGCTGTAATTTTTTATTTTTTTCTTGCTCTTCTCAAAATCATTATTTATTTTTGTGCAGTTTTTCGTGTTTTTCTTCTTTCCCAATTAATTAATAATTAAAGCTTTTTAAGTTTCTTTGTTTAGAACAGGTTTTTCGCATTTTTTGGTTGTCTTTCTCTACCGATTGTAGTTTTCTTCTTCTAAAATTTTTTATTTCTCTTTTTCTGTCAATTAAATTTGCTTACAGCTTTCTAAAAATTCTTTTAGCTTTCTTAGATTAATTCTTTGTTTTACTAGACTCTCTTTCTGTTCTTTTCTCTTTCAGCCGACGTCTTATTTAAGTTTCTCTATTTAGATAAGTTCTTTAAATGTCTTTCTCTTCCAGTTGTGGTTTTTTAAACTATTCTAAAAACTTCTTTTGGTTTTCTTAAATATTTTATTTCTTTTTTTGGACATCTCTACTTCTTTTGAAAATTTCTGTTACTCTTTTTCTGTCAATCAACTTTTCTTACATTCTTTCGTTTACTAGAGTCTCTTTTTGTTCTTTTCTTCCTTTCAGCCAACATCTTTTTTAGGTTTCTTTATTTTGATAAACTTTTTTGCTTCTTTTTTGATTGTTTTTCTCTTCCAAGTGTAGTTTTTTAAACTATTCTAAAACCTTTTTTTCGTTTTTCTTAAATACAATTTTATTGCTTTTTTTAACGTCTTCCACTTCTTCTAGAAATTTCTGTTTTTCTTTTTCTATTAATCCTCGTTACTCACATTCTTCTAAAAACTCTTTTGAATTTATTCTTTGCGTTTCTAGAACCTTTTTTTTAATTTGTAACTGCTTTCTTTTAGCTACCGATAGTTTCTTAACTTATTCTAGGAACTTATCTCTTTTTGTCAGCAAAAAAATTCAAAACAGCAATAAACATTTTGAGAAAATAAAAAAAAGTGTTACAGAAGCTTAAAAAATAGTGTTTAGCAGAAAAAAATGTCAAAAAAGACAATTGGTAAAACAAAGCTAAAGAAAATTTTAAGAGGTTAAAACACATCCTTCAAAAAAAAATTACAAAAGTTTCTAAAAGAGTAAAAAGGCTTGAAAAAATATTAGTGCAAAAAATTTTAGAATTTAAAAAACATCTTGTCAAATAGAAAAAAGAAATGCAAAAAATTCCACAATAAAAATAAAGTTTGTAGAAAAAAATAAAAAAACAATTGGTAAAAAAAACTATAGAAAAATAAAAAAATAAAAAACAGTAATTAGAAAGAAAAAATAGCAATCGAAATTTCTATTTTTTTCTAAAGCTCGAGAAAAGAAGTACTTAAAATTCTTCTAGAAAAGTCTAGAAACGTTGCAAGACGACGATTAGAAAACAAAAAATAGAAACGAAAAACTCTAAAAAAGGGTTTTTAAAAGAATTTAAAAACTTAAGTCAGCTTAAAAATAACAAAGAAATTCTGAAACAATAAGAAATGTCCTAAAAAAACAAAAAAAAACTTAGAAGAGCTTAAAAATTGGTGTCTAAAAGAAAAAAATTTAGAAAGTTAAAAACTGCGATGAGAGTAGAATAAAAAGCAATAAAACAATTTAAAAAAGCAAATGAAAAAGAAGCAAAAAGACGAATAAACTTCTAGAAGAATTTAAAAAAGACGATTGTTTCAAAAAAATTCTAGAAGTTGATAGACGTCGTGACTAAAAAAAAATAAAAAAACATTCTAGAAGAATGTAAAAAACAATTATTAGTAAAAAAAAGTACAGAAAATTATAGAAAAAGTTAGAAAACGGTTGAAAAAATAATATATCTATAGAGAACCCTAGAAAGAGTACTGAAAAAGTTTGAAAAACGACAATAAAGTAGGTATGTACGTTTGGAAAAAAAAAATAAGAATAACTAAAAAACAAAAAATACCTATTTTAAAAGTAATTGAATTCATATTACATTATTTATTGTTTAAATATAGTTAATTATAGAAAAATTAAATTAACTCTATATAGAATTATTTATTTTAAATAAATAAAAATTATTTACAACTTTAAAACCTACCTCAGGATCTCCTTTGTAATCGAGAAAGTTTCCTAGATGCGTTTTCTTTGTATCCTTATCCAAATTTATAATCCCTGTCATGCACATAAGGAGTTATTTTCAACAAAAATTTAAAAATGTATTTGTAATTAACCTGATTTCTGTATTAATTTTGCAAATTAAAATTTGTAAAATCAGTTTGTGTAATTAAATAAATGAAAAATAATATCAGTGATTTATTTGTTAATTTGATGAAACCGTGTTTGTTTAAAATAATTAAAATTGTGCTTTGTTTGTACAAAACCAGCTCTTTATTATCTGTAGATGTCCACTAGAATTCAGCGTCCATAAAACTCCCTTTTGCTGACGCCAGTACACAGGTACTTGTCAATGAATCAAATTTAATATTCATAATGTCGTCACCACGATTTTATAATCTGCATATCTGTCCTTTCCAGGCGTTATATTCGATGTCAAAGGGGTATACGTCAGGTCACTAATCCTTCAACCAATCTAATTACTAAATTAAATTTGCATTTACTATACCAATTAATAAATTAAATTGAGCAACGTAGATATGTTGACGGAATAAGTAAGCAATCTAGCTAAAAGGGTAAGGCTTTATTTATAGGCCAACGGTTCTTGTTAACTATAACTAATTCGACAAACTTTACCTACGATTAGTGAATTTTGAAGAAGTGCCATTTATCAAGCGGTTCTACCAACTTGGAAACCTTGTGAACTTGTTTTTTGAGAGGTGGTTGGGAAGGAAGTTCATCATAGTTCGAAACGTCATACTTTATTGAACAGGGAACAAGATTTCGGGCTTGTACCAAACTATAAATTAATGACGACAGATGGAACACTACAAGGAGGAATTCTTAGGAATATTGGAGGAAATCAATAGCGGATTTTCCTGCTTACAATTCCGTTAAAGACAATTTCAACGATCAATTTTCTTATTAATTACAAGAAATGAATTAATATCTGTTTTCTGTCTTTTGTTAAAAATCCAGAAAACAAATTATTTTGATAATTTGCAGATTAAATAGTGTAAAAGCAGTTAAAAAAACGCCAAAACAATAACCAGAAAAATTATGAACAAGATTATAAACAATTCAAACAAGATATATAAAGAATAATCTATTATTTTTAAGACAAAAAGTTCAAGAAAATAGCTCTACAAAGTCCTAGAAAGATATCTTGAAATTATTAATAAACCCGCAATGAACCGATCAAAAAAGTTTGGCCAGTATTTTCAATTAAATCTAATAAAATCACAAAACATCTGGCACATTCTAGCAAGGACATTCGATTATGTAAGAAAAGAGACTAGCTGAGATTTAGTCAGTTAGATAGTGAGAGTGAAACAAGCCAATAAATTAAACGACATTAGTAAAGCTAGGGTGATTGTTGTGTAAATATCGAGTTGTTTATTTATTGTTATTGTATTAATGTAATTAGTAAAAATAAATTATTTTTTATTTATCCAACTGTTTGAATCTAAAAAACTCAAATTTGAACAAACGTTGTAGAAATAAAAATAACAGAAAAAATGTTTCGAGAAAATACTAGAAGAGTATCAAATTCAAACAAAAGTGGCCGAAAGTCGGGATTGTCATCTAGCGGAAAGAAGTCTTACGTTGTGTTCGACAAAATGGCGAACGTTTATTGAGGATTGGGACCGGATAAAACTTTATTAAACCGTAGAACTCATAAACATTGTTATATAAAATCTAGAAACTCTAAACTATATTTTAAAGAACTGGAAGCCTTAGATAATATTTTATAAAAACTGGTAGGCATAAGCATTATTTTATAAAATCTAAAAGCTGTGAGCAATATTATATCATAACTGGAAGCTAAAAACTATAAAGTTTTTAAGGAAGAAACGTCATAAATTAATTAATCTCAAAATGTTAGTTTTTAAATTAAATTTATTTATTAATACCAGAAATAGTACAACGAATTAAACATTTTCTGAAGCCTGCAGTGAGTAGTGCGGTAATTTTCTATTAAATTGTAATTGTAATTAGATTGGTTGAAGGATTAGTGACCTGACGTATACCCCTTTGACATCGAATATAACGCCTGGAAAGGACAGATATGCCTAGACCAGTCATTAAAAATAAAGATTAAAAAATATTTATTACGAAACAAAATTGAAAACACACTAAATTAGACAATTCATTTTTTTATTTATAATTATATTGTTTGTGTTATTAAGAAAATGAGATTTTGTTGATTTTATTATTTTTGCTGAATTCTGTACTAAATTCTCTTTTTATTGTTTTTTACTTTTTTTTTATTATTTTTCTGTTCTGTTGTGAACAGGATTGTTTTCTCGTAGTTATTACAGTTTTGGTTTTGTTATCATTTCTGGAGTAATTATTTTGCCATGTGTTTTCTTAATTTAATTTTTTTAATTATCTCTTCATTTCTGATTTAAATTTTTTGGTTTTATTTTCTTTTTTTGTTGTATTTTAAAGCAGTTTTATAAAACTAGTTTTTTTTGAGAAACAAGTTAAAAACAGGTTATAAACCGGTTTCCTGTCGAGTATTAACAAATTTAAACTCTAATTAAAATTTCAAATTTTTCCCTCTATTTTCGAGCTAAATTACTGTTTTGCAATTATCGCAACCCTTTATTAACCTCCCTCAATAATAATTGGCAAACTTTTTCGAAAAAAATATGTAACCCACCCTATTATTCCGCATCACGTGATCCGCTTATACCTCATCTCGTCAAAATCCGGTGTTTGTAACCCTTTGATTCAGTTGAAAAAAAGCTTTTTCAATTTTCCGTCATTGTCAATGAGGGTAGATGAAGAGATACAAGTACAGAGGGTGAGTTTTGCGTAATATATGCGGGTAATTCAGAGAGACGCCACGACGCCACCCCTCCACACTCACTCAGATGATTGGCGTCGCTTTGCCACCCCTCGCTTCTAATCAACTTTGCACATTAACATTACTTATTTACGAAGTAATTGAAACAAATCTGGGTAATGACCGGAACGATTTAAAAAAAGAGGGGAAAATTCGGGAAGAATTTTAAGTGTTTTCAATTTTTCGGCTTGGAGACTCACTATTGTAACCCTAACAAAAACCGGCACGAATCAAAGTTCTATTATGTTGGCACAAGTGGAGAAATAATGCGTTTTATCGATTGCGGGGGAGAGGGGAAATTCAGCGAAAATGTTTGGGTTGCTATGGACGCTATTAGGTACCATACAAACAAAATTTTATCAAATCTAAAATGGTTTTTATGACAAAGTCATAATGTATAGTTATCAAAATTTATTTTTATTTTTATGACAGATTTCTCTAGTTTTAAAGATCTTACTATGATTTAATTTAGAATTTTGTTCTTATGTATAGTTTTAAATAAATAGAAAATTTATTAAAGTTTTATTTTAAGTGTCTTCTTCAGCTTTCA
This sequence comes from Tribolium confusum, assembly GCA_029207805.1. Lineage (NCBI taxonomy): Eukaryota > Metazoa > Arthropoda > Insecta > Coleoptera > Tenebrionidae > Tribolium > Tribolium confusum. Next base: position 12,048,994 of record JALGAY010000008.1, on the reverse strand, counting down.
CATATAGTTTTTTAGTTTTAATGTCTTTATTGCCTAATTGGCTTTACAGTCCTACATATTTAAAAGTTTATATGCCATTTTTATACATTCTTTTTAATTTAATTTCTTCTTCAATCTCTTTCTAGCACACATAACGTCTTTCATCTATTCTTTCCCTTCTCTAATTTCGTTTAGAACTTTTATCCTTCCATACTCGCGCATTCTTAATTCTACACACTCTGACAAACAAAGCTCTATCGTCTTCTTTTCTTCTCTTCATAATTTACACATTCTTCCTGAATCTTCTCCCCAAAATTCATTTTTCCTTTCTTCATTCCCACATCTGTATCTTGCAATCATTTTTTAATTTTTACTATTTATTTTATCTAGATATTTTGGCAAGAATCAGGGCATATTTTGAATTGTACCTTGATTCTTTTGTACTCGCAATTCTTTCCTGTTTATCTATGTCATCATCTCTTTGTTTTGGTTCTTCTTCCATTGTTCTTCCTCCTTCTTTCGTTCTTCTAGTTTCTGCACACGCATACCCCTTTTTCTCATAGTAGTCATCTCGTTCTATCCACCTAAAATTACCATTTGCTCATTTAATTACAGCCCAGCACTGTTGCAGTATTCTGCATTCATGTCGCATTCTTAGATTTTCCTCGAATCTCACCGCTCTTTTTCCTCTTTCCATTTTCAACTTTTCTTTCCGACTTTCTTCTTTTGCTATGTATCCTGGCGTTTGTTTATTTAATTCTAACACCCATTTTATATACTTTTCTTGTACACGCTCAATTTTTTCATGTTCTTTCGATTTCCATACTTCTGCTCCATACAGAATAGAATGCTTTTCAACAAACTGTCAAACATCATCATTCTTCTTTTAAAATTTTTACCAAATTTACGTTCTCCCAAACTCCAGACACTTCCCATTACTTAGTTTGCTTTTTTGACTACTTCCTTTATTTGTCCTTTGTCTGTCATACTACTATTTAATACATATCCCATATATTTCAACTCTTTCACTTGTTCTATATTTTTTCCTTCCCATTTCCATTCATCTTTTTTTTGATTCTTACTTTCTTTCCAAACACCATCATTTTTGTTTTATCTATTGAAGTTTTTTGGTTCTTACATATCTTTCCATAACTTTTATCATTTCTTTCATTTCACTTTTGCTCTTTGCTACAATTACTAAATCATCTCCAAACGCCAGGAACCACACTTTCTCTCTGCCTACAACTATCCCTCCTACTTGTGCTTTACTTTAAACTTCATCCACGTCTCCCATATATACTAAGAATAGTGCAGGACGTAATGGACAGCTTTGTCTGACACCTTTATTTGTCCAAAAACTTTCACTTACTTCTTCGCTTACTTTTACTTGGTTAATAGTTTTCTCAAAAATTTCCTCCATCTTGCTTACACAGCCCTTTCTCTCTAAGATACTGCCATAATTGTTCCCTATCTACACTGTCGAAAGCTTTTTTGATATCCATAAACAATGCATAAATACATTTTCCCGTCTTGTCTATTTCTTTCTTTGCCAGATGTCTCAAAATGCATACATTGTCTATAGTTTCCCTTCCTTTTCTCAACCCTTTCTGTCCGTCTGGTAACATACTTTTTACGTTCATTTCCTTTCTCAATCGTTCCTCAAGAACCATCGCATATATTTTGTAGGTCGTATTAAGTAAGGATACACCACGGTAGTTTTCAGTTTGGTCTTTATCCCCTTTTTTATGTATTGGTACAATTAACCCTTTTCTCCACTCCATAGGAAAGCCTCCTCCTATCCACACTGCATTTAGCACTTCTCATATCCTTTCCTACAGCTTTTTTGTACCAAACAATAGCGCTTCATTTGGAATTTGTTCTTTTCCGGGTGCTTTCTTTTTCTTTAACCTAAACATTTGTTTTTCAATTTCGTCTTTAGAGAGATTGTTTATTTCCACTTGAATTCCTCATGACAAGATACTTGACAAGATACTTTTGTGTTACTTTCACCTAAAACCTCCATAAAGTGTTCCCTCCATTTATCCATACTTATATTCTCACTTATTTTAGCTTTTCTTTCTCTTTCTTCGTTTATAAATTTCCATACTTCTGCTTCTGTTTTTATTTTTTTTATTTTCCTTTCTTCTTCTTTTCTTTGTTGTATTTTTCTCTCTTCACACTTTGCTTTGTACTTTTTTCTTGTTTATATATACTCTGCTTTTGTAGCTTTTTCTTTTTTCCATTTTTTAAGTTTACTGTAAGCTTCTTTCTTTAGTTTGCCGCATTCCTTATTCCAACATTTATTTCTTCTTGTTTTTAGATATATTTTATCTTTGACCATTGCCGCTTTCATTTTACTAACTAGGTTTTTACCCATACTTCAGCTTTCACAGATTAAGAGCCCGAACATATGATTTAAAAATTATTGAACAAACTTTAAACCACTTTAAATTTGAACAAGTCTAATTATAAATCTAAAGTTTTACCCCGAAGAAAATTTGTTTAGATTTTCCACAACTGTAGGTACAGCAAACAGATTTTCTTTTTTTTTTTTGGTAAACTTTGCAAAGTTGTGTTTGTCAAGAGTTAATAAAACTTTGTAATAAGATCAAATTTTTAATAAAATTTATTTATTTAACGTACGTTTGACCGACTTGCATATTTCAGAAGAAATAAAATTTATTCCTGAAACAGATTTTTTCCTGAATTTAAACAATGTTTCGTCGTCTTTAAAATCATTTATAATTGTTCCATTTTCAAATAGCTTCCAGGCATTTAGAAAAAATATCAAAAATCCTGCTGAAATTCTTGCTCGACTATTGTTTTAATTTCAATTTTAGAGAATCTGAAAGCAGTCGAAAGCACAAAGTTATAAAAGTGAATAGAGGCGAAATCAATATCAAGAATGAGAACACAGAGTAATTATTTTTAATCCAATTATTACATTTATAATAGTCTTTGTCAGAGATTTATTTCTTGCAAGAAAATTATTAAGATAATTGTTAACAAAATAATAGAAAGTCTAAAATTTTGACTAAGAAAAATGTAGGCGTTTTGAGTAATTAGTCTTTACAAGCTATGTTTATTCTAAACTCAAATAAAAAACGTTTTTGTTAAATGTTTATATAATTTATTTGAGAACAAATTAAAGTTAACACGGTTCCCAACCCTCAAAAAACGTTTGCTATCGTGTCAAACAGAACGTAAAACTCCTTACCACTAGATGCTCATACCGATCTTTGGCTAATATCGTTTGACTTTGAATTTAGCGCTCAATTTTGACCTTTACTCTTTAAGTATGACCATTTTAGATCATTAAAATTTAAATATAAATAAATTAAAATATAATTAACTCTACAAATTTGGCAGAATATGAACGTACCGAGAGCTGCAAGCATCAGAAAATTCTTAATTCGTTGTACCATTTTTCCTATTAATAAATACATTTAATTAAAAACGCTAACGGTTCGAAATTAATTAATTTATGACGTTTCTCCCTTAAAAACCTCATTGTTTTTACCTTTGAGTTGTGATATGTTAGGTGCGTTCGGCTTTGCTACTCCGAGTGCACCTACTCTGTCTTTGTTTGTCTCATTCAGGACAGATAAATCCGTCTCATTATTTGAATTCAGGATTTACTAATATAAAGACTGTTTTCATGGCAACGTATGCTCTTCCTGCCCCATCTAATAACTGGGTGCACAAAAAGCGTGTGCTATTTTGGGTACATTGTCAAAAAGCATAAAGTTTTGGTCACCGGATAGAGATAGTGATATATGGACTCAACGAAGTAGATAAGGAAAGAGGCGGTGCACTCGAAGTGGCAAAGCCGAACGCAGCTAATATTGCCCACAAATCCTAGATTTTATAAAATATTGTTTACATTTTTCAATTTTAGAACATGTTGGCTACGACTTAGAGTTTTTATAAAATTCTGTCTATGGCTTCTTGTGTTTATAAAATGTTGTTTATAACTTCTAGATTTTATATAAAATGTTGTCGACGACTCATAGTTTTTATAAAATATAATCTGTGGCTTCCAGTTTTTTTTATAAAATCTAGTCTTTGAGTTATAGTTTCTATAAAATATAGTTTATAGATTCTAGTTTTTATAAAGCATTAACTACGGCTTTCAGTTTTTATAAAATATAGTCTACAAATTCCAGTTTTTATAAAGCATTATCTACGACTTTTAGTTTTTATAAAATATAGCCTATAGCTTCCAGTTTTTATAAAATTTCATCTGTAGCTTACAGTTTTTATAAAATATTGTTTATGACTTCCAGTTTTTATATAAAATCTTCGCTATAGCTATCAATTCTTATAAAATGTCGTGTATACATCCCAGTTTTTTAAAATGTCGCTTATGGTTTCTAGTTTTTATAAAATGTCGTCTACAGAATATTGATTATAGCTTCTAATTTTTATAAAACATAATGGCTACGGATCCAGTTTTCATAAAATTTTGTATTTAGCTTCCAGTTTTTGTAAAATACTTGTTTATAGCTTCTAGTTTTTATATAAAATGTTTGCTGTGGCTACCAGTTTTCAGAAAATTTTGCCTATGGCTTCTAGTTTTTATAAATTGCCGCCTATAGCTTCCAGTTTTTATAAAATATTGTTTATGACTTTCACTTTTTAGACGAAATGTTGTATATGCCTCAAAGATTTTATACAAAGTCCCTTATAGCTTCCAAATTTTATAAAATGTCTTTGTAAAATATTGTTTATAAATTAGAATTTTTATCTAAAATAGCAACGCCTCCATGTTTTTATAAACTGACGCTTATATAATAAATTTCTTATAAAATAAAATCTCTTATAAACTAGATTTATAAAATGTCGCCTATCAGTTTTAGTTCTTGTATAATATTGTTCATAAAATTAAAGTTTTATGTAAAATATCGTCCACGACTTTCAGTTTTTATAAAAAAATTTCAATGATTTCTACTTTTTGTAAAACATTGTTTACAAATTACAGTTCTTATATAAAATATTGCCTACAACTTTCAGTTTATATAAAATGTTGTCTGACAATTCCAGCTTTTATAAAATATTGTTTATAAATTCAAGATTTTTGAATAAAATATTGCCTACAACTCCCAGGCTTTATATAATGTCGCCTAAAGCTTTCAATTTTTATATATTATTCTTTATAACTTTCAGTTTTTATACAAAATAATAATTATAGTTCCCAGTTTTTATAAAATGGCACATATTTTTCAGTTTTTATAAAATGTCGTTTACGAGTTTCAGTTTTTATAAAATTTTGTTTTTATAAATTCTAGTTCTTTTATAAAATATAACTCTTAATTTTTATATAATGTCGTTTTTATATAAATCAGTTCCAGTTTTACTCGAGTAGTAAATATGGTAGTTTTGTGGTGGGAGAAATACCAGTTTTACTATACTGTAGCTTCTGTGACAGACCTTTTTTTAAATTTTGGTAGAAGTCAATAGATTTTGGTTATACAATTGGTAATAAAAGCATTTTACTCCAGCCGATTTATACCCCTATAACAAGTTTAAATAATCCAAAGTCGTATGATTTACTATCCAATAACCATTTGGTTCGTTAGTAACCTTTTTCAAGTAGAATTATCGGTTAGATTGTCTCGATTAGGGTCACATAAAAACAAATTGATCTCCTTGATCCACCCTAACGTCTCCTGTAACACGAAAAGAGGTAATCAGTTAAAACACGTGTGAATCGAAAACCGATTGTGGCCGTAACTCCTTGAAGCACCGGCTGTACTTCAGTGACATTTCTACTTGTAGAACAGTTTGTTTTCAAACTCAACACATGTGTAAAATGACAAAAATGACACTATTTGTCAACACAGATTTGTAAATTGGTGTTTCTCTCGGTCGATAAAACCTAATCCTGTCAGATAATTACGGTCTGCGGAATCGTAATCGACTAAAGCATCTGCAGGACAACGACTGGGGAGGATTTTCGAGGGGCGCCAAGCGTCGCGGTGCCAGGCAGCTTGGCGCCAGCCTGCCGAGTTGGCGATGTGCCTACTGCCTCTATATTGATTTCCGCTACGACCCCAGGTCGTTTTCTTGCTGACGTTGACACTGTTTTAATTTTTTAGACAGTATTCGACCAACAAGTCAAAAAGAAAGTGATTGCAATTTTTTTTCTAATTATTAGAGGACTTGTTACTTGCCAGAAACTTGTTTAAAACAAGTTTTGTACCTGTTGCTGAGCAAATACTGGCTTGAAAACTGATTTTTAACTAATATTTGCTTATCTAACATCGGAATAAACAGGAAGTGTTTATAAAATTGAATTTTGAGTTTAAAAATTGAAGTAAAAAAGATAAAAGACAAAATTATCTTTAAATTGTTTTTGAGACAATTTTTAAAACATACTTAGAAGAAAAATGTAAATGAGAATGGCCTGTGGATGAGGAAAATTGTCTTTACCAGCTCTCGAAGTTATAAATCTGCTTTAAATTCAGAGAGAAAAGATATTAAGGAATATATTTTAGACTTTTTTAATTTTATTTTCATTATGGAAAGTTTATTTGATTTTTAGTTTCCAAATAAACATTTTGGTAAATCTGGTTTTAACGCAAACTATTATTATGTAAATTCTAGAGGATCATTCACACTTCAGTTAGATAAGCTCTAGATTATCCACTTTTCTACCAATTCGAGACACATTCTGCAACAGGATAAATGTTACAAAAAATATTTTATAAAAACTGAAAGCCACAACCGATATCTTATATAAAAACTGTAATTTATAAACAATATAAAAGACAATTTATAAATTTAAATACAGCAAAAAAACTTTTAGAGATTGTAAGCTTTTACCAAAGCAAACTTTTTAATCCATTTTTTTTAAATATTTTAAGCAAAGCACTCATACCTCTGGATTTTATAAATATCAGATCGATTTTCAAACGCGTCTTCATTAAACGAAAGGAAAAGCAAACATTGGAATCCATTTATTTCTTATTTTTATTCATATCTGAAATATCCGAACAAATTGAATTTTTTTTTAATAAAAAACATGTTTTAGATTAGCTACCAAAGTTTTTTTTATGATTATAGCTTATAAAACTTGCTGAAATTTTAATAGTAACTGGTCGAATTTTACGACCAACATTAGCTCTGCCGTAAAACAATTTACAGAAGCCAACGCTTAAATCTTGAGGAAATTTTCAAACGTTCGAAGTTTTAAAGTTTGATACCTGTTTGTTTGATTCTTTGGATAATTTAGGACCTTTCACAGCAATTTTTTTAATTGACACTTTTCCAGCCACAAATTGCCTCACGTTCATCACATTCTTTTTTGTATACCAGCTCGGAATTAAACGGTGAACAAACAAAACACATTTACATAAAATGCACTTTTACACGAATCAACAAAACTAACTAAATCAGAGAATCAGCCATGTTTGTTACATTGTGGGGGAGCAACAGCCTGGGGTTGTTTACTTTCTATTATTGTTCTTTTTTTATAAATTTCGTAGCGCCGGCTGTAGATATAATTCGATTTAAGGGAGCTGAATCAATGTTTTTATTTGAGTTTAGAATAAACATAGCTTGTAAAGACTCGGGGAATAAATTCAATTGTGAAACGAACGAATTTTTCAAAACGGGTAGTAAAGGTGGCAGGTTTGTAGTGGGGGAAATGACACCTTTACTAATCGAGTAGTAAAGTTGCTTATAGCTAGAGGTAGGCGATACCTGGTTTTATATCGGGTATCGATACCTGCAAAGTATCGTAAGTATCGAGATATCGGAAGTATCGAGGTATCGAGGTATCAGAGGTATCGAGGTGTCGAAACTATTGAAGTATCGAGGTATTAGAAGTATCGCGTAGAGATAAATATATATCATAAATTCGTTTGTTTTCATTAAAATAGCTTGTGTTTCCAACATTCAAAACACTTTGAATAGGATATTCATTTATAGCTACCCTTTTACAAGATATTGCAGGTATCGAAGTATCGAAGATATTGGAACTATCGGAGGTATCGGAGTATCAAGGTATCGAAAACATCAAGGTATTGGAAGTATCGAAGGTATCGAGGTATCGGAGATATCGAAGTATCGGACGTATCAAGGTATCGGAAGATTCGATACTTCGATACCTAATTGCAGTCGGTATCGGTATATGATACTTGAGCAGGTATCGATACCTTCTGTAAGTATCGATACTTTTACCAGCCCTATTTATAGCACCCAGTTTTTATAAAATATTGCCTACGACTCCCAGTTTTTATAAAATATCCCTTATCAGTTCTAGTTTTAATAAAATATTGTTTATAAATTCCAGGATTTTTATAAAATATTATCAACGGCTTCCAGATTTTTTAAAATGTCGTTTAGGAATCTCAGTTTTATTATTTTTTATAAATTCTAGTTACTTTTATAAATTATTGCCTACAACTCTCAGTTTTTATATAATGTCTTCTATCAGCTTTAGTTTTTATAAACTCCAGTTTTTTTATAAATTGTTGGCTACGGCTCTCAGTTTTTATAAAATGTCCTTACAGTTTCTATAAATTATTGTGTATAAATTCCAGTTTTTATCTAAAGTGTTGGCTATAGCTCTTAGTTTTTATAGAATGTCGCCTATGGTTCTCAGTTTTTATAAAATTTTGCCTAGGACTCCCAGCTGTTATATAATGTAATCTACTAGTCCCACTTTTTATATAACGTCGTTTGTAAATTGCAGTTTTTATTAAATATTGCTTACGACTCCCAGCTTTTGAATTTCGATAAAATATTGTTTATGAATTTCAGTTTTTTTTATAAAACATTGCCTAAGACTTTCAGTTTTTATAAAATGTCGTCTGTGTTTTACAGTTTTTATAAAATATTACAAATATTTTTATATATACAAAATATTGGGTATAGTTCTCAGTTTTTATAAAATGTCGTCTATAACTTCTAGTTTTCATAAAATATTGTTTATAAATTCCAGTTTTTATAAAATATTGATACAGCTCCCAGTTTTTATAAAATACCACCTACAACTCCTAATTTTTATAAAACATCGCCTGTGGCTTCAGTTTTTATAAAATATCGCCTATGACTATCAAGTTTAATATAATGTCGCCTAAAGCATCCAGTTTTTATAAACTATTCTTTATAACTTCCAGTTTCTTTACAAAGTAATATTTAAAGTTTCCAGTTTTTATAAAATGTCGCCTACGACTATCAAATTTTACAAAATGTCCTTTACGAGTCTTAAGTGTCATTTACGAGTATTTATAAATTATTGTTTAAAAATTCTACTTGTTTTATAAAATACTGCCTACGACTCCTAATTTTTATAAAATGTCCTTTATCAGTTCTAGTTTTTATAAAATATTGTATAAATTTCAGTTTTTTCTATAAAATATTATCGACGGCTTCCAGATTTTATAAAATGTTGTTTAGGAGTCTCGGTTTTATTATTTTTTATAAATTCTAGTCTTTTTTTATAAACTATTGCCTAAAACTCTCAGTTTTTATATAATGTGGTCTATCAGTTTTGGTTCGTATAAACTATAAATTATAAATTCCAATTTTTTTTATAAAATATTAGCCACGGCTCCCAGTTCCTACAAAACGTCGCCTATAGTTCTCAGTTTTTACAAAACGTCGCTTAAAGCACCCAGTTTTTGTAAAATGTGGCCTATGACTCCCAGACTTAATAAAATGTTTCAGTGTCCCAGTTTTTATAAAATATTGTTCACAAATTTTAGTTCTTTTATAAATTATTACCTACAACTTTCAATATTTATATAATGTCTATCAGTTTCAGTTTTTATAAAATCTAATACTTTAAATATTGGCTAGAGCTTTCAGGTTTTACCAAATATCGCCTATGGTTCTCAGATTTTATAAAACGTGGCCTATAACTTTCAGGTTTTATAAAATATCGCCGACAACTTTCTGCTTTTATAAAATGTCGTTCATAACTCCCAGTTTTTATAAAATATCGCCTACGGCTTACAGTTATTGTAAATTATTGTTTATGAATTTTAGGTTTTATATAAAATGCTGGATATAGCTCCCACATTTTATAAAATGCCTCCTACAACTCCTACTTTTTATAAAGTGTCTTTACAGTCTTTATAAATATTTTTTTATAAATTACAGTTTTATATAAGGTATTGGCTATAGCTCTTAGTTTTTATAAAATATTGCCTACAACTACCAGTTTTTATAAAATGTCCTTACAGTTTCTATAAATTATTGTTTATATATTTCAGATTTTATCTAGAGTGTTGGCTATAGCTCTTAGTTTTTATAGAATGTCGCCTATGATTCTCGGTTTTTATGAAATGTTGCCTAGGACTCCCAGCTGTTATATAATGTAATCTATTAGTTCCAGTTTTTATATAACGTAGTTTGTAACTTACAGTTTTTATTAAATATTGCTTACGACTTCTAGCTTTATTATAAAATGTCATCTAAGAGTTTAAACTTCCATAAAATATTGTTTATAAATTTCAGTTTTTTTTATAAAATATGTAGTTTTTAGCTTTTATAAAACATTGCCTACAACTTTTAGTTTTTATAAAATGTCGTCTGTGTTTTACAGTTTTTAAAAAATATTGTTTATAAATTTCCATTTTTCTACAAAATATTCGGTACAGTTCTCAGTTTTTATAAAATTTTGTATATAAGTTCCAGTTTTCATAAAATATTGTTTATAAGTTCCAGTTTTTATAAAATATTGATACTGCTCCTGCTCCCAGTTTTTATAAAATACCTCCTACAACTCCTAATGTTTATAAAACATTGCCTGTGGCTTTAGTTTTTATAAAATAACGCCTACGACTATCAAATTTTACAAAATGTCCTTTACGAGTCTCGAGTGTCATTTACGAGTATTTATAAATTATTGTTTAAAAATTCTACTTGTCTTATAAAATATTGCCTACGACTCCTAATTTTTATAAAATGTCCTTTATCAATTTTAGTTTTTACAAAATATTGTTTATAAATTTTAGTTTTTTTGTAAATTATTGCCTACAACTTTCAATATTTATATAATGTCTATCAGTTTCAGTTTTTCTAAAATCTAATATTTTAAATATTGGCTAAAGCTTTCAGGTTTTACAAAATATCGCCTATGGTTCTCAGATTTTATAAAACGTGGCCTATAACTTTCAGGTTTTATAAAATATCACCGACAACTTCCTGCTTTTATAAAATGTCGTTCATTAGTCACAGTTTTTATAAAAAATCGCCTACGGCTTACAGTTATTATAAATTATTGTTTATGAATTTTAGGTTTTATATAAAATGTTAGATATGGCTCCAAGTTTTTATAAAATGCCGCCTACAACTCCTAGCTTTTATAAAATGTCCTTACAGTTTTTAAAAATAATTTTTTAGAAATTACAGTTTTTATATTAGGTATTGGCTATAGCTCTTAGTTTTTATAGAATGTCGCCTACAACTTCCAGCTGCTATGTAATCTACGAGTCCCAGTTTTTATATAACGTAGCCAAAACGTCGTCTAAAAGTTACAATTATTACAAAATATTGTTTATAAATTTCAGTTTTTATTTAAAAATATTGGTTACGTCCTTAATTTTTATAAAACGTTGCCTATAGCTCCCAGTTTTTATAAAATATCGCCTACAACTTTCAGTTTTTATAAAATGTTGCTTATGACTCCCAGTTTTCATTAAATGTCGCCCACGACTTCCAATTTTTATAAAATATTGTATATAAATTTTAGTTTTTGTATAAAATATTAACTGCTGCTCCCAGTTTATATAAAATAAAGCCTATGATTTCCATTCTTTTTTTATAAAATTTTGTTAGAAATACCAGTTTTTATAAAAATATTGTTTAAAAATTACAGTTTTTATATAAAATACTGTCCAGAAGTCCTAGTTTTTATAAAATGTCGCTTATAACTCTCACTTTTTATAAAATATCGTCTGCAACTCTCAGTTTTTGTAAAATATCTTCTATAGCTTTTAGTTTTTATAAAATACTGTTTATAAATTCCAGTTTTTATATAAAATCTTGGTTAAGAGTCCCAGGCTTTAAAAAAAAAACGATAAAATGTTGTTTATAATATTTGAAATTATTTAAAAAACGTAACAAAATAAAAATATAATATTTTATACACCCTGTTATAACATTGATTTAAAAAAAGCATAAAACAAATTAAAATTGCCCTCAACATAAAAGAATAACCGTACGTTGTAGCCTAGTTGTATATCCGATCTAAGACAAACAGTCTCTTTTGAATTTAAATTAAGATTAATGTGCGAAAATGGTGGATGCGCCGGGCTAGCAACCTAAAAATCGATCCAAAAAAATTCCTAAAAAATAAATTTTTATGTGTACTCCTCGAATTTTATTGTCACACCCCTTCACCCCACGTAAATAAACAAACCGAATTCTCCACTCTTTCCGCCATTAAATATTTCATTACTCGCTCGCTGCCATCGAAAACATTTTATTCCGACAGCATCTCAGTTCTGTAATGCATCCCAACATGAATATAAACATCCGACGACCAAATGTTGTTTTTTTTTTCGGTCAGGCAAACTCTCAACCCGATAAGAAGGGTGAACTTCCGGTCTGCTGAGTATGACTTCGATAACCTCACGATATTCCGTGACAGAATACCACATGTCGGAATTATGAATGAGGTCTTTTTACACATTTTATGGTAATCTAATACGAGGTTTCGAATTCGGAACCGAATGTCGTCTATTAGAATACGTGATGTAGTGATCTAATTTTTTGGAAATTGTGTTTTGAAACAGTTGCTACAAGTCGTAAATACTGAAAGAAGCGGAGACTTAAATCCTAGTGAAAAGTATGATGCAATAAAGGAGCGATAAAAATGTTTTACAGAGATACAGACTTTCAACAAATACGGTGTTATTAAAGGAGAGATGCAGGAAATTACACTTTAAGTACAAATTAGCGGATATACAGTAAATAACAACGAAGAAAGTTAGTTTATTGGTTGAGAACTGAAAGAATGTACAAACGGTAATGTTTTCTCTTACTACTATGTTGCTTAAAAAAGATATTTAATAACAAAATTTTTGTCTACATCAAGCTTGCAAAGGTGTTCCAATCGAGCAACAACGTCGAGAAACTGTATACCGGTTTCGGGGTTTTTGCCCCTCATCAGTACAGCGTATCTCAGAGCGTTGTGCTCGATTGGCACAGGTGGGAGAACTCGCTTATATCAAGCGAAGTCCGGCTAGTAGACGTACAGACAGACACAGTGTGCCATCTAACGAAGAGTACTAGAAGGTGCGAGAGTTGGTATAATGTTGGTGTAAGTTGTTGCTCGATTGGAACACCTTTGCTAGTTCTGGTTACACTGCCTTTCAGTGTGTTGCTGGTTGGGCGATTAGGTGATGTAATTCAATGTCGGTCGGGGCATTAGTCCGCGAAGTAGTTGTTTTTGCCTAATCGTGGAGGTTGGTTATGTTGGTGGCCGAGCGAGAGCCTAAGAGATAACTTTGTTATCCGCCAACATTATTATACCAACTCTCGCACCTTCCAGTACTCTTCGTTAGATGGCACACTGTGTCTGTCTGTACGACTACTACATCAAGCTTATTAAAAATAAAATGTTGTATATATTAATTTTTTTGACAACATTAAAAAATTAAAATTAAGAAATTTTTTTTTAGTTTTTACGTTCTCCAAACGTTCTTTTAATTTACCATCGCTATTTATATCTCAAATGGTTTTAAAACGTCAATCAATTAAAATGTTGTACCATTTTAGTTTTTGTCTAGTTTTTATATTAAAAAGGCATAAATTGTTAATGCTAGTTGGTTTATTGTTTTATAAAATGCCTCTTCCTAAAATTTTCAGTTTCCTAAATAATTATTCATTTCCTTTTGTTTCTAGTTTTTAGAAAATGCCATTACTTTCTAGTTCTTGTAAAAAATTATAAATAATGCCTCATAATTTAATTATTTGTTTACGATTTACATAAAATACCTCATGTAGTTTGCTGTATAAAATAGTATATTAAGTATGGAGAACAGTAAGGAATGCTTACCGTTCGAAGACAATTGTTTGGAGGAGGAGCGAAGCGACGACTCCAATTATTGTCTGAGAACGGTAATCCTTAACATTCGACATGCTTATAACGTTTTTTGCGCGATTGGAGTTTCTAGAATAATAATAATAATAATTTATATCAATACATTTGTGATAATCGGGAAGATTGAAACTGAAAACTTTGGGTGGCTGTTCCATGGTTGCTATGGTTTTGTTCCAAACAAGTAAAATTGCCTTTTTGATACAATCATTCCTACATAGTTCTGTTTTGTGGTTCCGTTTTCGAAGCAAATATGAGCGATAGTGATGATCTACCGGATGATTTAGAAGACGCTTGGCAAGAAGGATGTTCGGCAATAATTCCAGAAAAATCTAAAGCCCGATATGAACAGACATACAAGTTGTTTAAGGAATGGCTTGAAGCAAAAAAGATTTCTGTAAATGAAAAGAGCTTGTTAGCGTATTTTGTAGTGAGAAGTGGACACTTGAAGGCCGCAGGCAGTTTATGGGCGGAGTATTCTATGCTGAAGAGTACAATTTTTCTCCATGACGCTATCGATATTTCTAAGTTTGCTACATTAATTGCTTATCTTAAGAGAAAAAATATTGGATATCGGCCTAAGAAGGCTAAAATTTTTACCAAAGAAGACATGGAAAAATTCTTAAATGAAGCACCAGACGAACAATTTTTAATCCAAAAGGTATGTTGTAGATGATGAAGTACATCAGATGATGGTACATCTGAGTTCTAAGGAAACAATACATTTGCAGGTAGCAATGATATTGGGAGTATCGGGCGCTTGTAGACGAGAGGAATTGTACAATATTAAAATGAGTGACATAGAAGAACGTAAAGAAATGTTTATAGTAAATATTCCAAATACAAAAACGAATATTCAGCGAACGTTCACAGTTATTAATAAAGAAAATGAAGCAGTTCATTATTTGGAAATACTTCGAAAATACATAAGAATTCGACCAAGCAACCCAACGTTAGATCATTTATTTCTGAACTATGGAAATTGCAAATGCACTAGGCAAGTCACAGGAAAAGGCACAATTGGAGGCTGGCCGTCAAAAATTGCAAAGTATTTAAAGTTGCAAGCCCCTGAAGGTTTTACTGGACACTCGTTTCGACGCACATCGGCTACACTTTTGGCAAATAACGGAGTTGATGTGTTGGGACTAAAAAGACATGGTGGGTGGCGTTCATCAACGGTGGCCGAGAGTTACGTGGAAGATTCCCTCCAAAACAAAATTGAATTTGCTCATAAAATTTTACACAGCGATGTTGGTGGACTATTACAACAACCTGGGATTTATACGTCGGAAAATTTGTCTATTAACACTAGAAACTCAAATGCGAGTGGTATTACTACTATTAATTATAATAATTGTACATTTAATTTTAATAAATAAATCGCAAAATTGTTTTTTTAGATTTAATTGCTTACCGTTCACTGAACGGTAAGTGAATTACTTACTGTTTGGTAGCAACCAGTAACAGCAACCTACCGTCGTGGAAACAGGCTCAGTAAACTGATAAAAACAACCAATCGCGCAAAAAAAGTATAAAATGTCAATGCTCACTTGTTTCTCTTTTTATAAAATGTCTCTTCTTTAAATTTGTAGTTTTCATTTCAAGACAATTATTTGTTTCCTTCTGTTTCCCATTTTTCATAAAATATCGCTAGCTTCTGCTTCTAGTTTATGTAAAGAAGACATAAATTAATGCCTCCTGATATAGCGTTTTATAAAAACTGCCGTACTTCCTAAAATAATACATTAGAAGCTTTTTATTACAAATTTTATAAAATGCCGGTAGCAATTTTTTTAAGATGTTCACATTTTTATAAAAAAGCACAAAATATGTTACTATTTTTTTTATAAAATGCCTTAAATTTCTATTAGTTTTTACAAAACTTATATTTGTACACTGGCTGTAATTTTTATAAAATGCTTCTTTTAACTTCTAATCTTTTTATAAATTATTATCGGCTACGTTTTCAATTTCCATAAAAAATAGTAAAAAAAAATTGAGAACATTTACAGAACAGAAGGCATTTTATAGTTTTATCTCGTTTATGTGAAAACCAAGTTAAAATTGTGAGCATTTCAAAAAAACTGAAAGTTTAAAAAAAAAACAGAATGCATTTTATAAAAACATAAGGCAGCAAGCATAATTTTATGTTTTTGACAAAAATCAAATGCCGACACTTTTTTAATAACAATTGCAGAAATACTTTATCCAAACAACATTTTGTATAAATCATAACAAGAAGGCATAAATAAAAACATCTAAATTGCCTACTGCATAGTCCAATTCTTTTAAAATGCCGTTTGTCACTCCCAATTTTTATAAAATGTTGCCTATTTTTTTCCTAAAAAAACATTATTGCTATTGTTTTTTCTATCTATATTATGTTTAAATGTTATCCTAAACTGAAATTGTCGGGATGGAAAACGGTAGAGATTTTAGTGTTTTGAATTGTAAAATTTTTCTATTTAGATGCGGCTTGGTATTATTTCGGTAGCTTCAGACTTCAGACAAGAGAAAAGACGGCTTAGACAATTTGGTTGAGAGAAATAAAATTGAAATTGCGGCTCAAAAAAACACAAAGAATTGACGTTACACCTGTCAAAGGGTGCGTAGTCGTTTAAAATTTATTTCGCAACGACGATCAATTTTCTAAAATATCTCTCTGAATTCTGTCACATTTGCAGCAAATGTGTTTCGCTACTTAGTATCAAAAGTTATTTTTAGGTCGTTAAAAAGTGGCCCCACTTAGCTGAAACTTTGTCTCACGTAAGAAGGTAATTGTTTCGTTGGAAAAGTTGTAATCTTGCAACGTCATCACTGTTTTTCTTTCCTCGTTAATGAGACAGAGTGTTACACGAATTTATCAACACGGGGAAAAAAGAGTTTTCAAACCTAATTATCTTCAGTTAATAATAACTTGGCACTGTTTCTCGAGTTTAGAACCGAGATTAGGCCGTTTTGAAGCAAACGTGCTGGAAAACATGCATCGAGGGATAAAATGTTCTTAATCGTGCTTTTCCTAAGATCGCACTTTCCAATTTGGATTAAAGTTATTTTGAGAAAGTTGAATCATAATTAAGAAAGATGTGAGTCGGTGAAAAATCGACCGTAAAACGAAGAGGAAGAGACGAACAAAAAGAATGTCGTCTATGATAAACAGCTTAATATTCCAAGCCTAAGTGAGGCACTTTATAAGCCGGCAATAATTTCGAACCAACGGTAAATATTTCGTCGCGCTATCTTAAGTTTACTTTTTTTTGTTACGGTTTTATGTTTCGTTATTAAGAGAAAATGTGGAGATACTTAACGCCAAGCTTCACAATATAAAAGATATTATTCCTGGATATGACACCGGAAAATATAAAGCTTTGCTTATCTCAAAGAAATTTAGATGAATTTAATTAGCTTTTTAAAATAGACTCGAATTTGAGCTTGTTTAAACAGTTTTTTTATTTGAGTAGTAAAGGTGGAATTGTACACTTACTACTCACCGACTTGTTTCGCTCTCACTATCTGACTTCTAAATCATCTGAAAGCATAACTTTCCAAAACTATTATCGTAGCATAACATTCCATCAGTTCCTAAGAATGATAAATCATCTGAAGCGCTGTGAATCTTCCCGAAACTTCTCTCTCGATGATTCACCGTAATAATGCTCTACTTAATTTAGAAAAAAAAATAGTAGTGTTTGTTCAACTTTCAAGAAAACTTGTTACGCACCCCCAAATATAAAATGCCCTCTATTAGGCGAGTAGTTAAAGAGCTATTTACTCTATTTACTCCCATTTTTTCTGCCACCTTTACTACTCAATTTATTTTTAAACAATTTTTTCTGTTTTTATTTAATCTAGAAAGCGTATTAAAGTTTGCAACAGTTTAAGTCATTGAGAAACTTTCCCATCTTCAATTTTATACGATTTTGTTTGTTTCTGACCGAAAGTTGGTGAAAACAAACATTCCAGCCTTCGAAAAGGGAGCAATAAAGATCCTTTCTCCCTCTCTTCTAAAATAAATATTTTATTTCAACACGTTTGAATTGGCAAGGCAAATGGTCCGAGAATTAATAATAATTGCAATTCCATTTCTTGTAATGTTTATTTAACCCGAAATTAGATGTCAGATTTTCCGTTTCTTCCGAGAGACACTTAATTGCGATCACGTTTACAATTTCAAGGGAGGTAAATTTCAAGTGAGAAACTTTCTTCTATGTTTATTTCAGGCCGAGAACAAATTGAAGCCATTTTGGGGGATGAAAATTCAAGGATATTTTTCAAATGAAATT
The DNA here is from genome assembly GCA_029207805.1 of Tribolium confusum. NCBI lineage: Eukaryota > Metazoa > Arthropoda > Insecta > Coleoptera > Tenebrionidae > Tribolium > Tribolium confusum. Next base: position 12,030,676 of record JALGAY010000008.1, on the reverse strand, counting down.
TTTATCGACTTGGGTACCGGCAAACTAACAACACGTAATAAATATGTATTAAGAAACGACCACACGCAACAATTGCGGTCAATACCAAACGCGAAAATTCTTCCATTGTGTCTGAATTGTTCTTTTATCCCTCCGAAATCCAAAATAATCTTTATTTACGACTGGAGTATCGTAATAAATTGCCCTCGAGGGTAATGTGTTCGGTTTCGTGATGAGCCAGGGCAAGAGGTCAAGTCCTAGTCCAGGTGGTTTTTGATTAACAACAAACGAGGTGGAATTATTTTAATCAGGGAGAAAACTGGCTTGACGTTTCAAAGAGACATTTAATTTAGACAAAAATTAACTACATACTTGCTTATTTGATAGAACTAGCGCATCTACTACTCGCAAAATTAGCATCTATCCTACTCAAAAAATGTCCCAAAAAATTACATCTATCAATTACAAAATTGCAAAAAACATCAATTAAAAACAGCTTTAATAACAAAGTATTGTTAACAAGTAATTTTAAACAAACAAAATTAATAAAAAAAATTGAGTAGTAAAGGAGTCTGCTACCTTTACTACTCACAGCTTACCACCTTTACTACTTTTCAGAAATATAACAAATTCGAATTGTTATTTCAGAATTTCATGAAACTAAACCACGAACAATTACCGCAAATTGTAATTTATGTTAATTGCCTTTAAGTAACCACGTTTGAGTTGCAACATAACCGCATTACCAATAAATTTCTACCAAAATTCAATTCCCCAGATTTATCGCAAGACAATTTTTAATCGTTTGTTTGAAAACAGCGTTAAACCGAAGCCAGTTCAACCCTCTTAACACTTAACTTCTCAACCACCCACTAATTAATTCAAAGACAAAGAATTTCATCGAGGTTTAGCTTAATTAAGTAAATTTCAAGCGACTGAAATTTTGATACCTCAGTGAAAAAAAAATTCAGGCACTATATTAAAATCTGAAAAAAATTCCGCTGAATAAATTTATAGCAGAGTTAATGAACTTTTTTAGTTTGAGTTTTGCAAAGATTTATGTTAGTACTAATAAAGGGCAAAGTTTTGTTTAATTCCCGAATTTAGAACACACAAACAAGACTAAAATTCGATACAAATTAAACTTGTGTTCCCTGAGGAACTAAATTTTGGAATTAAAGTTATCTAAGTGGTCGCAGCTGTACTTCATATTAATAATTAGAATTGCAATGGGACCTAAGTCAAATTTTGAGATTACAATTGTTATCGAGTGATTTTCGAGAACGAAATGACCGCAGAGTAATTACGAGAGGAAGGGTAAAAACATGATGAATGCAGGATGTGGCTACGGGTTGCTTATTGTACGAGGTGGTCGCCGGAAATTCATTAAAATGCGCATTAAATATGATACACATATGCCTCCTGATCGATACTCGTCCTTTAAATTTTTTTTAAAACTTTTCTACTAACTTTTACTACTTAGATTAACACGTTTTCTACTTTTCGGAAGTAGTTCCTTAAAGGACTACACCGGGGCAATAATTAACAACTCTTGTAAGAGCTACAGGATCAGTATTCGCCCTTTAAAAAAAATCGAAAATCTATAATAACGTTAATAACATAAGGATTGTAAAACTTAGGTTCTTGTGTCTTTTATGATGTAGAAAAGAGCTTTTCTACCTACTTTTACTACTTTTCAGAAATAGTTCCTTAAAGGACTACACCAGGGCAATAATTAACAACTCTTGTAAGAGCTACAGGATCAGTATTCGCCCTTTAAAAAAAAATCGAAAATCTATAATAACGTTAATAACATAAGGATTGTAAAACTCAGGCTTGTTTGTCTTTTATGATGTAGAAAAAAGCTATTCTACCTACTTTTACTACTTTTCAGAAGTAGTTCCTTAAAGGACTACACTAGGGCAATAATTAACAAGTCTTGTAAGAGCTACAGAATCAGTACTCGCTCTTTAAAAAATATTTCGAAAATCCATAATAACCTTAATAACACAAGGATTGTAAAACTCATGTTCTTGTGTCTTTTATAATGTAGAAAAAGCTTTTCTACCTATTTTACTACTTTTTAGAAGTAGTTCCTTAAGGGTCTACACCAGGGCAATATCTAACAACTCATGTAAGAGCTACAGGATCAGTATTCGCCCTTTAAAAAAATTTCGATAATATATAATAACCCTAATAACATAAGGATTGTAAAACTCAGGTTCTTGTGTCTTTTATAATGTAGAAAAGAGCTTTTCTACCTATTTTTACTACTTTTCAGAAGTAGTTCCATAAAGGACTACATCGGAGCAATAATTAACAATTCTTGTAAAAGCTACAGGATTAGTATTCGCCCTTTAAAAAACTTTCAAAATCCATAATAACCTTAATAGCATAAGGATTGTAAAACTCAGGTTCTTGTGTCTTTTATAATGTAGAAAAAAGCTTTTCTACCTATTTTACTACTTTTCAGAAGTAGTTCCTTAAAGGACAACACCAGGGCGATAATTAACAACTCTTGTAAGAGCTACAGGATCAGTATTCGCCCTTTAAAAAAATTTTGAAAATCCATAATAACCTTAATAACATAAGGATTGTAAAACTCAGGTTCTTGTGTCTTTCATAATGTAGAAAAGAGCTTCTCTACCTACTTTTACTACTTTTCAGAAGTAGTTCCTCAAGGACTACACCAGGGCACTAATTAACAACTCTTGTAAGAGCTACAGGATCAGTATTCGCCCTTTAAAAAAATTTCGAAAATCCATAATAACCTTAATAACATAAGGATTGTAAAACTCAGGTTCTTGTGTCTTTTATAATGTAGAAAAAAGCTTTTATACCTACTTTTACTACTTTTCAGAAGTAGTTCCTTGAAGGACTACACCAGGGCAACAATTAACAACAATATGTTGTAAAAGCTACAGGATCAGTATTCGCCCTTTAAAAAAATTTCGAAAATCCATAATAACCTTAATAACATAAGGATTGTGAAACTCAGGTTCTTGTGTCTTTTATAATGTAGAAAAGAGCATTTCTACCTACTTTTACTACTTTTTAAAAGAAGTTCCTTAAAGGACTACACCAGGGCAATAATTAACAACTCTTGTAAGAGCTACAGAATCAGTATTCGCCCTTTAAAAAAATTTCGAAAATCCATACTAACCATAATAACATAAGGATTGTAAAACTCAGGTTCTTGTGTCTTTTATAATGTAGAAAAAAGCTTTTATACCTACTTTTACTACTTTTCAGAAGTAGTTCCTTAAAGGACTACACCAGGGCAATAATTAACAACTCTTGTAAGAGCTACAGAATCAGTATTCGCCCTTTAAAAAAATTTCGAAAATTTATAATAACCTTAATAACATAAGGATTGTAAAACTCAGGTTTGTGTGTCTTTTAAGATGCAGAAAAGAGCTTTTCTATCTACTTTTACTACTTTTCAGAAGTAGTTCCTTAAAGGACCACATCTGGGCAATAATTAACAAATCTTGTAAGAGCTACAAGATTAGTATTCGTCCTTTAAAAAAATTTCGAAAATCCATAATAACCTTAATAACATAAGGATTGTAAAACTCAGGTTCTTGTGCCTTTTATAACGTAGAAAAGAGCATTTCTACCTACTTTTACTACTTTTTAGAAGAAGTTCCTTAAAGGACTACACCAGGGCAATAATTAACAACTCTTGTAAGAACTACAGAATCAGTATTCGCCCTTTAAAAAAATTTCGAAAATCCATAATAACCTTCATAACACAAGGATTGTAAAACTCAGGTTCTTGTGTCTTCTATAATGTAGAAAAGAGCTTTTCTATTTACTTTTACTACTTTTCAGAAGTAGTTTCTTAAAGGACTACACCAGGGCAATAATTAACAACTCTTGTAAGGGCTACAGAATCAGTATTCGCTCTTTAAAAAAATTTCGAAAATCCATAATAACCTTAATAACATAAGGATTGTAAAACTCACGTTCTTGTGTCTTTTATAATGTAGAAAAGAGCTTTTCTACCTACTTTTACTACTTTTCAGAAGTAGTTCCTTAAAGGACTACACCAGAGCAATAATTAACAACTCTTGTAAGAGCTACAAAATCAGTATTCGCCCTTTAAAAAAATTTCGAAAATCCATAATAACCTTAATAACTTAAGGATTGTAAAACTCAGGTTCTTGTGTCTTTTATAATGTAGAAAAGAACTTTTCTACCTACTTTTACTACTTTTCAGAAGTAGTTCCTTAAAGGACTACACCAGGGCAACAATTAACAGCTGTTGTAAGAGCTACAGGATCAGTATCCGCCCTTTAAAAAAATTTCAAAAATCCATAATAACCTTAATAACTTAAGGATTGTAAAACTCAGGTTCTTGTGTCTTTTATAATGTAGAAAAGAACTTTTCTACCTACTTTTACTACTTTTCAGAAGTAGTTCCTTAAAGGACTACACCAGAGCAATAATTAACAACTCTTGTAAGAGCTACAAAATCAGTATTCGCCTTTTAAAAAAATTTCGAAAATCCATAATAACCTTAATAACATAAGGATTATAAAACTCAGGTTCTTGTGTCTTTTAGAAAAAGGGCTTTTCTACCTACTTTTACTACTTTTCAGAAGTAGTTCCTTAAAGGACTACACCAGAGCAATAATTAACAACTCTTGTAAGAGCTACAAAATCAGTATTCGCCCTATAAAAAAATTTCGAAAATCCATAATAACCTTAATAACATAAAGATTGTAAAACTCAGGTTCTTGTGTCTTTTATAATGTAGAAAAGAGCATTTCTACCTACTTTTACTACTTTTTAGAAGTAGTTCCTTAAAGGACTACACCAGAGCAACAATTAGCAGCTCTTGTAAGAACTACACGACCAGTATTCGCCCTTTGAAAAAATTTCGAAAATCTATAATAACCTTAATAACACAACGACTGTAAAACCCAGGTTCTTGTGTCTTTTATAATGTAGAAAAGAGCTTTTCTACCTAATTTTGCTACTTTTCAGAAGTAGTTCCTTAAAGGACTACACCAGGGCAATAATTAACAACTCTTGTAAGAGTCACAGGATCAATATTCGTCTTATAAAAAAAATCGAAAATCTTTAATGATCACAAAGATTGTTAAATTCGGGTTATTGTTTCTTTTATGATATAGAAGAAAGCTTTTCTACTCAAATTAACACCTTTACTACTATTCAGAAGTAGTTCTTTACTGAAACCGGCAAGACAAAAATTAAAAACTCTTGATAAGAGCCACAGAATCAATACTTGTTCTTTAAAAAAATTTCGAAAATCCCTAACGATCGCAAGGATTGTTAAACTCAGGTATTTGTTTCTTTTATGATCGTCGAAGGGAGCTTTTCTAAACTTTTATTTTGATAATGCTTAAAAGTTCCGTCAACTGAAAGACACCCCCTGAGAGAAAACTTTTTGAGGATTACACTTCACTAATTGGTCGTCGTCCCCAAAACACCTACCATATTTCCAACTTTCAACTTGTTTAAAATGTAATTTAACACTTATACTTACAAATATACGACACGGTCTATTAATCCTATTATCAACGTACCTGAAACGAAAAACAACATATTAGATTTTGGATTTATTCAATTGAAAATTTTGTTTTTTGTATGGAATTCACTCATTGATAAATTATTTACCTAAAACTACAAACATCCACACAAAATACTTAAAAATAAAAATATCAGAGTGTCTTTCTCAATTCCATTATCTTTCACCATATATCACTCTTTTCCCTCAAGCTAAAGCCACAAAATAAAACCAGATATAATTTCACAAACGTGAACTGAATTTATTTAGAAATGAGACCGCAGCGACATACAAGTTTTTCAAGAACAACGTTCTAGTTATTAACAGAAAGTTATTTGAACGCTCTAGAATTGTCCAAAAAGTAGTAATAGTGTTTTTCTCTCTACAACTCAGCTCCGAGTAGTAAAGGTATAATTGCACTTTTACTATTCATATTCAAAAATTGTGTCTACAATAGAGAACACTACATTTTCCGTAATTTTATTGTAAGAAAAATACCTAAAGCTTCTTAGGATATTTAAAATCTCCCTTTTAGGCTCGTTGCATCAAGCCACAAACATCTTTTCAGATGAAATTTGAATGGTACAGACTTAACGCTCCACTAGCTATGTAATCTAATCATTAAAGCAAAGCAGAATCGCTTTAATTTGATATCAGTGTATATATTCGAACAAAATTGACAATTTACGTTTGCTCGAATCGTGTTATAATATCCTCCGATTGCTGGTAATCGATGAGGTCAAAAATGAGCTACGTTATGGATAAAACCGAATTCTTTTCAAGCCGCAATTAACAATTTTCTGAAGTTATTTCTCGGAAAATCGGTGAAAACTTTTCGAATATTCTCTGTTTTAATACAAGTTTTTTGTAAAATCCAAACTGGAGGTTTGTTGTTATAACTCTGAAGTTTAAATTTTAACTCAAAAAAAATTAAACGTTGTAATATAAGAATTTGATTTTTATCATGATTTTTATTATGCTAGCAGCTACTGCAAGTTTAAACATATTAATTGCTGTTTGTAGAAGCTATACATTGTAATACAAGTATTACAATCTAAATTTTGAGCTACTTCAGCTGTAATTACAGTTTTAACGATCTGTTTACGTTATACTGACTGTGATAATGTTACCTCAATGCGAAAGTAACTATTACAAGTTGTAGCAACTGGAAAAAAAAATTATTGCTGTTACAGGAAGATATACGTTGAAATACAAGAATTACAATCTAAGTTTCGAGTCTCTTTAACTGTAAATACAGTTTTAACGCTCAGTTTACGTTATACTAACTTTATTAATGCTATCGCTATGCGAAAGTGACTATTGCAAGTTTTAGCAGCTTTAAAAAAAAATTATTGCTGTCAAAAAGAGCTATACATTAAAATACAAGAATTACAATATAAGTTTTGAGTTTCTTCAACTGTAAATACAGCTTTAACGATCAGTTTACGTTATACTGACTGTGATAATGCTACCTCAATCCGAATGTAACTATTACAAGTTGTAGCAACTACATAAAAAAATTATTGCTGTCACAGAAAGATATACGTAGAAAAACAAGAGTTACAATCTATGTTTTGAGTCTCTTTAACTGTAAATACAGCTTTAACAATCAGTTTACGTTATACTGACTGTGATAATGTTACCTCAATGCGAAAGTAACTATTACAAATTATAGCAACTACAAAAAAAAATATTGCTGTCACAGGAAGATATACGTTGAAATACAAGAATTACAATCAAAGTTTTGAGCCTCTTCAACTGTAAATACAGTTTAAACACTCAGTTTGCGTTATACTAACTGTAATAATGCTACCGCAATGCAAAAGTAACTATTGCAAGTATTAGCAGCTTCAAAAAAAATTATTGCTGTCAAAAAGAGCTATACATTAAAATATAAGAATTACAATCTAATTTTTGAGTCTCTTCAACTGTAAATACAGCTTTAACAATCAGTTTACGTTATACTAACTGTAATAATGCTATCGCAATGCGAAAGTAACTGTTGCAAGTTTTAGCAGCTTCAAAAAAAAAATTATTGCTGTCAAAAATAACTATACATTAAAATACAAGAATTACAATCTAAGTTTTGAGTGTCATCAACTGTAAATACAGCTTTAACGATCAGTTTACGTTATAATGACTGTGATAATGTTACCTCAATGCGAAAGTAACTATTACAAGTTGTAGCAACTACAAAAAAAAATTATTGCTGTCATAGGAAGATATGCGTTGAAATACAAGAATTACACTCTATGTTTTGAGTCTCTTCAACTGTAAATACAGCTTTACTAATCTGTTTACGTTATATTAGCTATTATCATGCTGCCTCAATGCGGTAGCAGCTTGAAACATTCAGCGATTTCAAAAAAAAATTATTGTCGCAGTGATATCGCCCAATTTTTAATTTTTAATAAAGTTTAGTGTTTTCAGTGACATTTTAATCCGCAGTGTATTACATAAATGTCATTCATTTTTAGTCGAACTAGCTCACAAAATTGTGGTTGAATTAGGATAGACTCAGAGGATCAGATCAAGCTATAGCTTTTAAAGGATAATCTCTACACGAACTAAAAATAGCACTGAAAATGTAACTTTAAGAGTATTGAACTGTGTTTTTACAAGTTACTGAAAAAACATTTTGTCTCAAAGTTTGTCGTGAGACACTTTTCTGCTTATTGAACAGGCACTGGAGTAAAACAGTGTAATTAGGTAAATTTACCGTTAAAAAAATACCAACGTAACTGTTAACCAGATTTGTAAAATTGTGATTTCTACCTTAGAAAACACACGAAAAATCTGAATTTTACATAAGAAGCTTTAAAATTTTCTGCTTGAGATAGTTTATCCCTCGCTTTTGTACATATCTGAGAAAGCAATATTATATTTATTATGTTTGTTCAGCAGTTGTTTAGTTTTTTGTACATTTACCGAGATTAAATTTCGTTCTTTTAAAATAAAATTTTGTAATAAATAGTTTGTTTTATCTTGTCTACGTTTTCAGCACTCTTATCACTTAACCAATAGAAAATCGTTTTTTGGTTGTATTCAGGTAGAAGTAAATTTTCAGAGAGGAGTAAAATCAATAATGTGATTACCAGGATAAGTAGATAGAAACGATATCCCTGAAGCAATTCCCCAAGTTCTTGCATATCAACCCGAAATAAAACTTAAATAAAATATTACTTTGATTGATTCGATCAATAAAGATGTCTTATTTTCAATTCGAGTTGAATCAGAAGTTAATGAAACTGAAAATTGTGTTTTGTTTGATTCTTTCAGGAAAAATATTTGTGATGGATTTGAACAACCTCAAGCATTTTCAAATATTGATACATCTTATACGAAAACGACACATTTAAGATAAACCAAGGAGTTACTCTTTCACAAACATAACTAGTCTGCTTGTTTAACTAATTCAGTTTAACAAACTGAAAGCTTCAGGCAACTGACATAAATCAGCTAATTCAGAACGCTTCTCGAATTGATTCGAATAACAAACACTGTTTGTGGTAAAAAATAGATTATTTAGAAAGTTGAATTAATGACGAATTATTTCTAAGTACTGCTTACACGAACACAACAATGATTTGAGTAGATCAAGTTGCTTTCGAAAATATCGTTTAGTTTTCACTCGACTCACCTAGACGATCTTAGACTAAAAAAACTCGCTTTCAGCTTTTAAAATTAGTATAATTCTGTTTGTTTAATTAGTAATATTACCTCTCTTTCTTCTAAAATTAGTAATATTCTGTCTTTAGATTCAAAATTATTAAAATGTTGCTTTCGGCTTCAACGTTTCTTTTTGTCTTTACGTTTATTTAAAAATTGCTAAGAAACACCATTTCTGACTTCTTAAATTTGTAAAATTACGTCTTCTAACTTTATAATTAGTTAAATAGATTTTACGGCTTCTGATATTACAAAAACAAATTGCTCTTGTTTTATTAATTTTAAAATTAATAAAGAATTCTTTTTAATTTTCAGAATTGTCAGAATGCCGCCCCAGCTTTTAAAATTAGTAAAATTCAGTTTGAGTTATTAGAAATAGTTGCTTGTCGCTTCTGAAATTAGTAAATTAGTACGTCTGCTGATTTAAAACTAGTCAAATCATGCCTGTAGCTTCTATGTTTGTTTTTGTTTTTATGTTTATTTAAAAATTATTAAAAATACTTCTAAAACTTATAAAATTACTTTAGTGAACTTCATAATTAGTAAAACAAATTTTACGGTTTTCAATATTAGAAAAACAAATCGCTTTTGCCTTGATTAATTTTTAACTTGATAAAAAAATTTTGGTTTCTTGAATTGTTATAAGTCGCCTGCAGTTTTAAAATTAGTAAAATTTTATTCGACTGATTAGAAATGTAATCTCTTTATTCTAAAATTAGTAAAAGTACGTCTCCGGATTTAAAACTGTATTGCCCCTGACTTCTACAATTTATAAAATTACATTTTGGAACCTTATAATTAATAAAATACGCTTAAAGACTCCCAAAATTAGTAAAATCTAGCTTTTAGGCTTCTAAAATTAATTAAAAAAACATTTTTTCGTGTGTGTTTCTACGTCGATTTAAAAACAAATTAAAAATGTAGTTTCTGTCTTCTAAAATTAGTAAAGTTACATTCCTCAAATTCCAAAATTAGTAATATATTGCCTCAGGTTCTAATTTTTGTAATTGTTTTTATTTAAATTTAAAAATCATCTCTGACTTAAATAAAATTTATAAAATTATGTTTTGCAGCTTTATAATTAGTAAAATGCTTCTTACAACTGCCAATATCAGAGAAACATATTGGCTTTGCCTCAAATAAAATTAAATTCGTTTTTGATTAAAAAAAATGTTATAATATTCGCATCTCCAAATTATAAAACAAGTGAAAACAAGTAAATTTTGAAATTCTCCGAATTCAAAATTAGTAAAATGTTGCCTTGGCTCTTATGTCTTTATGTTTATTTAAAAATTGTTATAAAATATCGCCTCTGATTTCTAATATTAGTAAAATTACCTTTCCGAATTTCATAATATAGCTTTTTATAGCATTTTAATATAGCTTCTAGCTGTTGAAATTAGAAAAATTTAATTTGATAAATAAGAAATGTTGCCTCTCTCTACTAAAATTAGTAAAATTATATCTCCGTATTTCAAATTAGTAAAATGTTGCTACAAACTCTCAGTGTTTGCCTTAGTTTCTTTATGCATTTAAAAATTGTAAAAAAATATCACCTGTAAATTCTAAAATTTGTAAAATTATGTTTTGGAACTCTATAATTAGTAAAAGCGTTTGACGACTCCCGATATTAGAAATATATATCGTATCCGGTTCAAAATTAGTAAAATCTGATTTTCGGGTTTCTAAAATTAATTTTTCATGTTTGCTTTTATGACTATTTAAAAATAGATCAAAAATGTAGTCTCTGACTTTTAAAATTAGTAAAATTACATGTCTAAATTTTATAATTGGTAGAATGTCGCCTCCAGCTTCCAATATTAGTAAAATAAGTCACCTTTATGCCTATTAAATTAAAACTTAAAAAGAAATTTTCATTTAGCTTTCAGAATTGTTTTAATATCGCTTCCAGCTTTAAAAATTAGAAAAAGTTGATTTGATTAATCAGAAATGTTGCCTCTCTGTACTAAAATTAGTAAAATTACGTTTCCGTAACTTAAATTAGTAAAATATTGCTACCAGCTCTCAGTGTTTGTCTTGGTTTCTTTATGAATTTAAAAATTGCTAAGAACTATTACCTGTGACTTCTAAAATTTGTAAAATTACATTTTTAAACCCTATAATTAGTAAAAGCACTTAACAGCTCCCAATATTACAGAAACATATCGCATTCAGTTCTAAAATTAATTTAACATATTTTTAGTCTTTGTTTTTATGTCGATTTAAAAATAGATCAAAAATGTAGTCTCTGACTTCTAAAATTAGTAAAATTAGGTGTTTCAATTTTATAATTAGTAAAATGTTGCCTCCGGCTTCTAATATTAGTAAAATAAGTCACTTTCGTGTCTATTAATTTAAAACTTAAAACGAAATTTGCATTTAGCTTCCAAAATTGTTTTAATATAGCTGCCAGCTTTTAAAATTAAAAAAAATTGATTTTATTTATTAGAAATGTTGCCTCTCTCTATTAAAATTAGTAAAATTACGTTTCCGTATTTTAAATTAGTAAAATATTGCTACCGGCTCTCAGTGTTTGCTTTAGTTTCTTTATGTATTTGAAAATTGCTAGAAAATATCATCTGTGACTTCTAAAATTTGTAAAATAACATTTTTAAACTCTATAACTAGTAAAAGCGCTTCACAACTTCTGATATTAGTAAAACCTGACTTCCAAGCGTCTAAATTAATTTAAAAAAAATTTCGGGTTTGTTTTTTTCGAGTTAAAAATAGATCAAAAATGTAGTCCCTGACTTCTAAAATTAGTAAAATTACATGTCTAAATTTTATAATTTCTAGAATGTCGCCTCCGGCTTCCAATACTAGTAAAATATGTCACTTTCGTGTCTATTAAATTAAAACTTAACAAGAAATTTGTATTTAGCTTCCAGAATTGTTTTAATATCGCTTCCAGCTTTAAAAATTAGAAAAAGTTGATTTGATTAATGAGAAATGTTGCCTCTCTTTACTAAAATTAGTAAAATTACGTTTCCGTAATTTAAATTAGTAAAATATTGCTACCAGCTCTCAGTGTTTGTCTTGATTTCTTTATGTATTTAAAAATTGCTAAAAACTATTACCTGTGACTTCTAAAATTTGTAAAATTACATTTTTGAACTCTATAATTAGTAAAAGCACTTAACAACTCCCAATATTACAGAAACATTTGACATTCAATTCTAAAATTAATTTAAAATATTTTTTGTGATTGTATTTATGTCGATTTAAAAATAGATCAAAAATGTAGTCTCTGATTTCTAAAATTAGTAAAATTACATGTCCAAATTTTATAATTAGTAAAATGTCGCCTCCGGCTTCCAATATTAGTAAAATAAGTCACTTTCGTGTCTATTAATTTAAAAATTAAAAAGAAATTTGCATTTGCAAATTCCAGAATTGTATTAATATCTCTTCCAGCTTTAAAAATTAGAAAAATTTGATTTTATTTATTAAAAATGTTGCCTCTCCTTATTAAAATTAGTAAAATTACGTCTTCGTAAATTAAATTAGTAAAATGTTGCTACCGGCTCTCAGTGTTTGCTTTAGTTTCTTTATGTATTTGAAAATTGCTAGAAAATATCATCTGTAACTTCTAAAATTTGTAAAATAACATTTTTAAACTCTATAATTAGTAAAAGCGCTTCATAACTTTCGATATTAGTAAAATCTGACTTCCAAGCGTCTAAATTAATTTTAAAAAAATTTTCGTGTTTGTTTTTATGTCGATTTAAAAATAGATTTAAAATGTAGTCTCTGACTTCTAAAACTAGCAAAATTACATGTCCAAATTTTATAATTAGTAGAATGTAGCCTCCGGCTTTCAATATTAGTAAAGTACGTCACTTTCGTGTCTATTAAATTAAAACTTAAAAAGAAATTTGTATTTAGTTTCCAGAACAGCTTTAATATCGCTTCCAGCTTTAAAAATTAGAAAAAGTTGATTTGATTAATTAGAAATGTTGCCTCTCTCTACTAAAATTAGTAAAGTTACGTCTCCGTAATTTAAATTAGTAAAATGTTGCTACCAGCTCTGTGTTTGTCTTGGTTTCTTTATGTATTTAAAAATTGCTAAAAACTATTACCTGTGACTTCTAAAATTTGTAAAATTACATTTTCGAACTCTATAATTAGTAAAAGTACTTAACAACTCCCAATATTACAAAAACATATTGCATTCAGTTCTAAAATTAATTTAAAATATTTTTCGTGTTTGTTTTTATGTCAAATAAAAAATAGATCAAAAATGGTGTCTCTGACTTCTAAAATTAGTAAAATTACATGTCCAAATTTTATAATTAGTAAAATGTCGCCTCGGGCTTTTAATATTAGTAAAATAAGTCACTTTCGTGTCTATTAATTTAAAACTCAAAAAGAAATTTGCATTTAGTTTCCAGAATTGCTTTAATATTGTTTCCAGTATTAAAAATTAGAAAAAGTTGATTTGATTAATTAGAAATGTTGCCTCTTTTTATTAAAATTAGTAAAATTACGTCTCCGTATTTCAAATTAGTAAAATGTTGCCACCGGCTCTCAGTGTTTGCTTTAGTTTCTTTATGTATTTGAAAATTACTAGAAAATATTATCTGTGACTTCTAAAATTTGTAAAATAACATTTTTAAACTCTATAACTAGTAAAAGCGCTTCACAACTTCTGATATTAGTAAAACCTGACTTCCAAGCGTCTAAATTAATTTAAAAAATATTTTCGTGTTTGTTTTTATGTCGAGTTAAAAATAAATCAAAAATGTAGTCTCTGACTTATAAAATTAATAAAATTAGTCACTTTTGTGTCTATTAATTTAAAACTTTAAAATACATTTGCATTTAGCTTCCAGAATTGTTTTAATATCGCTTCCAGCTTTAAAAATTAGAAAAAGTTAATTTGATTAATCAGAAATGTTGCCTCTCTCTACTAAAATTAGTAAAATTACGTCTCCGGATTTAAAACTGTATCGCCTCTGATTTCTAAAATTTGTAAAATTACATTTTGAAACCTTATAATTAATAAAATACGTTTAAAGACTCCCAAAATTAGAGAAACATAATGCATCCGGATTAAAATTAGTAAAATCTAGCTTTTAGGCTTCTAAAATATTAAAAAAATATTTTTTTGTGTTTGTCCCTATGTCGATTTAAAAACAAATTAAAAATGTAGTTTCTGTCTTCTAAAATTAGTAAAATTACATTTTTAAACTCTCTAACTAGTAAAAGCGCTTGACAACTCCCGATATTAGTAAAACCTGACTTCCAAGCGTCTAAATTAATTTAAAAAAAATTTCGTGTTTGTTTTTATATCAAATAAAAAATAGACCAAAAATGGTGTCTCTGTCGTCTAAAATTAGCAAATTTGCATCACCCAAATTCCAAAATTAGTAAAATATTTCCTCCGGCTTTTATTTTTGTATTTATCTAATTTAAAAATTACTAATTTCGCCTTTATATATAATTAGTAAAATTTTGATTAAGACTTCGAACACTGCTAAATAATTGCTAAAATCCTGTTTCTAGCAATGCGCTGCATTGATGACAAGACAACCATTCTAAAACCGTTCTACAGTTTCCTGGTGGCTGATGTTGTGTTGAGAATGCTTTTTATTAAGTACTTTAATACTTCACGTCGATGCTGTTGTTGAGTTTATAATTTTTTTTTAGCTAGTGGGTTATTAAATAAAACGTCTTTTAATAAATAAAATAACTAATAAGAATTGCATTTATTAAAGAGCAAATATTCTATATTTATATTGTTTCCTTCTGTATCGATTATGGCGGTCTTTGATGGTGTTTACAATCCCCTTTGTGCTCATCAGGCTTAATTGCATTCATTTGTAAATATGTATTTAGAGGCTTGTCTATATAAAGTTGGTACACATGTTGCCACTCTAATTCACCTCCGAAAGTTTTTCTATTTGTTCTCATCTCTCTTTATATGCCCGAAATTCGTTCGAGTTCAAAGATAAATCTTTAAAAGAGAGTAGTTTTACTAGCTATGAAAATTTTATTGTAAAACTATAAACGAAAAAAGCTTGAGACAATGAAAACTTTTGTGACATTTCGCTTTGTCAGTTCGCATTCAATTGTAATTTGATAAATTTTTTTTGATGTAACACGGACAAGCTTTTAAATAAAGCACAATCCATCAAACAGACGTAAAAAATGTCACCACCACCAAGAATAAAAAATTGAAAACAAAGGAGAAATTGCGCTGTTTTTTAATAAAATTTCATTTGGAAAAAAGCACATTTCCAGTCATAAGCAGTCGCGAAAAATCAGCTTCTAATTAATTTCTTTGTTGTATTAATTAAACGAAACAAAAAGGTCGTGAAGTTTTTCACATAATCAAAGGCCCTTCGTTTTCAGCACGAATTTTAGCGGTGATTAATTGAAAATAGATCGGCTTTAATGAAAAAACGCTGTGATCAAGTTTGCGATACTGTTTGCGTGCTAAATTTAGGTCCATTTAATAGAGATTACGTTCAGAAGATTGGATGATGTATGGCTTTCAGCTTGTAAAATAACAACATTACAACCAACTCATCTCCACAACATGGCGATGCTTAAAACGACGAACAGAACACAGATTTATGAATGGAAACGATAAATTGCTTCATTGAACACTTAACGGGCCTTTAATCTTTTGTTGCGTTATTTTAAAGGAACAACAGAGACACATTTGACCACTGATATACCAATAAAAAAATATAAGTTGTGGAATTTACTGCAAAAAAACTAAATCCTCCAAATATGCTACATAAAAGAGGTGGTAAATCCAAGCTAGTAAGATTTTTATTAAACATTTAGCAAGTTTCTGAATTTTTTTGGGTTATTTAAAAGACAACACAAATTAGTGACGACAAAAACTCTAATTTTTCAATAACAAGTACAACTTGTGACCGTTATTTTAAAATAACAGTTAAAAATAGCTGTTATTTTTATCTTATTACTTTGAAACTGTTACTTTTAAGCTGTTTGTTTAATCTGTTATCATTACGCTGTTATTTTTGTACTGTTAATTTTGAGGTTTTAGTTTTAAAAATTCATTTTAAAGCAGTTATTTTTAAACTGTCTTTTTTAGCTATAAGTTTTAAACTTTTTTTTAACCTGTTTGTTTTAAACTATTACCTTTAAGCTACTTTTTACACTGTTAGTTTCAAATTGTTAATTTTAAAGTTTCAATTTTAAACTGTTACTTTTAAGTTTTTATTTTTAAAGTGTTTTTTAAGCTGTTAGGTATTTTTAAACTGTTATATTTAATTTGTTAGTTTAGAACTATTGATTTTAAGCTGTTAATTCCAAATTATTATTTTTAAGAATTCATTTTTTAATTGTTATTTTTAAGCTATTATTTTTAAACTGTTTTTAAATTATTAATTTTAAAACAACACAGATTAGTGATGGCAAAAACTGTAATGTTTCAATAATAAAAACTATTACTGTGATTGTTATTTTAAAATAACAGTTAAAAATAGCTGTTATTGTTAGCCTGTTAGTTTCAAACTGTCACTTTTGAGCTGTTATTTACTTATTTTATTATATTCAAATTGTTATTTTTAACCTATTAATTTAAAACTGTTATTTTTATGCAACTAATTTCTAATTGTTACGTTTAAGCTGCTATTTTTAGACTGTTACTTTTAAATTGTTATTTTTATGGTTCTATTTTAAACTGTTATATTTAAGCTGTTATTTTTAAACAGTTTTATAAACTATTAGTTTCAAACTGCAATTTTAAACTTGTTAGTTTGAAAGTGTTACTCTTAAGCTGTTCGTTTTAAAGTTTAAACTGTCATTTTTACGCTGTTAATTTCAAACTGTCACTTTTGAGCAGGGATGGGCGGCGACGCGTCGACTTTAGTTGTCGACAAAGCGTCAACAACGTAAACAATGTCGACAATGTCGACAAATGTCAACAAATGTCAATATTTTAAAATGTAAGGTTATGTTGTATACTGTTCACGTGTTAACTTCTTTTAACATGTATAATTTTTAACATTAACAGTTATTTAGGTACATTTTACATTAAAAATTCGTACAAAAAAACCTAATTTTGATAAACGTTTTTATTATACAAAAGTAAAGAAAAAATTAACAGCCAAAAGACCATTAAAACGGATTTAAAACCTGGGTGCGTGCGCAACAGTGAGCTAATTTAAACATTTAAACATTCTGATTGTCGTTGAGTTAGACACAGCAGTAGCAGCCTTGCCAAACTTTAAAAAAAGATCACCTCTTAAGGTTATATTAAAAGTCGACATTGTTGACTTTGTCGACATTGTTGACATCGTTTTTTAAATCGACATTTACCTAATTGTCGACGCGTCAACAATGTCAAAGTTGACACAAATTGTTGACATCGCCCATCCCTGCTTTTGAGCTATTAGTTTAAACTGTTATTTTTACGCTGCTTGTGATAAACTGTTATTTTTAAGGTTTTAGTTTTAAACTGGCAATTTTAAGCTGTTATTTACAAATTGTTTTTCTAAGCTATTATATTCAAATTGCTATATTTAACCTATTAGTTTAAAACGGTTACTTTTATGGTGCTAATTTCTAACTGTTACGTTTAAGCTACTGTTTTTAAACTGTTATTTTTAAACTGTTTTATACGTTATTAGTTTCAAATTGCAATTTTAAACTTGTTATTTTAAAAGAATTACTTTTAACCTGTTAGTTTCAAAGTTTAAACTGTTATTTTTACGCTATTAGTTTCAAAATGTTGCTTTTGAAGTTTCATTTTAAAACTATTACTTTTAAGCTGTTATTTAAAAAATGTTTAAAATTTAAACTATTAGTTTTAAACTACTATTTTTAATATTCTACTTTGAAACTGTTGATTTTAGGCTGTTATTTTTACACTGTTAGTTTCAAATTGTTATTTTAAACTTTCAGATATAAAATGATACTCTTAAGCTGTTGTTTTTAAAATATTTATTATACTATAAATTTAAAACTGTTATTTTAATCTGCTAGTTAGAAACTTTTGCTTTTGAACTGTTATTTTTACGCTGTTATAAATTAAAATTTTTAAAGTATTACTTTCAATTTGTTATTTTTATCCTACTAGTTTAAAACTGTTACTTTTAAGCTGCTTGTTTAATCTGTTATTATTACGATACTAGTTTTAAAGTGTTTTTTTTTTAATCTTTAAAATTTCACTTTTAAACTTTTATTTTTAAGGTGGTTTTTAAACTGTTAGTTTTTATCTGTTATTTTTAATTTGTTAGTATAGAACTATTGCTTTTGAGCTGTTATCTTTAGGCTGTTAATTTCAAATTATTATTTTTAAGATTCCAGTTTTAAATTGTTATTTTTAGCTGTTTTTAAGCTATTAGATAAAAACTGTTATTTTTAAAATTTTAAGTTTTAAACTGTTATTTTTAAGATAGATTTTAAACTATTTTTTAAAAATTTGTTTCAAGCTGCTATTTTCAACATGTTACTTTCAAGCTGTTATTTTAATGTTTTAATTGTGAACTGATACTTAAAAATTGTTATTTTTAAACCGTTTTTAAGCTATTAGTTTTAAAGTGTTATTTTCAAGCTGTTAGTTTGAAATTGTTATTTTTAAGATCTCAGTTTTAAACTTATTTTTCAGCTGTCATATTAAGCTGTTATTTTTAATCTGTTATTTGCAAACTGTTTTATAGCTATAAGTTTTAAATTTCCTTTTAACTTGTTAGTTTTAAACTGTTACGTTTAAGCTGGTTTTTACGCTGTTAGTTCCAAATTATTATTTTTAAGATTTCAGTTTCAGTTTCAAACTTTTTTTTAAGCTGTTAGTTTTAAACTGTTATTTTTAACCTGTTAATTTAAAACCGTTACTTTTATGCTGTTATTTTTACTCTGGCTGTTTTAAATTATTATTTTTAAAATTTCAGTTTTAAACTGATAATTTAAATCTTTTATTTTTTAACTGTTTTGAAAGTCATTAGTCTCAAACTGTTATTTTTAACTTGTTAGTTTAAAAATTTTAGTCTTAAACTGTTAACATTAAATTGTTATTTTTATGCTGTTAGTTTCCAATTGTTATTTTTAAAATTTCAGTTTTAAACTGCTATTTTTAAAATGGTTTCCAAACTTTTAATTTCAAAATGTTATTTTCAATTTGCTAGCTTAAAAAAGTTGTTTTTGAGCAGTTATTTTTACACTGTTAGTTTTAAACTATTATATTTCGGCTATCATATTCTGACTGTTATTTTAACCTGTTATTTGCAAACTGTTACTTTCAAGCTATTAGTTTTAAATTTATAATTTTAACCTGCTAGTATTAAAGCAGTTACTTTTAAGCTGTTAGTTTTAAACAGACATTTTTAAAGCTATTAGTTTTAAACTGTTATGTTTAAGCTGTTAATTTCAAATTGCTATTTTTAAGATATCAGTTTTAGACTGCTATTTGTAAACTGTTATTTGTGAGCTATTAGTTTTAATCTTTTAAATATAACCTGTTAGTTTTAAACTGCTGTTTTTAAGCCGCTAGTTTTTAACTGTTATCGTCAGCTCGTAATTTTAAAGATTTTAACTTTAAACTATTACTTTTACGCTGTTATTTTAAAACAATTATTTGTAAGCTATTAGTTTTAAACTGTTACTTTTAAGCTGTCAGTTTAAAACTGTTATTTTTGTGCTTTTATTTTTAAACTGTTATTTAAAAATATTATTGTGCTTTTAATAAGAGTTAACAGTGCTCAAAAATGTGCTTAATTAGCTTTATTTTGAAAATATTAGGCGAGTAATTAACACTTGGCAGGTCTTCAATCTATTGTTGCGTTTTAAAAAATTGCAATTTTTCAATAACAGTTATTATCTGTTATTATTGTTATTTTTAAAAGCTGTTATACTTAAACTGTTATTTTTAAGCTGTTACTTTCAAACCGTCATTTTAAGCGTTTAAAACTGTTACTTTTAAGCTGTTAACTGTTAACTTTTTAAAAATAAATTGAGCAGCATCTTCCAGAAAAAAAATAAAAAATATAAAAAAGGAATAAAAAATTCTAGAAAATTAAAACAAGTTTATAGACGAATTTAAATGTATTATTAGAAAGAAAAAACAGAGAAAAACTTTAGTTCACAAATTAAAAAATTTTGTTTCAACAACAGTTCGGAATTAAACTGCACAAGCGCAGTACCGTTTTAGCAGTTTAAAATCTCTATTGCGCCTGCTAGAAAAAACTCTAAACCATTCTAAACTGCTTCTAGAATGTTCTTGAATTAACCCTTTTTTTTACAATAATCAAAATTTTCAAAATTAAAACACAACACTGTGATAATCGCAAAAATTTTGTCACAGATTTATAGCCGTTAGGAAAATAAATAATTGCTTTAATTTTTAAACCTGTTTGCTTTAATTCAAACAGGAATTACATTAACGCTAGTAGTAAACAATTTTCTCATAATCAAAAAGGCAAATTTGCGTAAGATTAGATTAGTCAAGTTTAGATTAATTTACATAGTTTACATTTCATGTTCTGTGTTAAATGATATTTGAACGCATGTATGTTATAATTTTCATCAGGTGAGTGACTTGGAAAGGAATCTCATTGATCCTGAATTAGCGTTAAATCAATTCTATGTTAACAATAACTAGAAATAATAATTAATAAGCTGACATGTCAAACAGCTCGAGGATTTTTGCATTAAACTCAAAAATTTTTTTTTATAAGTGTTTGGTTTAAGCTTGACAGAATTCAGCGACAAACAAGTGGGGAAGTGTGTCTTCTGAAAGAAAGAAAACTCTTGAGGTGTACTCGAAAAAAGATTTTAGAATTTTTTAAGTCAAAGTAATGAGCTTAAAAATATTTTAAATTTGAAAAATGGTGGATGCGCCAGGTTAGTACATTTCATTTGACCTATTTTCTATGCGACAATTTTTTTTCGACAATAATTTGAATTGAACACAATTCTACCTTAACTTATTGTGCAATTATAGCATTTTTCAAATTTTTAAGCCAAGTTAAAGATTTTTGAAATATTTGGAAAAATGGTGGATGCGCCGGGTTAGTCAATTTTTCAAACCGCAATGTTTTCTGGAGAATAATAATTTTAATTGATTACAATTCGCAATTATAGCTTCTCATCAATTTTAAAGCCAAGATAAACATCTTAATAATATCTAAAAATGGTGGATGCGCCGGGTTAGGTTATTTTTTGACCTACTTTTCACGCGAGAATTTTTCTTTGACAATAATCCCAATCGATCACAATTCTACCTCAACTAATTCGCACTTATAGCTTCTCTCAAATTCGTCTCTTCCAATTGTCAATGTTCATAATTTCGAGTACCCTCCAAGCTTATCTCTCATGTCCAGTTCACCGTAACTTATTGGGTTTACTTTATCCGGATATTTGTATAGGTTTTCAATGGTAATAAAAGTTTCGGTGACGTCTTCCAGGATTATCCTTGAAATTCTGTCAGACTAATGGAAGAACAAACCACTGAAGGACTCTAACGCTTGTCACAGCTAATAAACTATCTAAGACTGATTAAAGTAGCGATTTAAATTTATTGTGTAACTAGTGATGTAATGAGTATTATGTAACTCAAATTTATTTGTTAGCGGACAATTCCTGAAGACTGGGATAATCCAGAAATAAGGAATTTAAAATTATCGAATAAATAGATCGTTTCGAAAAAGAAGAACAACGAATACTTAAATATTTGAAGACAATTTTAGAAAATTCCAGAAAAGTATTATAAAAGAAAACGAAGAAAAAAAAGAAAGTTTTAAAAATGCAAGAAACAATTTTAGAAGAACAGAAAATAATTTTGAAAAAGTTAAATAAACAAACGGCGTTTGAACAAAAAAAATATATAAGAAACGACGATTAGAAGAGCAAAATAAAATTCTGGAGACGTCGGTTAGATCAATAACAAAAGAAGGTCTTGGTAATGGAAAAAACTATTCTGGACAAACTGAAAAAAAATTGAAAAGAGTTTAAAAAACGGCTTTTAGAAGAAAACAAATATGATAAACAATAATTAGAAAAAATAAGAAAAATTCGAGAAACGACAATAAGAAAAAAAAAATATTAAAAAAGGTACTAAATGAACAAAAGTCCATTATAAAAAAGCTTAAAAAACAACAATTAAAAAGGAAGAAAGAACAAAAAAAGAAGAACGAAAGAAGATGCTGGAAGAGAAAATAAAGAGTATAAAAAAAATTATGGTTGGAAAAACTTTAACAAAAAGAAGAGAAACAAAGACTCAACAAAAAAGAAGAGGAACGCAAATTCTAAACGAAATAGAAAATTGAAAATAAATAAAATTGAAAAAAAAATAGAAAATAAAAGACTTGAAAACTATGAAAATATAGGAAAACTTTAGAAAACTCCAGAAAAGTATTTTTAGAAAAAATTGAATAACAAAAGAATATAGTAAAAAAGCAAGAATCAATTCTAGAAAAACAAAAAAAGGTTTTGAAGAAATTTGATAAACAAATAACATTTAGAAGAAAAGGAATAAGGGAAACGACAATAAAGAACAACAAAAGAAGATTGTCGTATTCAAGAAACAATTCTGAATAAACAAAAGACAATTTGGTAAGAGCTTGGAAAAGCGGCGTTTGGAAGAAAACAAATATGAAAGACGACAAAAATTCGAGAAACGTCGATTAGAAGAAAAAGAAAAGCTAAAGAAGGTTTTAGAAGGACAAAAAAAAACGATTATAAAAGAGCTTGAAATACAACGATTGGAAAAGAAAAGAGAAGTACGAAACAAGATACTGAAAGAGAAAAAGAAGAGTATAAAGAAATTAGAAAAAAACAATCAGAAACTACAGCTAAAAATAAAGAAAAATAAAAAAACTTTTTAAAAACTTTGGAAAACAACCACTAGAAAAACAGTAGAATATCTTTGAGAAAATGGTGTCAGGATTAGAATTTGAAGAAGTTAGATGAATAAATAAATAATGGTAAATAATGAAGAAACAAATGCATTTATTGTTAGAAAAATCCGAACAAAAAGAAGAGAAACGACGACTTAACGAAAAGAAAAAGTAACTCAAAATTCTAAATAAAATGGAAAATTAAAGACTTGAAGACTATGAAAAACATAGGAAAAAATTTACGAAACTCCCGCAAAGTATCTTTAGAGAAAACGAAAAACAGAAAAAATTCTAAAAATGCAAGAAACAATTCTGGAAAAACCAAAAAAAGTTTAACAAACAAACGGCATTTGAAAAAAAACGAGAAACGACGATAAAGAACAACAAAGAAAGTTTTTGTTTTCAAGAAACCATTCTGAACAAACAAAAGACAATTTGGGAAGAGCTTAAAAAACCGGCGTTTGGAAGAAAACAAATATGAAAGACGACAATTAGAAAAAAAGAAGAATTCGAAAAACGACAATTAGAAGAAAAAGAAAAGCTGCAAAAAGTTCTAAAAGAACAAAAAACAATTGTAAATCAGCTTGAAAAACAACGATTGCAAAAGAAAAAAACGAACAAAACAATGTACTGGAAGAGAAAAGAAAGAGTAAAAAGGAATTAAAAAAAATCAAAAAAAACTTTGAAAAACAACCACTAAAAAACATTAGAATATATTTGAGAAAATGGTGTCAAGACTGGGGAACTGAAGACAATGAAAAACATAGAAAAATTATAAAAGACTTCAAAAAAGTATTTTTAGAAAAAAAAACAAAAAACAAAAAAAGATTCTAAAAATACAAAAAACAATTCTAGAAAAACAGAAAAAAGTTTTAAAAAAATTTGATAAACAAATGGCGTTTGAAAAAAAATGAATATAAAAAACAACAATAAAGACAACAAAAGAAAGCTTTCGTATTTGAGAAACCAATTTGGACAAACAAAAGACAATTTAGAGAAAGATTGGAAAACCGACGTTTGGAAGAAAACAAATATAAAAGACAACAATTATAAGAAAAAAAAATCGAAAAACAACGACTAGAAGAAGACGGAAAGAAGTCAAAAATCGATTACAAAAAAGCTAAAAAACAACGATTAGAAAAAAAAAAATGAAGAACGAAACAAGATACTGGAGGAGAAAAGAAAGAATACAAAAGAATTAAAAGAAAACAATCAAAAACTTTAACTGGAAATAAAAAAAATCAGTAAAACTTTTTAAAAGCTCGAGAAAACAACCATTAGAAAAACAAAAAATTTTTTGAGAATTTTGACATTTTGCAAGATGCGTTTCAGAGAAACGTAGCAGAGGTGAAAGAGGAAGTTGAGAGACTTAGCAAAGTTTAAGAAAATTAAAAAAAAGTCGATAAAATAAAAATGAAAGTCAAAAATCTGAAAAAAAATTGTTAATAAAATTGAAACAAAAATAAAGACGATTTCCACAAAAAGGTTAATGAAATAGAAACAAAAATTAAGAAACTAGAAACAAAGCAAATTAAAGCTGTAATATTTGAACTAAATCAGGAAAGACAGCTCTTAAAATTTGGAGTATTAGATATCGGTTATTGTAGAATTTCTGTTTATTGGTACCTTCTTATAAAATTTTACGTTCAAAAGCTAGAAAATCTGCAGTGATTGGATACATTTTTAAAATTAGCAATAATATAGAATATTAAGTATGGAGAACGGCAAGGAATGCTTACCGTTCGAAGAAAATTGTTTGGAGAAGGAGCGAAGCGATGACTCCAATTATTGTCTGAGAACGGTAATCCTTAACGTTCGACATGCTTATAACGTTTTTTGCGCGATTGGAATTTCTAGAATAATAATAATAATAATTTATATCAATACATTTGTGATAACCGCGAAGATTGAAACTGAAAACTTTGGGTGGCTGTTCCATGGTTGCTATGGTTTTGTTCCAAACAAATAAAATTGTCTTTTTGATACAATCATTCCTACATAGTTCTGTTTTGTGGTTCCGTTTTCGAAGCAAATATGAACGATAGTGATGATCTACCGGACGATTTAGAAGACGCTTGGCAAGAAGGATGTTCGGCAATAATTCCAGAAGAATCTAAAGCCCGATATGAACAGACATACAAGTTGTTTAAGGAATGGCGTGAAGCAAAGAAGATTTCTGTAAATGAAAAGAGCTTGTTAGCGTATTTTGTGGTGAGAAGTGGACACTTGAAGGCCCCAGGCAGTTTATGGGCGGAGTATTCTATGCTAAAGAGTACAATTTTTCTCCATGATGCTATCGATATTTCTAAGTTCGCTACATTAATTGCTTATCTTAAAAGAAAAAATATTGAATATCGTCCTAAGAAGGCTAAAATTTGTATCAAAGAAGACATGGAAAAATTCTTGAATTAAGCACCAGACGAACAATTTTTAATTCAAAACGTATGTTGTAGATGATGAGGTGGTACATCTGAGTTCTAAGGAAACAATACATTTGCAGGTAGCAATGATATTGGGAGTATCGGGCGCTTGTAGACGAGAGGAATTGTACAATATTAAAATGAATGACATAGAAGAACGTGAAGAAATGTTTATAGTAAATATTCCAAATACAAAAACGAATATTCAGCAAACGTTCACAGTTATTAATAAAGAAAATGAAGCAGTTCATTATTTGGAAATACTTCGAAAATACATAAGAATTCGATCAAGCAACCCAACGTCAGATCATTTATTTCTGAACTATCGAAATGGCAAATGCACTAGGCAAGTCACAGGAAAAGGCACAATTAGAGGCTGGCCGTCAAAAATTGCAAAGTATTTAAAGTTGCAAGCCCCTGAAGGTTTTACTGGACACTCGTTTCGACGCACATCGGCTACACTTTTGACGAATAACGGAGTTGATGTGTTGGGACTAAAAAGACATGGTGGGTGGCGTTCATCAACGGTGGCCGAGAGTTACGTGGAAGATTCCCTCCAAAACAAAATTGAATTTGCTCATAAAATTTTACACAGCGATGTTGGTGGACTATTACAACAACCTGGGACTTCTACGTCGGAGAGTTTGTCTATTAACACTAGAAACTCAAATGCGAGTGTTATTACTACTATTAATTATAATAATTGTACATTTAATTTTAATAAATAAATTGCAAAATTGTTTTTTAGATTTAATTGCTTACCGTTCACTGAACGGTAAGTGAATTACTTACCGTTTTGTTACACGTAGCAACCAGTAACAGCAACCTACCGTCGTGGAAACAGGCACAGTAAACTGATAAAAACAACCAATCGCACAAAAACGCTTTTTAGCTTACTACTCTTAAATAACTATTATTTGCTAAGATTTAAAAGAGTTGATTAGATCATTTATTCTATTTGTTAAGAGAAAAATAAGAATTAGAAAATTATGAGTGTAATTTACGAACTCGCTGAAATTAGAAGAACACTCAAATTCATTTTGCTGGTTTTTGATGGAAGGAGGTAACTTAATGAGGTCGTTAAATATAACGTTTATTCATAATTATCCAATCCCGTTTAAATACTAACAATATTTTTCCCCGGTCGTTTCGCTATTTGAGATTAGAAAAGTTGGAAAATTAATGTTTACTTTGAACTACAAACGAGTTTAATAATTGCGGAAAAATATTTTCCAACTAAAATTTCAGGTAAGAGCTAGTAATGGATTGAGAAAGAAAAAACAAGGCATATCAAGTGTTTGTTTGCTTCGAACTTACGTCAATAATGTCAAGCTTTGAAACTCGATCAATACAACTGTCAATACTCGGTTTTTCCTAATACAATTAAGTGACTGTAAACTAGCAAAATGACTTTAATATAGTTTAATAAGTATGCATTATGCGCTCCAGCTATAAACTACAAGTGTAATAATATGCATTAGAGCGTCATTGTTGAACTTCATCCAACTTTGAAATTTACCACTTACATATGAGACAAGTTTAATCCTTGCAATATTTATTGACGCTTTCAAAATTTTCATAAATAAACAAAAGTCAACTTGGAATCTTGTAATAGAAGCTTGACAACTACATTCACATTACGATTACATTCGCAAAATTTGAGAGAAAAATACAACAAAGAAAAGAAGAAAAAAGGAAAGTAAAAGAAATAAAAACAGAAGCAGAAGTATGGAAATTTATAAACGGAGAAAGAAAAAGAAAAGACAAAATAAGTGAGAATATAAGTATGGATAAATGGAGGGAACACTTTATAGAGGGTTTAGGTAAAAGTAACAAAACAAGTATCTTGTCAAGACATGAGAAATTTCAAGTAGAAATAAACAATCTGTCGCAAAATTAACAAATTAGAACATAAGTTATGACGGTTAGAACAGCAACCTCCATTAATTTTTTAAATAAAACTGTAGTAAAACGTCTTGCTTAGTTTTCATATCTTCGCTGTTTTTGTCCCTTAATTCAGTACTTCAACACTTAAAAAAAGCGCAATTAAATTATTTTTTCGTTAATTTAGCTAAAACATTTTTTGCGGTTTCAAATAGAGCTTTAAACTATTGAAATTCGCATTGGTTATAATACAAATCTGTTCAGTTCTCAATCCCTTCGTTTCAATGCGGTTAAATTGGATTATGATATAGACAATCCTAACCGCAGTGACTGAATATATCCCCATCTCATCACCTCACCAAATCACTTTGATTCGTGCCAAAGTTGCGGCTTCATAATATTTTAATTAAAACCGCACCTGCTGAGGTGGGTATATTGACGCAAATTCGAGCGCAAAATGTTCAAATGCGGTTTACCCCTCGTGAAATTAAAGCAAGTCGAGCGAAGAAAAAGCAAGATTTTCAGATAATTTTCAGGAAATACTTGAAATTACGTCACCAATTTGTGCAGTGATTGTACTTGACCAACCATTCATTATTAACGAAACAGTGCCAGTCATTTACAGAGTTTGCTTTAATTATCCTGAAGCGCGTTTTCTGACCATGACATTATCCTGCAGGACGTCGAATTGTGACCTGATTAAAATTAGAGGACGACAAGGATAATTGATGACGTTCGAGTGCGGTGGTGTTACATAGACGAACTCTATTTATTTTAAATATTATTTCAGTTAGTATTTTTAAAATTTTCAGTGACAAAAGTGTTTCAGAAGTGATTGATGGCTCTCAAGAGAGATATTTAAATATACAACGCCATTTTGTTTTATTTATGGCAGACGACGGATGTTTTCTAATCTGAATTATTATTATAAAAATGGTTGGATTTGTATGATATGATAACGTTACTGTTGTACTCGAGCTGAATTTTAATCGAGTTTCAGAATTTAGTTTCAGACACTTATTCCAATTGCTGTTATGCTGTTCTTGATGAAGTATTATTGCACGATTTAATTCGTAATTGTTTTCTGTATTTGTAAATTTGATTTTCTGGTATTTTACCCAAATATTTAACTGCTTCAGTAGAGATGAGCTAAAACTAATTAAAAAAGTTGAAAATAAATTTATTTTGATTAGTCATTTTTGATAAAATTGAATTACTTTTTATAACTTATAAGAATCACCTAACCCGACGTATCCACCATTTTTTGAAAATTAAAAATTGTTTTGAAATGTTTTTATGAAGTACAACCAAATAGTAGAATAAGTTTTTGGTTTCACTTAACTAAAAAAATCTCAATAAAAAATTAAAGAACTGCATTTTAAAATTAACTAACCCGGCGCATCCACCATTTTTATAAATTAAAATTGTTTTAAAATATTTTTAAAAAGCTTAACTAAACAGTAAAATAATTTTTTTAGGTTAATTTCAGAGATAAAGCAAGAATTTTAAATAAAAATTTAAAAACAACATTTCAAAATTGACTAGTCTGGCGCATCCACAATTTTTAATAAATTAATTTTTTTTTTAATACCTAATTTTAAGAAACTTAATTAAACAGTAAAATAGGTTTTTTTAATTTATTTAACTAAAAAAATTAAAATCTCAAATAAAAATTAAAGCAAACCCTTCAAAATTTAGCTAACCCGGCGCATCCACCGTTTTTATAAATTAAAATTGTTTTAAAATATTTTTAAAAAGCTTAACTTAACAGTAAAATAATTTTTTTAGGTTAATTTCAGAGATAAAGCAAGAATTTTAAATAAAAATTTAAAAACAACATTTCAAAATTGACTAGTCTGGCGCATCCACAATTTTTAATAAATTAATTTTTTTTTTAATACCTAATTTTAAGAAACTTAATTAAACAGTAAAATAGGTTTTTTTAATTTATTTAACTAAAAAATTAAAATCTCAAATAAAAATTAAAGCAAACCCTTCAAAATTTAGCTAACCCGGCGCATCCACCGTTTTTATAAATTAAAATTGTTTTAAAATATTTTTAAAAAGCTTAACTTAACAGTAAAATAATTTTTTTAGGTTAATTTCAGAGATAAAGCAAGAATTTTAAATAAAAATTTAAAAACAACATTTCAAAATTGACTAGTCTGGCGCATCCACAATTTTTAATAAATTAATTTTTTTTTAAATACCTAATTTTAAGAAACTTAATTAAGCAGTAAAATAGGTTTTTTTAATTTATTTAACTAAAAAAATTAAAATCTCAAATAAAAATTTAAGCAAACCCTTCAAAATTTAGCTATCCCGGCGCATCCACCATTTTTATAAATTAAAATTGTTTTAAAATATTTTTAAAAATCTTAACTAAACAGTAAAATAATTTTTTTAGCTTAATTTTAGAGATAAAGCAAGAACTTTAAATAAAAATTTAAAAACAACATTTCAAAATTGACTAGTCTGGCGCATCCACAATTTTTAATAATTTTTTTTTTTAAATACCTAATTTTAAAAAACTTAATTAAACAGTAAAATAGGTTTTTTTAATTTATTTAACTAAAAAAATTAAAATCTCAAATAAAAATTAAAGCAAACCCTTCAAAATTTAGCTAGCCCGGCGCATCCACCATTTTTATAAATTAAAATTGTTTTAAAATATTTTTAAAAATCTTAACTAAACAGTAAAATAATTTTTTTAGGTTAATTTCAGAGATAAAGCAAAAATTTCAAATAAAAATTTAAAAACAACATTTCAAAATTGACTAGTCTGGCGCATCCACAATTTTTAATAAATTAATTTTTTTTTAAATACCTAATTTTAAGAAACTTAATTAAACAGTAAAATAGGTTTTTTAATTTATTTAACTAAAAAAATTAAAATCTCAAATAAAAATTAAAGCAAACCCTTCAAAATTTAGCTAACCCGGCGCATCCACCGTTTTTATAAATTAAAATTGTTTTAAAATATTTTTAAAAAGCTTAACTTAACAGTAAAATAATTTTTTTAGGTTAATTTCAGAGATAAAGCAAGAATTTTAAATAAAAATTTAAAAACAACATTTCAAAATTGACTAGTCTGGCGCATCCACAATTTTTAATAAATTAATTTTTTTTTAAATACCTAATTTTAAGAAACTTAATTAAGCAGTAAAATAGGTTTTTTTAATTTATTTAACTAAAAAAATTAAAATCTCAAATAAAAATTTAAGCAAACCCTTCAAAATTTAGCTATCCCGGCGCATCCACCATTTTTATAAATTAAAATTGTTTTAAAATATTTTTAAAAATCTTAACTAAACAGTAAAATAATTTTTTTAGCTTAATTTTAGAGATAAAGCAAGAACTTTAAATAAAAATTTAAAAACAACATTTCAAAATTGACTAGTCTGGCGCATCCACAATTTTTAATAATTTTTTTTTTTAAATACCTAATTTTAAAAAACTTAATTAAACAGTAAAATAGGTTTTTTTAATTTATTTAACTAAAAAAATTAAAATCTCAAATAAAAATTAAAGCAAACCCTTCAAAATTTAGCTAGCCCGGCGCATCCACCATTTTTATAAATTAAAATTGTTTTAAAATATTTTTAAAAATCTTAACTAAACAGTAAAATAATTTTTTTAGGTTAATTTCAGAGATAAAGCAAAAATTTCAAATAAAAATTTAAAAACAACATTTCAAAATTGACTAGTCTGGCGCATCCACAATTTTTAATAAATTAATTTTTTTTTAAATACCTAATTTTAAGAAACTTAATTAAACAGTAAAATAGGTTTTTTAATTTATTTAACTAAAAAAATTAAAATCTCAAATAAAAATTAAAGCAAACCCTTCAAAATTTAGCTAACCCGGCGCATTCACCATTTTTATAAATTAAAATTGTTTTAAAATATTTTTAAAAAGCTTAACTAAACAGTAAAATAATTTTTTTAGGTTAATTTCAGAGATAAAGCAAGAATTTTAAATAAAAATTTAAAAACAACATTTCAAAATTGACTAGTCTGGCGCATCCACAATTTTTAATAAATTAATTTTTTTTTAAATACCTAATTTTAAAAAACTTAATTAAACAGTAAAATAGGTTTTTTTAATTTATTTAACTAAAAAAATTAAAATCTCAAATAAAAATTAAAGCAAACCCTTCAAAATTTAGCTAACCCGGCGCATCCACCATTTTTATAAATTAAAATTGTTTTAAAATATTTTTAAAAAGCTTAACTAAACAGTAAAATAATTTTTTTAGGTTAATTTCAGAGCTAAAGCAAGAATTTTAAATAAAAATTTAAAAACAACATTTCAAAATTGACTAGTCTGGCGCATCCACAATTTTTAATAAATTAATTTTTTTTTAAATACCTAATTTTAAAAAACTTAATTAAACAGTAAAATAGGTTTTTTTAATTTATTTAACTAAAAAAATTAAAATCTCAAATAAAAATTAAAGCAAACCCTTCAAAATTTAGCTAACCCGGCGCATCCACCGTTTTTATAAATTAAAATTGTTTTAAAATATTTTTAAAAAGCTTAACTTAACAGTAAAATAATTTTTTTAGGTTAATTTCAGAGATAAAGCAAGAATTTTAAATAAAAATTTAAAAACAACATTTCAAAATTGACTAGTCTGGCGCATCCACAATTTTTAATAAATTAATTTTTTTTTAAATACCTAATTTTAAGAAACTTAATTAAGCAGTAAAATAGGTTTTTTTAATTTATTTAACTAAAAAAATTAAAATCTCAAATAAAAATTTAAGCAAACCCTTCAAAATTTAGCTATCCCGGCGCATCCACCATTTTTATAAATTAAAATTGTTTTAAAATATTTTTAAAAATCTTAACTAAACAGTAAAATAATTTTTTTAGCTTAATTTTAGAGATAAAGCAAGAACTTTAAATAAAAATTTAAAAACAACATTTCAAAATTGACTAGTCTGGCGCATCCACAATTTTTAATAATTTTTTTTTTTAAATACCTAATTTTAAAAAACTTAATTAAACAGTAAAATAGGTTTTTTTAATTTATTTAACTAAAAAAATTAAAATCTCAAATAAAAATTAAAGCAAACCCTTCAAAATTTAGCTAGCCCGGCGCATCCACCATTTTTATAAATTAAAATTGTTTTAAAATATTTTTAAAAATCTTAACTAAACAGTAAAATAATTTTTTTAGGTTAATTTCAGAGATAAAGCAAAAATTTCAAATAAAAATTTAAAAACAACATTTCAAAATTGACTAGTCTGGCGCATCCACAATTTTTAATAAATTAATTTTTTTTTAAATACCTAATTTTAAGAAACTTAATTAAACAGTAAAATAGGTTTTTTAATTTATTTAACTAAAAAAATTAAAATCTCAAATAAAAATTAAAGCAAACCCTTCAAAATTTAGCTAACCCGGCGCATCCACCGTTTTTATAAATTAAAATTGTTTTAAAATATTTTTAAAAAGCTTAACTTAACAGTAAAATAATTTTTTTAGGTTAATTTCAGAGATAAAGCAAGAATTTTAAATAAAAATTTAAAAACAACATTTCAAAATTGACTAGTCTGGCGCATCCACAATTTTTAATAAATTAATTTTTTTTTAAATACCTAATTTTAAGAAACTTAATTAAGCAGTAAAATAGGTTTTTTTAATTTATTTAACTAAAAAAATTAAAATCTCAAATAAAAATTTAAGCAAACCCTTCAAAATTTAGCTATCCCGGCGCATCCACCATTTTTATAAATTAAAATTGTTTTAAAATATTTTTAAAAATCTTAACTAAACAGTAAAATAATTTTTTTAGCTTAATTTTAGAGATAAAGCAAGAACTTTAAATAAAAATTTAAAAACAACATTTCAAAATTGACTAGTCTGGCGCATCCACAATTTTTAATAATTTTTTTTTTTAAATACCTAATTTTAAAAAACTTAATTAAACAGTAAAATAGGTTTTTTTAATTTATTTAACTAAAAAAATTAAAATCTCAAATAAAAATTAAAGCAAACCCTTCAAAATTTAGCTAGCCCGGCGCATCCACCATTTTTATAAATTAAAATTGTTTTAAAATATTTTTAAAAATCTTAACTAAACAGTAAAATAATTTTTTTAGGTTAATTTCAGAGATAAAGCAAAAATTTCAAATAAAAATTTAAAAACAACATTTCAAAATTGACTAGTCTGGCGCATCCACAATTTTTAATAAATTAATTTTTTTTTAAATACCTAATTTTAAGAAACTTAATTAAACAGTAAAATAGGTTTTTTAATTTATTTAACTAAAAAAATTAAAATCTCAAATAAAAATTAAAGCAAACCCTTCAAAATTTAGCTAACCCGGCGCATTCACCATTTTTATAAATTAAAATTGTTTTAAAATATTTTTAAAAAGCTTAACTAAACAGTAAAATAATTTTTTTAGGTTAATTTCAGAGATAAAGCAAGAATTTTAAATAAAAATTTAAAAACAACATTTCAAAATTGACTAGTCTGGCGCATCCACAATTTTTAATAAATTAATTTTTTTTAAATACCTAATTTTAAAAAACTTAATTAAACAGTAAAATAGGTTTTTTTAATTTATTTAACTAAAAAAATTAAAATCTCAAATAAAAATTTAAGCAAACCCTTCAAAATTTAGCTAACCCGGCGCATCCACCGTTTTTATAAATTAAAATTGTTTTAAAATATTTTTAAAAAGCTTAACTTAACAGTAAAATAATTTTTTTAGGTTAATTTCAGAGATAAAGCAAGAATTTTAAATAAAAATTTAAAAACAACATTTCAAAATTGACTAGTCTGGCGCATCCACAATTTTTAATAAATTAATTTTTTTTTAAATACCTAATTTTAAGAAACTTAATTAAGCAGTAAAATAGGTTTTTTTAATTTATTTAACTAAAAAAATTAAAATCTCAAATAAAAATTTAAGCAAACCCTTCAAAATTTAGCTATCCCGGCGCATCCACCATTTTAAAAAATTAAAATTGTTTTAAAATATTTAAAAAATCTTAACTAAACAGTAAAATAATTTTTTGAGCTTAATTTTAGAGATAAAGCAAGAATTTTAAATAAAAATTTAAAAACAACATTTCAAAATTGACTAGTCTGGCGCATCCACAATTTTTAGTAAATTAATTATTTTTTAATACCTACTTTTAAGAAACTTAATTAAACAATAATATAATATAATAAGTGTAATCAGTTTTTTTAATTTTTTTAACTAAAAAAATTAAAATCTCAAATAAAAATTAAAGCAAACCCTTCAAAATTTAGCTAACCCGGCGCATCCACCATTTTTATAAATTAAAATTGTTTTAAAATATTTTTAAAAAGCTTAACTAAACAATAAAATAATTTTTTTAGGTTAATTTCAGAGCTAAAGCAAGAATTTTAAATAAAAATTTAAAAACAACATTTCAAAATTGACTAGTCTGGCGCATCCACAATTTTTAATAAATTAATTTTTTTTTAAATACCTAATTTTAAAAAACTTAATTAAACAGTAAAATAGGTTTTTTTAATTTATTTAACTAAAAAAATTAAAATCTCAAATAAAAATTAAAGCAAACCCTTCAAAATTTAGCTAACCCGGCGCATCCACCATTTATAATAAATTAAAAATTTATAAATATAGTTTTAAGAAGCTTTACTAAATAGTAAATTAATTTTTTTAGTTTATTTTACTGGTAAAAGATTAATCTCAAATAAAAATTAAAGCACAACGTTTCAAAAATTAGCAAGCCCTGCCCATCTACCATTATTTATTTATTTTTATTTATCATATTTTTGTTGATTTTTTTGACTATAAAAATTAATATAGTCTATTATTATTTTTTTTATTTTCCTGGCACTACTTTAGTACATTTGTTTGTATCTTTATGTTCGTATAACGTATTTGTTATAATTACATTGTTCACTATGCTAGTCTATTAACCTAATTCTGTTGCTGTTTCTTTCTTATTTTCTGTTCTTCTTTTAACACTTACGTCTTTAAAATTCTCAATTAATTATAAAGTAGCAAAAACTAGTAGTGTTTCTTAAAAAAATTATTTGTACTATCTAAAAATGTATCAAAAACTGTTTTGTTGTCTTATATTTTTTAAAATAATCAATAACCGTTGTTTAATCTTCGATTAAAACAGATTTTTTCCCTATTAATTCTCACAAATTCTAAACGGATGTTGCGTTATTTCTCAGCGCTTTTAGTTACACATCCTCATTGTTTCGTAATAAATATTAAGCCTTAGTAATCAATTAACCGTAGAGCAATGACTTACTTAGCTTGCATTTAATAACTTCCAAAATTACAGCGACGATATAAATGTTAATAAATCAAGTTCAGTTTTCTTTGTTTGGAAAATACTTTTTATGTTATTCTGGTTTATAACCACTGTCAATAGATTATATATTGTTAAGTTTTTGACTGAATAAAGTAGAATAGAACGAACCCTCAAGTTTTATTTCTCCTGCATCATCGAACAACCGTTAAGAATTGTTATACAGATTTTTGAAGATTGTCAATGGTAAAAAAATGTTAAATGCAATAGTTTCTAGTTTTTGAAGTTAACTAAAACTGTCAAAAAGTATTAAAAATTATCAAAAATTACTACCTTGGTAATACCCTTTTTTTAACTGTTGGATACATCTTTAATTATATTTCTGTTGTCCTTTTCGACTAATATATAGTCCACTACTAATTTTTCTTTTATCTTTGTACTACAGTACTATATTTGTGTATGACTACTGTATGTTCGTAGAACATATTTAGCACAACAAAAGTGTTTAATGTGCTATAGTCTATTTTGATCTAGTTCTGTTGCTGTTTTTTTCTCTGCTCTTCTTTTGACTCTAGCCTCTCTAATTATATATCTGTTGTTCTTTTTGACTAAAGTGTATATCAATGACGGTCTATTATCAATTTTTTCTTCTCTTCGTAGTACTCTAGTATTTTCTTTTGACCGTTCCATCTTTTAATTATGTTTTGATTGTTCTTTATCGATTAAATCGTAATCCTTCATCAAATCTTTTTTGCTCTTAATACAATTAGGTACACAAACTATTTATGTATGTCTTTATGTTTGTAGAATGTATTCTTTATAATTAGATTGTTCAGTATGCTATAATCTATTAATCTGCTTCTGTTGTTGTTTCTTTCTTATTCTCTGCCCTTCTTTTAACTCTTACATTCTAATTTAAATTTCTGTTGTCTTTTTCTTTTCCTTAAAACTACTCTACTAAATTTGTCAATGACTTTATGTTCGAAAAACAAATTTGGCATAACTAGGGTGTTTAGTGTGCAATACTCTATTTGGCGTAGTTCTATTGTTCTTTCTCCTTTTTCTCTGCTCTTACTTTGACTCTAGCATCTCTACTTATATTTCTGTTGTTCTTTTCGACTAAAGTATGTAGTCTACCATTGATTTTTTTTCTTCTCTTTGTACTACTCTAGTAGTACACCTTCTTTTGACTGTTCTATCTTTAATTATGTTTCAGTTGTTTTTTATCGATTAAATCATAATCCTTTATCAATTCTTTTTTTTCTTAATATAGTTCTAGTATATTTATGTATGTCTTTACGTTTAAAAAACGTATTCCTTATAATTAGATTGTTCAGTTGCTAGAGTCTATTAACCTGCTTCCGTTATTGTTTTTCTCTTATTTTCTATTCTTCTTTTAACTCTTGTATCTTTATTTGTATCTCTGTTGTCTTTTCGACTAAAATATAGTCCACTATTAAATTTTCTTTTACTTGGAACTACTCTACTAGATTTGTCTATGACTTTAAGTTCGTAGAACAAATTTGGCATAACTACAGTGTCTAATGTGCAATAGTCAATTTTAACCTAGTTCTGTTGCTGATTCTTTTTTTTCTCTGTTCTTCTTTTGACTCTAACATCTTTAATTATATTTATGTTGTTCATTTCGACTAGAGTATGTAGTCTATCATTGATCTTTTTCTTCTCTTCTTACTACTCTAATAGTACCCCTTCTTTTAACTCTTCTATCTTTAACTATGTTTCGGTAGATCTTTATCAATTAAATCATAATCCTTATTAGTATACTTACGTGTGTCTTTATGTTCGTAGAATGTATTTGTTATAATTAAACTATTCCGTGTGCTATAGTCTACAAACCTGCTCTTTGTTGTTTCTGTCTTATTCTCTGTCTTTCTTTTAATTTTTACACCTTTATTTATATTTCTGTTGTTCTTTTTAACTAAAAAAATACAGTATACTAATGATCTTTCTTTTCTTTTAGTACTGCTTTAATATATTTATTTATTTATTTCTGGTTGTAAAACGTATTTGTTGTAATTGGATTGTTTACTGTACAATGATCTACAACCTGATTTCATTGTTGTTTCTTCTTTTTTTCTCTTTCGCTCTTTTGTCTTTTACATCTTTAATTATATTTCTATTTTTTTTTAACTGTGTTCAGTGTGTAATAATCTATTACCCTAATTCTGTTGCTACTTCGTTCTCTTTCTCTGTTCCTCTTAAAACTCTATCATCTTTAATTATATTTCTGTTGTTCTTATCAGACTAAAATATAGATTGTTGTTAATTATCTCTTCTCTCAATACTACTCAAGCATATTTTATCAAATTGCCAACTTTAAACAAAATAAAACTAAAATAATTTTTTTAGTAACAATATCACAAACGTCAAATCGAAAAAAAATGTCTGAGTATAAAAAATTATTTTTTTGTTTTATTTAGATCAAACAAATGACAATGACGTTTGTAAAGCTTCAAGAAGGGTTCGTCAAGAAGGCATATTCTGATTGCACCAAATTCTTCGCATTTATATTCTCGGCACTTCATCCATGTATAAAATATTGATATGATGATGTCTATTCGGCCTTCCTTTCGACAAAGTATACAACCATTCCACCGTTTCATAACTACCAAGTGGGTATCTATATTATGCAGATCCTCTCTTGTAGAACTTTCTGAATTGGTGAAAAACCCCCGGCCTTGAATACGAATCACCCTGTGGCATGTAAATAAAAACCGATTTTCTAATTGAAGTCGAGCAGTGCTTGTAAATTCAGGTATTTGTTTGCTGAAAATACAATGAAATTCGCATCACGGAAGGAAGAATTTTCAGGCGAGACTCTCTCACACTTGAGTTCCTTGATTTTTACGCTTCTATTGCGAGGAGAGACGGATCTACAAATATTGTTGAGGGAAAACAATGAGATATTAATGAATTATTTAAAGGGATTAGAGAGGGAAATTACTGAGGGAAGAGGTAATTGTTAATGGTAATGCCAGAATTTCAATGGGAGTCATTAAGGATACTAACTGAAATTGAACAGCGATAGTGGCTATCAAAATCAAAGCTGTTTTAGAAGGCTTAGCGGTCAATAGTTAGACAGAAACTTAGGTTAAACGACAGTTGGGACAGTTTAAATCAGAAGAAATTAGAAAAATTAGCAAAAATAACGAACATAAAAATATATTGGGATAAACTAAAACAAATGTGAAAGAAGTAACAATCAAAAATTATAAAAAATCAAAAATTATCAAAAGTATAAAAAAAGAATTTGAGGTAGAAAAAACATTTTTCAACAAAAAAAAACAAAATAATGCAAATAAAAAAACTAAAAAACGAAGAATCGTTTCTATAATAAATTGAGTGGTGAATAATTTTAGTGCCCTTTCGAGCCAAGGCCGGCTTAGGTAAAATGACACCCTGTAATAAAGTCACTAATAACAACCAGAGGACCGTTGATATTGCAGTAAAAGCTCAGCAGGGGTCACCATAAATGTTAAAGTGTCACGTCGATGACCTTTCATCCCTTGTAACCCTTCGGTAAATCGAGTCCTAAAACCGGAAAAACACAAGGCTAAT
The DNA here is from genome assembly GCA_029207805.1 of Tribolium confusum. Taxonomy (NCBI): domain Eukaryota; kingdom Metazoa; phylum Arthropoda; class Insecta; order Coleoptera; family Tenebrionidae; genus Tribolium; species Tribolium confusum. Next base: position 11,991,516 of record JALGAY010000008.1, on the reverse strand, counting down.
CCCATTTTTGGAGATGGCGATTTGATTTCGCCCTCGAAAAAAAATAATCTATCATGAAATGTCCGGAACAAACGCTTTATTAAATCAAATCGGCAAATAAAAATCCAGGAAATGACATCAACAGAACAAAAATCATCCAGATAAATAAAAAATTAATAGGGAATTTTTGTTTAGAAGTGGTGGCAGCTTGAAAACTGTTACAAGAGTAATATTGGCTCACACATGCTCTTCGATGTTTCTCAACTTGTCACTGATATTGGATCTGTCACAAAAACTCCAATAAAATACGTTGAAGGATTTTTCAAAAACTAAATTCTTAATAGTAATTTTTAAATTTCCCAAAGGCTTTATCCAAACTGCCGGAATGAATGTCAAAACTGGACCCTTGAGACGTATTCCCGATTTTTCCCCCTGCTTTTATTGTTTCTTTGACCCTTTTTTAAGGTCAACAAGTTATTGATTTTACCAAGTTTTACAAAACTACAAAATTATGTAAACACGTGTTTATAAAGATGAGGAGATGAGCAGTAAAGGTAGCAGCAGAGAAATTATCGTCCGTAAATATTTTTTTATGGAAATTGAGTACAAAGAGGATTGTTGATTTTACAATTCTAATACTCCTCGTCTTGCAAACTGCCACTCGGAGGAAGTAAATTCAGTTTTTCAAGCTGTTACAATTGCTATAAAAAAATTCTTGAATAAAAATAGGTTGGTTGTGTCAAATATTTTGAAATTTTTTTATCACCGGTCAGACACCTGTAGGCGTGGTGATTAGCTTTAAAACAACTGTTTCAAACACTTATAATTTAAGCAGAGCGCTCTACGGATTTTAAGTATCTAAAAGAGTGTTATAATAGATTTCTTGTAGACGAAAATTAAAAAAAAATTTTTGTTATGTTAAATCTTATCTTGATGTTCCTTGACTGATATCCTTCGCTTCTCTAAAATATTACCAAATCAAAAACGTTCTATCCTTCCACATCCTTTCGAAATCACATAACAATAAACATTTCTCTCCCCCTTTTTAATATTTGATCCTTCTCATTTGAAAAAACCCTCTGTAAATGCGGGTTCGATAAACTGACCTGAGCTACCGCAATAGCTCTGAATATCGCCCACATCTGCTCCAAACCTCCGTATAAAAATTTTAATTGGATCCGAAATGAGATCTCAGTCTCATTCATAAATTCCTTTGTTATTGCGAATGTGAAGCTTTGTGATAGATTTCTAATTACGTCTGTCAAGCGATAGAAAAGGAATTTCGCGGCATACGCCTCTTCCTGAAACTGTTTTTATTGCTCATTACAAAATTACTAAAAAGCCTATGTGACTTGTGTGTCGTCACGTTGCCTCAGGGTTAATTCTGTTGCCTTTTCTGCAGCTTTGTGAACGTTCATAACTAGATTTTGTTGCCCAATTATAAAACCTTAGATTCTTATTTAAATCTTTTGGTTTTTAAAGTATCAAAAGCACAATATTGTTTTATTTAAAAAAAACGGCATTTTTAAGTGTCAAAAACTCAAAATTTTATATTTCTAAAACAGTTTTTATTTCTGTGTGAAGATTTATAGCTAGATTTTGTTGCCCGATTATAAAATCTAGATTTTTATTTTATTAATTTTTGGTTTTTTTTACAATATTAAACGCGCAATATTGATTTCTGAAAAAAATTCTGAGCAGTTTTGAAAGAGTTTTTATTGGTCATTAGTCATCGCACCGTTAAAAATGATTAGATCAACGTGCAGAAAAACTCACCCCTTTTTTTCGGTAAATAGGGGTGACAACCCCCTGGAAATACATTTCACATTCATTACACAATGTACCTACCACTTAGTCATTATCATCTCCTAGTAACGTTGTCAACATCGACACATGTCTTTTATAACAAAAATAACCACCCCAAGTTTTGAATTACCATTATAAAAGCGGGTAACTGTAGAACGCGACAAGAGGTGTTACATACGTGTTATGGGATTATTTAGTGAGGGGTGAAGAGGGTGAAATTTTCACGATTTGTTTCTGGGAAATTATTCTTATCACGATGTCTTTCCGAGTCATTTAATTCCAAGCAGAGTATCAATTTTATTTAAATTGTGAACTAGACAGCTACAACCCTCTTTTGACTTTTTAGAAATCCCTTTGTGACGAAGAGAATTTATATTATCTGGTATTGGGGGAGGTTCTTTGTCGGAATTTCGTAAGAGAGGTGTTGAGAGTTTTGCTTAAAAAACAATTTAGAGAGAAAGAAATTCTCAAAGCCATGTTTTAACAAGAAAAAAAATTAATTCATTCTTAATATAAGAGTAATTTAATAAATTTCTAGGCGTAAACGGTCAAAGTTACAAAAGAAAGTTGTAAAAAATTAAATTTTGTATAATTAGTTCCGAAAAGCATATTTTTATCTCTAACAGTTCAGACACTAGAGCTGCTTAAAAAAGTTTTTGAATACAAATATTTCAGCTATACAGTGTGTCTGAAAAAAATTCAGAATTCGTATTATATTGCTATTTGTATTTAAATCTCTGTAGACTTTAAAAAAGCCCCAACATCTCCAGCCATTGCTGCTTTCAAAAGATAAAAATTCAATTGAAACGTCGAGAAAAATAAATAAGAGAATCTACACGCCACCCATCGATTTCATACCACTAAAATAAAACAAACCGTTCATTCTCAATAATAAAAAAGGCAGGAAAACGTTCTCTGAATAAATCTTTACGCCCGGTGTTATAAAGCAGCCGATATTTTAATTTTCAGCAATTTCAGCATTTTTTTTCAGTTTCTTAAACGCGTAATGGTCCGTAACTGATAACGTGATAAAATTCGCGTCATGTACATTTATGCAATTTATCTCAATCAAACCAAATATGGATGCAGATCAAACTCGAATTTTGCAAATGAAGCGGTAATCACATTTTAATACAAGCCTGGGCTAAAATAGGGATTACCTGAAGCTTTCAGCAAAACTGCACTCACCTGAAAAAAAATTCAAATCGATTAGATATTTTGTGGATTTTACGTAGAAAGGCTGTTGCCCAACACCAAAAAGTTTCGTAATTAATTTACCAGAAATAAGGATGTTGTTAAAATTTATTTTTCTAGTATTGGCAGACATTGTGTTGTCAAAACAATATTTTCAAAATTTGTCAAATATCAAAGTCTTGTTTATTGTTATAAAATTTGTCCCAACAGACTATAAAGGCTGTGGTTTTTAATAATACCAGAATCTGTCAAAATTAGTTTCTTCGTTAAATATTTTAAAAAATTGTCAAAAACAGCCTATTATTATTTTTTAAAATGATTGAAAACATTTTTCGAATCTAGAATTTGCTAAATACTGTTTCAAAAGTGTCAAGTATTATTCAAAATTTTAGAAAATTGTCAAATATCGAAAATTTGTAATGTTCAAATGTAACAGAAACAAAAAATTTACTAAAAATTGTAATTTCTAATGTTTAAAACTGTTTTAAATGTAATCGATCTTTTTCAAAATTGTCAAAATTTGTCATATATTTAAAAATAACAAGAACAGTTCCTGTTTATTAGAAATTGCAATTCTAGTACAAAAAATTTTACAAAAATGTTTTTATATTTAATATTGTCAAAAATTGTCAAATATCAAATGTTTTTGATAGTTAAAATTACCAAAAACTGTCAAAAACGAGTAAAAATTATAACAATTATGTTAATTTTGTAATTTCTATTCAAAATTATAATATTTGGTGTCCTAAAATGTTTAAATTTGCCAAGTATAATTTTTAGTATTATCAAATTTTTCAAAAATTGTCAAAATTCTCAAAAATTGTCAAATACGACTTAATACTATTTTTCGTAATGATTTTGAAAATAAAAATGAAAAATATTTTGTGATCCAAAATATGTTAAATACTGTTTAAAGTGTCAAATATTTTATGTCAATAATTGTCAAAAAAGTAAAAAACTATCATAAAAGTCTAAAATAATGTTATTTCTACAAAGTTTATTAAATTTTGTAATTCCACAAGTTCAAAAATTGTTCGAAATTTATTACATATTTTGAAAATTGTCAAAAGTTGCCATATTGTTTAAAAAGAAAAATATTTACTGTTAACTATAAATCGCAATTTTTATACACAAAATTTGACAAGAAATGTTACTTAATTTAATATTCTCAAAAATTGTCAAATATCTAATTTTTGTAATCGTTACAGTTACTAAAAATATTCAAAATCGAGTGCAAAATTGTAGGTTTTTGTTGTTTTTTTTAAATATATAACTATTCAATATTATTTTTAAAAATAATTAAAAACACTTAGTTTTAAAATTCACAAATTGTTAAATACTGTTAAAAACTGTCAAATATAAATATTTTTTTTTTAGAAAATTGTCAAATATTAAAAATGTTTAGAATCATCCAGGGCTGTCAAAAAATGGTAGTTTTTGCTGTCTAAAAACTGTTTAATATTAATTAAACATTTTTCAAAAATGTCAAATGTTGTCAAGTACTTTAAAAGTAACAAAAGCAATTACTGCTTATAATAAAAAATAGTAAGTCTAGTATACAAAACTTTCAAATATCGATGTCAAATATTAAAGTTTTGTAGTTGTCAAAATAATCAAAAATTGTCAAAATTAAATCAAAATTTTTGATAACTTGTGTTGATTTCAATATAATTTTTATTAAATATTATAACAATTGTTGTTGTAAACTTTATCAAAATAAGTTGTGCATTTTTACAAAATCTATACAAAATTGTAATTTTTGGTGATCAAAACAGCTAAAAATTGTTTTATACATTTTTCAAAATTGCCAAAAATTGATACATTATTTAAAAAAACATAAACAAAGAATAAAAAACACTTACTGTTTATAAAAAATGTGTTTTTAGTATCTGATATTTTCAAAAATTGTCAAAACGGTTTAGGTATACTTGTTTTTTAACCCAGAAGTTATTAAATATTTTTTAAAATGTGTCAAATATTAAGAAAATTACAAAACTGTCAAAGACGGTTTAATACCATTTTTTAAAATAATTAGAAACACTTGTCTTTGTAATTCAAAAATTGTTAAATACTGTTTAAAAAGATTCAAATAATATTTAAAAAATTTCAACCTAAAACTGTCAAAAACAAGTCAAATTGTGTTATTTTAACAAAATTAACTAAAAATCGTTATTTTTAATGTTTAAAAACAGTTTAAAATTTGTTACATATTTTTCAAAATTGTCAAAAGCTTTCATAAGATTTTAAAATAACAAGAAAATTTACTATTTTTTAATTTGTTAAACAACGTTTCTTTATTTAATTTTTCCAAAAATTGTCAAATATCAAAATTTTTTGGTCGTTCCTATTACCAAAAACTGTCAAAATCGAGTAAAAAATTGTGTTTGTAATAAGAAAATATAAAATAAGGTGTTCTAAATTGTCCAAATTTGCCAATTTTAATATTTAGTATCAAAACACTTGTCAAAAACTTCTCTTTTGTCTAATATTTTTTAAAATTGTCTAAAACAGTTTCGTATCATTTTCAAAAATAATAAAAAACACGTGTTTTTAAAAACTAGAAGTTGTTAAATACTGTTTAGAATGAGTGTCAAATATAAAAGTAGCAGAAACAGTTATTGTTTATTACAGATTGTAACTCTATATTACAAAAATCTGTCAAAAAGCTGTTTTTTTGTTAATAATTAATAAATTACCCACTAATTGGGAAAGTGAGTTGGAAAACGACATCCCACAAACAAAAAAAAGACACTTATTCCTACGTATTTTAAGCTGGGCATTACAAATTTGACAATTTCGTTGTTTCAAATTAACCCCCTCTCCCTCAAAAAAGGGTTGAAATTTTAAAAAAACACAATTTTTAACTTTGAATTTTTTTTTAACTCTTAAAATTTAAATGGAAGAACGGAAACCCTCAAATAAAATTCCGGACGTGTCTTAAATTTAATATTTTACAAAAATTTTGCGCATGCGCAGTGTCGTTTAGGCCACACAAAGTGGATAAGAAACATATATATGTTTCACTAATCCGATGTTGTATGGAAATTCTGTAAAAGCCAAAAATTTTTAAAAAATTTATACTTTACGTTCACCAAATTTTAAAATTTTTGTACCATAAATAAAAAAGTTTTTTTTTTCATCCCTCAAAATTTTAGGATTTTGAGATGAAAAAAAATTTAACATTTTTAAATTTTTTTTATTGGAACTTATGGACATAAACGTCAAATAAAGAAAAAAAAATATCTGTTGCTATCTATCACCCCTCCTGCTGCCTCCAGCCGTCCCCAAAGTTACCAAAAATTTTGAAAATCTTTAAATAAAGCTAGAATAATGCGGTTTTTTGTATAAGAGTACCTTGAAAGGTCCCATACACAAAACTTAAAAAAAATACCCCATCTTTAAAGGGGGATAAAAAAAAATAAAATTAAAAAAAAATTAAAAATTTTTGTTTTTTTACTTTTACCCTCTACTTTTATTTTCTACCCTTCCCTCCCTTACCCTCTCTTTCCCTCAATTCCCGCCTTCACCTGACGCGTGTATTTAAAATATATTTTTTATAATTGATAAAAATGTATTAAAAATATTTTACAAAAATCTGTCAAAAGTGGTATCGTCATTTTCAAGAGTTGTCATAAATGTATTAAAATTATTTCATTTTGTGATAAAACGTTTTTGAAAATTGCCAAAAATTGTCATTTAACTTTAAAAATAGCAAAAACAGCTACTGTTCATTAGAGACTGTAATTCTATCTAAAAAAATCTGTCAAAAACTGTTTCTTTGTTAAATATTTTCAAAAATTCTCAAAAATGTATTAAAATTATTTAAAAAGGTAATTTTTGTAATACAACGTTTTTGAAAATTGTCAAAAGTTGTCATACAACTCAAAAAAACAATGTTAAATAGAAATTTTAATTGTAGCATCCAAAAATTTGTCAAAAACTGTTTCTTTCTTAAATATTTTCAAAAATTGACAAAAATGTATTAAAAGCTTAAACATATTCATTTCTGTGAAAAAACAAGTTGTCAACAAATGTCAAAAATTGTCAAATCCTTTCAAAAATAGAAAAAACAGTTACTGTTTTTTAGAGATTACTTAATTAATTAATTAATTTTAACATAAAAACAAGAACTGTTTCTTAGCAAAATATTTTCATAAATGTCAAAATTTATTAAAATTATTAAGAATATTTATTTTGTGATAAGACGTTTTTCAAAATTGTCCAAAAGTCTCATAAATTTTAAAAAAATAGCAAAATCTATTACTGATTTTAAGAAATTAAAGTTCTGGTTCAAAAAATATAAATTAAATATTTTTAAAAGTTGTCAAAAATGTCATAAGATTTCAAAAATAACAAAAACAGTTACTGGTTGCTATTAGAGATTGTAATTCTAGCAAAAAAAAATTTTAAATTGTGAAAAACACATTAAAATCATTATAAATATTTATTTGTGTAACAAATCAAGTTTCAAATTGTCAAAAGTTGTCTTGTATCTTAAAAAATAGCAAAAACAGTTTTTGTTTATTAAAAATATTGTAATTCTAGCATACAAAAATTTGCAAAAGCAATTCTTTGTTAAATACATTCAAAAATTGTCAAAAATGTATTACAATCTGTCAAAAGCAGTTTCTTTGTTAAATATTCTTAATAATTGGCAAAAATAAATTAAAACTATTAAAAATATTTTTTTTGTGATAAAACGTTATTGAAAACTGTCTGAAGTTGTCATATAACTTAAAAAATAGCAAAAACGGTTACTGTTTATTAAAGATTGTAATTCTAACTGTCAAAAATTTGTCAAAAACTGTTTCGTTGTCTATTTTTTTTTAAAATTGTCAAAAACCGTACAGGTATTTTTTAAAGTTGACAATTGTAGAAAACTGTTAAATACAATAAACTGTAATGTTCAAAATTTACTAAATTTATCAAAAGGATTAAAAATTGTGACTTTTGGTAGTTGAAATATGTTTGAAATTGTTACAAATTAAAAAATGTGTTTTTAGTAATTAAAAATGTGTAAAAACTCTGATATTTTAAAAAATTGTCAAAAACAATTGAGAATTGTTCTACAAACTTTTTAAAAATTGACAATTGTAGAAAACTGTTGAAAATTAACTAAAACTGTCAAAAATACTAAAAATTGTAACTTTTGGTAGCTAAAAATTGTTTCGTTGTCGGATATTTTTCAAAATTGTCAAAAAACGTTGAGAAGTGTTATATAGGTTTTTTAAAAATTGTCAATTGTGTTAAAAATGTATTAAAAATTAAAAAAAAATTCGTTTTCATGATCTGAAAGTTGTTAAATATTGTTCATAATAAATAAAAAACTGTAAATTTTTGAAAAATTGTTAAATATTTAGAATTAACTGAACGATACTATTCCAAAACTCGAATTTCCTTAGCAAATTTCTGCGCCATTTAACTCCCGAATATCTTCCACGTGATAGTTTTAAAATTAAGTTAGCAGCACTGGGAGCTATTATGCTAATTTAACGACAAAGGCTGATAATTACAACATTTCGATTTTTCCAAATCTGAAACCCTAATTTACCTCAAGTTGATTAAATTAAATGTTGAGTAAATTGTTTGCAAATTGTGTTAACTGGAACAATGAGGGGAGATTTAAGAAGTTTGTGGATTTTTGCGTTGATGCTGAAAGCATAGAGCTGTGAGTTATAAATGGTCATGAAAACTGCACCAGTTTCTGATATGGCAGATGGGAAATCTGCGCTCCCAGCCAACCGTAAACTGAAATAAGGTAAAACCACACCTTCGGTAATCCATCAAGCTGATAACAACTCGCCTACACCGGTGCCACATATTAAATATTTTATTTCGATTCATTTCGCTTCAGAAGGAAATTTATAAGAGAGGCTAATAATACGACATATCAATTTTCATTCTTTTTTAAAAAAATCATCAATTATTGTATTTTTATACCTTTCTGAGGTCATTTACGTTAAAAGCAAAATTTTTAATGACTTATTGCACCTCCAATAGTTTGCTAATATTTTTCTAATTTTATACTAAAAACTAATTTTAAAACCGGTGGCGATACTTCTTATCAATATTTACTAATATTTTGCTAATTTTTGAAAATAAAAACAATATCTTTACTAATTTTTTAAGCCGAAGATGAGATTTTTAACAACTTTAAAAATGATAAAAACGACATTTTTTGCTAAATTTGGAAGCCGGAGGCGACATTTCTAAATACTCTTATTAGTTTTTAAATTAATAACAAGAAAAAATATTTTCTTTCAATTGTAGTAACCCAAAAAAAATTTAAAAAAATCATCTTAGAATTTAGAAACGTCCAAATTTTACTAATTTTCAAAAGTTAGAGCAACCTATTTTGTTGTATTTGTAGAACTGTAAACAACATTTTATTAATTTTTAAAACTAAAAGCAATATATTACTAATTTTAAAAGCCAGAAATGAGATCTTAACAACTTTAAAACTGATAAAGACGACATTTTTAAATTAATAACAACAAAAGCAATACTTCCTTTTAATTGTAGTAACCCGAGACTGATATTTCACTAATTTTTGAAAGTAAAGACAGCATTTTACTAATTTTAAAAAACAGATATGGCATTTTAACAACTTTAAAAGTGAAAAAAGACACATTTTTTGCTAAATTTGGAACCCGAAAGCAACATTTCTAATTACTCTTATTGTTTTTTAAATTAATAACAACAAAATCAATTTCTTCTTTTAATTGTAGTAACCCAAGATAGTTTTAGAACCTAAAACAACAACAAAAATTTTTTAATTTTATAATTCAAAGACGTCATAATTTTATTAATTTTCAAAACAAAAAGCAAAATTTTATTTGTATTTTTAAAACTCTGGACAACATTTCACTAATTTTTAAAAGTAAAGACAAAATTTTACTAATTTTAAAAGACAGATATGAAATTTTAACAACTTTAGAAGTAAAAAAAGGAACATTTTTTGCTAAATTCAAAAGTCGAAGGTGACATTTCTAAATACTTTTATAATATTTTTAATTAATAACGACAAAATCAATTGCTTCTTTTAATTGTAGTAACCCGAGACAGTTTTAAAACCTAAAACAATGTTTTACCCCAATTGTTTGTTAAGTTTTTTATTTTTTTTATTTTTTATTTTTTATGAATCATCGTTTTGTTGGACCGTTTTGGGGGGCATAAACATAAATTTTATTTTTCATTTCTTTTGATTTTATCGCGTTAAAATGGGTGGTTTTGGGAGGGAAATTAAGGAAAAAAGTTCAGTTAGTTCGTTTCGAAACGTGCACGAGACAAGACAAAACCCACAAAACCCAACACAAGGGAATGGGAGAAAAGACGGTTGAACGTGAGTGTACCGCTGTATGGACACAACAAGGTAAGCCACCCATTTGTCGTTCATTTTTTTTCTTAGTCTTGCAAATCTTATTTTTCTTATCGCGACTGACCCCCAAACAAACAACAACAAAAAAATTTTAATTTTATAATTCGAAGACGCCAAACTTTTACTAATTTTAAAAAACCGAAGCAATTTTTTTTATATTTTCAAAACTCTGGACAACATTTTACTGATTTTTGGAAGCAAAAAAAAAACATTTTACTAATTTTAAAAGCCAAAAATGACGTTTTAGCTGATAAAAGCGACATTTTCTGCTAAATTTGAAAACTGAAGACGGCATTTCCAATTACTCTTATTAGTCTTTAAATTAATAAGAGTAAAAGCAATTTTTTTTAAATTGTACTAACCCGAGGCAGTTTTAGGCCCCAAAACAACAAAAAAATTTTATTTCATAAGTCGAAGATTTATAATTGTAATTTCTAAAAGTAAAGACAACTTTTTACTTATTTTAAAAAACAGAGATATCATTTTAACAACACTTTCGCAACTGATAAAAGTAACATTTTCTGCTAAATATAGGATCCAGTGATCCGGATAAGACATTTCTAATTACTTTTATTTGTCTTTAAATTAATAACGACAAAAGCAATTTTTTTCTTCAAATTGTAGTAACTCGAGACAGTTTTGAGTCCGAAACAACAATAAAAACTTCTATTTCTATAATTCGAAGACGTCGTAGACTTTCTAATTTTTAAAACCTAGGGCAATATATTTTTTGTATTTTTAAAACTCTGACCAACATTTTACTAATTTTTAAAAGTGAAGACATCATTTGACGTATTTTTAAAGACAGAGATAAAATTTCAGCAACTTTGGAAATAATAAAAGCACTATTTTTTCTTAAATTTAGAAGCCGGAGACAACATTTCTAATTTCTCTTATTAGTTTCTTAAAGAATAACAACAAAAGCAATATTTTCTTTAAATTGTAGTAACCCGAAACAGTTTTGAAGCCCAAAACAATAAAAAATAATAATTTTATAATTCGAAAACGTCATAATTTTACTAATTTTCAAAACAAAAAGCAAAATTTTATTTGTATTTTTAAAACTCTGGACAACATTTCACTAATTTTTAAAAGTAAAGACAACATTTTACTAATTTTAAAAGACAGATATGACATTTTAACAACTTTAAAAGTAAAAAAAGGAACATTTTTTGCTAAATTTGAAAGCCGAAGGTGACATTTCTAAATCCTTTTATTATTTTTTTAATTAATAACGACAAAATCAATTGCTTCTTTTAATTGTAGTAACCCGAGACAGTTTTAAAACCTAAAACAATGTTTTGCCCCAATTGTTTGTTAAGTTTTTTATTTTTTTTATTTTTTATTTTTTATGAATCATCGTTTTGTTGGACCGTTTTGGGGGGCATAAACATAAATTTTATTTTTCATTTCTTTTGATTTTATCGCGTTAAAATGGGTGGTTTTGGGGGGAAAATTAAGGAAAAAGGTTCAGTTAGTTCGTTTCGAAACGTGCACGAGACAAGACAAAACCCACAAAACCCAACACAAGGGAATGGGAGAAAAGACGGTTGAACGTGAGTGTACCGCTGTATGGACACAACAAGGTAAGCCACCCATTTGTCGTTCATTTTTTTTCTTAGTCTTGCAAATCTTATTTTTCTTATCGCGGCTGACCCCCAAACAAACAACAACAAAAAATTTTTAATTTTATAATTCGAAGACGCCAAACTTTTACTAATTTTAAAAAACCGAAGCAATTTTTTTTATATTTTCAAAACTCTGGACAACATTTTACTGATTTTTGGAAGCAAAAAAAAAACATTTTACTAATTTTAAAAGCCAAAAATGACGTTTTAGCTGATAAAAGCGACATTTTCTGCTAAATTTGAAACCTGAAGACGGCATTTCCAATTACTCTTATTAGTCTTTAAATTAATAAGAGTAAAAGCAATTTTTTTTAAATTGTACTAACCCGAGGCAGTTTTAGGCCCCAAAACAACAAAAAAATTTTATTTCATAAGTCGAAGATTTATAATTGTAATTTCTAAAAGTAAAGACAACTTTTTACTTATTTTAAAAAACAGAGATATTATTTTAACAACACTTTCGCAACTGATAAAAGTAACAGTTTCTGCTAAATTTAGGATCAGGTGATCCGGATAAGACATTTCTAATTACTTTTATTTGTCTTTAAATTAATAACGACAAAAGCAAATTTTTTCTTGAAATTGTAGTAACTCGAGACAGTTTTGAGTCCGAAACAACAATAAAAACTTCTAATTTTATAATTCTAAGACGTCGTAGTTTTTCTAATTTTTAAAACCTAGAGCAATATATTTTTCTGTATTTTTAAAACTCTGACCAACATTTTACTAATTTTTAAAAGTGAAGACATCATTTTACGTATTTTTAAAGACAGAGATAAAATTTCAGCAACTTTGGAAATAATAAAAGCACTATTTTTTCTTAAATTTAGAAGCCGGAGACAACATTTCTAATTTCTCTTATTAGTTTCTTAAAGAATAACAACAAAAGCAATATTTTCTTTAAATTGTAGTAACCCGAAACAGTTTTGAAGCCCAAAACAATAAAAAAAATTTAATTTTATAATTCGAAAACGTCATAATTTTACTTATTTTCAAAACAAAAAGCAATTTTTTTTGAACTTTTAAAACTATGGTCAACATTTTATTAATTTTTGAAAGTAAATACAACATTTTACTTTATTTTAAAAAACAGATATGTCATTTTAACAAATTTAAATAAACATTTTCTGTTAAATTTGGAAGCCGGAGGCGACATTTCTATTACTCTTATTATTTTTTTGATTAATAACGACAAATTAAATCAAATCAATTTCTTCTTCTAATTGTAGTAACGCGAGACAGTTTTAAGACTCAAAACAACAACAAAAAAATTGCGAATTTTATAATTCGAAGAGGTCAAAATCTTAGTAATTTTAAAAAAACCGGAGAATTTATTTTTGTATTTTTAAAACTCTGGGCAACATTTTATTAATTTTTGAAACTAAATACAATATTTTACTTTATTTTAAAAGACAGAGATGACATTTTAACATCTTTGAAACTGATGAAAACCACAATTTTTGCTAAATTTGGAAGCTGAAGGCGACATTTCTAAATACTCTTATTAGTGTTTAAATTAATAACAAGAAAAAATATTTTCTTTCGATTGTAGTACCCCAAAAAAAATAAAAAAATCATCTTAGAATTTAGAAACGTCCAAATTTTACTAATTTTCAAAAGTTAGAGCAACCTATTTTGTTGTATTTGTAGAACTGTAAACAACATTTTATTAATTTTTAAAACTAAAAGCAATATCTTACTAATTTTAAAAGCCAGAAATGACATTTTAACAACTTTAAAACTGATAAAGACGACATTTTTAAATTAATAACAACAAAAGGAATACTTTCTTTTATTGTAGTAACCCGAAACTGATATTTCACTAATTTTTGAAAGTAAAGACAGCATTTTACAAATTTTAAAAAACAGATATGACATTTTAACAACTTTAAAAATGAAAAAAAAATTTTTTTGTTAAATAAGGGAGCGGAGGCGACATTTCTAATTACTCCTATTATTTTTTAAATTAATAACGACAAAATCAATTTCTTGTTTTAATTGTAGTAACCCGAGACAGTTTTAGAACCTAAAACAACAACAAAAAATTTTTAATTTTATAATTTGAAGACGCCAATCTTTTACTAATTTTAAAAAATCGAAGCATTTTTTTTGTATTTTCAAAACTCTGGGAAACATTTTACTAATTTGTGAAAGCAAAGACAACATTTTACTAATTTTAAAAGCCAAAAATGACGTTTTATCAACTTTGAAACTGATAAAAGCGACATTTTCTGCTAAATTTGAAAACTGAAGACGGCATTTCTAATTCCTCTTATTAGTCTTTAAATTAATAAGAGTAAAAGCAATTTTTTTTAAATTGTACTAACTCGAGACAGTTTTGGGCACCAAAACAACAAAAAAAATTTATTTCATAAGTCAAAAATTTATAAAATTTTACAAATTTAAAGTAACATTTTCTGCTAAATTTAAGATCCGGAAACGACATTTCTAATTACTTTTATTTGTCTTTAAATCAATAACGACAAAGCAATTTTTTTCTTCAAATTGTAATGACTCGAGACAGTTTTTGGTCCGAAACAACAATAAAAATTTCTAATTTTATAATTCAAAGACGTCGTAGTTTTTCTAATATTTAAAACCTAGAGTAACATATTTTTACCAACTTTGAACCTGATAGAAGCGACATTTCTTTAAAATTAGAAGGCGGAGGTAATATTTAATGTCAATAGGAAGCCGAAGACAAAATTTTAAGATAATTTTACAAAAACTAAAAGCCGCTGCCAACATTTTTAAAAAATTTAGAGTCCAAAACATTTTTAAAACAACATTTTTTATTAGTTCAAAGCCAAAATTTACAAAATTTAGTTTGTAGCTATTTATTTTTTAAACTTTTGTAATGTCAGTACTACTGAGAGCTATAAATAATAGGTTTTTGTAAAAAAAATTGTTGATATCTAACATTATTATAATAATAATTATTACTTATGTCGTTGTTACTTTTTTTTCATTACATTTATTTACATTTTGCCGTTCCACCAAGTCATTTACCAACCCGGAGACAAAATTTAAGTAACTACACTTTACTTTCAGCAATTTGAACATAAATTTTGTTAAATGTGTCAGGTAATGTTAACTTTAAACAAGAACTTTAATTTAAAATTGAATTTTTAAAGTAGCAGTGAAACTTTTCACTCATTGTACGTATAAAACTCTTTGGAAACTACTTCGTTTTTATTACTTGTCGATTTTTTAAATGCACTTTTAATTGAACTAAATTGTGTTTCAATATTTTTTAAGATAGGTTCAGAGTTTTTAAAAGCTGAAGCTTAGGTTTTTATTATATTTTTATTACTGTAATTGAGTAGATAGTATTTTCTAATTTTACAATATATACCACAAAAATTTTTTTAGATTCAAATCCTACCTAACCATGGATGTTTTGTAAATTTCCAGAGGCCACCAGTAATTAAATGCCAATATTTGTTAATTACATTTTGCAACAAAAAATAAAACTTTATTAAAATTTCGTTTTTGGTATTATTTGCATTAAAATTTTGTAATAACTCAATAAACTCATTGGGTAGAAAGTTGAATAAACACATTTATAAATACTAATATAAACTTCTCCACATACTCTACAAATGTATTATGCAGGATAATAGGGAATTCACAATAGAATTCTGAATATAACCATGTAGCTAACCAAAGGATTTTATCACCAAAATTTAATTTCAACTTCAATTGCTATTCACACTAAAATTGCAAATTCTACAGTTATTCATAAGTGGTTTTCTTGTTTTTTTTTAGTAACAATAGAAATTGAAAACAGTTCTGTAGATAGAAGCTACTATAACAAACTAGAAGCTATAATTTGATAAAAAACTAACTAAATATTGCCTCACAGTACCGAAGCTGTCTCTCCTTTCAAAAATTCGAAAAAAATGTTGTCTTAGGCGTTTTAAATTTAAAAATTGATAAGGAATGTTTTGTGAGCTTTCAAAATAAGCAAAATCTTGCTTCAAACTTCTAAAATAATTTTCGTTTTCGTTTAATTTTACTTTTGATAGTAAAACCCTTTTTCTCTGATGAATTATGGCAGAATTGTTAACTTAGTAAATAAACACTAGATGTGGCAAATAAAATAATATTAATTTGGGTTTAATTTAGCCCCCCACTTTCCATTTCAGTCATTTCCCTTTCATTTTGTCCCTTTAAAGATGTGCACGTTTATTACACACCACAGCGATGTCTGCGTCTCATACCTCTGAATTATAAATCCAAAGAGGCCGTTTGCATGAGGGCATAATAGCTCTTGCACGCCATTCCTCGATTTTATTTCACTTGGGTCAGCCGAAAATTTCGTAAATAATTAAAATACGAAAAGTCTGCTGTTTTGAATAATTCATTCAATAATTTTTCAAAGCGATTATACGAGTACTAACCCTCGGTTTAATTACAACTGATTAAATTAACTCTTAATGAAATAATACGTCAAAAAAAATTATAACTAAGACATTTTAATAAAAACATACAGCTTAAAACTTCATAAAACTAAATAAATTTAAATCGAGGTCATTTTCGAATTGTCTAGAGTCATTACTGTTAATAAAAGTTGTATTGTTGGCAACATCTTGGCTATATTAGGAAACTCCAGACTAATTGGCCAGCCAGATGTACCAACTTTTAAAAAACAAAATACACGTGAGCTTACTACCCAAACAATAGGAACACTAACAAAAACTTCACCCTAATGTATTTAACTGTAATCCGTGGATTATTTTACACAAAATAATACCTCAGTGATGAAAGCAGAGCCAACTTCCTGACAAATACAAAGCCGTGGGGTGACTCCAACTCTGTAATTTGTTGTTTTTATCAAACGAAATGATCAAGTTTTGTGTATTTTTGACTCGAGCTATTGGATTGTGAAACCATAGAGAAATAGCAAGTCGATCGAAGCAAAACACGAACTGGAATAACACAGAACTATTCACTCTCAGAGCCAACCGCTTGCTTGAGTAGACATATCTTAAAAGTTTTCAATTAAAATTGTTTAAATTTAAATTAAAAAATACTCAAAAACGTAACGGGGCTTCTTATATTATTTTTGCCTTTTTAAGTTTGCCCAATATTGTATTTTTTGTAAATGTTTTTTACCACTTTTCTGTAATATTGTTTTTTTGTTGTTAATGTAAACCACTCAATCTTTTTTTAACTTTAATTTTGCTGATATTGGCGAAACAGATAATAATGAACCTTTGCCCAAAAGTGAATGACAGGGAGGTAGTCCAAATATATGATAAAGCTACGCCTTTTACACTAGAAGAGCTTAAAATAGCAACAATTAGTACAAAAAGTTATAAATCACTAGAAATAGATAAAATAGCAAGCTCATATAGACCTCTTTCCATGTTTGATTCTCTAAGCAAAGTTCTCGAAACACTTATTAAAAATAGACTAATCAATAAACAAAAGTTAAACTAAGAAATAGAAGTGAAAGTCTACCATTCAAGCAATGGAAAAGGCACTAGAGACTGTATAAATACCACAACTGTCTTAATATTTAAACTCGGTAAACAAACAGAAATAGCAAGTTCAGATAGAACACTTTGCATAATCAATTCTCTAATAAGCAAGCTTCTGGAAACACTTATTAAAAATAGATTACAAAACATACTGAAAAATAGACTAAAAAGTAAAGAAATGTCTACCATTCAAGCGGTAGAAAAGCACAAAAACAGCAAAAGACAACTGTCTTAAAATTTAAAAACACTTTTCTGTTGATAAACCAATAGAAATAGAAAGCTCATACAGACCTCTTTGCATGATTAATTCTCTAAGTAAAATATAAAGAAAAATCTACAATTAAAACAGTAGAAAAGACACTAAAAACTGTAAGCCATAAGTGTCTTAATATTTAAACTTGATAAACCCATAGAAATAGCAAGCACATATAGAGCACTTTGCAGACTCAACTCTTTAGTAAGCAAGCTTCTAGAAAAACTTAGCAAAAATAAACTAATCAACAAACAACAGGTAGACTAAAAGATAGAGAAAAGTCTACCAAAAAAACGATAGAAAAAACACTAGAAATTGAAAGTCACAACTTCCTTAACATTTCAACTTGATAAACCAACAAAAATAGCAAGCTCATGTAGAGTACTTTGCATAAATAATTCTCTAAGCAAGCTTCTGGAAACACTTATTAAAATTAGTGTAATCAACGAACTAAAAAACTGACTAAAAGATAAAGAAAAGTCTATTAGATAGAGCAGTTAAAAGGCACTAGAAACTGTCACAGAATTCACAACTGTCTTAAACTCGATAAATCAATAGAAATAGCAAGCTCATATAGACCACTTTCCTTGTTCAATTTTCTGAGCAAGCGTCTGGAAACACTTATCAAGAACTGTCTAATCAACAAACAAAAAAAAGGACTGAAAAATAAAGAAAAGAATACCATTCAAGCAGTAGAGAAGGCACTAGAAACAATTCGAGAATTCACAACTGTCTTCATATTTAAACTCGAAAAATCAGTACAAATAGAAAGCTCATATAAAGCCCTTTTTATGATAAATTCTCTAATAAGCAAGCTTCTAGAAACCCTTATCAGAAATAGAGTCATCAATAAACAAAAAATAAACTAAAAGATAGAGAAAAGTCGACTATTCAAGCAGTGGAAAAAACACTAGAAACTGTAAAAGAATTCACAACTGTTTTAATATTAAAACTTGATAAACCAATAGAAATGGCAATCTCATATAAACCACTTTGCTTGCTTAATTTTCTAAGCAAGCTTCTAGAAATACTTAGCAAAAATAGACTAATCAACGAACTAAAAATAGAAAAAGTCAACTATTCAAACAGTGAAAAAAGCACTAAAAACTAGAAGAGAATTCACAACCGTGTTAATATTTAAACTCGAGAAACCAACAGGAATAGCAAGTTCAAATAGAGCACTTTCAATTCTCTAAGAAGCAAGATTCTGGAAACGCTCATCAAAAGTAGACTAATTAACGAACAAAAGATAGACTAAAAAGATACAGAAATGTCTACCATTCAAGCAGTAAAAGAAACACTACAGTCTGCAAAAAAATTTACAACTGCCTTCAAATTTAAACTCAATAAATCAAAAGAAATAACAAGCTCATATAAACCACTTTCCATGTCCAATTTTCTAAGCAAGCGTCTAGAAACACTTATCAAGAACTGTCTAATCAACAAAGGAAAAAAAGACTGAAAAATAGAGAAAAGTCTACCATTCAAGCAATAGAGAAGGCACTAGAAACTATAAGAGAATTCACAACTGTCATAATAGTTAAACTCGATAAACCAACAGAAACATCTGGTTCAATTAGAGATACAAAGTACTCTCTTATCTCTTATGCATTTCTCTAATAAGCAAACTTCTGAAAACACTTACCAAAAATAGACTAATCAACAAAAAATAGATAGACTAAAAAATAGATAAATCTACCATCGAGCAATAGAAAAGACACTAGAAACTGTAAGCCACAACTGTCTTCATATTTAAACTCAGATAGAAAGCTCACATGCACTTTGCATGATGAATTTTCTAATAAGCAAGCTTCTGGAAACACTCATCAAAAATAGACTAATCAACAAACAAAAGATAGATTAAAGATAAAAAGTCTGCTATTCAAGCAGTGAAAAAAGCACTAAAGACTGTAAAAGAATTTACAACTGTCTTAAAATTTAAACTCATGAGGGCATAATAAATTCAATAAACCAAAAGAAATAACAAGCTCATATAAATCTGTTTGCTTGCTTAATTCTCTAAGCAACTTTCTAAAAACACTTATCAAAAACTGACTAATCAACGAACAAAAGATAGACTACAAGAAAGAGAAAAGTCTACCATCCAAGCAGTGGTAAAGACACTAGAGACCAAAAGCGCTAAACCAAAACTGTCTTAATATTAAAATCCGATAAACCTAAAGAAATAGCAAGCTCATATAGAGCACCTTGTATGCTCAATTCCCTAGTAAGTAAGCTACTAAAAAAACTAAGCAAAAATAGACTAATCAACAAACTAAAAAATAGAGTAAAAGACAGAGAAAAGTTTACTATTCAAGTAGTGGAAAAAGCACTAGAGACTGTAAGAGAATTCACGACTGTCTTAATATTTAAACTCGATAAACCAACAGAAATAGCAAGCTTATATAAAGCACTTCGCATGATCAATTCTCTAATAAGCAAACTTATGAAAACACTTTTCAAAAATATATTAATCAACGAGTTTAAATATAGACTAAAAGATAGAGAAATGTCTGCCATTCAAGCAGTAGAAAAAGCACTAAGACTGCAAGAGAATTCACAACTGTCTTAAAATTTAAACTCGATAAACCAATAAAAATATCAAGCTCTATAAGTCACTTTGATTGCTCAATTCGTTAAGCAATCTTCTAGAAACACTTATCCATATAAACTAATTAGCGAACAAAAGAGAGACTAAAAAGAGAGATAAGTCTACCATTCAAGCAGTAGAAAAGACACTAAAGCGAGCTCATATAGAACATTTTGCATACTCAATTCTCTAAGCAAACTTCTAAAAACAATTATCAAAAATAGTCTAACCAGTAAACGAAAAATAAATTAAAAATAGAAAAAAGCCTACTTTTCAAGCAGTAGAAAAGAGACTAGAGACTGTAAGCCACAACTCTCTTAATATTTAAATTCGAGAAATCCATAGAAATAGAAAGCTCATTGCATGATCTATTCAATGAACAAAAAGATATACTCACAGATTGAGAAAAGTCTACAATTCAAGCAGCAGAAAATCACTAATCTATTGCAGAAAAGACTACTTAAAAAACAAACAAAAACAAAAAAAATTAGAAAACAAAAGTAGTAGGAGAAAGTGAGACTACTGTTATCTTGACGAATATCTAAGCAAGATGGATTAGAGAGGTTTTAAGTGTGTTCCACTTTCAGAAACAGGCGTTTTAATAAAGTTTCAATATTTTTTTAAATAATATGTTTCACTAATTTTTAATACAAATATCATCTTTTACATAAACGTATTTTTTGTGTAATTAGTTTTGCAATTAAAGTAATCAAATTTAATTCTTCGCAGGTAATGCTCTCTCTTTCTTAAATATTTTTATGTGAGTCTAAGTCGTCTTGTAAAAACTCTTTCTATTATTTTACTTCGTGATCTTAAATCATAAAAACACTTCGATTAAAGCCTTGGCAAGTCCTTGTTTTACTTAAAGATTTACCTAGAGCTGAAATCTAATGGAAGTGTGTTTTTTCAGGCAACTTTCAGCCGTCTTTCAGATTATAAACTAGTCGCTTTTTTGCGCGTGAAATTCGTCTCTTTGTTTTAATCTTATTAAAGGTAAATCTAAGTCTTCCTTTAATGACCGGTAAAGTTTCTTGAACTTGTATTATACAAGCAAGGTTAGTTAAGATGAATAATAGCTAGTAGGTGTTAGGAACAATCATAGAATTTGTAATAACATCAAAGGTTGTTAAGATAGACACAATTACATTTAATAATAGTGTATACAACCTCTCTAGGTTTTATTTACATTAAGGAACATGTCGACAAAATGAGAACTCTAAACCTGTTATAAACTGTACTGTAGGAAATAAACCTCATGAATGGGGTGACTTTTAGGGCAATTTAGATTCACATTTTATTGCTTTGCCTTACTGTGGTCTCATTATCTCGTGTTTTAAGGGCGTTTAATGTGTCTAGGGATGGTATACGAACTCTAATAAGAAATAATTACGGAATAATTTTTTTAGGACTTTCTTTAAGAGGATAATTGTTATTACTGAAAATTAGAAGATAGAATTTAATATAATTATAAGCTCAAATTTATTTATTTTAGAGATTTCTTAAAGCTGTTACTATCTTTAAACCCTTCAGATTTTCAAAACAGTTTAGATACTTTACCTTTATTCAATTTTTTATGCTTCAAAAACTATATTCTCTTCATATTCTTTAGATTCTCAAAACATGCAAAGGCTTTAGACTGTTTAAAGCTTTAGTAGGATTTTTTGAATTCTTCGGATAAAAATTCTTCCAATTCTTTTCTATACACAAGTATATTTTTTAAATTTTCTTCCGTTTTTAAATTTTCAGTCAAAACCTGCTTCTTAATTAAATTTCCAAGACTTTTTTAATTTCTTTAATTATTTCAAAATTTGTAGAAAATTGCTATATTTCAGGGCTTCAATTTTTTCAAAATATTTAAATAATCTAAGCTATTCAAACTGTTTCAGTAGTTTCTTATAATTCTTCAAATGTTTTAGAGTTTTTACAGATATATTGAATTCTCCTAAATCTTTCTTCTCTAGAAAACTAGAAACTACTTCTCTAGAAACCTCTATCTTTCTTCAAGTTGTTTAGATTTATTAGAATTTAATTCCTCAAGTTCCTCCTCCTTGTGTTCTTTTTTAAATCATTTTTCTGTTTCTAAATATATTCCCTTCAGATTCTTTAGATTTTCAAAATGTCTCAAAATTTTTAAATTATTTTAATTACTCAAAGTTTTAATAAGATTCTTTAAATATTTCAGATTATCCTTATTCTTCTGCAAATCCTTTCTTTATAAGACATTCAAATTTTTCAAATTTTTCCGTTTTTCAAATATTTTAATAATCTTTATTTTACATTTTCCAGGTGTTTTGTTATCAAATTTTTCGAATATTTTATAATTTTTTAGCTTCTCCAAGTCCTGTAAAAAATTGTAACACTTTAAATTCTGTAAATTCCTAATTCTTATATTTTTTATTTTTATTTTTAAGAGTTCTTGTTATAGATTTATTATTCTAGTCTCCCACATTCTTCAACTTCAAAAAAATAACAAATTCTTTACAGCATATTCTTCCAAATCTTTAAACGTAAAATCCTTTACCTTTCTTCAGTTTGTTCAGATTTATTAGAATTTGAAGAACTAGATTTTCTTAAGATTCTTCAAACTCTTTAAAGCTTTGATAAGATTCTTTTACATCTTCCACATTGTACCCATTCTTCCAATTCCTTTCTATACACAGATACCAATTTCTAGAATCTTTAAATTTTTTGATTTCATGCTTCAACCTTTGTAGAATAATAACTCTTCAGATCTTCAGTTTCAATTCTTTTAATTCTTGCTTTTTTCAGATTTTTGAAATCAAACAATAAAAATAGAAATTATTCTTTACCCAGATTTTTTTTATTTTTAACTTTTTGTTTTTAAAATGCCTTGTTATAAATTGCTCGCTCCACATCCTTTTAATTAAAAACATATTCTTCAGATCCAAATGCTTCAAAATCCTCAAATACGGTTAAGATCCCCTACCTTTTTTCAGATTGTTCAAACCTTTTTGCATCGAAAATTGTATTCATTTCAAGTTCTCAAGCTTTAATAAAATTCTGAAAACTCTTCAAATTTATTCTTCAAACTCTTTAAAGCTTTGATAAATTTTTTTAGATCATGCAGATTGTTCCTAATTCAATCAGTTCCTTGCTATAATCTCTAGAATTTTTAAATTCTTTGACATCATGCTTCAAACTTTGTAAAAAATTGAAACACTTCAGATTTTCAGTTTCTTCAAATTCTTTAAAGTCTCTAAAACCGTTTCAATTGTTGATAATTCTTCATACGTTATATACCATTTGCAGATAATTTTGGTTCTTCAAATTCTTGTCTTTTTCAGATTACTGATATCAAACAATAACAATAAAAATAAAAAAAGATCCGCTACCTTTCTTCAGTTTGTTCAGACTTTTATGCTTCAAAAACTATATTTTCTTCAGATTCTTTAGACATTCAAAACATACAAGAGTGGGCCAAAAAAAATGAACTATTTTTTTTAACTTACGACACTGAAAAATTGGTTCCTAGGCACTTTTAAAAAATGCCTTTTTAAAATGAGCTCTTAATATTAATAGAAAAGACTCCCTCATTGCAGTTTTCCATTTTTTTTTTCAGTTCCATATGACAAAATCTATATCTCGTCACTACTTGATCGTACAGAAAAAAATTATTTACATTTTTTGTACGAAATTAAACGCTCTAAAAAAGTGTCTTTCAATTTTTTTATTACTTTTACCGTTTAGAAGATATCAGAGGTCAAAATTTGAAGAATTTAGCAAAAATCCTTTTTCTACTTCTAAATTTTATAACTCGTGAATAAATAAATATTGTAAAATGCGCAACATACGGTTTTGTAGGAAATTAAACGCTCTACAAAAAAGGCGTTTGTGGTTAATCGATTACTTCAATCATTTAAAAAAAATGGGGATTTAGTATCAAATTTTGGTTTATAAAATGCGAATATCTTCAAAATGATTAGAATATTCAATTAACCATAAAAAAACCTTTTTTATAGAGCGTTTAATTTGCTACAAGGCTATATGTTGCGCATTTTATAATACACTGCTCCAATAAGTTAACACACCACTTAAAAATAAAGTAAAAAAATTAAAACTATGTACATTTGACAACTTTGGTTGAGAAGGTTTAATCAAGCTATAATCTAGTTACACATTGTAATAAAAGTTTTGACATTAAAGTCAGAAATTTGAGTTTAATAGTTTTTAAGAAGAAATTTTAAAATAATTTTTATTTTTAAATTGTGTTAATTTGTAATTTCGTTTTATTGTTATTTGAATTTGCCGTTCTGTGGATAGTTATTATCATTTGAAACAATAATAGAAACATTATGAGGAACTTGACTCGAGAAGAATGCGCCCAAGCTGTGGTTTTGTTGGAGGAAGGATAGAGCTACAGAAGAATTGGTGAAAGGTTTGGTGTATCTCATATGTCAGTTTCGCGTATGATACAAAGGTACAGAGAGACAGGAAGTCACCTCAGAAGACCTGGGCAAGGAAGAAAAAGAAAAACCACTCCTATCCAGGATAGATTTTTAAGAATATCTGCGCTAAGGGAACGCTTTGTAGCCGCCAGGAAGCTACAAACTGAGTTCCGTGACGTAGAAGGAATTCAAATCAGTACCGAAACTGTTAGAAAAAGACTTAAGGAGGATATTTTAACACCCCATATTCCTGCTTGTGGTCCTGCATTGACTGCAGAACACCGCAGAACCCAATTAGAATTTGCTAGAGAGCACATAAATTGGCAAAGAGAGGATTGAGAGTCTGTTCTTTTTACGGTTGAGTCAAAATTTTGCCTTAGAATTGCGATAGATGTGTTCGTGTGTATCGTAGACCAAATGAGCGGTACGCACAGTGTATCATTCAGAATACCACATTGTTTGGTAGAGGCTCAGTAATGGTTTGGGGTGGTATTTCCTTACAAGCTCGCACGGAGTTAGTGGTTGTAAATAATGGCTCTATAAATGCGGACCGTTACATAACAGACATTCTTGAAGAGCATGTCGTACCATATGCCCCTTATATTGGTTCAAATTTTTTGTTAATGCAAGATAACGCAAAACCCCACACTGCCCGAATTGTTAAAGATTACTTGAATGAGGCAGAAATCAATGTTTTGGATTGGCCAGCTCAAAGCCCTGACCTGAATCCTATTGAGCATGTGTGGGACATTCTCGGGAAACGTTTCAAAAATCTTCCACATCCTCCTGTCCATCTTCAAGAGGTAGGTCCTCAACTAAATGAAATTTGAAATAACTTAAATCAAGAAGACATAAGTTTGTTAATTTTGAGTATGGAACGAAGATGTGCAGCGGTTATTCAAAGTAGAGGTGGAAATACGCGATATTAAGATGTTTTCTGTAACTTTTATAACGGCGTAACTTTAATAAAATTTTGTTTTCGGTTTGTTTTTCTATATTTGGACACATTAGATATTAATTTACTTTAAAGAAATGTTTTTGTTAAATTTTTCTTAATTTTGTACCAATTGGTCGAATACATGTTTCAATTTTAAAAAAAATTCAAGTGGTGCGTTAATTTATTGGAGCAGTGTATTTATTTATCTCTGAGTTATAAAATTTAGAAGTAGAAATATGATTTTTTTAATTCTTTAAACTTTGACCTCCGATATCTTCTAAATGGTAAGAAATATAAAAAAATTGTAAGACAACTTTTTTGTAGAGCGTTTAATTTTCTACAAAAAATGTCAATACAAATTTTCTGTACAATCAAGCAATAACGAGATATGGATTATACCAAATGAAACTGAAAAAAAAAATGAAAAACTGCGATGAGGGAGTCTTTCCTATTAAAATTAAATGCTCATCTTAAAAAAGCATTTTTAAAGATGCCTAGAAATCAATTATTCAGTGTCGTAAGTTAAAAAAATAGTCAATTTTTTTGGCCCACCCTGATACAAATACTTTAATCTGTTTGATTCTTCAGATAAACAATCTTTTAATTCTTTTATAATCAATCTTTCGAAATTTTCTAATCAAAACCTGCATCTTCATAAGATTTCTAAAAAAATTATTAATCTTTGGATTACTTTAAATTTTGTTTAAAAGAGAAGTTTGCTAAAATTCAGGTCTTCAAAGTCTTCAAACCGTTTCAGTTTCTTATAATTCTTCAAATGTTTTCTAATATTTACGATAAATTTGTTTGTTTCTCCATTCCTTCTAAATCAAAAATACTAAAATAAATATGATCTTAAAGTCTGCGTTTTCATTGTTTCAAAAAACGTAATTTGTCGTGCTTTTACAATATTTTTCCTGCCACATTAAATTTTCTATTATTTTTGCCGATTAGGTTTAATAGCTTTATGACAAATCAATGAGTCAACAGGTAAACAACTAGAAATTACAGTGATAAATCAGAGCTGGAGTAAAATCCATCCAAAATCGATTAACATTAATCTGTAATTAATAGCGTTGTAAAATTCCGAGCTTATTTTTTCTAAACCTGACATTATCAAAAATATATGCAAAATCTGGTTTGAATCGATAAGCACGATAAATTAAAATTAATTAAAATCGCAACTAATTACAAATTTGCTTAATAAATTTCAGTTTGACATAAAATCGTTACAAATTATTTGCCTCGCTGAAAGTTCTTCTTCTCTATTATTATTTTTTTAAGCTTGTAGTTTTAAATTAATGAAAAATTTTCCAAGAAAGAAGAGCTTAGTAGGAGTTATTGTGTTATTAAAATTTCATTGTGTGGCGCTTCTTCGTTGAGAAAAGTGACAGTTAATTATACACAGTATGCTGAAAACTGAAAAACTTTCCAGCTTAAGTTTAGAGGTATATTGTTACATCAAGTGAATTAAAATTCAGGCAAGCCAACAAATGAAAAATATTTTTTACGAATTATTTTAGGACATTTAATTAATTTTTTTGCTGCTTAATTTCAAGTTTAATCAAAACATCTGTTACATGTTTTCAATTAAAAAAAAACAATAAACAAGCCAAAGTACTCGTATATTTTACAAGCCATTACGAAATCACTGTGTAATCTAATAATAGCAAAATAGCACTGCTAGTGGTTGAGTTAATCTAAATATTTATTTTAATCGTTTATTTTTTCTCTAAATAGACTTGTTAGTTTTTACATTGTCAAAAAGTGCCACTAAAATCCGATTACAAAATAGTTTTGATAAATTTGAACGAAATTGAAATTTTATTGGCACGAAATGAGATTTTAAAATTTATTTATTCGTACAAATTCTATTTCCGGAAAATTTTATTAAACTTGATTTTCTTGTTAGTATTAGGTCCAGGATATTTAATCTCACTGCGTCAACAAAAACAAATAAAATCCTAAAAATGCGGCATATCTAACAATGTTATACTAGCCTTAGATGTCTTAAAATCCTCGTTTGCAACCTCACTCAAAGTTCAAACTGACCTCTTCGGCTGTTATGTCATTCTTTACATCTTGTGTAAAGATGTTAAATGCCACATTTATACAGTTTATACATAAATAACAAACAATAATAAAAAATTTACTCTGAAATTTAAATGACATCAACGGCTGTTATAACATTCAATAGAGAAACTGACTTAAAGTTCGCAAACCAAATTGTGGAAACGATGTCAATTGAAAGTAGACATGTCAGAAATATCTTAAAATGTCGTTTTATCAATTTATAAAATGTCGCTTTCACTCAGTCAACAGAAACAGATAACATCTTAAATTTACCGCTGATGTAACGATGTAATACCAGCCTTAAATGTCTTAAAATCCTCGTTTGCAAACTCACTCAAACTTTAAAGCGACATCTTCGGCTGTTAAGACATTCTTTACATCTTATATTGTTTCTTTCTTTCTCATTTTGTATACTGATTCATATCGTTTTTCTAGATATTACATTTACAATTTATTTCTTACAATCTGCAGCCTCAGATTTAAAGTTTAAAAAATAAATAAAGTGTCAATTTAAGTGCCACACTTAACAGTTTTCACATAAATAACAAACAAAAACGGGAAATCTTTTCTGAGATGGTTTTTTGCCCTAAAGTAAAAAATAATATTTTTTCTTAAATTATCTTAAACATACCTCAGATGTATCAATGTCATACCAACCTTAGATGTCTTAAAATCTCCAGTCGCAAGTTCATTCGAAATTCAAAATGACATCTGTAGCTGGTATGACATCCTATGTACAGACTCTCCTAAAGTTCGCAAACCAAATTGTAAATACATTGTCTAATGGATACATTGTCCAGTTTTAATTAAACTAGACTTGTCAAAGATAGCTTAAGATGTCGTTTTATCAATTTTATAACATCTCTTTCACTCAGTTAAAAGAAACAGATAACATCTGGAATTTACCGCTAATGTAACAACGTTATATGTATAAGCCTTAAATGTCTTGAAATCCTCGTTTGTAAACTCACTTAAAGTTCAAAGCCACATCTTCGGCTGTTATGACATTCAATACATCTTATATTCTTTCTTTTTTTCTCATTTTATATTCTGATTCTTACTGATTTTCTAAATATTACATTTACAATTTATTTAGTTTATTTAGTTTTTTGCAAAGTGCAGCTCCAGATTTAAAGTTTAAAAAAAAATAAAGTGTCAATTCAAGTGCCACACTTGTACAGTTTTCACATAAAGAACAAACAAAGAGTAAAAAGTAATATTTTTTCTTAAATTATTCTTAATTCTTAAACATGACCCAAATGTAACTGTAAATGTAACTGTAACTGTAACTGTAGATGTAAATATCAACCTTAGATGTCTTAAAATCTCCAATTGCAAGCTCACTCAAAGTTAAAAATGACATCAATGGCTGTTATAACATTCTATGTACATTCTGTCCCAAAGTTCTAAATACCAAATTGTAGGTACGTTGTCAATTAAAACTAGACATGCCAGAGATAGCTTAAGATGGCATTTTATCAATTTTATAAAATGTCTCTTTCACTCAGTCAACAGAAACAGATAACATCTTGAATGTACCGCAGATGTAACAATGACATACCAACCTTAGATGTTTAAAATCTCCGGTCGCAAGTTCACTCAAATTCAAAATGACATCTGTGGCTATTATGACACTCTATGTACAAACTCTCCCAAAGTTTGCAACCCCAAATTGTCAATTAAAACTAGACGTGTCAGAGATGTCGTTTTATCAATTTTATGAAACGTAACTTTCACTCAGTCAACAGAAACAAATAGGATTTTCGATTTATAAATACCTTGGTTGTTGCAATGTCATACAAGCCTTAGATGTCTTAAAATCTTCGTTTACAAACTTATTTGGAAATCAAAGTAACATTTGCGGCTGTTATGACATTTTTTAAATTATTATATATTAGTAACTATAAAATTGTTTTTTATATTCTGATTCTTATATATTTTACATTTCTTTTTTTTTATTATTTCTTCTTAATGTGGATAAAAACGTTTATTGTTATAGTTATTTAACCTTCTTGGAGTGGATGAAGCCAGTAATTATCGTAGTTTGTTATTTAAACTTCTTGAAACGAATACGTCCGGCATGTAGCACTAATAAAGTGCTTGAATTAATTTAAATATTTATTTAAATAATTTATTTTTTCTCTAGAAGTTAGTTATCGAGTTGTTATTTTTTTTTATTAAAAAATAGCTTCTCAAATCCGATTACAACAAATATAGTTTTTATAATTGTGCACTAAATTGCAGTTTTTCTGAAATGCGATTTATTTGTGAGCAAAATCTATTTCCGTTTCGATTTTAAAAAAATATCTTAGTTAGTATTCGGTCCAGGATATTTAATCTATAAGCAAGGACATTATTTTAACATAGCGAGTAGTTTCCTGTGCTTCATGAGTGAATTGTTCAAATGGAATTTAATGGCTGAGTATAATTTCGAATTCAACAGAGCAAATAACAACGTCAAGTGAAATTACGGCCGTTTGACTCAAATTCAACGATTGCAGGGTTGACAGATTTCTTCGGTCCATTTCAGTGTCACCACACTTATTAAACCGTTTTCTAGGTCGGTTTAAGAGATGGTTAATTGTCGTTGAAATCAAAATTCAATTGTGTTTTAATTGTAATTTTCAGCATCTGGAAATGACGGATATTAAAATTACTACCGGTTCGATTTACTGCTTTGAGCTATTTTTAATGAATTGTCATAATTTATGGAATTCTAATTAATATTTGCTTTTGATATTTATTGGGGAATAAATTCAAATATAATATGTATTTATTTTATTTAGGTTTTAGATAAATATTTATTAAAAAAAAAAACTAAAGTACTATAAAATATGTCTTTGGTAACCTGTTAAATTGAAATGTCAGTTTTAGAAATGCCACTTTTCACATCATCAAATATATTTTTCCAAATTAAAAAACCTTTATCCAAATCTCAAATTTCTTCAATTACCTGATTTCTCTAGAGTTTTCTTTTGACATCTCTTTCTCTAGTTTCTTGAAAGTTATTTTTCAGACTCTTTAAAGCATTAAAAAAAATCTTTTTACATCTTCCAGATTGTACCCATTCTTGCAATTCCCTTTTACAGATGAATACCAATTTCCAAATTTTTAAATTCTTTGGCTGCATGGCCCAAATTCTCTAGAAAATTGTAACACTTCAGATCTTCAATTTCTTCAAATTCTTTAAACTCTTGCAGCTTCTAAGAAAGTAAATCTTCAAACATGAGATCCGTTATCTTTCTTCAGTTCGTTTAAATTTATTAAGATTTAGTTCTTAATCTACATTCAGATTTCTTCCATTATGTAATTTATGTTTTTTTTTTCGTTTTTAGGCGTCAAAAATTATATTCTTTTCAGATTCCCAATATTTCTCAAAACTTATATATTCTTTTGACGCTTTTCAGCTTTAATAAGATTCTTTAGATCCTCTAGACTGTAGGTACTCATTGGTTCAATTTTTTTCTATGTGTAAGTACCTATAATTTTCAGTTTTTCAAATTTTCTAATCAAAATTTGCTTCTTTATAAAATTCCTACAATTTTTCAATACTCTGATTGCAGGCTTTAAATTCTCAGATTTTTTACGTTTTCCTAATCTTTAAACATAAGATCCGTTACTTTTTTTCAGTTTATTCAAATTTATGGAATTTACTTCTTCATTTACATTGCAGATTTCTTCTATTATCTAGTTTCTTTACTGTCTTTTGTCATTTGTATGCTTTTGACAATATATTCTCCTTAGAATCATAAGATTTTCAAAATTTCTCAAAAATTGCAAATTCTTTTGACTTCTTAATGCTTTGATACAATTTTTTAAATCCTCCTGATTATAGGTACTCATTCTCTCAATTGCTTTTTATACGTAAGAACCTATAAACTTCAGTTTTTCAAATTTTCTGGTCAAAATCTGCTTCTTCATAAATTGGCTAAAATTTTTAAATACTCTGATTTCGGGCTTCAGATTCCTTAGATTTATCACGTTTTCCAAATCATTAAACATAAGATCTGTTACCTTTCTTCAGATTGTTCAAATTTATTAAAATTTAGTTCTTCATTTACATCTCATATTTCTTCTATTATCTAGTTTCTATACTGTCTTTTGACACTTTGATGCTTCTAACACTATATTCTCCTCAGAATCTTAAGATTCTCAAAATTTCTCTAAACTTGCAAATGCTTTTGACTCTTTAAAGCTTTGATATTTTTTTTAGATCCTCCAGATTATAGGTACTCATTCTTTCAATTTTTTTTTATGCATAAGAACCTATGATCTTCAGTTTTTCAAATTTTCTGGTCAAAATCTGCTTTTTCACTAGATTTCTAGAATTTTAAGATTCTTCAGTTGCATGCTCCAAATTCGTTAAATTTATAACATTTTCGAAATCTTTAAACATAAGATCCGTTACCTTTTTTCAATTTATTGGAATTTAGTTCTTTATCTACATCTCAAATTTCTTCTATTATCTAGTTTCTGTACTTTCTTTTGTTATTTTCGTGCTTCTGACACTGTGTTCTCTTCAGAATCTTTAGATTTTCAAAGTTTCTCTAAACTTACAAACTCTTTGGACTCTTTTCAGCTGTAATAAGATACTTTAGATCCTCTAGACTGTAGGTACTTATTGGTTTAATTTTTTTTATGCATAAGTACCTATAATTTTCAGTTTATCAAATTTTCTAATCAAAATGTGCTTCTTTATAAAATTCCTAGAATTTTTAAATACTCTAATTTCAGGCTTCAAATTCTTTAGATTTATCGCATTTTCCAAATCTTTAAACATAAGATTCATTACCTTTCTTCAATTTATTCAAATTTATGAAATTTAGTTCTTTATCTACATCTCAGATTTCTTCTATTATCTAGCTTTTATACTTTCCTTTGTCATTTTCGTGCTTCTGATATTATATTCTCTTCAGAAACTTTAGATTCTCAAAATTTCACTGTACCTACAAATTCTTTCAACCCTTTTAAGCTTTGATAAAAAAATTTAGATCCTCTAGACTGTAGGCACTCATTATTCCAATTTCTTTCTATGCAGAATCATCAGTTTTCAAATTTTCTGATCAAGATCTGCTTCTTCATAAAATTCCTACAATTTTTCAATACTCTGATTGCATGCTTTAAATTCATAGATTTATCACGTTCTCCTAATCTTTAAACATAAAATTCATTATGTTTCTTCAGTTTATTCAAATTTATGAAATTTATTTCTTCATTCACATTGCAGATTTCTTCTATTATCTAGTTTCTTTACTGTCTTTTGTCATTTTTATGCTTTTGACAATATATTCTCCTAAGAATCATAAGATTTTCAAAATTTCTCAAAATTTGCAAATTCTTTTGACTTCTTAATGCTTTGATAGAATTTTTTAAATCCTCCTGATTATAGGTACTCATTCTCTCAATTGCTTTTTATACATAAGAACCTATAAACTTCAGTTTTTCAAATTTTCTGGTCAAAATCTGCGTCTTCATAAAATGGCTAAAATTTTTAAATACTCTGATTTCGGGCTTCAAATTCCTTAGCTTTATCACGTTTTCCAAATCTTTAAACATAAGATCTGTTACCTTTCTTCAGATTGTTCAAATTTATTAAAATTTAGTTCTTCATTTACATCTCATATTTCTTCTATTATCTAGTTTCTATACTGTCTTTTGACATTTTGATGCTTCTAACACTATATTCTCCTCAGAATCTTAAGATTCTCAAAATTTCTCTAAACTTGCAAATGCTTTTGACTCTTTAAAGCTTTGATAAATTTTTTTAGATCCTCCAGATTATAGGTATTCATTTTTTCAATTTCTTTTTAAGCATAAGAACCTATAATCTTCAGTTTTTCAAATTTTTTGGTCAAATTCTGCTTTTTCACTAGATTTCTAGAATTTTGAAAATTCTTTAAGTTGTTTGCTTCAAATTCTTTAGATTTATCACATTTTCCAAATCTTTGATCCATTTTCCAAATCTTTCACATAAGATCCGTTACCTTTTTTCAATTTTTTAAATTTATTGAAATTTAGTTCTTTATCTACATCTAGATTTCTTCTATTATCTAGTTTCTACACTTTCTTTTGTCATTCTCGTGCTTCTGACACTATATTCTCTTCAGAATATTAAGATTTTCAAAATTTCTCTAAATTTACAAATTCTTTTGACTTTTAAAAGTTTTGATAAGATTCTTTAAATTTTCCAGATTGGAGGTTCTCATTTTTACAATTCCTTTTTATGCATAAGTACCTATAATCCTCAGTTTTTTTAATTTTCTAATCAAAATCTGCTTCTTCATAAAATTCCTAAAATTTTTAAATACTCTGAATTCAGGCTTCAAATTCTTTAAATTTATCACGTTTTTTAAACATGTAAACATAAGATCCGTTACCTTTCTTGAGTTTGTTCAAATTTATTGAAATTTAGTTCTTCATTTACATCGCAGATTTCTTCTATTATCTAGTTTCTTTACTGTCTTTTGTCATTTTGATACTTCTGACACTATATTCTCCTCAGAATCTTAATATTTTCAAAATTTCTCTAAACTTACATATTCTTTTGACTCTTTAAAGCTTTAATAAAAAATTTTAGACTCTCCAGATTATAATTTTTCAAATTTTCTGGTGAAAATCTGCTTTTTCATTAAATTTCTAGAATTTTCAAATTTTTTAGTTGCTTGCTCCAAATTTTTTAGATTCACCACATTTTTCCAAATCTTTGAACATTAAATTTATCAGAAATTTAATTAAAATAATAAAAATAAAAATTATAGATTATCTACTAGTTTATTAATCGACCGACTCTTCTTAGTAACAATTCGATTATTAGTAAATGTTTAATAAACGACCTACTTTCTTATCTCTTGGCTAGCTACGAATTTTTTTTTAAAGTACAATATGAGAAAATAAAAGAGTGAGTCTTTTAATTATTTCTGCATCAAGCTGGCTTGTGATTGATCAATCATATAATATTTGTGTAAAAACCCGTATGTTGGATCTAATGGTACATTGATGAAGATATATTACATGTCTTGAAAGTCAATCGATTTGTACGTTTTTGGGGATGGGATTTACCCTCCGACTTTTAATACTTTTAAGCAGTGAATCTGGAAAATGAAAAAGAAACAGCGTAATGGAGCATTTAAATACAAATATCGTAAGTTGAGAATTCGCCCTACCAACTTAGGAACGTTCAAACTGATTGCAAGCAATTCACTGAGATTGCCTCAGAGTTTTTTAATCGAGATACGGGTTTATGACACTGTTTTAAATTCCGGACAATAATATTGTTTTGTAGGTAATTGTTTTAGGTAAATTATATCTATTAGATAAGATGTAGTTATTGGATAAAGAGAATTGACGGTACAAGTAACCGCATCCGCCATGTAAAATTGCAATGGGGTATATGCAACCAGTTATACGCACTACATGATTTATATACATTACATAACCAAACAGTCGCACTCTTTAATATTATTTAACAATATTGTCATTGATAAACGCATTTAACAATAATGACACTAAGTTTTCATTATAGCACTCAAAACAGTTACTTTTTCGTGGTTATGTTGGCACCGTAAGCGTAAAAATTATGTCTACTACCTACGCAATGAAGATAATATAGAATAGTTCATAAAGTCATAAGCGAGCTGTCGAAAATATTGATGCAAAATATCAGTAAATCAGTTGAAAACCTTAATAAACTTAACAAATGTCATTACTCCATTAGTGCCAACCAAATTTGTCAAAAATCCCAAATTGTAATAATCCTTTAAAAGAAACTTTTAGAATGCTTTTTTGCAACGCAAAGTATAAAAAATAGTATATTACACTCGTACATAAGACGATTTGTGACACTCATTCTATTTAAGCACTCCTCGCTTCGTTCGTCGTGCTCAAAACTCATTCGTATCACAATAATTGTCTTGTAAAACACCTATAATAATGTACTATTACAACTCGTTTTATTATTGATAAAATCTATATATCTAATCTCTAAAATAAATATTGCTAAAAGTTAAAGCTTGAAACGGAATAAACAAGACTGTGGCGCCCTCATCAGCCACCTTAATTGCAAATATACATAAGATCAGTAGTTTTCAGGTTTTCCTTGTTTATTTAACGGTCGATTTCAGGAAAAAATCTTTTTGCGTTGAATTTTTTATTACGTCGAAGAGGAATAATTCTGTTTTGTCATTACAGTACTGTTAGAAATCTACCGGAAGATGCGCTATTTTATGTCATTGAATCTGTGAAGTGGAGATCCGCTTTTTAGCCATGGAAACATTTAATGTTGGTTGTTGGGAATATCGCCAACGCGAAAAATTTATTGTCTGATTTACATTATATACACAGGTGCTTGATTTTGTAAAACGAAATTTATCTCTTTGTATCTACAATTTAAAACGGGGAAAATTAATCAATAAATTTATTTCACAACTTGTTTTATTATTTATGAAACAGATTTTAATAAATAATACTGAAAGTTTTCTCGTTGAATTCAGAAATTTCAAATTAATTTCAAGGCGTATTTTTATGAATTTAAATGCAGAGTTTTATCGATGTTTAAACAATAGTTATTTTGCAATAAAGCACATAAAAGGTGTATTAATTTTTTTTACTTAACAAAATTGATTTTTTTTTCTGTTTAGTCCTTAAATTAAATTGCGGGAATATTTTACGCTTTAGTTCCGATAATAAAAGGTTGTTGTTTATAGATTTTCAGTCAATAATTTACGGGTCATAAATTTTTTTTATTAAAATAACAGAGAGTTAATACTATTGTTTATAATCATTTTTTAAATTTTTATAGAGCATGACAAATTAGTGTTCGAATCATGATAGCTACGAATACGGGTGTCTTAAAGCCATTAAATGCGTATTGCATACAATATTCTTTCTACGACCAGTTTATAATAAAAAGAGAGACATTTATTTACAAAATTTATTAAAATTGAACTCACGAAATAAAACAAAACCTGAACTGCAAAAAAATCAATTTTAACACAAAGTAAACAAATTAATGTTTTCGATGAATTGTCATATTCTAAATAGTGTAATTATTAAAATGCAACCGCGGCATTCTTGACAGTCCTATAACAATACTAACAGATGTTACTGTTAATGTTAATAGAGCAATTATTATTAATAAATTATTGGTACAATTATATTCAATCAAATTCAAAATTTTTGCTTCAGGTTTATTAGGATGTGCCAAAAAGATCAACTATTTTTTTTTTAAGTTCCGAGACTGAAAAATTGGTTCCTAGGCACTTTTAAAAAATGCTTTTGCAAAATGAGCTCTTAATTTTAATAGGAAAGACTCCTTCATCGCATTTTTCAATTTTTTTTCAGTTCCATATGGCAAAATCCA
The DNA here is from genome assembly GCA_029207805.1 of Tribolium confusum. Taxonomy (NCBI): domain Eukaryota; kingdom Metazoa; phylum Arthropoda; class Insecta; order Coleoptera; family Tenebrionidae; genus Tribolium; species Tribolium confusum. The sequence goes on along the minus strand of JALGAY010000008.1, from coordinate 11,954,431 downwards.
TATCTCGCCACTACTTGATTGTAGGAAAAAAACTTATTTAAATTTTTTGTAGGAAATTGAACGCTCTAAAAAATGTATCTTACAATTTTTTTATAGCTCTTATCGTTTAGAAGATATCAGAGGTCAAAGTTTGAAGAATTTAGCAAAAATTTCATTTTCACTTCTAAATTTTATAACTCGTAGATAAATAAATATTATAAAGTGCGCAACATACGGTTTTGTAGGAAATTAATCGCTCTACAAAAAAGTCGTTTGTAATTAATTGATTACTTCAATGATTTAAAAAAAAATTGGAAATTTAGTATCAAATTTTGGTTTTTAAAATGCGAATATTTTCTAAATGGTTAGAGTAATCAATTAACCACAAAAAACCTTTTTTATAGAGCGTTCTATTTCCTACAAGGCTATATGTTGCGCATTTTATAATGTCTATTTATCTCTGAGTTATAAAATTTAGAAGTAGAAAAGGAATTTTTGTTAAATTCTTTAAACTTTGACCTCCGATATCTTCTAAATGGTAAGAGATATAAAAAATTGTAAAATAACTTTTTTGTAGATCGTTTAATTTCCTATAAAAAATGTAAATACAAATTTTCTGAACAATCAAGCAATAACGAGATAAAGATTTTACCATGTAGAACTAAAAAAAAAATGGAAAACTGCGATGAGGGAGTCTTTTCTATTAAAATTAAGAGCTTATCTTAAAAAAGCATTTTTTAAAAGTTGAAATCACTGAAAATAATTTTTCAGTGTCGGAAGTTAAAAAAAATAGTCGATTTTTTTGGCCCACCCTAATGTTTACTTTATTCTGAACTGATTCTTCTATATAACTTTCAACCACTGTAGTAGACTTCCACCCACTACACTATGAAAAATCGAGGTCTTTTTCAAAACTTAATAATTTTTTTATTTGTCTAGAGAAACGATTAACTTAATTTTATTAAATTAATTTTAAAACTGTTTAGTGATATATTGTTAGCTATGTTACTTGGTAAGACATTCCAATCATTAAACACTCGATTGGTTAGGAAAAATTGCTGCATTTTAGATGAATCTTTTCTTTTGCCAGTTTGTACTGATGGCCTCTTGTGCGATGGTCAGTATAAAATAAAAATAAATGTCTAACCAATGAACTATCCTGAGTTAATATTTTATAAGTCGTAATTAGGTCGCCTCTTTTACGACGAAAAGCTAACAATATTCGCAGACGTTCTTCATACGTAGGACGAGGGCGTCCAAATGGTAGACGGGTCATGCGACGCTGGACTTTGTCTAACAGATCTGTGTCTTTTGCTAAGACAGGGCACCAGACAGAGTTAGCATATTCGAGAATAGGTCTAAAATATGACTTAAAAAGAGCGTTGGTAATTTTTTAGTTAGCTAGAGGAAATACTTTAGTAAAGAGATAGCACATTACGTTAGCTTTTTTTACTACTTTTGCAACCTGATCTGACCCAGTAAGATTGAGAAGAGTTATGGACACTCCTAAGTCATTATGGGAAGTGACATTATCTAACTGAACACCATCAATAAAATAGTTTGTCAGAGGATTGTTTCGACCAAGATGCAGCACTACACATTTCTGAATGTTAAGAGGCAAGAGCCACTTTTTACTCCATTTACTGACAGATTGAACATCTTTTGCCAATACTAGGTGGTTTTTGGAAATGTTGTAAATCTTACTATCATCAGCAAAGTAAGAGCAATCAATTACATTTCTAAAATCAGAGATGTAGATGATAAAAAGAAGAGGACCCAAAACAGATTGCTAAAAGTTGCTAAGAGAGTTGCCAACTTTAACACAAAAATGGCGTCCAGACAGAAACGCACAAATCCATTTTAGCAACTGGCCAACTCGACCATAGAAACGAAGTTTAAAAAGTAAATATTCTATGGGAACACGATCATATGCTTTAGCATAATCAAAATAAATAACATCTAATGCGTTGTTTGCATCCAATTGTTTGGTCCAATTGTTGAGATAGCACAATAAATTTTTATCTGGATTTATTATTGTAATATATGTTAAATTTTTTTTATATAAACAAAAAAAGTTGAAAAAAATGATTTCAATTTTATGTTCTTAGGGCCAACACTGTGTATATTGTAAATCATAATTTATTATCATATATTATAGAAAAAAAAGTTAACAGAATATTGTAAAGAAACTCCAAAGAAAAACTAAAGCTGTTGTTGATGAAATAAAAAACCAAATCATTGCTTTGGTTCCATCATTGTTTAATAAAGAAAGTCAATTGTCAAAGTGAAGCACGAAATTTTTTTGACAATGGTAGATGGCAAAGAAGCTCAGGTATTAACAGATACGTCTTCTGGTTCTACATGTACAATTTGTAGAGCTATTCCACTGCAAATGAACGATTTGACTAAACTGACTGCTTGGCCTAAAAATAAAAATTCTTGTCACTACAGACTTTCTGCATTACATGCCTAAAGCAAGAAACCAAAGCTCTAGTACAAAAACGTTTTCGTGAAGAGTTAGGATAGATCATTGACAAACCACCACAAGTATGTGGTAATAGTGCCAGCAATTTTTTTTACAATGCATATTGCTCTGCTGAAATCACAAGAAAAGTTGTAAATTTGATTAAACGTCTTTACATTATTCTGCAAACTCTTTCTTCAGATGTAATGATAAATGCTCAAAAATTTGGCAATTACGCCATGGAAACTGCGAGAATTTATGTGAGTATTTAGGAATTATACTACATGCCATTTTCAGTTTACGAAATTTTAATTCATGATGGAAGAATCAAAAAGCATTTTGATCAACTTTCAGAAGATCCGCAAAAATCACATAAATAATACGTCAGATCCATACATTTCCTTAGAAAAACGTATAGCAAGAGTGTGAAGAAACTTGATGAAGTTACTCTTGATCTTTTAAAAATGAACCATCTTGCTTTAAATCCGGAAGTTCATCAAGTATAACTTAGCAAAATATATACCATAATATATTAAAATATATACTTGTCAAGTTTATTTATTTACAATAAAAATAGTGTTGTCACAAAGAAATTAAATAATAGTTATGTATTGTATAAGTGTTTTAGACAGGGTTTTATCCACGCAAGAATGTTTAAGGGCGAGACGCAGACGAGCGTTTATTATTCTTAAGTGGATAAAACGCGACTAAAACACATATCCAATATAACGTTTTATCCACAATTAAAGCGATTCAAAATCAGAATCGCCGAAATTTCATCTTATGTCATCAAAAAATGAATTGACATTACACTCTGACAGCAGATGTCACTTCAAAAATCATTACAATTAACTAAAAAACATGGGAGGTGTTAAATCGTTGCTATTTATTTTCAATTGTTTATCGACAAAACGCTGTGCAAGTTGGTGAAAATGTAAGAAAGTGATACTGTTCCTGAGACAATTCTTGGGAAGCTGAAGAAGCGACTCGCCAGTTATTGCCTGCGAAGTTCATGGAACATTATGAAAAAGTAATTTCAGAATTTAATGAATGGAAAGAAGAACGGGGGGTAATGACAATAAAAAAAGAAGTTCTGCTAAATAAATTTTGGAATATTTTAGGTTGCATTAATAATGGGGGTGTCTGGTGGCCAAAGAGGTTAGATAGGAAGGAGAGAGTACAACTTGAATAGATTGGACTTGCCGCCTTTACTGCGCAAAGCTATAAACTGGTACTGAAAGCAGGCGCATCACGAGGTTGAAGTCAGTAGCGTCACACAATGTAGTGTAAAAAGTTTAAACAAAGAATAAAAACACAACAAAACGACAACAACAATAACCAAAAATATTAACAATCAATTCACACAGACCAAAAAAATTAGTAAAAAAATCAAAACAACGTTTGTGTGTAAACAATCAACCAAAAACTTGCATCCTGCGTTAGCTACGCCACTGTGCGAGACACAGCCAAACATGATCTGTCGATTCTGCGCTTTATTTGAAACCTGTCATAAACTGGTACCAAGCTGGTATCAAACTGTTTACACGGGAAGTATAGGGCGTACTCTCTCCTTTCTATCTAACCTCCTTGCTGGTGGCTGTCGATGCCGTGAGCTGACAAATTTGAAAATCAGTGATGTAGAAGACAGGGGCGCATACCTGATTGTTTCGATATCAGATACCAAGACAGGCGTTTCACGAAAATTCACAATTGAAAAAGAAGGATTCTCTATCAACACTGTGGAGAAGTGTTGGAAATGCATGTCCTTACATCCGAAAAAGTTATCCATTGAGAGATTCTTTTTACGATACGCTAATCAAAAATGTACATCGCAACCTGTTGGAATTAACACTTTATCGAAAGTTCCTTCTAAAGATGCTTCGTTTTTGAATCTGGCGAACGCAGAAGCTTATACCGGCCATTGTATGAGGCGCACTTCAACAACTTTATTTGCCAATGGAGGTGCTAATCTTACAACAATTAAACGACATGGTGGGTGGAGGAGCTCCGCCATAGCAGAAACTTATGTCGAAGATTCTGTATCTAATAAGCTTGATTTCGCAAGGAAAATCCAAGGTTCTTCTGGTACTACTCGTTCCTTTACTGTTACTTTATACGGTTCGTAAGTGTGGATAAAACTTCAATTATAAGGTAATTGTAGATAAAAGTCATTTTTTCCACTTTTTGTGTTTTATTAAATTTTTTAACATATACTACTAAAATAAATTCAGATAAAAATATATCATCTGAAGATTTCTGTATTTCTCTATACTTGTGCAAAATTTCAGTCGTCTCTTTTAACAAATAAAAAAATTATCGAAATTTAATCCTCGATTTTCCATAGTACATCGTGGTGTATTATTGATGTAATATCACCATTAGCATCAACCAATATTGTCGCAGAACTGCGAGAAAAGCAATGTCCTGTATATAAATGCTAACTTTATTGTTGTTTCTCCAATTCATAAATTGAGAATAAAATTTTTCATATGTTTTAGCAAATTTTGCCAGTAAGAAAAACTTTGTGGCGCTTCTGGCTTGTGCCACAATTTCTGGAAGCGTAAGATTTTTCATTTCAGTCACATTTTTCGATACTGATTTGTTTTCATTTGATTGTAATTAAAATCCACTTCAATCTGTCACAATTTTAATTGTCAAATGTCGATAGCAATCTCATAAATATTTAAATCTTGCTGTAGTACATTGGTCAAAATTTGTGTCTTAATGAATGTTTTTTATCATAATAAACAGGTAATTTATAACAACAAATAAACCAATTAGAGTATAGAAGTAAAAAAAATAATCACACTGAAATAATTGTTTTATTTTTTAATGTTTGTAACAGTTTGTGACCACCCCTATGCAATACAAACACCGTCTGTTAAATAACGCCGGAAACGCTTGAATTTTTATTCTTCGGACAGGTGTTTTATTGACCAGCCCCAAGCTGACTCACCCAACGAACTGGGGTCAACATATTTTCATGGGTGTGTTCGTGGCTTGGTCGATTTTAATTTAATGAAGTTTCGATTTTCCTCCATTACTGTTTATGGAGAATAACTCATTTTTTTAACGTTCTCGTTTTACTCGAACGTGCTGAAAATGAAATTATAACGTTCGAATGAGTTAGAGAAAAACAATTTCAAGGCTGATGGTTTAATTGACTCTGATGCAATGAGACAATTAGAGGATTCTTTAATCGGTTATGATATTTTTTTTTAAACGAGGTTTGTTAAGAAATGGTGTAATTTTGTAATTAGAACTGAAAAACTCTACTGAAATATAAGTATAACATGTAAAAATGCCGGCAAGTAATGAGATAACCGTTGTTACCGAAAAAACAGTTATTTTTGTGTCATCTTAAATCATCGCTGACAAGTTAGAAGTTTAAATAAGTAGCAACACAAATAACCGGCTTCTTCTACTCCAAGAAGTTTAAGAATCATAATCAATTTTGAAAATTTACGTAAAAATTAATTTTTTAAACTGCTGCCCTAATTTTAATTATTTCAAAAGACAAGAATAATATTTTTTTTACAAATGAGACGTTTGTTGTCCAATATTAGAAATCCGTGACGATATTTTACTAATTTAGAAGCTGAAAACAATACTTTTAATTTTTTTAAATTTTGGAAGCCGAATACTTTACTTATTTTGAAATCCAAAGACGTAATTTAAAAAACAAATTAATAAACAAAAGCGACATTATTATCCAATATTGTGTAGCAATAATTTAATAATTTTTGTTTATTTATTTATTTAGAATATTTGGAATATTAGTAATACAAAAGCAACATTTTTATCCAATATTCTGTGTCGAAAGCAATATTTTACTAATTTTACGAATTTTTAAATCCAAAAACGTAGTTTTACTAGTTTTGTGAGTCGAATTAATAATACAAAAACGAGATTTTTATGCAATATTATAAATCGAAGGCAACAGTTTACTAATTTTAAAATTAACCAAAAAAAATATTTTTTCCTAATTTCGAACTATTATTTTTTTTAAATATAAAAACATTTTTTCCATTTTTTGAGAGCCGAAGGCGACAGTTTACTAATTCTGAAGCCCAAAAAAGTAATTTTTCTAACAGAACAAAAAGTTTTTTCTAATTTCGGAGGACAGATGTAATATTTTACTAACTTTTAAATTCAAAAACGTATTTCGACTAATTTCAGAAGCCGAATTAATAGTACAAAAGCGAAATCTTTATCGAATATTGTGAGTCAGAAGCAATATTTTACTAATTTTAGAAGACAAAAATATTTATTACTAATTTTTAAACTAACAAACACAATTTTACAATATTTTTTTCTAATTTTTAATTATTAAAGACAAAAGCAGCGTTTTTTTCATTTTTAGGGAGTCGGAAGCAACAGTTTACTAATTTTAAAGCCCAAAGTAGTAGTTTTTCTAATTTTAGTACTTAGACACGATGTTTCTTATCAATTTTTTCTAATTTTGGAAACAGGATGTAATATTTTACTAATTTTAAAAGCCGAATTAATAATATAAAAGCGAAATATTGTGTGTCGGAGCCAATATTTTACTAATTTAAAAAGTCAAAAATTTTTGTTTCTAAATTTTAAATTAATAAATTCATTAATTACAAAAACAAAATTTTATTCATTTTGTGGGAGCCGGAGGCGACAATTTACTAATATTAAAGCCCAAACTAGTAATTTTTCTAGCTTTAGATATTAGAGAAGATGTTTCTTATCAATTTTTAAAGCAATAAAAGCAAAAATATTTTACTAATTTTAAAAATCAAAAATTTTTGTTACTAATTTTTAAACTAACAAACACAATATTACAATATATTTTTTAATTTTTAATTATTAAATACAAAAACAGCAGAAAATTTTATTTTTAGGGAGTCGGAGGCAACAGTTTACCTACTAATTTTAAAGCCCAATCTTTTTTTCTAATTTTAGTGGTTAGACAAGATGTTTCTTATCAATTTTTTGCTAATTTTGAAAACCAGATGTAATACTTTACTAATTTTGAAAACCAAATCAATAATACAAAAGTGAAATATTGTGTGTCAGAGACAATATTTTACTAATTTAAAAAGTCAAAAATTTTTGTTTCTAAATTTTAAATTAATAAATTTATTAATTACAAAAACAATATTTTATTCATTTTTTGGGAGCCGGAGGCGACAGTTTACTAATATCAAACCCCAAAGCAGTAATTTCTCTAACTTTAGAAGTTAGACAAGATGTTTCTTATCAATTTTTAAAGCAACAAAAACAAAAATATTTTACTAATTTTAAAAATCAAAAATTTTTGTTACAAATTTTTAAACTAAGAAACAATATTACAATATTTTTTTAATTTTTAATTATTAAATACAAAAACAGCAGCATTTTTTTCATTTTTAATGAGTCGAAGGCAACAGATTACTAATTTTAAAGTACGGAAAAGTAATTTTTCTAATTTTAGTTGTTAGACAGAATGTTTCTTATCATTTTCTTCTAATTTTGAAAGCCGGATGTATCTAATACTTTACTAATTTTGAAAACCAAATTATTTTTATAAAAGCAAAATATTGTGTGTCAGAGACAATAATTTACTAATTTTAAAAGTCAAAGATTTTTGTTTCTAAATTTTAAATTAATAAATTTATTAATTACAAAAACAAAATTTTATTAATTTTTTGGGAGCCGGAGGCGACAATTTACTAATATTAAAGCACAAACTAGTAATTTTTGTAACTTTAGAAGTTAGAGAAGATGTTTCTTATCAATTTTTAAAGCAATAAAAGCAAAAATATTTTACTAATTTTAAAAATCAAAAATTTTTGTTGTAAATTTTTAAACTAACAAACAATATTACAATATTTTTTTTAATTTTTAATTATTAAATACAAAAACAGCAGCATTTTTTTCCATTTTTGGAGAGTCGGAGGCAACAGTTTACTAATTTTAAAGTACGGAAAAGTAATTTTTCTAATTTTAGTTGTTAGACAGAATGTTTCTTATCATTTTCTTCTAATTTTGAAAACCGGATGTATCTAATACTTTACTAATTTTGAAAACCAAATTATTTTTATAAAAGCAAAATATTGTGTGTCAGAGACAATATTTTACTAATTTTAAAAGTCAAAGAATTTTGTTTCTAAATTTTAAATTAATAAATTCATTAATTACAAAAACAATATTTTATTCATTTTTCAGGAGCCGTAGGCGACAATTTACTAATATTAAAGCACAAACTAGTAATTTTTGTAACTTTAGAAGTTAGAGAAGATGTTTCTTATCAATTTTTAATGCAATAAAAGCAAAAATATTTTACTAATTTTAGAAGGCAAAAATATTTATTACTAATTTTTAAACTAACAAACACAATTTTACAATATTTTTTCTAATTTTTAATTATTAAATACAAAAACAGTATTTTTTCATTTTTGAGGAGTTGGAGACAACGGTTTACTAATTTTAAAGTCCAGAGAAGTAATTTTTCTAATTTTAGTAATTAGACAAAATGTTTCTTATCATTTTTTTCTAATTTTGGAAGCCGGATGTAATACTTTACTAATTTTGAAAACCAAATTATTATCATAAAAGCAAAATATTGTGTGTCAGAGACAATATTTTACTAATTTTAGAAGCCAAAAATTTTTGTTTTTTTTTGTTTAATTATTAAAGACAAAAGCAGCGTTTTTTTTCATTTTTAGGGAGTCGGAAGCAACAGTTTACTAATTTTAAAGCCCAAAGTAGTAGTTTTTCTAATTTTAGTCCTTAGACACGATGTTTCTTATCAATTTTTTCTAATTTAGGAAACAGGATGTAATATTTTACTAATTTTAAAAGCCCAATTAATAATATAAAAACGAAATATTGTGTGTCGGAGCCAATATTTTACTAATTTGAAAAGTCAAAAATTTTTGTTTCTAAATTTTAAATTAATAAATTTATTAATTACAAAAACAATATTTTATTCATTTTTTGGGAGCCGGAGGCGACAATTTACTAATATTAAAGCCCAAACTAGTAATTTTTCTAACTTTAGAAGTTAGACAAAATGTTTCTTATCAATTTTTACTAATTTTAAAAATTAGTAAATTATGATTTTACTAATTTTAAAAATCAAAAATTTTTGTTACTAATTTTTAAATTAACAAACACAATATTACAATATTTTTTTTATTTTTAATTATAAGTACAAAAACAGCAGCATTTTTTTCATTTTTAGGGAGTCGGAGGCAACAGTTTACCTACTAATTTTAAAGCCCAGATTTTTTTTCTAATTTTAGTGGTTAGACAAGATGTTTCTTATCAATTTTTTGCTAATTTTGGAAACCAGATGTAATACTTTACTAATTTTGAAAACCTAATTAATAATACAAAAGTGAAATATTGTGTGTCAGAGACAATATTTTACTAATTTAAAAAGTCAAAAATTTTTGTTTCTAAATTTTAAATTAATAAATTTATTAATTACAAAAACAATATTTTATTCATTTTTCAGGAGCCGTAGGCGACAATTTACTAATATTAAAGCCCAAACTAGTAATTTCTCTAACTTTAGAAGTTAGAGAAGATGTTTCTTATCAATTTTTAATGCAATAAAAGCAAAAATATTTTACTAATTTTAAAAATCAAAAATTTTTGTTACAAATTTTTAAACTAACAAACAATATTACAATATTTTTTAATTTTTAATTATTAAATACAAAAACAGCAGCATTTTTATCATTTTTGGAGAGTTGGAGGCAACAGTTTACTAATTTTAAAGTACGGAAAAGTAGTTTTTCTAATTTTGGTCCTTAGACACGATGTTTCTTATCAACTTTTTCTAATTTAGAAGCCGGAGATTATATTTTACTAATTTTAAAAGTAAAAAATTTTTGTTTCCAAGTTTTAAATTATTAAATTTATTAATTAGAAAAACAATATTTTGTTCATTTTTTGGAGCCGAATGCGACAGTTTACTAATTTTGAAGCCCAAAAAAGTAATATTTCTAATTTTAGAGTTCGACACGATGTTTCTTACAAATTTCTAAAGCAATTTTAAAGACATTTTACTAATTTTAGAAACTCTCTTATACCTAATAACGTTTCGTTGCTAGAAAATTCACCTTCAGTGCCATGTTATCCAAATAACTATTTGCTAAAATATGAAAATTTGCGATTTCCTGAAATGTCGGTTTGTTTTTTTCCTCGCGCAAACCCGATGAAAATTAGATTGGTGTTTTCAAATAGGAAGTTGATTTAACATCTTTCGATGTACTGAGTGTTGGCAAACCGCAATTTGCGGCTAGAATATGCGATGAATGAGAAATAGAAAAAAGAATGTCGGAGCGGAATAGTGATTCGATATGGTGGTAGTAATGAGATGATAATGCGGTGCTTCCGGCAATCTGTAACGACCTGGATGACACAATGACTGGATAGATAGAGACAAAATCTGATTCGAAAATGCTAAAGTTCAAGTTCAATTTTTTTTGAAGCCTCTGGGGCGAGTCAGAAATCTGTTATTATTTTTAATTTTTAGTAATTACGTTGTGAACTCTTTTGTGAAAGGATTCTGACCTAAAATAATACCACAAAATTGAATCCAGCACTGCAAAATGATATTAATAATAGAGATATGATTTAATTAAAATCGATAGCAAAGTTAATATTTCAAGGCAAGTAGAGTCATAAATTACTAATTACGAAATTTTCTAAATAAAACTAAACAAAAATTTTATTGATTTTCATCAATTGTGGTATTGTAGCTAATAACGAGCGATCAAATAAACTTCTAGACTTTAATTCCCAAAATTAGATAAGATAATTCATTCTCTTCTATCCTTTTCATTAGGATGATTAGGATGTCTTAAAAACTATAAAAAACATTATTATTGTACCTGTCACTAAACTGATAAACAAATGTATTCAAAACTGTGATTTTCAAAAAAGGAGACCTTAATGATTTGAATAATTATCGACCCATAGCTTTGTTGCCAGTTTTGTCAAAAATATTTGAAAAAGTTTTACTAAACCAGATTGTAAACCACTTTGAAAATAATAATATATTTACAGAAAAACAATACGGTTTTCGAAAAAATCTTTCAACCTGCCATGCTGTGCTACACTTTATTAACAACATAATTAATGCTTTTGAAAATAGGTCTTTTTATAAAGCTATTTTTCTCGATCTAAGTAAGGCATTCGATACAGTAGATCATAATATCCTATTGAATAAACTTAAATTTTATAATTTTAGTGATCGTGCCGTTGACATGATTAAATCATACTTGTCTAATCGTTTTCAAGAGGTTAAAATTAACAATAACGTTTCTGAAAAGCATCATGTCATTTGCGGAGTACCCCAAGGTTCCATACTTGAACAAGTACTTTTTTAATATTTGTAAACGACCTACCTCAGTCTATACCCGACTTAGATGTAGTACTGTATGCGGATGACACCACTCTGGGATGTGCAGATTCACTTTATTAAAATATTCTTCAAAAACTAAATTAACCAAAAAGTGGTTGAATGCCAACAAATTACATCTAAACGAAGATAAAACGCTAACTTTAACTTTCACCCTAAGAGAAGGAATTGAATTATACAACAATACCGAATATGTCAATTTTCTGGGAGTTTACATAGAGCCTTCTTTAAAATGGCAAAAACACATAGATACTCTAGCTAACAAAATTAGTAAAAATATATATTTAATCCGGAATTTAGTTAGTTGTGTCTCACACAACACTCTAATAACAGCTTACCATGCTCTTATTCAGTCTCACCTTCAGTACTGTGGGGTCACACTGGTTACACAAAAAGACTTTTTAAATTACAACGGAGAGCTTTAAGAATAATCTCAGGTATAGAGTATCAGCATGATTGTCGGAGATTTTTAATTTTTAGTTTTTTTTTATTTTTAGATTTTTAATTTTCGACACCTAAAAATTCTTACTTTTCCTTGCTTATTTATTTTTAAATGCATTGAATATTTTACAAAAAATATGGATTTATACAAAATGCTTAATTCTTATCATCACTATGAGACAAGAAGTCATGACTTTGCTTACAACTCTCTAAGAGGCACTATTTCTCGTTACGGAATAAACTACTACTGTATCAAATTTTACAATGTCTTACCCATCTCTCTACGAAAAACTTCCCCTAAAAATCTCCTAACATCAAAAAATATCTTTTGTATAAATGTTTCTACACCATAGAGGAGTACTTATGCAATGATTTCGGTGATATGAGCACTGTCTGCTCTTAGGACGCTGTATTAATTTGTTTTTACAAACTCTGTCTAAATCGAAGCATATAATTCATAATTGTAAATTATGTTACCGCATTTGTTTTTTTTTATGTATATTTCATTTATGTTTTATTGACGTGTGTAAAGTACCAATGTATTATAAGTATTATAACACAAATAAATTATTAAACCCGGCAAAAGAATAAGAATCATTTCAACAATTAATTTTTTTATGTAAGTTAAAATTATAATTGAGTAATATTTTATATAAAAATTAATTGATAAATAATCCCTACGTCTTTTACACACCAATGACCCGCCAGTATAAACTTATAGTCAGGCAAGACATCATTACGGATAAAATTATCAAGTAATGATGATAAAAAAAATATAAAATAAAATGAAAAAGATGTAAGGAACGAATTTCCTTACTTGACTACAAATCGCCTGCCACGCAACTTTGTTCTTGTTGTGTTAGTATAGTTTCATTAATGTTAAATAAATTTCTGACAATGCTACATGTGTTCAGAAGTATTGATTTTTAAATTTCAATTATTAATTTTGAATTTAATTTTAATAATTTTAAATTTTTATTAAGAGTTTTTGGTACAACTCCAGTAGCCGACATAATCATTGAAAATATTTTAACTGTCTGAAGGTTCCATAAATTTTTGATTTCATCAGCAAGTAACATGTATTTTGACATTTTTGTAGTGTGTATATTGTGTGAATTTGGAACCGCAATGTCAATCAAGTATGCCTGTTTGTCGATCTTTAAAATTAAGATTATGTCTGGGCGGTTAGCAGTTATGTTTAAGTCAGTCAGTATAGTTCGATCCCAATATAATTTATAATTGTTATTTTCAAGATATGGCTTTGGTTCGTATTTAAAATAAGGTGACTTGTTTTCAATTAAACCTGAATTAAACGCCAATTCTAAATGGATGATTTTAGCCATATCATCATGTCTTTTTTTATATTCTGTTTGCGTCAATACAGGACAAGATGAAATAATGTGTTGAATAGTTTCAGGCTGAGATAAGCAAGTTCTACATGAATCATCGTTTTCATTTTTGATTATAAATTTATTATAATTTTTGGTTTTAATGACCTGTTCTTGTATTGCAAAAATAAATCCTTCTGTCTCAGGGTGAATGTTAGACTTTGTCAGCCAAATGTGTGATGCCTCTTTATCAATGAGAGGATCATCAAGCTCTTTGTAAAACCTACCATGAAGTGACTTTTCTTTTATAGTATTGATTAATAATTTTTCATCAAAATTAATTTCTTGTAACCTAAAGTCACTAAGGTTTAAGGGTGTATAATTACAGTCACTTAAGCATATTGATTTAAACAAAAGGTTTTCCTGGCTACGTTCAAGAAAATATTTCTTTAGTAAATTAATTTGTTTGTCATGGAGATTTTGTAAGTGTAAAAAACCACGGCCACCATTTTGCCGTGATAAAGAAAATCTTTCAATAGCTGATTTTGGATGGTGTTTTCGGAATTTGGTAAATAAAGTTCTAGTTTTTATATTTAAATTACTAATATCCGTTTTTGACCATTTAATAATACCAAAGGAATAAGTCAAAACAGGTACAGCAAATGTATCTATAGCTTTCATAATATTTTTACCATTTAGATGTGTCTTTAATATTTGTTTAGATCTTGATACAAATTCGTTAAAAAGTTTTTCTTTTATAATATTGTGAGGTATGTGATTAGATTGTTGGAAACCTAAATATTTATAAAAGTCACCATGATCAAGATTTTCAATGACCTCATTATTTTGAGTAGTGTAATTTATGTTTTTAATTTGGCCACGATTAAATGCCAAAATCTTACACTTATCTACACCAAAACTCATGCCAATATCTTGTGGAAAATTTTCAGTTAATTTAAATAGTAGTTTTAGTTGTCGTTCAGTAGATGAATATAATTTAATATCATCCATGTACATAAGATGAGTGAGTTTTGATTTTGTTTGACCATTATTTTTGATATTAAATCCATAGCCAGAAGAGTTTAAGATGTCAGAGAGCGGATTAATTGCTAAACAAAACCATAAAGGACTTAGGGAATCTCCTTGAAAAATTCCTCTTTTAATAGCAATAGATTCTGATTTTAAGTTAATATTGTGTAGTGAAAGATTCAAAGTTGTTTCCCATGATTTCATAATATATTATTATTATTATTAGCAAAATTTCGTTTTCTATCTCTCATATTTCAAAAAAATAGAAATTCCTTTTAATTCTTAAAGTAGCCTTTCGACCTATCTCGTACACAATAAAAATCAAATTTCTACTCTACATTATTCAGAAGTCTACAAGTTATGTTGTAATGACTGAAACACAGTTTATATCGTCAGAAACAACAATTCGTAAATATGTAAAAACAATACAAAAGTACAAAAATACAGAATTGATTAACAATTTTTTTGCTTTTGCTTCTCATATTTTTTCTTGCAGTTATTCCTTCTTTTCTCCTGATAATTCTAAAATCATTTATATCTGCAATGAAGGTTAGTCTATAATTTTTTAATTAAAAGTTTGTTTATAATCTTTACACTATTTATCAGTGTTTATAGTTTTTTAATTTTTGTATAAATCAAACGTAAACTTGATGTCAAATTATTATATTATTTAATTTGTATGTTATTTTCTTTTCCCCTTAATTTTTACATTATCTATATCAACATCACAACACTTTAAAAAAATGCTTCCTTCAAATTATTTTTATTTTAATTTTTAAAAATACAAAAATCGTCTTACTTATATATACGTCTTACCGTATTTTTTATAGTTCTGGTTTTCCCAACATTTTGCCAATTGAATAAATACTCATTACTTCCCAAATTTTCCTTTTTTATTATTTTCATTTTTCCATTTTTTTTTACTTTTGTTCCCAGTTTTTTATGTTTTCATTGTTCCATTTTTCTTTTCTTTACATTTTAAAAACAATTTCATCATTTTTGTTAAACAATATTTTTGTATTGTTGGCCATTAAGGTGGGCCAAAAAAATCAACTATTTTTTTTAACTTCCGACCTGAAAAATTAATTCCTAGGCACCTCTAAAAAACGCTTTTTAAGATGAGCTCTTAATTTTAATAGGAAAGACTCCCTCATCGCAGTTTTTCATTATTTTTCAGTTCCATATGGTAAAATCCATATCTCGTTATTGCTTGATTGTACAGAAAATTTGTATTTACATTTTTTGTAGGAAATTAAACGATCTACAAAAAAGTTATTTTTCAATTTTTTATATCTTTTACTATTTAGAAGATATCGGAGGTCAAAGTTTGAAGAATTTAACAAAAATTCCTTATCTACTTCTAAATTTTATAACTCAGAGATAAATAAATATTATAAAATGCGCAACATATAGTCTTGTAGGAAATTAAACGCTCTATAAAAAAGGTCTTTTGTAGTTAATTGATTATTCTAACCATTTGGAAGATATTCGCAGTTTAAAAACCAAAATTTGATAATAAATCCCCATTTTTTTTTTAAATGGTTGAAGTAACTGATTAACCACAAACAACTTTTTTGTAAAGCGTTTAATTTCCTACAAAACCGTATGTTGCGCATTTTATAATATTTATTTATTTACGAGTTATAAAATTTAGAAGTGAAAAAGAAATGTTTGCTAAATTCTTCAAACTTTGACCTCTGATATCTTCTAAACGGTAAGAGTTATAAACAAAATTGTAAAATACCGTTTTAGAGCGTTCAATTTCCTACAAAAAATAGAAATAAAATTTTCTGTACGATTAAGTTGTGACGAGACATAGATTTTGCAATATGGAACTGAAAAAAAAATGGAAAACTGCGAGGAGGAAGTCTTTCCTATTAAAATTAAGAGCTCATCTTAAAAAAGCATTTTTAAAGGTGCCTAAAAACCAATTTTTCAGTGTCAGAAGTTAAAAAAAACAGTCGATTTTTTTGGCCCACCCTATTGGTCATACAAGTTTTGTTTAAATTTGTTGATTTTCAATTTTTTTTTAATGCTATTGTTTATTTTATATTTTTTCTTTATTTAAGTTGTCAATTTTTTTAATCTTTTGCTCATTTTTTCTTAATTTTGTTTACTGCCACATTCTTTTATATTTTCAGCTCTTTTCAATTTTGACTGTTTTCATTTTTTTTTCAGTACTTTTTAATGTTATTCAATGTTCTACTTCTTTTTAATTTTTATTTTTTTCATATTATTATTATTTCTTTTTCTTTATATTTTCTTATTTTATCCCAGTTTTATAAATATTACTCACTGTTATATTTCTTTCTAATTTAATATTATATAATATTTTATATAATTCTAATATTATAGTAAAATATTTAAAATTATTTATAACAAATATTTACAACAAATAAATACAATTTAATAAAAATTTGTTATTAATCATAATAAATTATCAAAAACGGTTAACCTAAATACTAAATTACGCTATTTTTATTTTACTGTATTAATAACAAGTTAATAACAAACAATTTTCTAACAATTTTGCAAATTTTGTTTATTTCTCATATTTCTTTATTTATTTATATTTTAGTTTCTGTTCTCAGCTTTTTAAATGTTATTCATTGTTATATTAATTTCGATTATATATTTTTCATTTTTACAGTTTTTATTAAATCATTATAATAAATTTTGATTGTTAACATTTTTTTAAAATTATTTATAACAAATATTTACAACAAATAAATACAATTTAATAAAAACAGTTAACCTAAAACTAAATTAAAATTTATTTTAATTTTATTGTATTAATAATTTAATAACTAATTATTTTTAACAATTTCTCAACTTTTGTTTATTTTTTATATTTATTTATTTTGTAATTTCTGTTCACAGTTTTTTAAATGTTATTCCCTGTTATATTTATTACTATTATACACTTTTTTCGAAATTTTACAGTTTTTTGTAAATTATTATAACAAATTTTAATTGTTAACATCATAAAAAATATTTAAAATTATTTATAACAAAATTTGTTACTAATCGTTAATGACAACCTTTAACCTAAAAACTAGATTGCAAAATATATTTTTAATAACAAATTTAATGCACTTCTCTAATGTTTTATCAAGTCAATTATGTTATATTTATATTTGTTACTAACGTATTATTTATTAATGAAAATAAATAAACTAACCACTTGATATAAATTATATAATTTTAATAGTACTATTTAGTTATTTAGAACAATAGAGTGTTTAATAAATGATTTATAAGTTGGCAAACCTGTCGCGCTTTACCATTTAGTACGCCTACTTGAGTTATAAATAAATTAACTAAACAATAATTAAAAATTTTAAACAAAAATAAATATAGTAATGTGAAATTAGAAAAGTCAAAACTATAAATTAATAAAAATTAAAAATTTTACTCAAAAATTATAAACAAAAAATTTATAAAAGTGGCAATGTGTTTTCGAAAACTAAATCTCATCATCAGTGTGCAAATAATAATGTAAAAAAAAAATAGAAAAAAGTTAAAAAACTTTAAATTAAATATTAAAAATTTGTTGTTAAGTAAAAAAAAAAGAAATGTCAAGTTGAAGATCATTAACTACTACCTGGTCAGGTACGACTTAACCTTGAAAGAGCATAAACAAACTTTACCTCAGATAAATCCCCATCGCTCTTAATTTTTTCATCAATGGATTGCCCATGAGCGTAAAAATTAAAAAATGTAAATACAAGTCCCACGGCAAAACACTTTTTTTGCGCCCTCATATTGCACCTATAATAATTCACTGCACTCGTAGTTCGTTGACACTAGTTTTAGAACAGAACGGCACGCACCTAACAACAGACCGGCAGCGACTGAAAGGAAAACACACGGCCGAGTCCCCACCAAGATTCGTAATGCGCGCCGCGGATTGCGCAAACGCGAATATTTTCCGGGAATCCGGGATGTCCGGGTTGAGGGCGGAAAGAGTTTTCGGATGAAAAGAAAGGGCCGGATACTGGGCTATAAAGTTTTGTATAAAGAAGTGAAAAACCAAGTTGTACCCACAGGTTTAAGTTGATAAATTCGCACATTAAAGTGGCAAAGCGCTTTCGGGAACTAAGTCTCATAATGAATAATAACAAAAAAAAAAGAATAAAAAAAAATGAGAGACACCAATTAAAAAAAATGAAGAAAATTTGAGAAACGACGATTAGAAGAAAAAGAAGAGATAAAGAAGATTCTAGAAGTACAAAGACAATTCTAAATGAGTTTGAAATACAACGATTGAAAAAAAAGATAGAAAAAATTCAAGACACAATTCTGGAATAAAAAAAAAATTTCGGAAGTGTTTCGAAGAAATAGAATGTGAAAAACGACATTTGAAAAAGAAAAAAAAAAGAATTTGAGGATTAGAAAGAAAAGAAAAGCTAAAGAAGATTCTAAAAAGACAAAAGGCAATTCTAGAGAAGACTGAAAAACAACGATTAGAAAATAAAGAAGGTTCAAAAAAAATAAAAAAACACTTTTGACAAAAGATTCTGAAAGAATTTGATGCAGAGCGTTTGGGAAAACAAATATATGAGAAACAAGAATTAGAGAAACAAAAGAAAATTCTGAAAGAAATTGAAACACGCCGGTTAGAAGATAAAAAACAACGAAAGAAAGTTTTAAAAATGCAATTTTAGAAAAACAAAAAAAAGATTGGAAATGTTAAAAAAACGGTGTTTGAAAAAAAATAATAATATGAAAAACAAAAGTTGAAAAAAAAAGAGTTTAAAAAACGATTAAAAAAAAAAGCTAAGAAAAGAAGAGCTAAAGAAGGTTCTAGAAAAACAAAAATGCAACAAACAATTCTGGAAGAATAAAAGAAGTTTGTGAAAAAGATTAAAAAGCGGTGTTTTTTAAAATGAGACGACAATCAAAAGGAAAAGATGGATTCAATCGATAGTTAGAAGAAAAAAAAAGAGCTAAAGAAGGTTCTTAAAGAACAATAAACAATACTAAAAAACCTAAAAAATAACAATTAGAAAAGAAAAAAGGTTCAAAAATACAAAAAACAATTCTAGAAAGACAAAAGATTCTGAAAAGGCTTGAAAACAGCGTTTGAAAGATCAAAAATATAAAAAACAAGGATTAGAAAAGCTAAAAAACATTCTAAAAGTTGAAAAACGAAGGATAAAAGATAAAGAAAACAAAAAATGATTTTGGAAATGCAAAAATAATTCTGGAAGAACAAAACAAAATTTTGAAAGAACTTAAAAAGCGAAAAGATTGAGAAAGATGACAATTAAAAGAAAAAAAGAATTTAATAAACGACGATTAGAAGATGAAGAGCTAAAAAAGTTTCTAGAAGAACAAAAAACAATTCTAATGGAACTTAAAAAACACCGATTCGAAACAAGAAAGGTTCAAAAATGCAAAAAACAATTTAAAAAAAAACAAAAAAATTCTAAAAGAACTTGATAAACAGCGTTTAGGAGAAAAAGAATATGAGAAACGAGGATTAGAAAAGCTACAGAAAATTCTGAAAAAAGATAAAAAACTTCGGTTAAAAAAACAACAAAAGAAAGTTTTAGAAATGCAACAAACAATTCTGGAAGAATAAAAAAGAATTGTGGTATTTTTTAAGAAAAAAATAAAAAATAAAACGGCAATCAAAAGCAAAAGAGGAGTTCGAAAAACGACTATTAGAAAAAAAAGAAGAGCTAAAGAAAGTTCTTGAAAGACAAAAGACAATTCTAAAAAAACCTTAAAGACAACGATTGAAAAAGAAAAAAAGTTCAAAAAATGCAAGAAACAATTCTAGAACAAAAAATTCTGAAAGAGCTGACAAAATTCTGGAAGAAGTTGAAAGACTTCGATTAGAAGATAAAAAACAACAAGAGTAAGTTTTGGAAAAGCAAAAAAACAATTTGAAAAGACCAAAAAGTAAAGATTGGAAGTGATTAAAAAACGGTGTTTGAAAAAAAAATAATATGAGAAACGACAGTTGAAAGAAAAAGAAGAGTTCAAAAAACGACAATTAGAGAAAAAAAAGCTAAAGAAGGACCCAGAAAAACAAAAAAATATTCTAATACAACTTGAAAAACACCGATTCAAAAAGAAAGAAGGTTCAAAAAATGCAAAAAAAGATTTTAAAAAACATAAAAAAAAATTGAAAGAACTTGATAAACAGCGTTTGAAAAACAAAGAATATAAGAAACGAGGATTAGAGAAGCAAAAGGAACGTCTAGAAATAGTTGAGAAATGTCAGTTAGACGATAAAGAACAACAAAAAAAGATTTTTAATATGCAAGAATTAGTTCTAAAAAAAACAAAACAAAAGTTTGAGAGAACTAGAAAGACGGCATGGCATTTAGAAAAAAAAAATGAGATACGACTATTAAAAATAGGTCAAGAACCGACGACTAGATGAAAAAGAAAAAATAAAGAAAGTTCTGGAACAAAAAACGATTTTAAAAGAGCTTGAAAAACAAGAATTAGAAAAGAAAAAAAGTTTGAAAAGTGCAAGAAATAATCCTGGAAGAACAAAAAAAGATTTTGAAAGAGCTTGAAAATCGGTGTTTGAAAGAAAATGATAGGAAGAGATGACAATTGAATAAAAGAAGAATTTAAGAAACAACGATTAGAAAAAAAAAGAAGAGCTAAAGAAGATTCTAGAAAGACAAAAAACGATTCTAGTAGAACTTGAACAACACCGATTCAAACAGAAAGAAGATTCAAAAAATGCAAGAAACAATTTTGGAAGAACAAAACATTTTAAACGAGCTTGATAAACAGCGTTTGAAAAAAAAAATGTAACAAATGAGAATCAGAAAAGCTAGAGAAAATTCTGGAAGAAGTTAACTAACGTCGGTTAGAAGATAATGAACAACAAAAAAGGGTTCTCATAATGCGACAAACAATTCTAGAAGAATAAAGAAAGATTGTAGAAGAGCTTAAAAAGCGGTGTTTTTTTTAAAGAAAAAAGACAGTTCAAAAAACGACAAGTAGAAGAAAAAGAAGAGCAAAAAAAGATTCTAGAAAGACAAAAAAAAAATTCTAAAGAAACCTTAATAACAACGATTGGAAAAGAAAGAAGATTCAAAAAATGCAAGAAACAATTCTAGAAGAACAAAACTTTGTAAAAGTGACTAAAAAACCGCGTTTAGGAGAGAAAGAATATAAGAAACAAGGATTAAAAGAGCTAAAGAATTCTGAAAGAAGGTGAAAGACGTTGGTTAGATGATAAAGAACAACAAAAGAAGGCTTTAAAAATGTAAAAATCAATTCTGAAAAAACAAAAGAAGAGCTTGGAAGAACTATAAAAACGGCTTTAGAAAAAACAAAAAAATAGAGACGACAATTAAAAAAGAAAAGTTTGAGAAACGACAATTAGAAAAAAAAAACAAAAAAAGTTCTGGAACAAAGGCGATTTAAGAAAAAATTAAAAAACAAGAATTAGATAAAAAAGGTTCGAAAAATGCAAGAAATAAATCTAGAAGAACAAAACAAAATTTTGGAAAAGCTTGAAAATCGGTGTTTGGGAAAAATAGATTAAAAGAAACAACAATTAAAAAAAAGAAGAATTTGAAAGACGACAATTAGAAAAAAAAGAGCCAAAGAAGGTTCTAGAAAGACAAAGGACGATTCTAAAAAAGCCTAAAAAACAACGATTAGAAAAAAGTATTAAAAATGCAAGAAACAATTCTGGAAACAAAACAAAAAATTCTAAAAAAGCTTAAAAAACGGTGTTTAAGAGAAAAAAAATATGCGAAACGATAAAAGAAAGATGAAAAGATGACAGTTGAAAGATAAAAAACAGTTCGAAAAACAACGATTAGAGAAAAAAAAGACGTCGGTTAGACGATAAAGAACAACAAAAAAAACTTCAGGAAATGCAAAACACAATTCTTGAATAAGAAAAAAAAATTTAGGAAGTAAAAAGCTAAAGAAGGTTCTAAAAAAACAAAAAAAAACAATTTAGGAAGAACAAAAGATTCTGAAAGAGCTTGATATACAGCGTTTGGAAGAAAAAAATGTAAGAAACAAGAACTAGAAAAGCTAAAAAAAATTCTAGAAGAAGTCGAAAAATGTCGGTTAGAAGACAATAAACAACAAAAGAAAGTTCTGTTAATGCAACAAACAATTTTGAAAAAATAAAAGAAAACTGTAGAAAATCTTAAAAACGGTGTTTAAGAAAAAAATATAAGACAACAATCAAAAGAAAAAATTTGAAAAACGACGTGAAAAAAAAAGAAGAGCTAAAAAAAGTTCAAGAAAAACGAAAAACAGTTCTAAAAAAGCTTGAAATACAACGGCTAAAAGAAAGAAGGTTCAAGAAATGCAACAAACCATTCTGGAAGGCAAAAATAAGATTTAGAATGAGCTTAATAAACAAAATTTTAAAAAAATAATATAAAAAATGAAGATTAGAGAAGCAAAAGAAAATACTGAAAAAAGTTGAAAGACGTATACTAGAAGATAAAGAACAACAAAAAAGCTTCTAGAAATGCAAAACACAATTCTTAAATAAGAAAAAAAAAATTTGGAAGTGAAGAGCTAGAGAAGATTCTAGAAGGACAAAAGACGATTATATTAAACTTGAAAAACACCGATTCAAAAAAAAAAAATTCAAAAAATGAAAAAACAAACAATTCTGGAAGAATAGAAGAAGATTGTAGAAGAGCTTAAAAAACGGTGTTTTTAAGAAAAAAAAATGAGACGACAATCAAAAGAAAAAAAGATTTCAAAAAACGACAGTTAGAAGAAAAAAAAGAGCTAAAGAAGGTTTTTGAAAAACAAATGACCACTCGAGTAAAGCCTGAAAAACAACAATTAAAAAAAAAGGTTTAAAAAATGCAAGAAACCATTCTAGAAAAACAAAAATTCTGAAAAAGCTTAAAAAACAGCGTATGAGAGAGAAATAATATGAAAAACAAGAATTAAAAAAACAAAAAAAAATTCTGGAAAAAGTTTAAAGACGTCGGTTGGAAGATAAATAACAACAAAAAAATGTTGGAAGTTTTTAAATAATAGTGTTTGAAAGAAAAATAATATGAGAGACGACAGTTGAAAGAAAAAGAAGAGTTCGAAAAACGACGTTTTGAGGAAAAAAAAAGCTAAACAAAATTGTAGAAAAACAAAAAAACTTGAAAAACATTGATTCGAAAAGAAAGAAGGTTCAAAAAATCAAAAAACTGTTTTTGAAAAACAATTAAAAAATTTGGAAAAGCGTTTTGATAAACAGCTTTTGAAAAAAAAATAATAATATAAGAAACAAAAATTAGAGAAGCAAAAGAAAATTCTGAAAGAAGTTGAAAAACGTCGGTTAGACGATAAAAAACATCAAAAATAGATTTAGAAAAGAAAAGTTTGAGAGAGCTAGAAAGACGGCATTTGAAAGAAAAAAAAATAAGAGACGATAAAAGAAAAAAGATAGTTCAAGATACGACGACTAGAAGAAAAAGTATCTCTTGTAGAATATAAAACAATTTTAAAGAAGGTTAAAAAACAACAATTAAAAAAAAATTTGAAAAATTCGAAAAATAATTCTAGAAGAACAAAGAAAGATTTTGAACGAACTTGTTAAACAGCGTTTGAAAAAAAAAATAACATTAGAAACAAGAATTAGAGAAGGTAAAGAAAATTCTGTAAGAAGTTGAAAGACGTCGGTTAGAAGATAAAAAACAAAAAAAATTTTTAAAATGCAAGAATATTCTGGAAAAACAAAAAAAGAGTTTGGAAGATGTAAAAAACGGCGTTTAAAAAAAATATGAGACGACAATTAAAAGAAAAAGAAGAATTCAAAAAACGACGACTAGAGGAAAAAGCAGAGATAAACAAGGTTCTAGAAGATCAAAGGACGATTTTAAAGACAACAATTGGAAAGAAAAGAAGGTTTAAAAATTGTCTTTTTTCAAAAAAACTTTAATAATCAACTAAAAACAACGAGTGTTTATTAAAAAATATATATTTAAAGTGTTAAAAAACTGCCAAAAAAACCTTTTGAATGTCTTCGATAAAATAACTACCTTTTTTGACTTCAGAATTAGTAAACTGCCGCCTCGGGCTTCGAATATTAAAAAGAATGTCAATTTTTGTGTCTATTCATTTAAAAATTAGTAAATTATAGTATTTTTTGCCTCTGAAATTAATCGACTGTCACCGAAGTTCTCTAAATTACAATTTTTCTTTTTATTGATATAAAAATTGATAACAAATATTGTGTCCGGCTTTTAAAATTATAAAATTTTTTAAACGATTATCTTCATCCATTGTCATCTTTTTGAGAGAGTTTTTACACTATGGAGATAAAAAAATATTTTATTTCAAGAAATAGTTTAATTAAAATATTAATATATTATATAAATTACTTGTTTCTACCGACGTTTCGACAAATTTATTTTCATCATCGTCTCCTTCAGTGTATTACAAACTCACGGTACTACGACGTTTTCCATTAAATTCTTCAAGCTTTCTGCGAGTTTTGAATAAACACTCGTAATTTTGAATCCATCCTGTATGTCCCTTAAATTTGTTTTTATAACAAAAACCCGCCAAAACTGACACGATTATACTTTACCCTTGTTTCATACTACATAGAAATTTTTTACGATCTATTTTTACGATAGTATAAAATAAACAAGTTTCAATTTTCCATTTTTGCCACATAAATTCCACTCTGGCAATATTTCCGATATGTATAGATATAAAACAGTGAGAGAAAAAATTTACTTCTCGATAGAAAACGAAAATAAAGTCGGGAAAACACATCATCTGTTTGAGAGTAATTGAAAAAAATAATTAAGCCGATATACGTTTTAATTGAAAGAAATAATTGGTCAAGGATCATTCGTGTTGGGATTAATTAATTTGGTGTCTAAATTTTCCGAGTATTAAAAGAAATTTTTCTTGTTGACAACAAGATTCTTGTTTCCATCTCATCGAACACATAACGGGGAAATAATACAGTTTCTACTGAGAATCTAAGACTTAAAGAAGAAAAATGAAACGTAATTCTATTTAAAAGAAAATTGAATTACGTGTCTTGTTTTGATTCATCACTTTTTCATGAATAATATAAATAATCTAGTAGAAACTTGTTTAATTAATAATCACTTTCAATGACAAGTCAGTGAGTCATATACTTGTACATGAGTAGCTAACCACTAACACGGATAATATTGCTTCTGTAAATTGAAACGCGAATTTTTTGGAAACTAGAGCATATAAGTAAAATTCTGTTATTACAAAACTAAAATTAAATTAATAATTTAGTACGCTTCAAGGAATCAATTCATAACAGTTACTAAACAAAACTCTTGTCGTTAAAATAATTATATTTTAAATGCACAATGTATATTTGACTTCATTAAAACGGAAAGATGATAAGAGGATTAAAAAGACAGGAAGTGAACTCCTTTCAAATATACAGAGCGGAATCAAATGTACAAAAATTTAACCTCGTTGCTGTATAGAAATATTTGTCGTTATTGAGATGGAGATCTGAGAAGCAGTAGCATATTTTTAAATTTGTGGTTTTACCAGAAATAACCTCGAAAATCTGACTTCTAAATATATTTTTTTTGAGAACATTCTCTTAATTTTTTAGAAACTTTATCTTATTTTTCGATCTGTTTTTAATAATCTTCCTTTCCTGATTCCGGTTGTTTTAATTTCGAACCCAAATCCAACTTTTGTCGTATCTCTTCTTCTAAGATTTTCTTCTTTTTAAGCAATTTCTGATTTCTGTCTTCATTCGAAACTACATCTTTTCCCAATTTCTTAACTTTTAGATTACTTTTATCCGTTTCCAATTCTTCTACTTCAACTAAAGTCTAACTCGTCATTATTTCGTTGTTCTAAAGTTTTCTTCTCTTTGAGTAACTCATGATCTTTGTTTTCACTTGAAGCTAATAAATCTTCTTTCAGTTTCTTACCTTCTTAACGAGTAGTAGACACAAAGATTTCTAATGTACAAAGAGTAAAATTTCCCATACATTCCCATGCTTTTTTTTTGAATTTCTAAGATTTCTTAATAAACTTGAAAATTTCGGAAAATTTACAGCGCATTTCTAGAGATTTCCAAAAGATTTCTTATGTATTTCCGGAAAATTCCTTAACTTTTTCCTAAAATTTTCATCTTTTTCCTCCAGTTTCTTAAATTTTGCATTACTTTTAACCATTTCCAATTCTTCTACTTCGATGAAAATCTAAGTGAAGTAGTTATTACGTTTTTCAAAAAGTTTCTTCAATTTATTCAATTTCTGCTTTGTCTCCAATCGAAGCCAAATCTTTTTCCATTTTCTTAGTTCCTGCATTGCTTTTAACCGTTTCCACTTCTTCTATTTCGTTCAAAGACTAACTCAAATCGTTATTACGTTCTTCTAAAATTTTTATCTCTTTGAGCAATTTCTAATTTGTGCATTCACTCGAAAGCTAAATCTTCCTCTAATTTCTTAATTTTTACATCATTTTTAACTCTTCGAATATTTCTTTTTAAGCCAAAAAGTGACTAAGGTCGTTATTGCGTTCTTCTTAAAATTTTTGTAGTTTCTGATATGTGTCTTCACTGAAAGCTAAATCTTTTTCAGTTTTTTAAATTTTGCATCGCTTTTAACCTTTTCCAATTCTTCTTTTTCGGCCAAAGTCTAATTCAACTCATTATTACTTTCTTCTAATTATTTCTTCTCTCTGAAGAATTTCTGATATGAGTCTCCACTTGGAGCTAACAAATCTGCTTCCACTTTCTTAATTTCTTCACGAGCAGGGAATAAATACAAATTTCTGATGTACAAAAAACACAATTATCCAAGAATCTCCCTGTTATTACGTAGATTCCCTAAATTTTTTTATTATATATAAAAAATTCCTAAAATTTCCAAAAAATTTCTTAAGTATTTCCGAAGTATTCCTAAACATTTTAATTCATTATTGTGTTCCTCTAAAATTTTCATCTCTCTGAGCCATTTCTTTATTCGCAGCTAAGTCTTTTACCAGTTTCTTAATTTCTGCACAAGTAGTAGCCACATAGAAATTTCTGTTTTACAAAAAGAAGAATTCTCCATCAGTTCCCATGTTTTTACAAAGATTGTTTAAGATTTCTTGTTAGATTTAAAGATTTCCTAGGATTTATATAAGATTTCTAAAAAATTCCAAAAAATTCCTTAAGTATTTTCAAAAAATTCCCAAACTTTTTAATTCATTATTGCTTCCCGAAATTTTCTTTTCCATTGTTGTGCATTGCTTTTCATCGTTTTCAATTCTTCTTCTTCGGATAAAGTCTAACTCAAGTAGTTATTGCGTTCTTCTTTGAATATCTTCTCTTTGAAAAATTCCTTATTTGTGTCTTCACTTGAAGCTAAATCTTCTTCTGGTTTCTTTATGTTGCATTGCTTTTAACTTTTTTCAATTTATCTACTTCGGCCAAAGCGTAACTCAAGACTTTATTACGTTCTTCTAAAATTTTCTGCTCTTTCTGTAATTTCTGATTTGTGTCTTAGCTCAAAACTAAATCTTCTTCTAGTTTTTTAATTTCTACATTACTTTTAACCGTTCCCAATTTTTCAATTTCAACTAAAGTCTATCCCAAGTTGTTATTGCGTTCTTCTAAAATTTTCTTTTCTTTCAGCAAATTTCTGGCTAGCTAACTCGAAGCTAAATCTTCCTCTAATTTCTTAATTGTTGCATTACTTTTAGCCTTATTCAATTCTTTTTCTTTGACCAAAGTGTAACTCAAGTCGTTATTGCCTTCTTTTAAAATTTTCTCCTGTTTCTCTGATTTCTGATTTGTGTCTTCACTGAAGACTGAATTTTCTTATAATTTCGTAATTTTTGTATTACTTTTCACCGTTTCCAATTCGTCTTTTTCGGCTAAAGTCTAACTCAAGTAGTTATTGCGTTCGTCTATAAATTTCTTTTTTTTTGAGAAATATCTGCCTTGTGTCTTCACTAGAAGCTAAATTTTCTTCCAGTTTCTTAATTTTTGCACCAATTTTAACCTTCTCTAATTCTTCTTTTTTTGACCAAAGTGTAACTCAAGTCGTTATTGCGTTCTTCTAGAATTTTCTGCTGTTTCTGTAACTTATGATTTGTGTCTTTACTCAAAACTAAACTTTCTTCAAATTGCTTAATTTCTGCATTACTTTTAACTATTTCCAATTCTTCTACTTCAGCTAAATTGTAACTCAAGTCGATATTGCGTTCTTCTAAAATTTTTATCTCTTGAGCGAATTTCTGATTCGAAGCCAAATCTTCTAATTTCTTAATTTCTACATTACTTTTAACCGTTTTCAATTGTTCTATTTCAACTAGAATCTATTCCAAGTTGTTATTGCGTTCTTCTAAAATTTTTTTCTCTTTCAGCAAATTTCTGGCTAGCTAACTCGAAGCTAAATCTTCTTTTAGTTTCTTAATTTCTAAATCTCTTTTAACCACCTCAAACTACAATTTTTTTCTAGTACTTTCTTCTTCTTCTTTTAATTGTTCTTCCAAATCCTGAATCGTCAATTGCAATTTCTTTTTGTTACTACTGAGAGTATTTACCTATTTTTCTTCTTCCTCAATTTCCAAATCGTGTACATCTCATCAACTTCTTGCCTTCTAATCAGTCAATCTTCTACGAATTTTATCAACTTCAGCTTGAAATTGCTCTTGCAACATTCTTTTATCCTTTAAAATGTAAAAGAAGCCTAAAATTATCTCATTTTCAACAATAATCCTCTGAAATCCATTTTTCCGGTTCTTCCTATTCAAATTCTCAATAAAGTCGCCTGTTTTAACATCAAGGTCCATTGTCTTCTTAGAAAAAAGCCTAATAATTGTACTACAAATTATAAAAATTAGATCTTCTTCTGTCTAAAACTATAGTATCCAAATTAAAAAGCCAATCTCTATATTAAAAAAAAAATTTGTTATGATTATTTCAGAAGAGCTAAAACCGTGTCGATGCACTTCTGGCCTCATTTTAAGAGTGTGTAAACCCCCGATATTCAAAAATATAATCGTCAATCACAACTTTACGACCAGCTTCTATCGCCTTAATAAATCCGCTTTGAAACTCTCCCATTTTGTGTTAGTCCGACATTTCGTGACTGAGCCGTATCATAAAACCCCTTTCAACAAATAACAATCAATACTTATACCCTTGTATATTTTTCTCTATGTAGGTATTTATAATCAACGCAATTTTCTTAATACTTTCGAGAAAATAGAGGGTTAAAACACCCCGTTCAATATTTCAAGAAAATATCCGACAAGTTGGAGTGACATCAAATTTTACGATGGGTTATTTAGTGAGGGTATTGGCGAATATTTCTGGGTTATAAGTATTTTATTTCTTCGCTAAAAGGCAATTAGGTGCAAGTGTGTTGCGGTAAATTGGGTTATTTTTGTTGAAATTGGGGGAAATTAACAAATTTATCGATCGACGACTCATTAGAGAATATTACGACGATTTTTAAGATGGGGATTAAAGATTAAACAGGGTTTATGGGCGAAGTGGGGCTAGGGATGAATAAAAATGCGGGAATTTTTACTAAATGAAGTTAGCTGGGGGTAGACTACACTCTAAAAAAAATTAAATTTTTCAAGATTTCTCCCGAATTACCTGAACACATTTTTTTGTTTTAGATGTAATTGGTAAAAAATTAAAATTTAAGAGTTTTGAAATTTTCACAAATCTGCTGAAACGTAAATAATGTTAGCAAAAGTGTTCCAATCGAGCAACAGCGTAGGGAAACTGTATACCGGTTTCGGGGTTTTTGCCTCCCATCAGTACAGTGTATCCTGGAGCGTTGTGCTCGATTGGAACGGGTGGGAGAACTCGCTTATATCAAGCGAAGTTCGGCAAGTAGTCGTATAGGCAGACACAGTGTGCCATCTAACAAAGAGTGCTGGAAGGTAGCAAGAGTTGGTATAATAATGTTGGCGGATAACAAAGTTATCTTTTAGGCTCTCGCTCGGCAACCAACATAACCAACCTCCACGATTAGGCAAAACAACTACTTCGCGGACTAATGCCCCGACCGACATTGATTACATCATTCGTTAGATGGCACACTGTGTCTGTCTATACGACTAGTAAATAATGTTATCTAAAATTTCTGTATGTAGTTTAGATTAAAAATATCTTTTTTAAATAAGCAGGTCATGACTTTTTTTAAAATCCTTAAACAAGAGATAATATAATCTCATTTTTTAATTTTAGAACAAAATTTATACAGAACATGTAAACGCATGTAAATTAAGGCAAACATATTATTTATTAAATACACTTTTGAACAGAACAACTAATAAATTTAGCATAATTAAACAATAAATAAATAAACAATTTCATGTACAAACTGAAATGTTTCTGTTTACCAATATAATAAACTGATGTTAACTCACAGAAAAATTTTAGAAAATAAATTAATTTTAGTTTAATTTGTCAAACAAAACTAAAAATTGCAAATTACTACTAATTAGATTAAGAAAAAGTAAAGTAGCAAAAATTTTTGATGGAAAAGACTTAGACTTAAGTCTTGAACTTCTCTTCCTAAAGATTCACTAATAAACGTAATGATAGAGAGTCTTCAAATGATAGATTTAGAAAAACTAACAAACCTATCGCAGCCTAAACCTAGAAAATCCACCACACAGTTTCTCTGCTTGTAGGTCGTGATTGTAAAAAGGTATCACCATTATTTGTTCCTACCGAACAAAACAACCAACCTACCAATATTTAATAGAAATCTGGACATAGATTTCAGAAACAAAATTAAAACCAACGTGTAAATAATTTAGAGAGTGTCCCGAAGTTCTTCTAATTTCCTGTCTTCTCTTCCAGCAACTTGTTTCGGTTTTTTTTCTTGTTCTTCTTTCCTCTCCAATCGTTGTTTTTCAAGCTAATTTAGAATCGTATTTAATCCTTCTAGAACCTTCTTTAGCTTTTCTTCTTCATCTTGTAAGGCGTTTCTCAAATTTTTATTCTTTTAAAACTATCGTCTCTTTTTTTTTTCAAACAGCGTTTTTCAAGCTCTCTCAAAATCTCCTTTTGTTATTCCAGAATTGTGTCTTGCATTTAAAGAACGTCATTTTGTTGTTCTTTATCTTCTAAGCGACGTCTTTCAACTTTTTCCAGAAGTTCCTTTTGCCCCTCTAATCCTCGTTTCTCACATTCCTTTTCTTCCACATGTCGATTATCAAACTCTTTCTAAATTTTCTTTTAGTCTTCTAGAATTACTTCTTGTATTTTTTGAACATTCTTTCCTTTCAAATCGTTGTTTTTCCTTCTAAAACTTTCTTTAGCCCTTCTTTTTCTTCTAATCGACGTTTCTCGAATTCTTCTTTCTCTCTTAATTGTTCTCTCTTGTTTTTTCTTCCAAAAGCCGTTTTCCAAGCTCTCGCAAAATCTTCATTCTTCTTAAAGAATTGTTTTTTGTTTCCAGAACTTTCTTTTGTCGTTCTTTATCTTCTAACTGATACCTTTCAACTTCTTCCAGACTTTTCGTTTGCTCTTCTAATCCTCATTTCTCATTTTTTTTTTCAAATGCCGTTAATCGAGCACTAAAACTCTTGTATTGTTCTTAAAAAATTGTTTTTTGTTGTTGTTCTTTAGCCCGTCTTTTTCATCTAACCGTCGTTTCCCAAATTCTTCTTTTTCTTTTAATTGTTGTCTTTCCCATTATTTTTCTTCCAAACACCGTTTTTTAAACTCGTAGAAAATCTTTTTTGTTATTCAAGAATTGTTTCTTGCATTTCCAGAACCTTCTTTTGTTGTTCTTTATTTTCTAACCGACATCTTTTTTATTTGCTCCTGTAATCCTCGTTTCTCATATTTTTTTTCTTCCAAACGCCGTTTTTTAAGCTCTTTCAGAATCTTCTTTTGTTCTTTCAAAATTGTTTCTTGCATTTTTTGAATCTTCTTTCCATTCCAATTGTTGTTTAGCTCCTGTAGAATCGTCTTTTGTCCTTCTACAATCGTCTGCCATACACAGTTTTCTAAACTCTTCTAAAATCTTGTCTTGCATTTCCAAAACTTTCTTTTATTGTTCCTTCAGAATTGTCTTTTTAGTTCGTCTAATCCTTGTTTCTCTAATATTTTTTATTTTCCAAACGCCGTTTATCAAGCTCTTTCAAAATATTCTTTTGTTTTTCCAGAATTGTTTCTTGCATTTTTTCAAACCTTTTCTTCTTTGTAATCGTTGTATTCCAAACTCATTTAAAATCGTCTTTTGCCCTTCCAAAACCTTTTTTAGCGCTTCTTTTTCATCTAAACATCGTTTCCCGAATTCTTCCTTTTCTTTTATCTGTCGCCTCTACATTCTTTTTCTTCAAAACACAGTCTTCAAACTCTTTAAAAAAATTGTTTTGTTCTTCCAGAATTATTTCTTGTTTTTTTTTTTTAATTTCATTCCCTTGCTGTTTTTCAAGCTCATTCAGAATCGCTTTTTGTCCTTCTAGAACCTTCTTTAACGTTTCTTTTTCTTCTCCTCTTTTTCATTTATTAATTGTTGTCCCTCACATTCTCTTCTTCCGTATTTAAATCTCATCCAAAATTTTGCCTTATTTTTCCAGAATTGTTCCTTGCATTTCCAGAACCTTCTTTTGTTGTTTTCTATCTTCTAACCGAGATCATTCACTTTCTTTTAGCATTTTCTTTTGTGAATGTAATCCTCGTTTCTCATATTCTTTTTCTTCCAAACGCCGTTTTTTAAGCTCTTTCAGAATCTTCTTTTGTTCTTTCAAAATTGTTTCTTGCATTTTTTGAATCTTCTTTTCTTTCCGATTGTTGTTTAGCTCCCATAGAATCGTCTTTTGTCCTTCTAGAACCTTCTTTATCTTTTCTTTTTCTTTTAATTGTCGTCTCTCATATTATTTTTCTTCCATACAGTTTTCTAAACTCTTCTAAAATCATGTCTTGCATTTCCAGAACTTTCTTTTGTTGTTCCTTCAGAATTGTCTTTAGCTCGTCTAATCCTTGTTTCTCTAATTTATTTTTCAAACGCCGTTTATCAAGCTCTTTCAAAGCCTTGTTTTGTTCTTCCAAAATTATTTCTTGTTTTTTTTAATTTCTTTCCCTCGCAGTTTTTCAAGCTCATTCAGAATCGCTTTTTGTCCTTGTAGAACCTTCTTTAACGTTTCTTTTTCTTCTCCTCTTTTTCATTTATTAATTGTTGTCCCTCACATTCTTTTCTTCCGTTTTTAAAGCTCATCCAAAATTTTGACTTATTCTTCCAGAATTGTTTCTTGCATTTCCAGAACCTTCTTTTGTTTTCTTTATTTTCTAACCGACGTCTTTTTTATTTGCTCCTGTAATCCTCGTTTCTCATATTCTTTTTCTTCCAAACGCCGTTTTTTAAGCTCTTTCAGAATCTTCTTTTGTTCTTTCAAAATTGTTTCTTACATTTTTTGAATCTTCTTTCCATTCCAATTGTTGTTTAGCTCCTGTAGAATCGTCTTTTGTCCTTCTACAATCGTCTGCCATACACAGTTTTCTAAACTCTTCTAAAATCTTGTCTTGCATTTCCAAAACTTTCTTTTATTGTTCCTTCAGAATTGTCTTTTTAGTTCGTCTAATCCTTGTTTCTCTAATATTTTTTATTTTCCAAACGCCGTTTATCAAGCTCTTTCAAAATATTCTTTTGTTTTTCCAGAATTGTTTCTTGCATTTTTTCAAATCTTTTCTTCTTTGTAATGGTTGTATTCCAAACTCATTTAAAATCGTCTTTTGTCCTTCCAAAACCTTTTTTAGCGCTTCTTTTTCTTCTAAACATCGTTTCCCGAATTCTTCCTTTTCTTTTAACTGTCGCCTCTACATTCTTTTTCTTCAAAACACAGTCTTCAAACTCTTTAAAAAAATTGTTTTGTTCTTCCAGAATTATTTCTTGCATTTCTAGAACCTTCTTGTTTTGTTCTTTGTCTTCTAATCAACGTCTTTCAACTTCTTCTAAAATTTTCTTCTGCTCCTTTAATTCCCGTTTATCGTATTCCTTTTCTTCCAAACGCCGTTTATCATTTTTATCAGTTTATCATTTATATAATCTTCTTTTGTTCTTCTAGAATTGTTTTTTGTATTATTTAAACCTTCTTTCCTTTCCAGTCGTTGATTTTCAAACGTTTTGTCCTTATATAACCTTCTTTAGCTTTTCTTCTTTTAAATCGTTTCTCATATTCTTTTTCTTCCAAACGTCGTTTTTTAAGCTCATTCCAAATCTTCTTCTGTTCTTTCAGAATTGTTTCGTGCATTTTTTTGAATCTTCTTCCCTTTCCAATTGTTGTTTTTGAATTCTCAAACCGTTTTTTTCTTTTAATTGTCGTCTCCCATATTATTTTATCTTCCAAACGCAGATTTTTAACTCTTCTAAAATCGTTTCTTCTTCTTCCAGAATTGTATCTTGCATTTCCCGAACTTTCTTTTGTTGTTCCTTAAGAATGCTCATCTAATCCTTCTTTCTCTTATACTTTATATTCCAAACGCGGTTCATCAAGCTCTTTCAAAATATTCTTTTATTCTTCCTGAATTGTCTTTTGCATTTTTTTAAACCATTTCTCCTTTGAAATCGATGTACTCAGAATCTCTCTTAGAATGAAAAAAACTCTTTAGCTTTTCTTTTTTTTTGTCTAAACACTAGTCTAGAAATTCAACGGAGAAATATTTTAAGTGTACTCAGGTTGGCTAATAAAGAAACTGGCCTTGTAAGATTATGTTGAAATTTATTATGTTTATTCCTTATATAAAGGCAGGGTACGCCCTATACAGTTATAATAAAAAACCCTGTATTGCCTCAAAGTAAAAACCCATGTTTTAATTAAAATATCTGAATGATGTTTTTTGCTCAACTTTTAACCGGATTAAAATAAATTCTATTCGAAAATCGTGTTATGAAATAACTAGCTTCTGGTGGCAGTAACTTTTAAATGAAGTCAGGTACTTGGATAAATAAATTCAATCAAGTTGAAGTTCCCTACGAAAGTTTCATCAACATACTTAAAGCGTAACTAAGATCAATATCAACCGAAGAATAAATAATGAGACGAAACATTTCCTTAAAGAAACACAGCATCTGTTTAGAAATTTTAACACGACTCTAAATTTTTATGTAGACTATTCTAAAGGTCTTTGTTGTGTCCAGCAGTGTTTTACTGTCACGTAAAAACCAAGAAATCAATTAGTAATTCAAAGCGTTGTGTTTTTTTAAACACAAACGACACTTTCTTTCCCAAAACTTATTAAACGAAAGGGAAGTAATTGCCGTAAAAAGCAATTTAAATGCAAATTTTCGTTGTTAAACAGACGAAATTTCTGTTACAACAACGACGACTAAAACGAATAATTAAATTAGCACAGGTATTTTTTATTGTAATAACGCGGGTTCATTAAAAAAACGCAAAGGTGCTGTGGAATTAAAAAACAATTGTTTGAAAGTCAGTCTTTGAGTTTATATATTTACCTGACAAATTGAAATGTCATTTTTAGAAACGTTACTTTTATTTTTTTTATTAATTATTTAATAATTTACTTTAATTACATTAATTACTTTGCAACAATTTATAAAAATTAAAATTGCAAGAGGCATTTTAATATACTAGAAATTGTAGATTACATTTTATAAAAATTAGCTGTCATAAAAAGCATTTTATAAAAATCGGCATAAACAGAGGACATTTTCTAGCTGTTGTTATGTCAAAACCCGAAGCTGTAGCTCTAGTTTTTATAAAAACTAGAAGCCACACAGTCAACAATTTAATGAAAAGGGCATTTTATAAAAACCGCGGTCAAAACTGATCTTTTTGTAAAGAAATAAATTGGAAATTGTAGGATTCAATAAAAAAACTAGGTGCCACACAGGCATCAATTTATAAATATGTAAGCTCCCAAGGGCATTTTATAAGATCGCAATAAAAAATCACTTTTTGTAGGAAAAATACATTACAAACTGTAAACCACATTTTATAAAAATTGGCTGTCACAAGAGGCATTTTATAAAAATCGTAATCAACAGAAGACATCTTGTGTTTCTTTTTATGTCAAAACAAGAAGTTGTAGATGACATTTTATAAAAACTAGAAGCTTAACAAGCGACAATTTAATACAAAAGGCATTTTATAAAAAACGCATTGAAAAATTGCCTTTTTGTAACGAAATAAATTAGAAATTAAAAAAATACTAGGAGCCACACAGACAACAATTTATAAAAATATAAGCTACAAAGGGCATTTTATAAAAGTGCATTCAAAAATCGTCTTTACATAAAAAAAAATATTAGAAATAGTAAATCACATTTTATTAAAATCGAAATAAACAGCAGGCATTTTATAGCATTTTTATCAAAACCAGAAGCTGTATGTAATATTTTCTTAAAAGTGGGAAGCACTTGCAATGGGCATTTTATAAAGATTGCTATAAAATACTGCAAAAGGCTTTTAATATACTAGAAATTGTAGACTGCATTTTATAAAAAATTAGCTGTCATAAGAGGCATTTTATAAAAATCGGTATAAACAGAGGACATTTTCTAGCTGTTGTTATGTCAAAACCCGAAGCTGTAGCTCTAGTTTTTATAAAAACTAGAAGCCACACAGGCAACAATTTAACAACAAAAGGGCATTTTATAAAAACCGCAGTCAAAACTAATCTTTTTGTAAAGAAATAAATTGGAAATTGTAGGATTCAATAAAAAAACTAGGAGCCACACAGGCATCAATTTATAAATATGTAAGCTACAAAGGGCATTTTATAAGATCGCAATAAAAAATCGCTTTTGTAGAAAAAATATATTAGAAACTGTAAACCACATTTTATAAAAATTGGTTGTCACAAGAGGCATTTTATAGAAATCGTAATCAACAGAAGACATTTTGTGTTTCTTTTTATGTCAAAACCAGAAGATGTAGATGACATTTTATAAAAACAAGAAGCTTAACAGGCGACAATTTAATACAAAAGGCATTTTATAAAAATCGCATTGAAAAATTGCCTTTTTGTAAAGAAATAAATTAGAAACTAGAAGAAAACTGGGAGCCATACGGGCAACAATTTATAAAACTGTAAGCTACAAAGTGCATTTTATAAAAGTGCATTCAAAAATCGTCTTTACATAGAAAAAAATATTAGAAATAGTAAATCACACTTTATTAAAATCGAAATAAACAGCAGGCATTTTATAGCATTTTTATCAAAACCAGAAGCTGTATGTGATATTTTATTAAAAGTGGGAGGCACTTGCAATGGGCATTTTATAAAGATTGCTATAAAATACTGCAAAAGGCTTTTAATATACTAGAAATTGTAGACTGCATTTTATAAAAAATTAGCTGTCATAAGAGCCATTTTATAAAAATCGGTATAAACAGAGGACATTTTCTAGCTGTTGTTATGTCAAAACCCGAAGCTGTAGCTCTAGTTTTTATAAAAACTAGAAGCCACACAGGCAACAATTTAACAACAAAAGGGCATTTTATAAAAACCGCAGTCAAAACTAATCTTTTTGTAAAGAAATAAATTGGAAATTGTAGGATTCAATAAAAAAACTAGGTGCCACACAGGCATCAATTTATAAATATGTAAGCTCCCAAGGGCATTTTATAAGATCGCAATAAAAAATCACTTTTTGTAGGAAAAATACATTACAAACTGTAAACCACATTTTATAAAAATTGGCTGTCACAAGAGGCATTTTATAAAAATCGTAATCAACAGAAGACATCTTGTGTTTCTTTTTATGTCAAAACCAGAAGCCGTAGATGACATTTTATAAAAACTAGAAGCTTCACAGGCGACAATTTAATACAAAGAGCATTTTATAAAAAACACAATAAAAAATGCCTTTTTATAAAGAAATAAATTAGAAATTAGAAAAAAACTGAGAGCCACACAGGCAACAATTTATAAAAATATAAGCTACAAAGGGCATTTTATAAAA
This sequence comes from Tribolium confusum, assembly GCA_029207805.1. NCBI lineage: Eukaryota > Metazoa > Arthropoda > Insecta > Coleoptera > Tenebrionidae > Tribolium > Tribolium confusum. Next base: position 11,915,932 of record JALGAY010000008.1, on the reverse strand, counting down.
TTGCATTCTTTATATAGAAAAAAAATATTAGAAATTGTAAATCACATTTTATAAAAATCGGAAGAAACAGCAGGCATTTTATAAAATTTTTATCAACACCAGAAGCCGTATGTGATATTTTATTAAAAGTGGGAGCCACCTGCAATAGGCATTTTATAAAGATTGCTATAAAAACTACAAAGGGCATTTTATAGAAATCGTAATCAATAAGAGACATTCTATTTAGACCTTTTCTTTTTATCAAAAAAGCAAGATTTATAGAAAAAATTTATAAAAACTGGGAGTCATAGAGGACAATTATAAAAAAGGAGACTATAAAAGGCATTTTATAGAGATTGGAATCAACAGGAGACATTTTATAGCTTTTTTTATCAAAACGAAAAGTCGTTGGTAACATTTTAGAAAAACTGAGAGCCACACTGGCAACAATTTATAAAAATAGAACCTTCAATAAGCTTTTTCTAAAGATTTATATAAAAAATCTACCTGATTTAAACGTGTAATAAACGACATACTTCTCCTTCTCATGGCTGTCTGCGACTGTTTTAAATAAACAGGTCTGTATAAACGACTAATAAAGTTTTTTTAAATAAAACTAATCAATCAGGACTGAAATTAATTAAAAGCAAACATTTCTCTACTAAAAAATCTTGTTTCATGATTCTTGTATCATGTAACAAGCAGAGAAAAACTTAATTATACATATCATACGTTCTACTAAAGCTTTGTTTGATTCAATTTAGAGTCCCTTGTAAATATGTCACAATTTCAAGCTGCAAACTTGACTATATTACTCCTATTCTCAAAGGAAATAAAATTTTCACTTAGTGTGAACAAACTAAAACTTTTCCCAAAACTTATTTTGACTGTACGCAAGAGATAAATTTTCCTAGAGCGACATTATTGTATTTTCTTGATGTCTTCGAGAATAAGAAGTTTGATCAAAAACCGATATTTGACTTTACGTCAACGAAATAGACACCTTTGATACATTTCAAACGCGTTTGTTTTCGTTATTATTTGAGAAGAAATGTAGAAAAGTTGAGAAGTACAATCGGTGTCATAAGAACCAACACCAAACAAGTCATAATTAACGCAGTTAATATCTAAAAAAGTCACTAATGTATCTATAAGATCTTTGTGTTGCTGCTGATCTCTCCTTTTTATATAATGCCTCCTATTACAATGTATATAAAATGCCTTAAACATCTTTTACAAATTACTACAATTTCAATGTGTTATTTTATAATGATGCTTGCTGCCAACAATTTATAAAAACAAAAACTTCAAGAGGCATTTTATAAATATTGCAATTAAAAATGGCTTTCTGTAAAACAAAATTTTAGCTGCCAGAAAACGCATTTTCTAGAAATAGAAAACTTATAGCTCTTTTTTATCAAAACCAGAGCCCGTCGGTGACATTTTAAATAGAGAAAATATAAAATGCTTAATAACGGGCTTACCATTTGTGATAAAATGCCTTCTGTAGTCTGACGATTTGTAATCTATATATAAAAATGCCTTCTGTGGTCTATTAAGTACAATTTATATGCCTCTGACAGTAACCTATTTTCATAAAATGTCGTATGATTGCAGCATATAATATATAAAATGCTGATCTCTCTATCTATAAAATGCCTCCTGAAAAGTTGTCTACAGAGGCCAAAAAAACACACAAAATGTCGCTTCCAACTTTTTTCTATAAAATGCCTTCAAATTTTTTAGTTTTTACAAAATGTAGGCTACAATTTGAATGTTTTTTAAAATGGTACTTGCTAGCTACAATTTTTTTCGTCTTTTCGTACTACTTCAACTATCTGCTTCAGTTTTGATAAAACAAAAACTTAGAAGCGCAAACGACAATTTCTAAAAATGGAAACTGTAACAGGCATTTTATAAAATAGCAATTAAAAACGAATCTATTGTAAAAAAATGCAATAATAGACCACATTTTGGCTGTCACAATTTTTTATTTTATGAATCGTTAGCTATAAAGATTTTATAGCTTCCATTTTATCAAAACCAGGGCCTTTCGGTGACATTTTCTAAAAACTGGAAGCCTGATATAACAAGTTATAAAATAGAAAAGTTTTTTTTATTTGTAAAACATGCCTCTAATGACTCCTAAGCTTATAAAATGCCTTATTAAACGTTTTCGAATTTTTGTAAAATGCCTTTTCTAGTTTGGTGGTTTGTAATTTATACAAAATGCCTCTTGATGCTTCCTACTTTCATAAAATGTCGTACGACTGCGGTTTTAAAACAATTATTAAAAATATAAAATGCTGATGCCCGCTGGTTTCTCTTTTGATAAAATGTCTCCTGCAATTTCCAGTTTCCTGGTCATTTAGAAATATAAAAATAATGTTTGCAGCTCACAGCAATTCAGTGGCATCTGCTGTTTATGTACCTCTGTTATTGTAAGAAAAAAGGCATAAATTAATGCCAGCTTGTTTCCTTTTTTATAAAACTCGTCTGCGGTTCCCAGTTTTTATTAAATGTTGCCCCACATAGCGATTCCTGGCTACAAACATTGTAAAATGCCCTCTGCATTTTTATGTTTATAATTCTTGCTGGTTTCAATTTTATATAAAATGCCTCTTGCAAACTTACAATCTTCTAAAAATGTAATTACACTACAGATTTCTCTTACGACTACTAAGCTTATAAAATGCCTTATAAAACTCTTTCAAATTTTTGTAAAATGCATTTTCTAGCCTAATGATTTGTAATTTATACATAATGCCTATTGCAGCTTCCTACTTTCATAAAATCTGATTTTTAAACAATTATTAAAAATATAAAATGCTGATGCCCGTTAGTGTCTCTTTTTATGAAATGCCTCCTGCAATTTCCAGTTTCCTAGTCAATTATAAATATAAAAATAATATTTGCAGCTCACAGCAATTAAGTGGCATCTGCTGTTTATAATCTTTATATCCGTGTTGCTGTTATTGTAAAAAATATATAAATTAATGCCTGCTTTTTTTCCTTTTTTATAAAACTTGTCCGTGGTTCCCAGTTTTTATTAAATATTGCCTACAATTTCAACCATTTCTTTCAAATGGCAATTCCTGGTAACAATCACTGTAAAATGCCCTCTACATTTTCGTGTTTATATTTCTTGCTAGTTTCAATTTGATATAAAATGCCTCGTGCAAACTAACAATTTTCGAAAAATGTAATCCCACTACAGATTGTATAAATAAAAAAGTAAAAAATGTGATGACTATTTTTGACTACAATTGTTATAAAATGCCTCCTACAATTTTCAAAGAATGTAGTGCGACTACAGATTTTATAAATAAAAAAAAAATAAAAGATGTGATTCCGCCCGCTGTTTATAAAATGCCTCCTAAAATTTTCACTTTTATTTTTTATTACAACCTATATAAAATGCCGTTTTGTAAGTTGTTCACATTTTTATTGAAAGAAACTCAGCTTACTTTCCTTTTTCATAAAATGCTTTTAGTTTTTATAAAATGTGGCCCTTTTTCATAAAATGATTTTATAGCTTTTAGTTTTTATAAAATGTGGCCAACAATTTCAATTATTTTTTTTTAAATGGCGACTCTTAATTACCATCATTGTAAAATGCCCTCTGGGATTTTCTATGTTTATTGTTGTTTTATTTTTTGCTGGTTACCATTTATATAAAATGCCTCTTGCAACTTATAACTTTCAAAAAATGTAGTACGACTACAGAGTTTACAAATAAAAAAAAATTAAAAGATGTAATTCTACCTGCTGGTTTGTCTGTTTATAAAATGCCTCTTATAACTTACAATTTTCAAAAATTTTAGAAATAAAAATAGTAAAAAATATAGTGTCTGCTAGTTTATCCATATATAAAATGCCTTCTAAAATTTCCGAGTTATATTTTTTATTACAATTTTTATAAAATGCCGTATTGTAAGTTATTCACATTTATATAAAAATAAAACTCAAGTTATATTTCCTTTTTTCATAAAATGCATTTAACATCTTTTAGTTTTTATAAAATGTAGCCTATAATTTTAATGTTTTTTTGTGCTTCCTGGCCACAATTTTTATAAAATGCCCTTTATCGTTTGCTGTTTACAATTTATATAAAATGCCTCCTGCAACTTACAATTTTCAAAAAATGTAATCCGACTACAGTTTTTATAAATAAAAAAGGTATAAAATGCGATTCCGTCTGCTAGTTTATCTGTTTATAAAATGCCTCCTGATATTTCGAGTTGTTCATATTTTCATAGAAAAGAACTCGATTTATAATTTCATTTTTTATAAAATGCTTTTTTCGCCTTCAAATCTTTATAAAATATTGTCGCTTAGGTACAGCTTTTAATTTTAATAAAAATAATAAAAAATATTACAAAAACAGTCATTTTATAAATAGTGTAAGCAGTGAGGGCATTTTATAAATAGTGTAAGCCGTGAGGGCATTTTATAAAAAGTGTTATCAAAAATCGACTTTTTGTAAAAAAAATATTATAAATTGCAATTATAATTAATTAAACTTAACTTACCTGCACTAATTAGGGTTGGGATAATAAAAATAATCATTTTCAGATGTTCAACATTTTATTTTATGTAAATTACAATTACTACTGCTACATTTAATGCAAGTGCGAAGTCCTGATAATGTGTCTAGAGTTTGCACCTCTTATGGCTTATTAAAATATTTCGTTTAGGGAGTGATAAAAAGCAATAAAATGTTGAGTCGGAGCAGAATAATTTTTTTTCCATTTTGGTCCGATAATTCACAACCTTTTTTGCTCCATTAAAAAATCCACTTTGAAAAAACCAAAGTGTAATAAATGACAAAATTTTTAGTGTTGAATGATAGCTAAAAGCTGACATATACCACAATGCAAACAATATTTACAGAAAAAAAAATCGTAAATACTAAAAATTATATATTAAAATAGGTTATATTAACTGTCTTAAAATTATACAACTTTAGTTCACCTCCAAAAAAAAAACTTTCAAGTTTATCACAATTTTACAGTACTAAAAATATTGTCCGACTCTTGGCAGTGATAAACTATTTTTTTTTCTTCGTTAATAATTATTATGTCACAGTTTTTTTTTTATATTCTACCATTCTACTATGTCTCTAGATAAAAAAACAAACCTTGATAGAGGAGAACTCGATAAAATATCTCTTTAAAACTATAAAATAACGACACATAAAGAAAATATATAGTCTGATTAAACTTAGCTTAAATTTTTTTTTCCTAGTAAAGACTGACTCAAGCACGGCTGGACTAACACTGCATGTGGCTTCAGAAGCGAAAGACGTAAAGGCTATGTCAGATATCCTACCATATAGTTACGAGGCAGAAGACCCATACGACGTTTACGACCTGGAAAATAATAAAATACTGCCTCCACGAATTTTAAAACAAACAAAGCAAATACTGCTCCAAATCTGTTTGATCGAACTGTACAAGAAATATAACTATTTTCAGTAATTTAATAGAGTCGCTCTAATTTTTGTGCGTTCAACAGAACAACGAAAATTTTGTTGTGCGATTTATTATAATTTAGAAACTTGTTAAAATTGAAAAACAATCAAAAATAGTCTTTTTGTATAAATTTGTTCGAAATTGTAGACTAGATTTTATAAAAATTGGATGTCACAATGGGCATTTTATAAAAACTGAGAGCTACAGCAACAATTTATAAAATGGAAACCATAAAAAGCATTTTATAAAGTTTGGAAACGAATCGCTCTATTTCAGTAAAAAATACTTGCAAATCGTAGATCTTTTTATAATATGCCTCTTATAAGCCTCTTATAACTCTTAAATTTATAAAATGCCTAATAACGTGACCTCCAAATTTTATAAGATGTAATCTGATAGTTTCCAATTTATGTAAAATGCTTCTTGCAGCTTCTAATTTTATGTAAAATGCTTCTTGCAGCTTCTAATTTTCATAAAAACATATTAAATATTAATGCCCAATGCTCTATTTATAAAATGCCTTCCAACACATTCAGTTTTTGTTGCCTCCTGGTTTCCTTTTAATTATAAATTGTGGCCTACAGTATCTAGTTTTGATAAAAAGAAAGACATAAAATTTATCTTAATGGTTACCATTTTTATAAAATGCCTATTGCGGTATCGATGTTTCTAAATTGTCTCCAAGATTAGACAAATTTCGTAATCCGTCATATGTTTCTAAATTTACTATTTTTATTACAATTTTTATAAAATGCCGTTTGCAATTTTTTAATTTGTTCCCATTTTCATGTCTTGCCTGTTGTTTTCTTTGCTTTATACTCGTATATATAAATAAAATGCCTTCAACATCTTTTAGTTTTTATGAAATGTTGCCTACAATATTTTATAAAAAGAAAAATCAGCAGTAAATATTTTACTCTCTTTTTTCTAATATTAGGTTTTTAAAATGCCTGCCTAATCACGCGCCTTATAATTTTTGTAAGATGTCTTCTGTGGTCTGATATCTGATAGTTTACAATTTATATAAAATGGCTTTTGTGGTTTGCTGATCACAATTTCGATAAAATGCCTCTTGAGTATCACAAAAAGCATTTTATAAAAACTGAAAACCGCAAATAACAATTTATAAAACGAAAACCGCACAAAGCATTTTATAAACTTTGTAATCAAATAACTATTTTGTGAAAAAAATATTTAAAGTAAGTAAAATTTTATAAAAGTTAGGAATAACAAAAGGCATTTTATAAAATATAGAAACCATCTTCCAACCTTTAGAAACTATTTTCACTTACTATATTCAATTTTAATAATAAAAAAATTAGAAACGTAAGCGACTTTTTATAAACTAGACATTTTTAATAATATGCCTCTTACGGTTGCTAAATATGCATTCAAAATACCTAATAACACCTCTTCCATTTTACTAAAATGCCTTCAACAGTCCAGTCGTTTTTATTATTATTATTTATAAAATGACGACTATTGATTATAACCTTCATAAAATGCCCCCGCGGTTTCTATTTTTATAAATTGGCGCCTATAAGCTTCAGTTTTAATTTAAAAAAAAAAGATATAAAATGTTTCTTGCTGATTCTCATCGTTATAAAATGCCTTTTATAATTCCTAATGACATTTGCTTAAACAGTGTTATAAAATGCTTCTTTCGGCTTCCAACATTTATAAACCATTGTTGCCTAAGGTTTATAATTTTAAATAAAAATAAAAATTGCAACAAAAGCATTTTATAAAGTTTGTAAACAAAAATAGCCTTTTTTGCCTGATACAAAAATCATTTTATAGAACTTGTTTACAGAACTGCAAAAAAATATATTAGAAATTGGAGGCTCCTTTTAAAAAGCATTTTATAAAAATCGGAATCAACAAGAGAGATTTTTGTATCAAAACCAGAAGTCGTAAATGACGTTTTATAAAAACAAGGAGCCGCAAGCCACAATTTATAAAAACAGAAACTAAAAGAGGCATTTTATAAAGTTTATAATAAAATAATTGCCATTTGATTATATACTTGAAATCGTAGGAGACATTTTATAAAAATATGTCTCTTACGGTTCTTACGTTTAGAAAATGCCTAATTTTGTAAAAAATGCTTTACAATTTGTCCCATTTATAGCCTACAATTCTGAATATATTTATCTATTTTAAAAAGCGATATTTGACTGCAAAATTACCGTTTCTAATCAAATTTCTAATCGGCTTTCCTAACTTAGTTATTAAAATTATAACTAGCAGACCACAGAAGGCATTTTATATAAATTGTGAATCATCAAAATCAAAATTAGATCACGTTATTCGTTATTAGGCATTTTATGAGGTCACAGAATGCATCTTACAAATATTGGAAAAGCATTTTATAAGCTTAGGAATCGTAAGAGACAGATTATAAATAAAAAGGCATAAATTGTCTTTACTTGTATAAAAAAACCTTCTGTTGCTTTCAATTTTTATATAAAATTTCATCAAACAATTTCAAATATTTTTTTGTAGCGATTTAATCATAAATCTCATGCGCTTTCCATTTAATAAATTGTCGCCAGTTTTTATAAAATGCCTTTCATGCCAACGAATTTTTATAAAACATCTATTTTTCTACAAAAAGCTATTTTTGACTACAAAATTATTTTCTTTGTCCAAATTTTTCAATTTATCGGTTTTTCTAACTTTGAGAAGTTCCAAATTATAATAAATTGTAACTAAAAGACCACAGAAGGCATTTTATATAAATTGTAAGTCATCAAAATCAAAATTAAATTACGCTATTCTTTATTAGGCATTTTATGAGGTCACAAATTCATCTTACAAATATTGGAACGTATTTTACAAGCTTAGCAGTCGTGAGAGACATATTATGAAGAAAAAAGGCATACATTGACTTTGTTAGTATAAAATGCCTTCTGTTACTTTTCAAACAATTTTAAAATATTTTTTTATAGTGATTTGATCGGAAATCTGCGGTTTCCATTTTATAAATTGTCGCTTGTAGCTATAAGATTTTATAAAATGCTTTTAATGCTAACAAATTTTTATAAAACAAATCTATTTTTACAAAAAAGCAATTTTTGATTGCAAAATTACTTTCTGTGTCGAAATTAATGAATTTATCGGTTTTTCTAACCTTGAAAAGTGCCTGAATTTAATAAATTCTAACTAAAAGACCACAGAAGGCATTTTATGTAAATTGTAAATCGTCAAAATCAAAATTGAATCTCATTATTCTTCATTAAGCACTTTATGAGGTCACAGATTGCATCTTAGAAAATTTGGAAGGCATTTTACAAACCTAGGAGTCGTAAAAGACATGTTATCGATAAAAAAGGCATAAATTGTCTTTATTAGTATAAAATGCCTTCTGTAACTTTTCAAACAATTTCAAAATATTTTTTTAAAGCGATTTGATCACAAATCTACGTTTTCCATTTTATAAATTGTTGCCTGTAACTACGAGTTTTAATAAAATGCCTTTACTGCCAACAAATTTTTATAAAACGTGTATTCTTTCTACAAAAAGACAATTTTTGATTGTAAAATGCCTTTCTTTGTCCAAATTTATCATTTATCTAAAAGTCTCAAATTATAATAAATCGCACAACCAAATTTTAAAATTTTCTCACCCCCTAGTTATAAAAATCATAAATTTAGTTATAGTTTGGTATAATGCTAGTCTTGCATTCCAAATCCGATAATTAATCAAACTAAACGGTGCAAATTTCGTTAATTAAAATACCTAATCCATCATCCAACCCTGAAATAGATCTCCCCTGAAAACCGCTTAAAATCAAAACTCGAAGTAAACAACTAGTTTGTAGTGTGAAGAAGTTTTATTTCTTATTACAACCGACTCGTCTTTTGTGAATATTTTATAACGATGCAATAACAAACATGTTGTAAACATGTCAACAATAAAAATATATAACAGATTCAGAGCAGATATTTCAATGCAAAAGGAAATGAGCAAATAAAACCAGCTAAGCCACTGACGATAATCAAATAGTAAACATGAAAAAGCTTTTGATGTGTTGTGCTAAAAAAAAAAACTCTGATGAACAGCTTTCCTAAGGGACTTAACATCTATATAGCCATACATAAAGCGATTAGAGTTCTACTTTAATTCAATTTTATTTAATATGAGATGAATTTATTTATTTATTTTATTTATTAAAGTGTCATTGTCAAAGATACCGTGCGTTGCAGATTAAAACAAAAACAAAACATGCAATTAGTATTTTAGCTCTGATCGTTTCATTTTCTTATTAATCAATCAGAAAAGCTCGAATAAATATCAAGAGTTCAAGTAAAAAAACGCTTTGGAGTGCTTTAGAAATAAAAGTAATTTATATATTAATAACAGCCAGTGTCAGAACTGTCAGACTTTGGCTGAATTATTTGTGTAGCAGTGAGAACAGCTGATTTATAATTATGAGAAACAAAAATTCCGTAGCAATCTAGAGCGTTTTATTCCTTGAACACTTTATATAAAATTGCATTTATGTATTTATGTACAGTTTATTAAAACATAAATACACTTTCGGGTACAATGAGGATCATAATTAATGAACAATAGGTGTACGTACGTAAAATCGCGACCACAGCACACACTATGAGCTGGTCGCTCCCAGCCGAGAGAGACGGCGTTCTGTGAACAGAGGAGAGAACACAAGTCAAAATTAGGAGGATTTCAGGAAGAGGGATAAATTAATAAATACACATGCTGAAACAAATTGTTAGTTAAAAAAATCAAAATGCATAATTTCAGGAATGTCACATCACTTTTACAAAGCAGGAATTCGTTTCTGTTGGTGGAAAAATTACTACTAATTTCAAAACAATTTAGTACGGTTTGTTCACCTGGACGTTTCAGGTTTTCAGTCCTGAAAGTTTGGTGGTATTAAAACGAAATTAAACTCCTTTTATAAACGAATTACGAATGCAGTGAAATTAGAAAGCGTCATGCGATAACAACGGGTTAGATTCATGCGAAAAATACGTGATTTGCAATCACGAGTTCCATACAGGATTATTTTTTTCAGACGTTTTACACAAGCTGGAAACTGTTCACGTCCCAAATGTGAAGATTATTTAGCAAAGTGGTTTATTAAGGTACAGGGTGGTCGAAAAATGTCGATTATCCTATGACTCGGATAAACAGTGCTACTTGCTCCCGGCCCACTTCGTGCTTCAATTCTTTTAATATAATTAATTTTTTTTGAGCAAAATTAGAGAAAGACAGAGAGAGAGAGTAAAATTTACACGATTGTGTTGTAGAAAAAAATCAGAGAACACAAATTTTACCAAAAATTAATAAATAAAAAAGTCGATCATTTTGTGTATAATTAAAAAAGGTTTAAAATACTGTCTACTCTCTCTTTTTCTTTTTTTTCCAAATCGGGGATATTTTATTTAAAACAATTTTTTTGTACGTTTTTTCTTTATTCTTCTCTTTAACGTATTAAATTAAATAATTTACATTAAATTGTTTCTTAAAATTTTTTAAAGCAGCACCATCTGGCAAAGACAAGCGCCATAAATTTAAATCGGAACAGGGTCTCCTAGATTATAATATGAAGATGGTTTTATCTAGCCTTTTTAGTTTCAATGTTTTTTTCTTACCACGTCATAAGATGCCAAATTTGACATTTGCATAAGTTATAAACTAAATTTTATGTAGCAAATAAGTGTCAAAAATGAAGAAATCTATAGGTTTCTAGTTTTTTTAAATTATTATGTACTTAAATTGCAATTTTTACTAAACAGTAACTGTTCCTAATATTTTTAAATTTTATAACAACTTTTTAAAGAATTAGAATTATGTACGAATACATAATAAAAACATAAAAACTACGTGTAAAGCAATAATTTAATTTTTTTATTATGTCAAATGCAACATTACTTTAGTCGTTTAGTGTATTATGTCGTATCAGTTAAGTAAATACTGGATTCCTACAAATTATGTAGGAAAACATAATAAAAACATAAAAACTACAAAATTTAATTTTTTTATTATGTCAATTGTAAAATAACTGTAATTTATTATGTTTTAGCAAAAACACAAGATTAGAATTATTATGTACGAGAACATAATAAAAATGTAAAAGATACATGTAGACACAAAATTCTAATTTTCTTAGTTGTCAAATGTAACTAATACATAATAAAAACATAAAAACTCCGTGTAGAGCTAAAATTTAATTTTTTTATTATGTCAATTGCAACAATACTTTAGTCTATTATGTCGTAGCAAAAATACAGGATTAGAATTATGTAGAAAAACATAAAAAAAGCTACAATTTTTATTTTTTTATAATGTCAATAATTATAAAATAACTGTAATATATTATGTTTTAGCAAAAACACGAGCTTAGAATTATGTACGAGAACATAATAAGAACGTAAAAGTGACATGTAGACATAAAATTCTAATTTTTATAGTTGTCAAATGCAACATAACTCGAATTTATTATGTCGTAGCAAAAATGCGAAATTAAAATTATGTACGAATACATAATAACAACTACATGTAGAGCAAAAATTTAATTTCTTTATTATGTCAATTGCAACTAGTCTATTAGTCTATTATGTCATAGTCAAAGTACGAGATTAAATTATGTAGGAAAACATAATACAAACATAAAAACTACAAATTTTATTTTTTTTATTTTATCACTTGTATAATAACTATAATTTATTATGTTTTAGCAAAAACCCGAATTATATAGAAAAACAAAATAAAAACATAAAAACTACAAAATTTATTTTTTTTATTATTTCAATCGTAAAATAACTGTAATTTATTATGTCGTAGTAAAAACACGAAATTAGAATTATGTACAATATATTAAAATCATAAAAGCTACATATAGACATAAAATTCTGATTTTCTTACTATTTTTAAACTTTATAACAACTTTTTAAAGTTTTAGAATTAGAATTATGTACGAATACATAATAAAAACATAAAAACTACGTGTAAAGCAATATTTTTTTTATTATGTCAAATGCAACATAACTTTAGTGTATTATGTCGTAGCAGTTAAGTAAATACTGGATTTCTACAAATTATGTAGGAAAACATAATAAAAACTACAAATTTTATTTTTTAATTATGTCGATTGTAAAATAACTGTAATTTATTATTTGAGTGGTGCATAAAAACGTAAAAGCTACATGTAGACATAAAATTCTAATTTTTTTAGTTGTCAAATGCAACATAACTCGAATTTATTATGTCGTAGCAAAAATGCGAAATTAAAATTATGTACAAATACATAATAACAACTACATATTATGTAAAAAATTTAATTTCTTTATTATGTCAGTTGCAACAATACTTTAATCTATTATGTCATAGCTAAAATACGAAAATAAAATACAAAATTTAATTTTTTTATTATGTCAATTGTAAAATAACTGTAATGTATTATGTTTTAGCAAAAACACAAGATTAGAATTATTATGTACGAGAACATAATAAAATTGTAAAAGATACATGTAGACATAAAATTCTAATTTTCTTAGTTTTCAAATATAACATAACTAATACATAATAAAAACATAAAAACTACGTGTAGAGCTAAAATTTAATTTCTTTATTATGACAATTAGAAGAATATTTTAGTCTATTATGTCGTAGCAAAAATAAGAGATTAGAATTATGTAAGAGTACATAATAAAATAATAAGAATAAAAAAAAAATAGTTATAAGAACTACATGTAAACAAATTTTTTTTATTATGTCGTTCAACATAATAATTATGTTACGACATAAACATAATTAACTTAAATGTGATTCAAATATGTCTTACTTTATCATATTTTTTTTTGGTATTTAACACCTCTTTTTGCCACCCTATACATTTTTATAAACCACTTTATCACCCTTGTGTTATTATATAGTTATTACGGCACTGCACGACACTGGTACCTTCACTTGATCAGAGGTGTTTTCCGATGATTAAAGAATCTGAACTGCAGTCGCAGTGTTAAGTCTTTTCGAACTGGTAGAGGGAGAAAAAGAATTATTTTATATGTGTGAGTCTCAAAATAATGTATTTTTTTTTTTTTGACAGAGTGGTAAAATGTCGCAGTGAGTTAAATCCGGAACGCAAAATATCGTCGTTATCAAGTCCAGATGGTTTCGAGGCGGAAAATAGGTGTGTGTTTTGTATGCAACGATAAAAGACAAGAGTCACTCTCGGTTTAGGAAGGAAAAAAGACAAGGAGAAAAAAATGGAAAACACGTACGAACGAGACTTATTAAATTCAAAGACCGCACTAGAAGCGAACACGAGCTACGGATTCTAAAACTATTTATGGAACGATGTAACACCTAGATTGTGATTGGTGTTACTCGAAGAGAAACGAATTATCGACTTTTATGGTTTTTGTTGCGAAATACGAAACACAAAAAAAAAGTTTGGTTGTTAGAGAAAATTTTGTTTTTTTTTATTGCGACAGGAAATAACAAGCAACGAGATTGGTGAATGTGTTTTTTAAAACAAGTACAAATCGAATTTTTTTTTAATTGAAGTTTGCAATGATTTTGATTTAATTTGTTTCGACCTGAATTTTTGACATTTTATTCATTTGTGAGGGGAAATGTCAAAACAAATTTTACGTTTTTGTTATGTGATTAATCAGTTTTGCCAATCAAATAACTAAAAATAAGGTTTTATCTTAATTAAAAATTTATTTGCTGTAATACGAGACAAATACAAGCCATTAATTAAAAGCTTCAATATAATATAAAAAATTAAATAAATAAATATGTATTTAATTAAAATTTTATCTTATGACTCTTAAATAAAATAAAATAATTTTTGTTTTTTTAAATTATAAATCTACAACAAAAAATTGAAATTTCGAGTTAATTATTATTATTTTTTATTTAATAATAATGTTTCATTCAAAAAATATCGCCTCTAGCTTCTAATTCTTAAAAAATGTCGCCTTCGGCGCTCAAGTTTACAAATTTATTAATTCAGCTTTTAACTTTTAAAAAATGTCGCCTCCGACTCGCAATTTTAATAAAATAATGTTTAAAATTTCCAAATTCTGTTATAAAATTCTTAAAAAATATTGATTAAAGCTTCCATTTTTTTTAATGACCTCTTCAGTTTCCGGATTTTATAGAATATCTTAAAGTCTCAAAAAAAGTCACTTCCGGGTCCTAATTGTTAAAAAATGTCGCCTTTGGCTCTTAAATTTCTAAATTTTTAATAGAGCGTTTTAGGTTAATCTGGCGATATTTTATAGAAATTAAAAACCCAAAGCTATAATATTTCCTAAAGATTGGGCATTTACCTTTTAAAAGATGTCGCCTTTGACTCCAAATTTAATAAAATATTGACTACATCTTCTAATTTTCAACAAATGGCGCCGATAGCTCATACTTTTTATAAAATGTCGCCTTCGGCTTCCAAATTTAAAAATTCGCTATATTCTTTATAAATAAATTTTAAAAACAGCCTATTAAAAAATATTGTACCAGACTTCCAATTTTTATAAATTATCATAAAATATTGACAACGCTTTCTAATTTTAACAGATATTTGATAATAATTAGAAGCCAAAGACAGTATTTTATGATAAAAGTCAGAGGGAGACAACATTCTATAAAAAACTGAGAACCTATGACAAAAATTTTATAAAAATAAAAGCCACAGAGTGCCATTTTGTAGAAGTTAGAAGCTAGGAGCGTTTTATAGAATAATTGGAAGCCCAAGAGTAAATTTTATGACAATTGGAAGCCAGAGATGATATTTTACGACAATTGGAAGCCTGAGACGATATTTTCTGACATATGGAAGCCGCAGGAGGCTATATTTTATAACAATTAGAAGTCGGTAACAACATTTTTATACAAATTAAAACGGTTTTTAGAACAATTAGAAGCCTGTGACTATATTTTGTGACAATTAAAAGCCAGAAGCCATATTTTATGACAATTATAAGCCAGAGAAGATATGTAATAACAATTGGAAGCCTGAGGTAATAAATCAAGACATATGGAAGTCGGAGCTACATTTTCTGACATTTAGAAATCGATAACAACATTTTGTAAAAATAGAATTTTTTTTTAGAACAATTAGAAGCCTGAGACCTATATTTGCTGACAATTGAAAGCCAGAGAAGATATTTTATAACAATCTAAAGCATGAGATGTTATTTTCTAAAATTTGGAAGCCGCAGAATATATTTTATGACAATTCGAAGTCGTTATCGGCATTTTATAAATATAGAAATTTTTTTTAGAACAATTAGAAGCCTGAGGCTATATTTTATGACAATTAAAAGCCAAAGAAGGTATTTCATGTCGATTAGAAGCTTGAGACGATAGTTTATGACAGCTAGAAGTCAGTAAAACCTTTTATAATAAAAAAAGTTTTTTTAGAACAAATAGAAGCCTAAGGGGCTGATTTCAAGTTAAGATAATACCGGTAGTATCTTCGTTACTAGGCAAAATTAAAAGAATTCGATTCTATGATTGGTTGTTGCTATGGAAAAGTATTAAAATTTGCGATACTACCAGTTTTATCTCAACTTGAAATCAGCCCATTAGGCAATATTTTATGACAATTGAAATATTTTATGACAATTGAAAGCCATAGAAGGTATTTCAGGCCAATTGGAAGCCTGAATCGATAGTTTCTGACATGTGAAAGTCGGAAGCAATATTTTATGACAGCTAGAACTCAGTAAAAACATTTTATAATAAAAAAAATTTTTAGAAAAATTTAAAGCCTAAAGCTCTATTTTATGATAACTGAAAGCTAGGAGCAATATTCTATAACAACTGAAAGCTATAGAAGATATTTTATAACAATCTAAAGCCTGAAAAGATATTTTTTGGCGTTTGGAAGCCGGAGGATATATTTTCTGACAATTAGAAGTCGGTATCAACATTTTATAAAAATAGAAAGTTTTTTTTAGAACAATTAGAAGCCTGAGACTATATTTTATGACAACTGAAAGCCAGAAGCAATATTTTATTACAATTGAAAGTCATAGAAGGTATTTTATGTCAGTTAGAAGCCTGAGACGATAGTTTCTGACATATGTAAGTCGGAAGCGATATTTTATGACAACTAGAAGTCAGTAAAGACATTTTATAACAAAAGAAAGTTTTTTTTTGAAATAATTAGAAGCCTGAGGCTATAATTTATGATAACTAAAATCCAGAGAAGGTATTTCATGAGAATTGGAAGCCTGAGATTGTAGTTTCTGACATATGAAAATCGGAGACGATATTTTATAATAATTGAAAGCCAGAAGTAATATTTTATGACAATTAGAAGCCGGAAATGGTACTCTATGACAATTGAAAGTTATAATTTATGACAATTGGAAGCTAGAGAAAATATTTTAGGACAACTGAAAGCCTGAGACGATATTTTATGACAACTGGAAGCCAAAAGCTATATTTTATAACAATTAAAAGCCATAGAAGATATTTCATGATAATTCGAAAACCGAGTTGAAATTTTCTGACATATAGAAGTCAAAGGCTATTTTTTATGACAACTAGAAGTCGAAAACGACATTTTATAAAAATTAAAAATCTATGACAAAATTTTATAAAAACCAGAAGCCACAGAGCGCCATTTTATAAAAATTACAAGCTAGAAACGTTTTTTAAAAACAATTGAAAGCCAAAAGGAATATTCTATGACAATTAGAAACTAGAAAGGCTATTCTATGACCATTGGAAGCCCAAAGCTAATTTATGACAAATAGATGTCAGAGATGATATTTTATGACAATGGAAAGCTTGAGGCAACATTTTATGACAATTAGAAGCCTGTGGCGCTATTTTATGACAATTTAAATTCACAGTCAACTGTTTTTAAGTGTTAGAGGCAAAAAGCAATAATATTTTAGGACAATTGAAAGCCCGAGGTAATATTTTAAGGTAAAGGAAATATTTTATAACAATTGAGAGTCGAAAACAAAAAACCTAAAAATTGAAAGTACTGGACTTTGTTTTTCATATCAAAATTTAAAAGCAAACTCAAGCTGACGCTACTAACCGCCTTTTTTTCTTTCACAAGTTCTCATAGAATGACAGACATAATCAGAGCGTACGCAGATATTCAGCAATCGATAAAATAAAAACTGACTGTTCTTTTAAATTTGGTGAGATAATTTGTAAAAAAAAAAGTGATTGTGAACGTACCATAAATTTTGATTATTGTTATTTTGCATTAAAACAGATTTAATTATGTGTTTTTACACAAAAAAGTGATGTTAAATAAGCACAATTGCCAACTTAAACCACTACCAATTTTTTTGTTGTCAAACTTTATTTAAAAAAAAATCTCTCTTGCTAAAATATTGTTATCCAAAATTTATTCATAAAATTATAAAGCTTTCATCAGTATCTTCCTTTGATCTCGACTTTTAACCCGAAACGCTATCAAAGAAAGTAATATAACATTTCTGTAGTGAAATTTATTTGAAATCAAACCAAAAACTTTTTGATGAAATACTTGTTCTATTTCGTTGCTCCGATTCGTGTAAAACTTTTCCCTTTTAATTAATGCAAAAAGCAAAAAAAAAATCGAAACCACGCAACTTTTAACCTTTCATAAAATAACGCGCAATATTTTCCATTTTTTTCCCCCTTCAGGCACCTACTTTCATCGCCTCGACTGTGCTAAATTTTTTTTTTGAGGGAAAGTACAGTGTGATTTGTCCCAGCAAGGCCTCAATTGCTGGTAGATAATGCGCAAACAATTAGCCCAACCAACCAAAAATAAAAAATCAAATAAACAAATTTCCGAAAACTCACGCCATCTGGTGACAGAATTAATCAGTTTTGACAATTTTAGCTGTGCCGTCCGAACCGAGAGTGATCCGATAATTCGCTTTCACACTACGGCAATCTACATCAAACACGTATATTATTTTTCTATTTTGTGACATTTTATGACATTTCATTTGTTGCCAACACAAAATAGAAAAAAAAAATCCCTAAATCACATATTGTTAATTATAGACGGTACTGTTATTAACTAACCACCAACGTCAACAAAAAGATGTACAAAATTGGACATTTGTGTGTACTTTTTTTTTACCTAGAAAGATCGAGCTGATGACGTCAGCTGAACTAAATAAAAAACCTATAAAAATAAAATTGAAATATGTATCTCGTATAAAAACACTTCGAAATAAACCCAAAACGAATTTTTCTTTTAAGAGTAGTAGAAAAAAATTTGACTTACTTGTATCAATATTGCGTTGTAAATGTGAGGCGATACGATGACGTGCATCGTTGTATTCTAAATGCAAACCCAACCTTAACAATGTAGGATTTTTTTCTATTAACTGTGTTATCTCCATTTCTATCTTGTTACCCAATACTTGTGACCTCTGAAACAAAAGAAAAAACATAAATAATATACATAAAAGAAGCACACAAGTGCACGTGTAACATACACTAATTTGTCTAACAACTGTATAAACAATAAAAAAACTAAATATCCACTTTTTTGCACATTTTTTTTTATTCATCTCGATGCTGATGGTGAGTTCACACAATCGCTAAAATTCGAAAAACTAGAAAAGTTACTAATTTTAGATGACTTTAAGAAGCTTTTAAAGTCGTTATAACTTGTAGAAACTTATTTAGATCGTTTAGAATGCAAGTCTAGTTAAAAAAAAAAAAACATTTTTTGTGTTTCTATAATTTTTTTATGTCTATTACGTTAAAATCATAAAAATTAGAGAAATTAAAAATGTTACTAATTTCAGGTGACTTTAAGAAGCATTTAAAGTGGTCATAACCGGTAAAAACTTACTTAAACCGAATTTTTTTGACTTTGTCCGGTAAGATCGTAAAAGGGGTTGTACCGTTTAGCACGTGATGAGTAAAAGTGCTGAACATGATTTCACGTAAGCGGAAAAATACTGTTCGAAGAAATGCGCTTTCAAGTAACATTCTGCGAAAACAATAAGCCGCTCTTCTTAAATATTTTACTAACTTTTAAAATCGAAGACGTAATTTTACTAATTTTAAAAATTAGAAGTCCGATTTCATATTACTTTTTAATTCAATAAAGAGAAAAGCGACATTGTTTTTGTAAGAAGCCGGAGCCAACATTTACTAATATTGAAGTTCAAAGAAGTAATTTGGATTGGAAATTTTAAACGCAAAAGACGATATTTTTTATTAGTTTGAAAATCTGAAGCGACATTTCTACTAATTTTAGAAGCCAAAATAATGTTTTTAGTTTACTAATTTTAGAATATTGAGGAATAAATTTATTAATTTTAAAAATTAGATTTTATAGAAATATTTTTTATCTATTTTAAAACGAATATTTCTATTCTGTAATTTTAGCACTCGGACGCAAAAATTTACTAATATTTTAAATTAGAAAATTTGATTTAGTAAATTTTAAGATTAATAAATACACAAACGATAATTTTTAATTAATGTTGGGAGTTAGAACCGAGGCGGCAATTTACTAATTTTGAAGTACTAAGAGGGAATTTTACTAATTTTAATAGTTGAATATAATATTTTTTATTACTTTTTTAACCAATACTTTCAAGGGAGACATTGTTTTAGCAATTTATTAGCAACAGGCAGCGAAATTTTACTAATTTTAGACACCAAAGAAATTTTTTTACTAATTTTTAGGATTTATAAACACAGCAGCAAAATCTTTTCGATAATGAACGTCTAAGGCGTTAGTTTACTAATTTTGGAGTCTTACTCGTGCGTAAAATTTTACTAATTTAAAAAATTAGAGTTTTTTTTTACTAATTTTGAAGGTATAATTATACATATATTGGAAGCTCTAGGCTGCAATTTATTAATTTTAAAATTCGGAAAGTAATTTTAGTTTGTATTTTGTAAATTACACAAAGTTTCTAAAAAATTTTAAGCTAATAATGATAAAAGAAACATTATTTTGATAATTCTATGAGTCGTAGGCATTATTTTACTAATATTATAATTAAACCAATTTTTTTTTACTAATTTAGTAAGTTAATAAATTCAAAAGTAACATATTATTGTAATATCAGAACTCTAATTTTGCTTTTAAAGTCCGGACGGTATCTTCTATAAATTTTTATAAAAATAAAGACAAAAGCGGCATTTTTCTATAATTTTAAAATATTGAAAACAACATTTTACTAATTTTTAAGTTATTAGAGGTAATTTTTCTGACTTTAAAAATTAGACATAATATTTCTCAACAATTTTTTAAGTAATGATGACAAAAGACACAAGATTTTTTTTGTGTAAAATCATAAAATCATAGAAATGAGAGAAATTAAAAAAGTTACTATTTTTAGGTGACTTTAAGAAGGTTATAAAGTGGTTATAACCTGTAAAAACTTATTTAGATCGTTTAGAATGTAAGTCTAACGAAAAAACATTTTTTTGTGTTTCTTTAATTTTTTTTATGTCAAAATCATAAAAATTTGAAAAGTTATTAATTTTAAGTAACTTTAAGAGGGTTTTAAAGTGGTTATAACCGGCAAAAACGTATTTAGATCCTTTAGAATGCAAGTATAATTAAAAAAAAACATTTTTTGTGTTTCAGTAATTTTTTTTATGTCAATGACGATCTTGAGTAATTTTTTTATGTTGATGCTGATGTTGAAGTCATAAAATCATAAAAACTAGAAAAATTACTAATTTTAGATGACTTTAAAAGACTTATAAAGTGGTTATAACCGGTAAAAACTTATTTAGATCGTTTATAAATAAATAAATAAATAGATAAGATTATTGTCCAACAAACAATGTCTTACAGGAATGTCTTATAATGCAAATCTAATTTTAAAAAAATATTTTTTGTGTTTCTATAACAATTACGTATTTTAATTTGTTACAAAAACACGGATAACTGATTCAATTTGAAATGATTGTAAACAATCCAAAACAACACTAGCCTAAAGCGAAATTATCGGAAGCATTAAATTTGAGTGACATCATAAATTTTTTAAACGTAATTAACTCCGATTTTTTTAAAACTTCCAATCACTGACCAATAAAAAATATTTTGTTTTTAAATTCTGAAGAGTAAAGTCAAATTATTTTTTTTAAATTACATTTTCAAAATAAATCTTTAGTTATTCATTGCTTTCGTGGTTTGTGTCAAATTATATACACGTACTTAAAACATTCAAAGATAACGATAACGTCATAAGAAATGAAAAAATCAAAATGGCCACGTATAAAAATAAAAATACTAGTATTTCAGTATTGTAAAATTTTAGTGTGAGACTAAATATTGTAAAAATAGAGTTTTTCAGATAAAAGATAACGATGTTGTCATAAAAAATGTAAAAATCAAAATGACGATTTCACTATGGCCGACTATAAAGTTAAAACTGCTAATATTTCAATATTTTATAATTTGATTATTGACCAAAATGACAACAAAAGTTCAGTCTGATATTTTTCAGATTTCGAACAACGATAATGTTATACAAAATATAAAAATCAAAATGGCCGCATATGATATATAAATTAAAGCAAAAACATTTTTAAAAAGCAACACGCCTATAATTTACAACAGAAATATAAAAAATGTTGTAATCATGTAATGACTGACTACTTTATTATTTATGTTTCTTGTTATACAAATAGAAACGACAAAAAACAAAATTACGAAACAAATGTAATAAATATAAATTTTCTAGCTACAAACCTGATTCGATGCTCTAAATTCCTCCATTGCTTTCATCTTCAAAAACGATTTTATCAAACGTACAATCCCACTAGGCGATATCAAATTCGTTTCTACATTCAATACTCTTACTGTATTATTTTTTTCTAATGCTTGTGCCAATTTCTCTGCTCCTCGATCAGTCAAACCAACATTTGCTAATGACAGAGTTTCCAAATGCGTATTTTGTTCCAAAGCTTCAAACAGACTGTCAAATTTCTCATCTGATATATTCTACAACAAACAAAAATTAATAAATTTAAAAAAATATTTTAAACAATAAACAAACCTTGATATTGTTCCAATTGAGGTCAATAAGTTTGGGATCATCATCTTGGACTCGTTTTATTGTTTCATCTGGATCTGTTGAATTAGGTGGTTCCATTGGATATATTTTTTGTTTTGAGGCTTTTGTAATACCATCCCAACCTAAACCGACCGGTTGGCCTTTATTAAGAAGAGATGCATGGTACTGGTCTTGGTTCATCATTGAATGGAAGCCCAGAATAGCTGAAAAATTTAAAAAATATGTATTTACTGGTTGTAGTGTCACAAGCGGTTCTAGTACTAAAACTATCAGAGATAAAAAAAAAATCAACTCGCCGACTTTGATACACAAAAGTAAATTTTCTATAACTTTTTTTAATAGCTTTGACCGTTTGCGCAGCGCTTTAAATAAAACCATGCCAAATTTACTATTTTTTTTTTTAAATTTTCTTAATACTAATATTTAGAACTTACAAAATTGCATAAATACGAGTATATACTCGACAAGTTTTCAAGGTCTCTAATTACAAATTTCAGGTAAAAATTAAAAATGGCGGACTATAAAGATAAAAATTTTCACCATGAGCTGGATTTCGATAATTACTGGTTGCATAACTACAAATTACATTGCAATCTTTCTGCTTTATATTAAATGTATTACTGGTTGCATAATTACAAATTACATCGCATTATCTTTACTACTTTATATTAACATGTATTACTAGTTGCATAACTACAAATTGCGCATATGGAAGCACATTCTTTTTAACGTGTATTACTGGTTGCATAATCACAAATTACGTCATAACTATTTTCACACATGATTTAACGTAAATAACGAGCCCGCTTAAAACGGTGGCCTTACGGCCACCCTTTACGCGGGCCCGCGTTTTCGCCCTCCGGGCGAAAGGCGCAAGCGCCAGGGCGCTAATGGCGCCCGCCTTCGGTTGACACCGAAGGCGATATTGCGCTACTGGCGCCGCCTTCGCTTGATAGCGAAGGCGATATTGCGCTAACAGCGCCGCCATCGGTTGACACCGAAGGCGATATTGCGCTACTGGCGCCGCTTTCGATTAAAACCGAAAGCGATGTGTGGCGGCGCAAACGCCGCCTTAGATTGAAGTATACAAATTTTTATTTGTTTGTATAACTTGAATATCTGGTTGAATACTGGCTTTGGGCCAGATGTTCCCACCTGCTGCGCGATAGATATTTGGTGTTTGGTCAAACGTTCGCGCCTGCGGCGCGATAGATATTCAGCCTTTGCTCAAACGTTTGCGCCTGCGGCGCGATAGGTATTCATTCACCCTTAGGTCAGATATTCGCGCCTGCGGCGCGATAAATATTCGGCCTTTGTTCAAACAATCGCGCCTGCGGCGCGGTTAGTACTCGGCTTACGGGGAGATGTGCGCGCCTGCGGCGCGGGAGATTTTTGTGTTTTGGCAAGACGTTCGCGCTTGCGGCGCTATAAATGTTCAGCTTTTGGTCAGGCGATCGCGCCTGTGGCGCGATAAATACTCATCTTTCGGCCGGACATTCTCGCCTGCGGCGCGATAAAATTTAGCCTTGAGCAGGCGTTCGCGCCTGCAGCGCAATAAATATTTGGCTTTTGGCCAGACGTTCTCGGCGATACTCGGCTTTTGTCTTAACGTTAGATAGATATTCGACTTTTGATTCACCTTTAGATTGGACATTTGCGCCTTCGACGCGGTGGATATTCAGTCTTGGACAGGCGTTCACGCCTGGGGCGCAATAGATATTCGGCCTTTGATTAAAAAATTGATCTTCTTTAGCTATTTAGCAATTGTTTGTAGTCACCTAACCTAATTTATTGTGACTCTAACTCATTTAATAAAAAAACAATAATGAAATTTACTTTAAAAACAAATTATTACATTTTCAAATAATATTTTTTTTATTTTACTATTTAAGCAATATGTACTGTAGATGAACCACTGTTGTCTAATTTTTTATTTATTAAATAACATATGATATTTGTAATCACGTTTTTAAATTATATGACGTTTATGACACTATATTGCGTGCAAAACGCCTGCGAAAGAATGTGTATCTGACCAAAATTTGTTTTACAACCGAAAGTTTAGCAAAATATATTAATATTATAAAATCATAAAAAAATTATAGATTGGTGAAAATTTACTATACATTTTTGTTTTATTATTTACAAAAAAAATTCTTGGCGTGCGAGTGTGGGTACTTCCGAACAATAATTATTGCTTTAAATAGTATTATTTAATAACTTAGTTAATATTAGTAAAATTTTTATTATTAAATGTCCTTGAATATTTTTGTAAGTTTAAAACATTAAAAGAAATAAAAAGATTATTAACAATAGCATCAAATTTGGAAACAACAGATATGTCGACTTTTATGTTTGTGATGGAGATTATATTAAAAAAAAATTTTTATTCAATTTTATATACTTTAAATACCCTAATAAGCTCAAAATATTCTATTTTTATTGTTACACATTTATAGTGTATAAGAATTTTACTGAAACACTTAGTATGCATATATTTCTTCATTTATGGGACCCTTATCCTATAAAATTATTCTAACGTGTATAAAGTAATATATCATATTAGAAACTTTATTTTATACAATTTAAAAAAAGCGTATTCTTGGTTGCCTACCTTATTTATTTTTCTTTAATTAATTTTTAATTGCGTGTTTTAATTAAAATTTTATTATTTTGCAAAAAACAATTACTTTGGCCTCTAACTGGTATTTACCTTGCTACTGATAAAAAAATTCTAGTTAGATAATTTTTTTATTTTTCGCACATTTTTTTTTGTTGTGGTGGCAAGAAATGGATATTTTAGGTCAAATACTTACTAAATCGTCTCTATTCATTGAAATCTCCTTATTGTATTGCTAAAAATTTTTATAGAGAAAAAATTTTATAAACTTTAAATAATGTTGAAAAGAGTCCTTTCAGTCAGGAATAAATTGAATATTTAATGATTTTGTGATATTTCCTTAATTTTGCTACAAAATATCTTGTATTCAGCGTTCCATTTTTTGCTAAATGTTAGTTTTCAACAACATCAAAATGGAAGACTTTTTTTAGTTATTGGGGCTCATTCCTTCTTGAATTACTCCAAGAAAGTCGCAGGGTTTTAGAGTCTTCTAACTGTTGTAATTTTTAGATTAGGTAGTTATTACTTATTGCACTTTTTTTTGTGATAGCAACAAAGCAATTATATTAAGTCAAAAAACAAAGCGATTATATTAGGTCAAAACAAAAACTCAGTGTAGTTTTTAGTAGACACGGGTAATTGAAAACACACACACACACACATCTGTTATTTAATTGTGGGAGCAACAAAGGGGCCCCATAGTTAAATTAGTTCTTAGGCCGACCCTGTTTGTTGTTATCAAAAACTCACTGTGAAGCAAAAATAACATTTTAAATCACGTTTAATTAAATTCAATTTAATTATTTCAAGTCACTTTTAATTGACTAAAATTTGAGGTTATGTTTTTATGAAATGCAAAGAATAAATTTTTATTTATTAACAAATTATAATTTCTTTCAAAATGCACGTACTGGTTTTCAGTCTTTACATTATAAAAAAGGGTCCCCTTGATCAGGAATAAATAGAATTTTGACCAATTTTCTGTCAATTTTTCTCTGTTTTTGTTAAAAAATGTTCCATATTCAGCGTTCCATTTTTGTTTTTTCTAAAAGGTCACTTTTATTTGTCATTAAAATGTAGGACTTTTTTTTATTTATGGAGGCTAATCATTTCTCCCTGAATCACCTTCTTGGAAAAAGTCGAAGGGTTTTAGAGGGTGTTTACTGTTAGAATTTTTTTTAGGTTAGGAAATTAAAGTAATGATTTTTTTGTTTTGGTGATAACCAAAAGGGATTATATTGGGTCACAACGAAAACTCAGTGTTGTTTTTAGTCGACACGGCCAATAAATAACACAGACACCTGTTTCTGTTATTTTATCGTTCTTGGGCCTCGGGGTGGCAACAAAGAGCCCCCATAGTGAAGTAAGTTCTTGGGCCGACCCTGTTTGTTATAACATATAACATTTTAACATAAGATATAACATTTTAAATCACGTTTAATTAAATTTAAAATCACTTTTATTCGACAACAAAAATTTGAGGTTATGTTTACATCTGTCATCTGTCATATGTCACAGTCACTTAAATAAAATAGCCAATCAAATGCAAAGAAAAAATTTTTAATTATTATTAATAAATTATAATATTTCTTTCAAAATGTACGTACTTGTTTTCAGTCTTTATGTAATAAAAAATAACAGGGGCCCCCTTGGTCAGAAATACAAAGATGTAATTTTGAATAAATTTTAGTGTTTTTCCTCTCATTTTGCTAAAAAATGTCCTATATTTATCGTGCCATTATGCTAAATGTTACGTTGATTTTTTTATGGTTCATGGGAGCGATTTCCTTCGTGGTTAACCCTTTTGGAGAAACTATAATTTTCTTAATGTTGTAATGTATTGTATAGCCTAAAGATTCTAAAGAGGCTTTTTTATTGTTATTATTAGAATTTAAACGTTTAAAATAGTTTTTATTTAGGCACTCACTGCACTCACTGAAAGTAAAAGTTTCGTAAAATTTTTAGGTTAGGTAATCTTTGTATGAATTTTTTTCGTTGTAGCAACAACAAAGAGGAAGATTTTGAGTTAAATACTTATTAAATCGTTCCTATTAATAAAAAATAATTGTTACGTGTAATCAAATCACTTTTAATTGATGATTAATACAATTTTTTTTTACTATTATGTCATATGTCACTTGTGAAATATCAGGCAATTTTAAATCAACCAATCAAATAAAATGAATTTAAAATGAACCAATCAAATAAAAGAATTTAAATAAATAATTGATTTTGTATCTCTTTCTTTGAAATTTTTGCTAAAAACAATGAAAAACATCAAATGTTTAAAAATAAATTTCATTAGTATATCGTTATAATTAGTAAATAAAAACCTTTCTACGCACTAAAAAAAAGATGAAATAAGAAAAAAATAAAATAAAACAAATAAAAAAGTATCGATTAAAAATTTGTATAACCGCGGAAAATGATCAATTTTTTAGAGTGAATAAGACTGTACATGAATTATAATAGTATAATTAAATAAAAACAGTAACGAACGTGTATTTACCTGCCAAATCAATAATTTCCTCTTGTGTCGCCAGCGATAAGGCTTGCTCATACTCATCCCCTAAATCAACAGCAATCTGTTCGTCAGCTTCTTGTTCTTTGGCTGGGGGCGGCGGTGGTATCCACTACAAGCACAAAACTCAAAAAACACACTTTAACAGTACGAAACTCGTACTTTTTTCCCTCTGATCGTTCCAGGTACATAGGGCTTCAATTCTGGCTTGTCAGGTGTCTCAATCGCCTGTTTATTGATGTGTTCAATCAACTGTTTGCGATTTAGGGGCCCTGTGGCTTCCTTTTCACAGTCGTAGCTACACCGCTGCGAGGGCGGCAAGAATGTGTCCTAAAAACCGAAATTTTGACAAACACTCTAACCTCACTTTTGCCAATAACGCGATTTTGACAAGTACTCTAACCTCACTTTTGACAAAAACTTACATCAGGGACAAAAATGTGTCCAAAAACTGAAATTTTGACTGACATTTCTAGTCTCACTTTTGGCAAGAACTTATACAAAACGCGATTTTGACAAGTGCTTTAACCTCACTTTTGGCAATAACTTACATCAGGGTCGACTTCTTTGGCTAGAATGTTGATTTCTTCAGCTGATAATTTATTCAATAGTTCATCTACATCTATTTCGTCGTATTCACTGAGATCTTTGCCGTAGAGTTTGGCTGGTGTTGTCATTGTGGTGGTTTTCGTCGTTGACGACGTCTGAAATCACAGAAAATTTTGGGTTAGTTAAGTGTCAAAATGGGCGTAACATGGGTGGATACACATGACAATTCGGATTTGAAAATGGGACTGTTAGAGTGAATGAACGCTTTTGTCATTTTAATAGGACGATTTACCTGAACGAATTTAAAGGAAATTGATGGTTTCACACGCCCAAAACTCTCTTTGACCCGAATTTTTATTATTGATTGTCTGATTAATGTCGATTGACGAAAAGAGATCAATAGGACAAGGGAGGGAGAATGTTTGGGTTGCATTTGATAGAAATGTCAATTCGGGGATTTCCCAGTTGGTATAATTCAAAGCTTTATATAGGCAACACACTTTACAGTGAGTGACACTACTAATTGAAAGATTTCCCAGCAGATATAATTCAAGGCTTTATATAGGCAACACACTTCACACTGAGTGTCACTACCATATAGATAGACAAATATCGTGTGTTCATTAAAAAAAACTCGCAAAAAGTCTTTGTATATAAAACATAATTAAAAAAAGCGTACTGTTGTTTTTGACTCTATTAATTTAAAAAAATAAGAAAAAATATTTTATGTAACTTCTGAAAAATTAAAATTGTATCTACAGACTTTAAAATTAGTAAAATGTCGTCTACCGTTTTAACAATTACAAAAATTTGTCTTCTTTGTCTTTATTAGTATAAAAATTAATAAGTAATATCGACCGGTCTTCAAAAATAGGAAAATTGTCGTCTGAAAATTAAAAAAAAAATTAGACGCTTAGTAAATTAGTAAAAATTATTTCTTACTACCAAAACTATTAAAACAGCAACGCCTTTCTTTTAATTGGTTTAGAAATTAATAAGAAATATCATCTACAATTTGTTAAACTCGTGAAATTACTTCTCCTGACTTCAAAATTAGTAAACCGTTGCATTCAGTTTTTAAAATTATAAAAGTAATGCTGCCTTTGCTGTAATTGTTGGGAAATTAATAAAAATAACGTTCGTCTTAAAAATTTTTTTTAAAATTATTAACTTATTAAATTAGTAAATAAATACCTCTGGTTTTTAATATTAGTAAAATTTTGCGTCCGATGACTAAAATAGTGTCTTTTGTCATCATTACTTAAAAAATTGTTGAGAAATATTATGTCTAATTTTTAAAATCAGAAAAATTACCTCTAATAACTTAAAAATTAGTAAAATGTTGTTTTCAATATATTAAAATTATAGAAAAATGCCGCTTTTATCTTTATTTTTATAAAAATTTATAGAAGATACCGTCCGGACTTTAAAATTAGCAAAATTAGAGTTCTGATATTACAATAATATGTTACTTTTGAATTTATTAACTTACTAAATTAGTAAAAAAAATTGGTTTAATTATAATATTAGTAAAATAATGCCTACGACTCATAGAATTGTTAAAATAGTGTTTCTCTTATCATTATTATTATTAATACAAACTAAAATTACTTTACGAATTTTAAAATTAATAAATTGCAGTCTAGAGCTTCCAATATATGTATAATTATACCTTCAAAATTAGTAAAAAAACTCTAATTTTTTAAATTAGTAAATCTTTACGCACGAGTAAGACTACAAAATTAGTAAACTAACGCCTTAGACGTTCATTATCGAAAAGATTTTGCTACTGTGTTTATAAACCCTAAAAATTAGTAAAAAAATTTCTTTGGTTTCTAAAATTAGTAAAATTTCGCGGCCTGTTGCTAATAAATTGCTAAAACAATGTCTCCCTTGAAAGTATTGGTTAAAAAAGTAAAAAAAAATATTATATTCAATTATTAAAATCAGTAAAATTGCTTCTTAGAACTTCAAATTTAGTAAATTGCCGCCCCGGTTCTTACTCCCAACATTAATTAAAAATTATCGTTTGTGTATTTATTAATCTTAAAATTTAATAAATCAAATTTTCTAATTTAAAATATTAGTAAATTTTTGCGTCCGAGTGCTAAAATTACAGAATAGAAATATTCGTTTTAAAATAGATAAAAAATATTTCTATAAAATCTAATTTTTAAAATTAATAAATTTATTCCTCAATTCTAAAATTAGTAAACTAAAAACATTATTTTGGCTTCTAAAATTAGTAGAAATGTCGCTTCAGATTTTTAAACTAATAAAAAATATAGTCTCTTGCTTTTAAAATTCTACCAATTCAAATTACTTCTTTGAACTTCAAAATTAGTAAATATTGGCTCCGACTTCTTACAAAAACAATGTCGCTTTTCTCTTTATTGATTTAAAAATTAATAAGAAATCGGACTTCTAATTTTTGAAATTAGTAAAATTACGTCTTCGGTTTTAAAAGTTAGTAAAATATCGCCTTCAGCTCCTAATATTATAAAATAATGATCTTGCTACATTTAATAATTTAAAAATTAGTAAAAATCTATTTCCTGTTTTTACAAAATTAGTAAAATGATGCCTTCGACTTCAAAAATTACAAATAAATAGTTTTTGTCTCGATTGATTTAAAAAATAATAAAAAAATATTGTATTTTGTTCGTGTAATTAGTAAAATTATTTCTTCTGACTCATAATTAGTAAACTGCTGCTTCCGGCTTCCAATATTCTCCAATATTCTAAACAATTTTTATAGTAGAAAATAACCTAAAAATTTTTTTTGAGTGCGCCACTGTCTATAATCGC
This sequence comes from Tribolium confusum, assembly GCA_029207805.1. Classification (NCBI taxonomy): domain Eukaryota; kingdom Metazoa; phylum Arthropoda; class Insecta; order Coleoptera; family Tenebrionidae; genus Tribolium; species Tribolium confusum. The sequence goes on along the minus strand of JALGAY010000008.1, from coordinate 11,884,974 downwards.
GAAAAAACCAAAATTCAAAATAGATAAAATCACAACAATTTTATGGTCCTTCGAGCCGGATTCTTTGCTTCCCTAACAGCATAATGGCCCTTCAAGACCACTTAAAATCTTGACGCATTCGCCATTTAACCACCTGTTAAAATTCAGTAAATTAGTAAAGAATCGCCTCAAACAAATTTTTTTAAATGAAATCAGCTGATAAATAAATTTATGTTGTATCCATCCTTCAAGGTCATCGCTGTCTGGTAGTAAAGTGTATAAAATGGCGTGGGGTCCGGGGGCCGGAACAGCGCCAACTCTGGCATCCCTCCAACGCGCTATACTTGGAGATTCGCTCGAAACCGATTATTTATAGTACGCTCTGTGCGGCCACTGGCCTTCCTGCTACAAAATGGCGACGCCCGTGACCTACAGCTTCATTCACGACGTTACCTTCGTAGAGGTAACGCCGCGACGCCAACGACGTAAATATAGAGGCACCTGGAGGAAGTTACCAAGAGGAAAAACAGGAAGAGTGAAACTGGGTTTTTTGTCTGCCATAAAATGATACAATTATCGGTTTACTAGTAAAATTACCACAATAAATTTTACAAGTAATAGATGCTTGACTAATTAATTTTAATGTGGTTTACTAATTTTTAAATCAAGAAATGCAAAAAAAAAGTTTTGTGAATGTAAGCAGCCAGAGACGGCAATTTACTAATTTTAAAAGCCAAAGATACTAGTTTTTACAAATACTTAAATTTAAAAAAAAACAAAAAAAAATACATTTTTCAAAAATTCAAAACATAAGTTTACTAATTACGATTAATTATTAATCTTAAAACGACAATATTTTTGTAATTTTACAATCCGGTGACAATGTTTTACTAATTTCAGAAGCCAAAAATAATAGTTTTTACAATATTTAATTAAACATAGGGCGTACTGTCGCTTTTGTCTTTATTAATTTAAAAATTAGAAAAATATAATTTATGTAAATTTTGGAATTAGTAAAATTGTTTCTCCACACTTTAAAATTAGTAAAATATCTTCTCCAGCTTTAAGAATTACAAAAATAATTCTTCCTTTGTCTTTTTTGGTTTAAAAATTAATAAGTGATATAATCCGGAATTTAAAATTAGCAAAATTTTACTTATTAAATTAGTAAAAAATATTTCTCTTTACTAAAATTAGATACTAAAAAAGTAACACCTTTCTCCTAATTGCTTTAGAAATTAATAAAAGATATCATCTCTAATTTTTAAAATTAGTAAATTTCCTTCTCCTGACTTCAAAATTAGTAAAACGTTGCTCTTAGCTTTTTAAATTATAAACATAATGCTTCTCTCGTCTTTATTCATTTAAAAATTGATAAAAACATAGTTGACATTTGAAAATTAGTAAAATTGTAGCTTTTGGTTTTCAGTATTACAAAAATATATTTTTTTTAAATCTACTAACTTATTAAATTAATAAAAAAATATATCTGGTTTTTAATATTAGTAAATATTGCGTCCGACTACTAAAATTTTTTAAAATACTGTCTTTTTGTTATTATTAGATAAAAATTGCTAAAAACTATTATGTCTAATTTTCAAAGTGAGAAAAATTACTTTTCCTAATTTCTAAATTAGTAAAATGTTGTCTTCATCGTTTTAAATTATAGAAAAATGCCGCTTTTAGCAAAACTATCGATTCAGGCTCCCAGTTGTTCAAACAATATGTTCCTTTTGTATTTATTAACTTATTAAATTAGTTAAAAAGCATTTTTAGTTTTAAATATTAGTAAAATATTGAGTACCACTCCTAGAATTATTAAAATAGTGTTTCTCTTATTATTATTGATTTAAGATTTTTTAGAAAAATTGTTTAATTTTTAAAATTAGTAAAATTACTTCTTTGAATTTCAAAATTAACGGGCTTCCATTATCTTATTATACCTTCAAAATTAGTAAAATTTTGCACACAAGTGTTAAAATTACTAAAGCAGTGTCTCTTTTAGCATGATTCATTTTAAAATTGCTAAAGTTACCGCACAACAAATTTTACTAGTAATATACGCTCAACTTTAATTATGTGGTTTACTAATTTTTAAATCAAGAAATGCAAAAAAAGTTTTGTGAATGTAAGCAGCCAGAGATGGCAATTTATTAATTTTGAAATCAAAAACGTAAGTTAACTAATTTAATAGAGACAATATTTGTAATTTTACAATCCGGAAACCACATTTTACTAATTTCAGAATCTAAAAATTATAGTTTTTACTAATTTTTTCAAACAGATATTATATTTTTATTAACTTTTAAAATTAATAATTTTTTAAAATTGTTAGCTGGAAACAATATTTTACTAACTTAAAAATACCAAGACGTAATTTTACTAATTTTAAATGCCAAAAAAGCAATATTTTTTATCAATTTTTGCTAATATTTTACTAATTTTATAAACCGTAAATAAGTTTTTTACTAATTTTTAAAGAAACAGTATTGGGAACGCCAAACAGTCCAAACGACAGTTTACTAATTTTGAAGTTTAGAGAGGTAATTTTGGTAATTTAAGAAAGAAAAATCAATATTTTTTATTATTTTTTGAATTAATACAAATATAATCAAGAGCAACGTCGTTGTTTTTCTAATTTTAAAAGTCCGAAGAGACATTTTACTAATTTTATAAAACAAAAGTAATATTTTTAGTTTACTAATTTTAGAATTCTGAGAAGTAATTTTACTTTTCAAAAGTTGATATAGTATTTGTTAGTCATTTTAAAACCAATAATGCCAAAAAAGTCATTCTTTTAGTAATTTTACCAATTTTACCATTTAGATACAAAATTTTACTAATTTTAAAAATTAGATAATGTTTTTTATCAATTTTTAAACCAATAATAATATGGAAGACACTATTTTAGCGATTTTAATAGATAAACGCAGTATTTTACTAATATTAAAAACGAGAGATAATTTTTTATTAATTCAGTAAGTTAATAAATACATTTTTGTAGCAACAATTTTACTAGTTTTGAAGACCACACTATTATACTACTTATTTTTAAACCAATACAGTCAAAGAAAGCATTATTTTTATAATTTAGGACGCTGAAAGCGACTTTTTATTAATTTTGAAGTATAAAAAATTAATTTTACTAACTTTATAAATCAGACAAGATTTTTCTTATTAATTTCTAAACTAATAATAACAAAGACGACATTATTTTAGTAATTTTAGTAGTCAAATGCTGTATTTTACAAATATTAAAAAACAGAGATATTTTTTACTGATCTAGTAAGTTAATAAATAGAAAAAAATATATTTTTGTAATACTAAAAGCGACAATTTTATTAATTTTGAGGTTTAAACGATATTTGTTTATTATTATATTTTTATAGTTTAAGCAGCAAAAAGCAAAATTTTACTAATTTTATAGTCTGAAAAAATAATATAACTAAATAAACATAATATTTCGTACTAATATTGAAAAAAGAGATTATTTTACTAATTTATTAAGTTAACAAATACAAAATAAAACGTATTTTTGTAATACTGGAAGCTAAAAGCAACAATTTTATTAATTTTGAAGTCTAAACTATATATTTATGGTTTATTTATTATTATATTTATATAATTTAAGAAGCTTAAAGCATCATTTTACTAATTTTAAAGCCTAGAAAGGTAATTTCACAAACTTTAAAAATTAGAAATAATATTTCTTATTAATTTCTACACCAATAATAACAAAGTAAACACTATTTTACAAAATTGACCAGTCAAACGCAGTATTTTACTAATATAAAAAACTAGAGTTTTTTTTACTAATTTAATAAGTTAGTAAATAGAAAAAAACATATTTTTGTGATACTGAAAGCGACAATTTTATTAATTTTGAAGTCCAAACGATATTTATTTATTTCTAGATGTCTATAGTATAAGAAACTAAAAGCGACATTTTACTAATTTTAAAGCCAATAAAGGTAATTTAACTATCTTTAAAATTTAGATATAATATTTCTTACTATTTTTTTAACGAATAATAACAACAAAAACACTATTTCAGTAATTTAAGCAGTCGAACGCAATATTTTACTAATATTAAAAACCAGAGTTATTCTTTTACTAATTCAGAAAGTTAATAAATAGAAAAGAAATATATTTTTGTAATATAGTAAGCTCAAAGCCACAATTTTGCAATTTTGAAAATTATAACTGATATTTTTTATTAATTTCTAAACGAATAATGACAAAAAGACACTATTTTAGTAATTTTAGTTTTAATTAAACAGATATTTTTTTACTAATTTAGTAAGTTAATAAATAGAAAATAAAACGCATTTTTGTAATACTAAAAGCCAAAGCGACACAATTTTATTAATTTTGAAGTTTAAACGATATTTGTTTATTATTATGTTTTTATAAATTAATTTTCATATTTTACTAATTTTAAAATCTGAAAAAATAATATGACTAACTTTGAAAAATAAACAAAACATTTCTTACTAATTTTTTAAAAACTAATGACAAAAAAGACATTATTTAAGTAGTTCTGGTAGTCAAACGCAGTATTTTAGTAATATTAAAAAGCAGAGATATTTTTTTTATTAATTTGATAAGTTAATAAATACAAAATAAAACGTATTTTTGTAATACGGAAAGCAACAAATTTATTAATTTTGAAGTCTAAACTATATTTCTTTATTATTACATTTATATAATTTAAGAAGCTTAAAGCATCATTTTACTAATTTTAAAGCCTAGAAAAGCAATTTTACTAACATTAAAAATTAGAAATGATATTTCTTATTAATTTCTATACCAATAATAAAAAAGATAGTGTTTTCTTTTTACAAAATTTAGCAGTCAAGCGCGGAATTTTACTAATATAAAAATCTAGAGTTTTTTTACTAATTTAATAAGATAGTAAATAGAAAAAAAACATATTTTTGTAATACTGGAAGCGACAATTTTATTAATTTTGAAGTACAAACGATATTTATTTATTTCTAGATGTCTATAGTATAAGAAACTAAAAGCGACATTTTACTAATTTTAAAGCCAATAAAGGTTTTTTAACTATCTTTAAAATTTAGATATAATATTTCATACTAATTTTTTAACGAATAATAACAACAAAAACACTATTTTAGTAATTTAAGCAGTCGAACGCAATATTTTACTAATATTAAAAACCAGAGTCATTCTTTTACTAATTCAGAAAGTTAATAAATAGAAGAGAAATATATTTTTGTAATATAGTAAGCTCAAAGCCACAATTTTGCAATTTTGAAAATTAGAACTGATATTTTTTATTAATTTCTAAACGAATAATGACAAAAAGACACTATTTTAGTAATTTTAGTAGTCAAACGCTGTATTTTACAATATTAAAAAACAGATATTCTTTTACTAATTTAGTAAGTTAATAAATAGAAAATAAAACGCATTTTTATAATACTAAAAGCCGAAAGCGACACAATTTTATTAATTTTGTAGTTTAAACTATATTTGTTTATTAGTATGTTTTGATAGTTTAAAAAGCTAAAAGCGACATTTTACTAATTTTAAAGCCAATAAAAGTAATTTAAGCAACTTTAAAAATTAGATATAATATTTTTTACTAATTTCTAAACGAATTATAACAAAAAAGACACAATTTTAGTAATTTAAGTAGTCGAACACAATATTTTACTAATATTAAAAACCAGAGTTATTCTTTTACTAATTCAGTAAGTTAACAAATAAAAAAAAACATATTTTTGTAATACTGTAAGCTGAAAGCCAGAATTTTGAAATCTGGAAAACAATTTTTCTAATTTTACAAATTAGTACTGATATTTTTTATTAATTTCTAAATGAATAATACCAAAAAACACCATTTTAGTAATTAAACGTCGTATTTTACTAATATTAAAAGCCCAGATATAAGAAATAAATACAAAAGAAACGTATTTATTAGTATTTATAATTGTATCCGAGTCAGATTCTGACCTTGTTGAATTGGCTATCTTTATTATTTATTTTTGTGAATTTGGTAGCATCTGTTGACATATTTCACTTAAAAAAAATCAGCTAAAAGACTGAGCAAATTTTTTGTTTATGGTCCAGTGGTTTGCGGAAAACAAATCTAATTTTAACCAAAAGTAAACCACGGCCTGTTTTATTAAAATAGTAGATTCCTCTAACAGGTTGTTGAGTCGTTCGACACCGAAATTTAACAAAAAAAAATTGTTTTAGGTTCACTAACCGATAGAAATTTATGGTAATTTCGTTATAAAATTATTTTCTTATTTTGTTTGGCACAAATTCCGTAGAAATAAATTTCGGAAAATTTAATAACTGTGAGTACAATTGTACCAAAAATATAAAATCATCGCTAAAATTTAACTCGTTTCTATTTCGAGTTTAATGGTATCTCAACAAAACAAACTTTGGGTTAAAAATAGATATAGATTTGCGATTGACAGTGATGGAACGAGGAAGAAATCTCTCTATTCTTAAAATAAAATTTTTAGCCAAAATCAGGTGTCTAATTATACCTGGGAGTTGATCCAAAATCCGCTAAAAACTCTCATTAAAATCCTCAAGCAATTATTAAAATAATCACGTGCCAAAAAACTGCATAAAAGACTGAAATAACACAACCACTGAGTGTGTCCTTCCAAATGTCAGAAATTTTAGCATCTGTTTACGAATTTTGGATTTTATGTTTCCGCTTCACTCTCGTTTTCAGAGCAATTGAAAAAAAAATTTTCAGTGTTTATTTTACGTCGAAATATTTGAAATCAAAAACATGTGATACGATTGCGAAATTTTTAAATATAAAGTACACGTGCTTTGAAAATACCAAAAATTTTGCTATGAAAGCACGAAAATATTTTAGTGTTGCTGTCTGAAAGAAGGTTTCACGATTATATCAAATAAATTTGTATTTGTTTGGAGGTTTTTGGCAATGAGAGGTTAGTGAGTTAGTCATCAGCTGGCTACCGGATTTTGTTCAAATAAATTTAAGTAAATTGAAAATTTAAGCAAAAGAGACAATTTATTTTAAAAATTTAAAATATGTACAGAGTGTAAAACTAATTACTTTGATAAAACAGGTAAATGCTGAAAAAAAAGTTCAGATACATAATAGAACAGTAGAAGTAGGTCTAAATAAAAAGAAAGAGTCTGCGACGCAACAGCTACAAGAAGAAGCTAACTACAAGCAGAATACCAAGAAGATCAATCATCTTCTGATGTCATGTAGCTTCATACAAGAGATAAGCGCAAAGCAACGTAAGCATTACGTAGAGATGGTAGAAAAGTTTCTAAAAAAAGCTCTAAAACAAATCCAAGTAGAATTGGCTGTCTACTAGTAGAACGACGACATTGCAAAAAAAAGCTACACGTAGTCAAATGCGTCTGAAAGAACGACACAAACCCGAGTAAATTGCTGAAACAATAGAAATATACAAGCAAAATAGAAAAGTCTGCTCTACTCTTACTAGAAATGTCAAAAAAACCAAATAAAAACAACTAATAGTTAAGATAGAAAAAAATCAAAAAAAGCTATAATTCTAGATAGTAAAAACCATAAAAAAGTTTTAAAAAAAAATCTTTGAAAAAAGGACTCAAAAAAAGTATGAGTAGACGGACTGTCTGTTAGTATAACGACAACATTGCAATAGGAAACTAATAGACAAAGGCGTCTAAAAGTAAGACACCGACCTGATAAGACTGCTGAAGCAATAGAGATATACAAGCAGAACAGAAAAGTCTGTTACACTCTTATTAGAACAACCAAGAAAGCCAAATGAAAGCAACTAGTAAATAAGATAGAAATAGAATAAAAGCTAGAATACTAAATGGTGGAAACCATAAAAAAAATTTTTGACAAAAAGCTTTAAAAGAAAAAGACTTAACAAAAAGTCTAAGTGGACGAGCTGTTTATTAGTAGAATGACAGCATTGCAAAAAAAACTAAACGTAGACAAATGCGTCTGAAATAAAGACACAGACCTGAAAAGATTGCTGAAGCAATAGAGATATACTAACAAAATAGAAAAGTTTGCCGCACTCTTATTAAAAAAGCCATAAAAGCCAAATAAAAGTAACTAGTAGATAACATAAAAAGAGGTTAATAGAAGCTATAATAGTAGATGGTGCAGATTATAAAAAAGTTTTTGACAAGAAGCTTCAAGAAAAAAAGACTTAAAAAGAAGTCTAAGTAGTGTATTAGTAGCAAGTAATGTACTGCTTATTAGTAGAACAATGACACTGTAAAATGATGCTAAACGTAAACAAATGGTTCTAAAACTGAGACACAGACCTAAAGAGGATACTGAAGCAACAGAGATATTCAAGCAGAATAGAAAAGTCTGTCGCACTCTTATTAGAAAAGTCAAAAAAGCTAAATAAAAGCAACTAGTAGATAAGATAGAAAGAGATCAATAGAAGCTAGAATATTAGATGACGTTTGATGATAAAAGATTGCAAGAAAAATCTTCCAAAATAAAAATCAAGAAGAAATTTAGGTAAACGGGCTGTCTATTGGTAGAAAAACGACATTTCTACAGCTAAGAAAAAATGCTTACAAGTCAAACGTAAAAAAATGGGTCTAAAAAAGATACACAAACATGAAGAAATTGCTGAAAAAAATGGTGAAAACTTTAAAAAGAGTTTTTGACAAGAACCTTCGAAAAAAAGCTTAAAAAAATGTTTAAATAAGCAAGTTGTCTATTAGTAGAACGACAACATTAAAAAAAAGTTAAACGTAGACAAATGCATCTAAAACAAAGACACAGACCTAAAAAAAGTTGCTGGAGCAATAGAGATATATAAGCAAAATAGGAAAGTCTGCCGCATTCTAATTAAAACAACCACGAAAGCCAAATAAAAGCAACTGGTAGATAAGATAGACAGAAATCAATAGAAGCTAGAATACTAGATGGTGGAAAGCATAAAATAAAATTTTGACAAAAAGCTTTTAAAAAAAAGACTTAAAAAAGTCTAAGTAGATGGGTTGTTTATTAGTAGAACGACAATATTGCAAATAGAAGATAAACGTAGACAAATACGTCTGAAAGCGAGACACCGACCTGAAAAAGTTGCTGAAGCAATAGAGATATACAAGCAGAATAGAAACACTGATGAAATAAAACGAGATCACTAAAAGCTAGAATACTAAAAGATAGAAATTATAAAAAAAGTTTGCAACAAAACTCTTCCAAAATAATCTTCAAAAAGAAATTTAGATAAACAAGCAGTCTATTGGTATAGAAAGACGACATTTCTACAGCAAGAAAAAAATGCATACAAGCTAAATGTAGACAAATGCATCTGAAAGAAAGACACTAACCTGAAAAGGTAGCTAAAGAAATTGATCCAAACTTTGCTAAAATTTCTCATTAGCAATTTTGGATTTTACAAATTTTGGATTTTAAGTTTCCGCATCACTCTCGTTTTCAGAGCAATTGAAAAAAAAATTTTTCAGTGTTTATTTTACGTCGAAACATTTGAAATCAAAAACATGTGATACGATTGCGAAATTTTTAAATATAAAGTACACGTGCTTTGAAAATACCAAAAATTTTGCTATGCAAGCACGAAAATATTTCAGTGTTGCTGTCTGAAAGAAGGTTTCGCGATTATATCAAATAAATTTGTATTTGTTTGGAGGTTTTTGGCAATGGGAGTTGTTAGTCATCAGCTAGGTAGCGGATTTTGTTCAAATAAATTTTAGTAAATAGAAAATTTGGACAAGAAAGACAGTTTATTCAAAAAAGCTAGTGTCAGAAGAAAAAAAAACTAGAAGCTAGAAAAGGCATTTTAATGCAGCACAAATCATAGACCTCATTTTGTAAAAATTAGCTGTCATAATAAAAGACATTTTATAAAAATCGGAATTAACAAGAGACATTAAAATCAGAAGTTATGTGTTTCTTTATGAAAACTGAGAGTCATAGGCAACAATCTATAAAAATATAACCTATAATAGGCATTTTATTAAAATTGCATTATAAAAATCGCTTTTTGTTATTAAAAAACTGTATTAGAAATTGTAGAGCTCAGTAAACTACATTTAATATAAAAATCGGTATTAGCTGAAGGCATTTTAATTATAGTTTTTTTTTTATCAAAACTAAAAGTCATAGGCAAAATTTTATAAAAACTGGTAGTAATAAGCGACAATTTCTAAAAATGAAATTTGTAAGAAACATTTTGATTTATTAGAATTTGTAAAGCACAAAAATAAATCTGAATTAATAAGAGGCATTTTATTAACAGCTTCTTTTCAAAACTATAAAAATAAAACGTGCAGGAGGCATTTTATATTAATTGCTGTAATAAATCGTCTTTTGTAAAAAATTATTAGATTGTATAATTTATTTTATAAAAAGAAATGGCTGTTACAGAAGGCATTTTATAAAAATTAGAATCAATAAGAGATATAACTTTTTTTTATCAAAATCAGAAGTTGTAGGCCAAATTTTATAAAAACTAGAAGCCATACGCAATAAAAATTAAAATTAAAAAAATTCTGCTGTTTTTGACAGTATTTATTAACAGCCAAAATTAAGCCACTGTAAGCTGTTACAAAATAGTAACAACAATAGTAAATATAAATAGCAACCGTTTATAAATTAAATTATTAGCAGTCATTATCCATTTTTGGTACTTTAAAATAACAGTTAAAAATCTGTTTTACACTGTTATTTTTTAGCTATTACTTACAATCTGTTTTTAGTACTTAATAACAGCTGACAGAACTTGGTATAGCTCACTGTTAGCTGTTACAAAATAATAACAGCAATGGTAAATATTAACTAATTCTTATTGTTACATTAAAATAACAGTTATAAAAACTGTTTTAAAATGTTATTTTTGAGCTTTTATTTAAAAAATCTTATTTATAAAAAACTTATCTATAAAAATATTTAATAACAGCTAAGAATAGTCATAAATAGCTCAATATTAGCTGTTACAAAATAGTAACAGCAATGACAAATACAAATAGTGATCATTTATAAATTAAATTATCAACGGTTACTATATGTTATTGTTACCTTATAATAATAGTTAAAAAGCTGTTATTTATAAATTGTGATTTTTAATCTGTTACTTTTTGAGTATTATTTATAAATTGATAATTAAAAAAATATTTATCACAGAGTATTTAATAACAGCTAACAGTACTCATGTATATAAACTGTTAGCTGTTACAAAATAGTAATAGCAATAATAAATAAAAATAGTGTTAGTTTTTAAATTAAGTAATTGTTTAATTATTATTTTTCTACTTTTATTTGCATTATTATTATTTATAATATTTATTTAAACTAACAGTTTAGTTAGACAAACAGTAGGAAATGAAGAGTATATATAATTATTTAATAACAATAACTAGCTTCATTTCGTTATCATTTTAATAATATCTGATATGTAGTTGCTTAAAATAACAGTTATTTTTTAAATAACAGTTAAGACTAAAAATAACTTATTTTTTAAGCGAAATAATAGTCTATTACTGTTATTTATAAATAATAAACACGCAACAGAAAAAGCAAGAGAAAGCAAGAATAAGGAAATAAAAAAACAAAAAAATAGAAAAACAATAAATAAAAATTAAGGAATAATAAAACATTCTTGATAGTAGTAAAAATTAATAAATCAAAAGCAGAAACACAAAATATCAAAAACCACAATTATAAAAAAAAATTAAAAAAGAAACGTAAAATAACAGAGACAGATGAACAGAAAGTACAAAAACAAAAAATTTGTAAATTAAAAAAAATATACTAAACAACAGCATCTATAAAATCTATAAAATTTTGTCTGCACTATTAGCGCATGTGCATCTGCACAATGTGGCAACGCGTGATAAACTCATCAAATCGCAAAGAAAAAAAATATTAAAATTAACTGCTGTTTTACATATTTTTGGTAAAAGGCGTGATGTAATAAATCAAGTCTGGAGCAGATTGTAGCCAATGTCGGAGTGCATTGTGTGCCATGGTTGTCAAGTTGTGCTAATTCTCCTAGGTTTTAAGAGCCACAATTATATTTAAGTCCTCTGTTTAAAAACTAAAAAAAAACGGTTTGTTTATAATATATTTTTGACTTATTAAGTTAAGAGGAATCATGCCGGTTTCCCATTGATGGCCATAAAATCTTTGTTTTAATGCCTATGCAACAAAATTTTGCTTAAAAAATGTAGGACTTATTGTTGATCAGCAAAAAAATTTATAATTTTATTGAATAAAAGCCGGCGGCCTAAAAGATTAATACAAATTTTGTGCGTTAATACTCGCAGAGTCTTTCTAATAAAAGTAATAATAAAAAACAGTGTAAACAACATAAATAACAGATTTTTAACAATTACAAATACTTTGTCCAATTAGCATGTGTTAAATCTAAATTAGATCAAATTAAACATGTCAAAAAAATGTTCAAAATGCCCCCAACTTCCGGTTTGTCTAATGATCCTTCAAATCTCCACCGTATTTTTGTTATCCAAATCAGTGGGCAGACAGTGACTAATCATTGCCATTATTTTGATATCTCTGCTGAAAGGTACCGAATTAGCCCCAATTTCTACCTCGTTTTTGGCGGCAAATTCAATAACTCCTTTCCCAAACTTAACACAAATAACCCGCAAAGTATATTTATAATCTCATCCAGACAATAAACGCTGTATTTTAAGTTTGTTATCGTAAAATCAGCAAGTGTTTATAACCGTTTTGTGATTCATGTAAGTTGGCAATCGATGAATCTTCATGTAACAAATTTGTATCAGGGTTATTTCAGAAACAGTGAATAAGATTTTTTAATAAATTTCAGTTTTGTTTGTACCGCAATTACAGCAAAAACGCATTAACAAATAACGTTTTAAGAGAAAAATTTTTTGCCCACCTGTCGCACAGCCCACTCCTGAAAGATCTCCATGGCCCATAATAAAATTCCCAAAAAAGTGTCTAAAGTCACACACTTAGTACAACACGAAAAAATTTCAACGATCAGCTACAATCGCGAGCACTCGACTAAAGCTGTCGTCTCCGTATTTTAGGAGACGCATTTTAGTGGTGAATGCGTATATCAGCGCTCTCTATATTTTTCGGCGCACCTGGTTTATTAAATAAAAGCATCACTAGCCAAAATTTGGCAAAAAAAATTCGAAAATAATTTCAGCTATTTTAAAACGCGTTCATTTCCACAAAATGGAGGAAAGCAACGGCGAGTGATGACAGATCTTGATCTTCTGCTGGCGCTAGGTTGGTTTATTTGTGGGCGATTTTTGAAAAATTTCAAATTTTGAAATGAGTTTTTTGAAAAAAAACTGAAATTTTGAGATGAGTTGGTTAATGTGACCACAAACAGACAGAAAGACGCCTACAGGTAATTAAATTGCGTTTTATTTCCATGAAATTTAAGAAAATGGTAGTAAAATTGGAGAAAAAATAAACCACTTAAGATTTACAATTTTTTTCTTTTTGAATAAATTGATAAATTGAGGTTAAAAAAATTGTAATTTTAAATTATGGCAATAAAACAGTTTAATTGATTTTTAATTGTTTTTCAGAAAGTACTGGAATTACACGTTTAAATTTGATTAAAATAACATGAGAGACATAAAAATTCTAATTTGAGTCGACGCTGGAAAATATTGAATAATGCGTTACTTCAACCACATTATAACAAAATAAATAGTGGAAATAAAAAAAACAAGAAGTAAAACTCATTTATAAAGATTTCAGGAATTACTGAAAATCACTTTTGAATTTGATTAAAATAAGGTGGGAGAAATAAAAAGTCCAATTTAAATAGGCGTTGGAAAACAACTTCAACCATATTTTAACGTAATAAATAGTAAAAATAGAACAAAGAAGAAGTAAAAGCAGAGATTTACAAACGTTTTAGAAATTACTGAAAATACACTTTTGATTGAAATAACATAGGAGAAATAAAAAATCTAATTTGAAAGACGTTGGAAAACATTGAAATAAGCGTAATTTTAACCACATTATAAAACAATAAATTGTACAAATAAAAAAACAATTAAGAAAATCAATTTGTAAAAATTTTAGAAATTATTGAAAAGCACTTTAAATTTGAAATAACACGAGAAAGATAAAAATTCTAATTTAAATAGGCGTTGCAAACTATTGCGTAGAGCGTAAATTCAACCCTATCATGACATAATAAAGAGTGGGAATAAAGATAACATAAAACAAAAATAATTAATGAGAATTTAAAAAATTACTGAAAAACATTTCAAATTTTACTGGAATAATGCAAAAAAATTCTAATTAGATAGGCGTTAGAAAACACTGAATAGAGCGTAATTTTAACCACATTATAATATTATAAATAGTAAAAATAAAAGAAAGAAGGAGTAAAAAAAATAAAAAACACTTTTGGATTTAATTGAAATAACGTGAGAGAAATAAAATTTTAATATAATTAGTCGTTGGAAAACATTGAGTAGACCGTAACTTTAACCACATCATAATATTATAAATAGTGTAAATAGAAGAAACAAAGAGTAAAAGTAATTAAAAATACTTTTGAATTTGATTGAAATAACGTGGGAGAAATAAAAATTCTACGTTAAATAGGCGTTGGAAAACATTGAGTAAAGCGTGACTTCAACCACATTATCTCTTAATAAAAAGTAGGAATAGAAAAAACAAAAAGTAAAAACAGTTTGTGAAGATTTCAAAAATTACTGAAAAACACTTTTGAGTTTGATTGAAATAACGTGAGAGAAATAAAAATCTAATTTAAATGTGCTTTGGAAAACATTGAGAAGAGTGTAACCTTAACCACAGCATAATACTATAATTAGATGGACATTATTATAAACAGTAAAAATAGAAGAAACAAGAAATAAAAGCAATTTGTGAAGATTTCAGGTATTACTAAATTTGATTGAAATAACGTGTGAGAAATAAAAATTCTAATTTAATTGAGCATAAAACATAGAGTATAGAGTAGAGCGTGACTTCAACCACATTATCTCATAATGAATAGTAGATATAAGAGAAACAAGAAGTAAAATTAATTTGTAAAAATTTCAGAAATTACTGAAACTACTTTTAAATTTGATTAAAATAACATGAGAGAAATAAAAATTCTAACTAGAATAGGCGTTGGAAAATATTGAGTATAGCGTAACTTCCACCACATCATAATTAAAAAAGCAAAGAGTAAAAGCAATTTGTGAAGATTTCAGGAATTACTGAAAACAGTTTTAAATTTATTTGAATTAACGTGAGAAAAATAAAAAGTATAATTTAAGTCGGCGCTAGAAAACACTGAGTAACTTCAACCACGTTATAACATAACAATAGTAGAAATAGAAAAAACAAGGAGTAAAAGCAATTTGTAAAAATTTCAAGAATTACTGAAAAACACTTTTGAATTTGTATGAAATAACGTGAGAGCAATAAAAAGTCTAACTAGAGTTGGCGTTGAAAAACATTGAGTTACTTCAACCACATCATAAAAAAACAAAGACTAAAAACAACTTGTGAAAATTTTAAAAATTACTGTAAAAAACTTTAAATTTGATTGAAATAACGTGAGAGAAGTAAAAAAGGTAATTTGAATAAGCGTTGAAAAACATTGAATAGAGCGCAACCTCAACCACTTCATATAGAAACAATAAGTAAAAGCAATTTCTGAGGATTTCAGGAATTACTAAATTTATTAATTTTTTATTAAATTTTATTAAAGTTTTACAAGCCAAATTTGGCAAAAAAATTTCGAAAACAATTTCCTCTATTTTAAAACGAGTTCATTTTTACAAAATGGAGGAAAGTAACCGCGAGTGGTGACAGATCTTAATCTTATGCTGGCGCTAGATTAGTTTAATTGCAGTCAATTTTTGAAAAATTCCAATTTTGAAATGAGTTATTCATTTTTGTGTTAATTTTTTTTTAAATTAAATTTTTAAAATGAGTTGGTTAATGTGACCACAAACAGACACAAGGACGCCCACAGGTAATTAAATTGCGTTTTATTTCGCTGAAATTTAAGAGAATGGGAGTAAAATTGAAGAAAAAATAAACTGCTTAGAATTTATAATTGTTTTTAGATAAATTGAGGTTAGAAAAATTGTAATTTTAGGCTGAGGCAATAAAACAGTTTAATAGATTTTTAATTGTTTTTCAGGAATTACTGAAAAATACTTTTGAATTTGATTGAAATAACGTGAGAGAAACAAAAATCTCATTAGAATGGGCATTGGAAAACATTTAGTGGAGCGTAACTTTAACCACATCATAACATTGTAAATAGTGGAAATAGAAAAAAGCAGTTTGTAAAGATTTCAAGAATTACTGAAATCTGAAAATTACAAATCTGAAATTACACTTTTGAATTTGATCAAAATAACCTGAGAGAAATTAAAAATCCAATTTAAATAGGCGTTGGAAAACATTAAGTATAGCGTAACTTTAAGCACATTTTAACGTAATAAACAGTAGAAATACAAGAAAAGAGAAGTAAAAAAAATGTCAAAATTTCAGAAATTACTGAAAAACACTTTTGAATTTGATCGAAATAACGTGAGAAAAATAGAAATTCTAATTTTAATTGGCGATGGAAGATATTGAGTAAAGCGTAACTTCAACCACATCATAACAAAATAAATAGTGAAAATAAAAAAACAAAAAGTAAAAGCAATTTGTACAAATTTTAGAAATTGAAAAGAGCGTAACTTTAACCACATTATGATACTGATACTGTAATTAATAATACTGTAAATACTGGAAATAGAAGAAACAACAAATAAAAGCAATTTGTAAAGATTTCAAGAATTTCTGAATCTGAAAAACATTCTTAAATTTGATTGAAATAACATGAGAGAAATAAAAATTTTAATTTAATGGGCATTGAAAAACATTGAGTGGACGTAACTTCAATCACATCATAACCTAATAACTAGTGAAAATAGAAGAAACAACAAAGCTATTTGTAAAAATTTCAAAAATTACTAAAATTACAATATTTTTGTTTATAATAAATAATAGAAATACGTTTTGACTTAAAAAAACAAAAAATTGCAGCTTACTTTGATAAAATTTGTATTTGCTCTCATGCTACATCTATTTTTTTATAGAAAAAATTAGTTTTTGTGTGTTTAAATCTGACTTTATAGTAGCTTGTCTTACTCTAATCGGGTGTGCCAACCAAAGCAAAATGTTTGGCCAACTATTAATACATTTTTAAGTGCAAAAAGTAATAAAAACAAAACATATTTGTTGTAAATAAAGTGAAAGACATAATAAAACAGATTAATAGAAACGAAAAAATAGTATAAAGAAAAAAGTCAAATAAAACAACAAAAGAAAAACGGCTAAAAAGATGTTAAAATAAAAACTAGAAACTAAAAAACCATAAACATAATAATATACAAAAAAATAATGTAATACAAAACAATTAAAAAAAAATAACACTAAAGAAGTAGAAAAATAAGAAAAACAGAGCAAGTAACTGAAGATAACCACTTTATGGTCAAAACGTCTTCTGTACACGTTTATTTATTTAATTTGTGTTATTTATAATTAACAAATAGAATACGCTTTCTATTGATAAAATTTAAAACTAGCAGAGACCTGCGTTAAACGAATAAAAGTAAAAAAAATTAAAACAAAAAAAAATGCAACAACACAGAAAATCAAGAAAAAGATAAATCAAAATAGACGTATAAATTTATTTTAGTATTTCCTTCTAATTAAAACGAAAACTAATTTTAGTATGATCAGAAAAAGATTTGCAACATTTCCAAATCCAACCCAAGCATTAAAATAATCTGCCATTGAAACTTAACCTTCCATAAAAATAAACACAACATAAAATCTGACAGTATAAATTACGATGATTAGAGATTTAACTCAAGAGAATTTTTCATACATCACTTCAAAAGAGACAACTTTCCAAAACATAGATTTGTTAAGCGGTAATTCAAAAAAAAAAATGATGTTGCAGTTGGTAATTGAAATAATTAATTAGACATTACACTTAACCTTACTTTATCATTTTGGCATAAAAAGAACTTTGACAAAACTCAACCAGATGGCGCTTCAAGCCTTCACACTCATTTTGCACATTTGCCAATTAATTTCAAATTGATATTTCGTTTCGGTTTTACACTGCTTTTTAATTAGTTTGCATCTGCCATGCAATAAATAAATTTAATATCTACTGTTGAAAGATTCTTCTATTTTCGTAATATAACAGAACATTACGGCACAAGGGCAGAAAGAGAGCTTTCTAACCTCAAAATTAACAATGACAGTTTTGACATAAATGACAACAGGGGGTTGAAAAGTAATTTTCTATTCTAGGGCCGAAAATGGCGTTTTCAGTCGCATTTTTCTAGTTTTTATAGTTATTTTCGTTATTTTTTCGTTTTTGAATGTCGCAACTGTCGTAAAACACATGTAATGCAAGCCTCAGCTTGTTGGCAAATAAATCCCGCCAGTTTTGAGGTTAAAAACGATTTTGAAAAGATGCACCGGTTGTATTTTTAGAATCGGTTTTATTTAAAATGCACAACACGAAATAAAACAGGCCAGGTCTTTTCGTTTAAGATATTTATTAGGCATTGAATGTGGCCAATGACCGCTGTAACAAATAGATATTTATGCTGAGGAAGAATATATTTAGATGACAATGAGTGTTGTTAAAATTTTTAAATAGATTTGTACTTAAAGCTAGTAAAAACTGCGATTTTCGGTTTGTTTTTGAAAGGATGAGTTTGTTTCGTAGAATTATATTCTTATTTTCTGTGTGGGTTGGGATAAGGATACTGGAACTAATGAGGACCAAGAGATTAATTATATTAAAGGATTAAAATAAACGGTGGCTTTGTTCGTCAACAAGTCATTTATGTTTTGTACCTCTCTACATCGAAATCTCTAACATTATGTTTATAAAACTATATTTAGATTCTTTGAAAGTTAGTACAAGCTAGACGGGGATTAGTTACTTTAAACAAAAATTATTTATGAAGTTGCGCCACACAGAAAACGAGAGATTTTTAAAGAACTGAAATATTTATCAGTCTAAAGATGTATAAGCTTATAAAAATTTTAGCAAAATAATGTCAAATTTAAAAGAAGAACAGTCAGATATAAAAACTAAAAAAAAAAATTCAAAACGAGATGATATTTTATACCAAAACTAAAAGCCACAAGCATGAAGGCGTAAGCAACATTTTATATAAACACTGGAAGTTCTGAGCAACAATTTATAAAAACTGAAAACCAAATGAAAAATTTTATATAACAACTGGACGTCATACGCAGCATTTTATAAAAATTAGAATTTATAGATGATATTTATTTATAAAAAAACTAGAAGCTTTAAGTAAAATTGTAGGTAAAATAGGCAAAAAAAGAAGTCATAAATAGTATTTTATAAAAGCTAGAAGCCGCAGCCGCTATTTTATAAAAACAATTAACTGTAGACAGAATTTTATATAAAAACAAGAGTACATAAGCAATGTTTTATAAAAACTGGCGTAGACAAGATTTTAGGTATATAAAAACTGGAAGCGAAATGCTTTAATATATAAAATTAAAAATGTAATTGTTGCTTATATACAAACTGGAAGATATAAGCACCCCTTTATAAAAACTGAAAGTCATAAGCAGTTATAAGCAGCATTCTAATAGTATATTAAGTATGGAGAACGGTAAGGAATGCTTACTGTTCGAAGACAATTGTTTGGAGGAGGAGCGAAGCGACGACTCCAATTATTGTCTGACAACGGTAATCCTTAACGTTCGACATGCTTATAACGTTTTTTGCGCGATTGGAATTTCTAGAATAATAATAATAATTTATATCAATACATTTGTGATAATCAGGAAGATTGAAACTGAAAACTTTGGGTGGCGGTTCCATGGTTGCTATGGTTTTGTTCCAAACAAGTAAAATTGTCTTTTTGATACAATCATCCCTACATAGTTCTGTTTTGTGGTTCCATTTTTGAAGCAAATATGAGCGATATTGATGATCTACCGGATGATTTAGAAGACGCTTGTCAAGAAGAATGTTCGGCAATAATTCCAGAAAAATCTAAAGCCCGATATGAACAGACATACAAGTTGTTTAAGAAATGGCGTGAAGCAAAGAAAATTTCTGTAAATGAAAAGAGCTTGTTAGCGTATTTTGTGGTGAGAAGTGGACACTTGAAGGCCCCAGGCAGTTTATGGGCGGAGTATTCTATGCTGAAGAGTACAATCTTTCTCCATGATGCTATCGATATTTCTAAGTTTGCTACATTAATTGCTTATCTTAAAAAAAAAATATTGGATATCGGCCTAAGAAGGCTAAAATTTTTACCAAAGAAGACATGGAAAAATTCTTGAATGAAGCACCAGACGAACAATTTTTAATTCAAAAGGTATGTTGTAGATGATGAGGTGGTACATCTGAGTTCTAAGGAAACAATATATTTGCAGGTAGCAATGATATTGGGAGTATCGGGCGCTTGTAGACGAGAGGAATTGTACAATATTAAAATGAGTGACATAGAAGAACATGAAGAAATGTTTATAGTAAATATTCCAAATACAAAAACGAATATTCAGCGAACGTTCACAGTTATTAATAAAGAAAATAAAGCAGTTCATTATTTGGAAATACTTCAAAAATACATAAGAATTCGACCAACTAACCCAATGTCAGATCATTTATTTCTGAACTATCGAAATAGCAAATGCACTAGGCAAGTCATAGAAAAAGACACATTGGAGGCTGGCCGTCAAAAATTGCAAATTATTTAAAGTTACAAGCCCCTGAAGGTTTTACTGGACACTTGTTTCGACGCACATCGGCAACACTTTTGGCGAATAAAGGAGTTGATGTGTTGGGACTAAAAAGACATGGTGGGTGGCGTTCATCAACGGTGGCCGAGAGTTACGTGGAAGATTCCCTCCAAAACAAAATTGAATTAGCTCATAAAATTTTACACAGCGATGTTGGTGGACTATTACAACAACCTGGGACTTCTACGTCGGAAAGTTTGTCTATTAACACTAGAAACTCAAATGCGAGTGGTATTACTACTATTAATTATAATAATTGTACATATAACTTTAATAAATAAACCGCAAAAATGTTTTTTTAGATTTAATTGCTTACCGTTCACTGAACGGTAAGTGAATTACTTACCGTTTTGTTACACGTAGCAACCAGTAACAGCAACCTATCGTCGTGGAAACAGGCACAGTAAACTGATAAAAACAACCAATCGCGCAAAAAAGCTATAAAAGTTGTAAGCAGCATTTTATAAAAACTTGAAACCGCGGCAGTTATTTTATAACAAAACGATAAATCGTAAACAACATTTTATTTAAAAACTAACGTGGGTAAGTTTTATATAAAAACTAGAAGCTAGAGGCTATAGGCAAGATTTTATATAAAAACTGATAGTTATAAATAGCATTTTATAAAAACTGGAAGCCGCAGCCGATATTCTATATAAGAAATAATAAACTGTAGACAACATTTTTTATATAAAAACTGCAATATCTACGCAATGTTTTATAGAAACTGACGTAGGCATAATTTTATATAAAAACTAAAAATCGTAGACAGCATTTTACAGAAAAACTGGAAACCATAGACAAGATTTTATATAAAAACTGGAATACATACATAGCCAACATTTTATAAAAACTGACATAAGCAAAATTTTATAGAAAAACTGGAAGTCGCGGACAACTTTTTATAAAAAACTGAAAGCCGGATGTTTTTTTATAAAAAAATAAACCTGTAAATATTGCTTATATACAAATAAAATACATATTTTTTTTTTATAAAAACTAAAAGCCACAGACAAGATTTTTTATAAAAACTGAAAGTTATAAGCAGCATTTTATAAAAACTAAAGTGAGATCGAAATGTAACTGAATCAGAGCAGGCTGTGTTAGCGTAACTGTAATGATGTGTCTAATGTTAATACCCACTTTTAAGGCTTGCTCTGATTCAGTTATATTTCGATCACAGGTTAGTAGCTACTGTTCAGATTTTATATAAAAACTAGAAGCAGTATTTTATATAAAAATTAAGGTTGTAAGCAACATTTTATATAAAAATTAAAGTACATAAACAATGTTTTAAAAAAAATGAGTTCGGCAAGATTTTGTACGAAAATAAAAGTCATAAACAGCATTTTATAAAAACTAGAAGCCATTGGCAAAATTTTATATAAAAACCGAAAGTTTTAAACAGCATTTTATAAAAACTAGTAGCTACTGCCCACATTTTATATAGAACCTAGAAGCAGCATTTTATATAAAAATTGAATTTGTAAGCAATATCTTATATTCAAACTAAATTACGTAAGCAACGTTTTATAAAAATTTTGTTAGCCAAAATTTTATACGAAAATAAAAGTCATAAGCAGGATTTTATAAAAACTAGAAGTCATAAGCAGTATTTTATAAAAACTAGAAGTCGCAGCCACTATTTTACATAAAAGCAATAAACTGTAGGCAACATTTCATATAAAAACTGATGTACATAAACAATATTTTATAAAAACTGACGTAGACAAGATGTTAGGTATATAAAAAT
The DNA here is from genome assembly GCA_029207805.1 of Tribolium confusum. Lineage (NCBI taxonomy): Eukaryota > Metazoa > Arthropoda > Insecta > Coleoptera > Tenebrionidae > Tribolium > Tribolium confusum. The sequence continues at coordinate 11,862,430 of JALGAY010000008.1, read as the reverse complement.
TAAAAAACAAATGCTTTTATATATAAAATTAAAAATGTAAATGTTGCTTTTATATAAACTGGAATATATAACCAACATTTTATAGAAACTTAAAGTGATAACCAGCATTTTATAGGTAAGTCATCATAATTGTAATTGCATAAAAACTAAAATCCGTAAATAACTTTTTATACAACAATTAGAAGCCAAATGATTCTATAAACGTGCTTCTAATATAATAAATTAAAGATGTAATTGTTGCTTATATATAAATTGGAATACATAAGCATCATTTTATAAATACTAAAAACGTAGACGAGATTTTATATAAAAACTAGTAGTTTTAAGCAGCATTTTATGAAAACTAGTAGCTACGACCTATATTTTATATAAAAAAACTAGAAGCAGCATTTTATATATAAACCGAAGTACATAAGCAACATTTTATAAAAACTAGAACCCACAGCCAAAAGTTTATGTAAAAACTATAAGTAGCAATTTATATATAAAAAAATAAAGAAGTAAGTAAGCATCTTATAAATAAACTGGAGTATGAAAGCAACATTTTATAAAAACTATAAGCCGTACGCAAGATTTTATATACAAAATGGAAGTCTTATTAGGCATGTTATAAAAACTAGAAGCCACAGATAATATTATATATAAAAACAATAAACCGTAGAGAACATTTTATATAAAAACTGGAAGCCGCATGCAAAATTTAATAAAAAAGCTGGAAACCATAGACGACATATTATATAAAAAATTAGAGACGCAAACGAGATTTTATATAAAAACTAAAAATTATAAGCAGCATTTTATAATAATTACAAATTGCCGACATTTTATATAAAACTAGAATCCACAGGCAAGGTTTTATAAAAGCTAGAATCATACTAACTAAAGAAATACATATTTTTGAAAAACAGCTATTGAGAAAACAATTAAAAAAGTAAAAGCGAAATATAATTCTGAAAAAATTATACACGTCGCATATAACAAAAAAAAAAAAACAAAAAAAAAAGAAAGTTTTGTAAGAACAAGAATAAAAGCTTTTGAATAAACAAAAAACTTTAAAAACTACGTTTTGAAAAAAAATTAAAAGCAGTAATTATTAGTAAAGAAAAGAGCATTTGTAAAAAATATAAAAAATAAAAAGATAGAAGACTTTAGAAAAACAATAAAAACAATAGTAATTTGTTTGATTAAACAATAAAGCATGTAATTTAATGCTGTGACTGACAGTCAGGCATTAAATCAGTAAAGCCAAGCAAGACATTAAATCTGTTTTAATGGCGTATTGAACAAGTAACGTTATTGCTGATTCTACCAGTTCATGTTTTTCTTATAAAAATTTGCTGTTTAAAATTTTAAACAGTTTTAAAATGTCTAATTTACTGCTTAGTCTGTTAGCCAAAATATAGATTTTTAAAAGTTTAAAAAACGATAATTGGAAAAGAAAAGAAAGCTAAATAAATTTCTAAAAAAACAAACAACAAAACATGATTTATAAAAATTTCTGGTTTTGAAAGTATATAAAAAATAGTTTTATAGACTGTCATGCCAAAAATTAATTTTTTAACAAAAAACTTTATTCAACTTTGTTTAACTCTTTTTTGTATTTAAGTATCTCTTAACCATTAAAGATAAAAATATTGTCCACTGAAGCTTATATACAAAATTAGAATTTATACAATTTTTGCCTATAGCATTTTTTTGTAGCTTCAACCGTTAACGCACCGTTTCAAAATAAGCTTAACTCGGTACAGATTTAAAACTCAATAATTTTTTACATATGTTTTAGAAACTTTTTTGTTGAATTCTCTCTCCCAACCTTTTTTTATTAATATAGGTCTACACCTGCAAATACTCGTACAACATGCAAGCAAGCGGTTGGCTGTGAGAGTGAATACTCCTGACTTGTAAATGCTTGACGTTATTTTTTTTCTGATAGCTTAAGCCTTCGTTAAGCCACAAAATGTTTTTTTCAGAAATAAATTAACTTTGTAACCTTCTCAAAAAAAAATGTGAAAGACGAAATTGACGCATTTCTTAAGACGTGTGGATTTCACGGTTTGCGGAACGCTTAATAAATCCGTAAAATTGTCTAGTTTTTCATGAACGCTGCTCTTTTTCAAGCCAAACAGAGTAGTCACGTGCGTCTCACATTGTAATTGCGACATTTTATTTTAAATTTAATTACTTTGTTTGCTAGTTTCAAGGAAAAACAAACAATATAGCAAACTACGTCCTCTTGTAAATAAAATAGAAACAAAAATAAATCAGATCGTCTTTACGTCTTCCATATTTCAGCAGTAATCTAATAAATTATTCCTAAAATCGTACTAAAAATCTAAATTGTAAATAATAATGACATTGAATAATATTGCACAGCCGGTAGTCAAGTATGACAGTTTTGTTTTATCTAATTTTGAATTGATGGTAAGCAAGCAGCTTCTGTAATATGTAATGTTTAGTCATTCCTCTTCAACCCGAAATAAGCAAAACAAGAGTTACTGAACTGTATTTTATAGCTAGAAGATTCTATTTTAAGCAAATCAACCAAATTTCTAGTCTTAATTTAGACAAAAAACTAATTTAATTACTTACAAATTTAAATAAAGTTGTTAAAACCATAGTGAAAATCCTGAAACCTCACTGTTCGGCGTCCACTTTCAGACTGAAAAACTGAAATCTTCCAGTGTTTACCGTCCTCTTTTACGCATTTATCCAAAAACACTAAATTCCGTTTTTCACCGGACTTTAAATCGTTCAGTGATTTTATTTTCTGGCAGTTATTACAGCCTCGTGGCTTATTTTCTCTCCTAGTTTTATAATTTAGAACGGTTATCATCTGATGATATAGCGGAAGTGCATTTCAATTAATTCATTTGATATGCGACACAACTTTGGCGCAGGTTCTGCCACACGCAAATCCGCAATTAGTAAACATTGGGCGAGATTTATACCATGGTGGCAAGGAAAATAAGGATTAATTGATTTGGACCCAAATCCTTAAAAAAAGTCTTAAAATAGAAAGTAAAAGCGGTTGTTTCAAAATTGAAAAGATCAAAGAAATAGACAAGACAACTCGAACAAAAAGAAGAAGAACAAAATATTTTAAAAGAAATAAAAAAGCGACGACAAAAAAAACAAAGTCAAAAAAGGAACAACGTAAAATTCTAGAAGAAATAAGAAACAAAGAATAGAAAACGACGAAAAACATAAAACACTTTTAGAAGATCTTTAAAAACTACTTTTGAAAGACTAAATAAAAATAAAAGTCGTAAAACTCCAAGAAAAGCATAAAGACAAAAAGAAAAAACTATAAGGAAGACTACAGCTTGAACAAAAACAAGAACAACAAAATATTTTAGAAGAAATAAAAAAACGACGGCAAAATAAACAAGAAAAACAAAGTCAAAAAAAAAAACGTAAAATTCTAGAAGAAATAGAAAAACGACAAATAGAAGACGACGAAAAACAAAGAAACTTCTGGAAGAACTTTAAAAACTACTCTTAAAAAAAAGAAAAAAAAAAGACAAATGAACTCCGACAAGAAGACCAATAAAATTTTTTGGAAAATAGAACAATTTAGAAAATACTTTAAAAAAAACGTCTTAGAAGTGAAAAACGAGTTAGACAGTTGTAGAAATGCAACAAAATCTAGGAAAAATATTATTAACTTAGAAACAAATGTTAAACAAAGTTTTAATAAAAAGAGCAATAAAGTAGAATTAAAAATGAAAAAATAAAAAAAGGAATAACTACGAAAGTAGTATACTTTTCATAGCGAGTAGAACTTCTAACGTTTGACGACCAATCATCGTTGTTAATTTCTAGGTAGAGGCAGTTTGAGGCAGCACAAATGTTAAAACTAACTGTTGCAATAAAAAAAGATAGCTCTTTAGCTAGAGAGAGCTTTGGTACAGATCGATGCTAAAATCACGAAGACAGAAGAGCGATAAAAGTCTTCAAAAGTTTGCTGCTGAAATAAAGCAACTGACTAATTTGGTCTTTTCTTCTGTATCTATCGAAGTTCAACATCAACTGAAAGCAAGTGAATTTGTTGATAAACTGTGAGATAACAAATTGATTAACAATTCTTCTTAAATCTGAAAAAGTATGACTCTCCTGCATGCCCTAAAATACGAAGAAGTCTACAGTAAGTTAAGAAGACTAACGGAACAAGTATGATTTGTTCTAGCAGAAAGGGTTTTAACAAAAATAAAAAGCTTTAAGAAAAATAAGAAAATACAGGAAAAAACCTAATTGTTTTAATTGCGGCAAGATGATTTACTTAAAAAAACTGCTGCTAAAAAAAAGATTTAAAGAGAGACAAACTAGCCAACAAGATCTACGAGCTCTTTCAGTTGGGTGTGCTACCTGATCCTTTGAAAATAACTAAAACCATTTCTGCCTCATAGCTAAGAAGAAAAAAAAACAGTACAAAAATAGTAAGTTTTAAGGAAAATAAAAAATACAGCAGCCAATAACTCGTACTGAAGAAAAAACCAGTTGTTTTAATTGCTGTAAAATGGGTCTCTTAAAAAGCGATTGCTGCTAAAAAGAAAGATCTAAAAATGATCAAAGTAGCCAACAAAATACGTCAAACTCTACTCGTTTAGTTGCGTGCGCTACCTGACTCTTTAAAAATCTCTAAGACCATTTTTGCGTCATAGCTAAGAAAAAGAAAAAACAGTACAAAGATGGTAAGCTTTAAAAAAATGAGAAAATACAGCAAGCAAAATAACTCGTACTGAAAAAGATCTAATTGTTTTAATTGTGGCAAGATGGGTCACTTAAAAAGCGATTGCTGTCAAAAAAAAAACTTTTAAGATAGTCAAAGTAGACAACAAGATGCGACAAGCTCTACTCTTTCAGTTGCAAGCGCTGCCTGACTCTTTAAAAACCTCTAGAATCATTTCTGCCTCATAGCTAAAAAGAAGAAAAACCAGAACAAATATGGTGAGCTAAGGAAAATGAGAACATACAGCAGGTTAAATATATCGTACTAAACAAAGTTCAAATATGTAGAAAAAAAAGTAGACTACTTTGACTATCTTTAGATCTTTCTCGACACAAGATGCGTCGAGACCTACTCTTTCAGTTGCGTGTGCTAACTCACTCTTTTAAAATTTCTAGAATTATTTCTGCCTCATAGCTAAGAAGAAGAAAAGACAGTACAAAAATAGTAAGTTTAAAAAAATACAGCAAACAATAACTTGTACTGAAGAAAGACCCAATCTAAAAATAGACAAAATAGCCAACAAGATGCGTTGAGCTCCACTCTTTCAGTTGCGAGTGGTACCTCATCCTTTAAAAACACCTAAGATCATTTTTGCCTTAAAACTAAAAAATAGAAAAGACTGTACAAAAATGATAAGCTTTTTTTAAAAAAAGAAAAAATTTAGCAGGTAAAACACGTACTAAAAAAAGACCTAAATGTTTTAAGTGTGGCAAGATGAAACATTAAAAAGCAATTGCTGCCAAGAAAAAAGATCTAAAGATGGACGAAATAGCCAACAAGATGCGATAAGCTCTACTATTTCAATTGGGTAAGGTACCTGACTCTTCAAAAACGTCTAAAGCCATTTCTTCCTCATACCTAAGAAGAAAAAAAGACAGTACAAAAATGGTGAGTTTTAAGGAAAATGAGAAAATACAGCAAGCAATAATTCGTACTGAAGAAAGACCCTCATGTTTCAATTGTAGCAAGATGGGTTAGTTAAGAAGCGATTGCTGCCAAGAAGGAACGAAATAGCTAATAAGATGCATGCGCTGCCTCACTCTTTAAAAACTTTTATAACAATTTCTGTCTCATAGCTAAGAAGAAGAATAGACAGTACAAAAAAGTGAGTCTTAAGAAGAATGAGAAAATACAGCAGACAATAACTCGTACTAAAGAAAGACCTAAATGTTTCGATTTTGGCAAGATGGGTCACTTAAAAAAAGACTGTTGTCAAGAAGAAAGATTTAAAGATAGTCAAAGTAGCCAACAAAATACGTCGAGCCCTACTTTTTTAGTTGGGTGTGTTACCTGACTCTTTTAAAAATCTTTAAAACCATTTTTGCCTCACACCTAAGAAGAAAAAACGACAGTTGTTGTTCGAAAGTCATATCAACAGAAAAAACTGCAAGATACCGTCTCTATATCAATTCGTATCTGCAGCAACTTCGAGAAATTTTGTGACGGCTGAGTTAGAAGAAGATGTTGGACTGCTAGATTCAAGCCTATTCTGCGAGTTGTTTGTTCTAGAATTAGAAGTAGAATATAATCAAGAATTAGAAGAACATTTCCAAAAAAATAGCGAAATTTTACTATTGACTACTTTCGTTTCAAATATCTTTGCTGTGTGAGATAACAAAACAAGCAGAACACGACCGTTTTGACGGCAAGATCAACAATCGTCTTTAAATCAGTTTGCGTCTTTAGCAAATCCGAATTGTAACGACAGAGTTAGAAGAAGATTTAAAAGATGTTAGACTGTTGGATTTAAGCCTATTCTGTCAGTTGTCTATTGCGAGAAAAAATTTAAAAGAGAACTCTGATAGCGTGATCTAGAATTAGAAAGACATGTCTATAAAAAATGGCGACATTTTACTATTGACTAGTTGAAGTCACTGCATTTAGTTTGTTGATGTTTGTTGTAAGAGATAAGAAAACAGGAAGAACACAACTGTTTTGACAGCAAAATTAGGTAAGCGTTTCTAAATCACTTCGCGTTTCTAGCAACCCCAAAAAAATTGTCATGGCAAAGTTAGAAGAAAATCTTAGGAGATTCTATCCTAGAAGCTGATTCTGAAAGTTACAAAGAAAAAAAATTTAAAAGAGAATTCTGACACACATAATAGATACAATTTAAATATTTCTTAGAAGAATGGTGACACATTACTATTGACTAGTTGAAGAGTCACTGCATTTGGTCGCAAGGAATGTAACATCTTCGCTGTAGAAGATGAGATAACAAACAGAATAAACCTTGTTTAACACCGAATAAACACTGCTAATGTACATAGCTGATTCGTCAGCTACAGAAGAAACTCTCTTTTGAGAAACAGAAAGAAGTGACCTAAAAGATCAAAAAGATAACAAAAAATGGTGTTATTAAAAATTCGGCAAATTTATAGTTATTCCAGTCTTCTTAGGTACGAAGAAAGATAGTCTTACCTACTTCTAAGCAGATTACAGAAGACTTAATAAAATAAGAAAAAAAGATAGTTTTTTACTGCTTTGTATTGACGATACTCTAAGCTTATTAGAAGGTTTTTAATAGATTTCAACACTTGATTTGAAGAGAGAGTACTCGCAGAATAAAAATTCTTTTCTAAGAAAATAAAAAAATTAAATTTTTAACTAGAAGTAGATTCTACCAGTTCTGCGTTATGCTTTTTAGACTATACATATAACGCACTAGTTACGTTTGAACCTCTGATAGAATTGTTCCTACAAATAGCGACATTCGTGTACTTCGCCATGTTATGATTGTTAGAAAGACATTAGAAAACACCAAAAAATTCCTAGAAGAAATCTTTAATCGTCTGAGGAATGTCAACATTTAGCTCAACCTCAAGAGATGTTGCTTATTGCAAAAAACACTTAAGTTTTTGAGTCATCTGAAAACATCCAGACAGACTGCAACTGGTAACGGCTTTAAAAATCGTTTTAGCGGCCGTTATTTATTATTAATGTGTTTGATTTTAAGATGTCGCAGTTTTTTAACTACAAGACTGTCATTTCACAAAATTACTATTTTAATCACAATAAAATAAAACTATTGTTGCAATAGATTTACTCGTAATAGCTTTTCAGAGAGAAACCATGCATCAATGCATAAACCCATCCCATCTGTCCGGTCAATCTAACATAATAAACATTTCGTTTTTATGTTTCGAATGCAACAGTCCTCAATTTCATGGTTTCCTGAAAACCAGAGCGATTTAAAGTCTGAAATACGGGATCGTTTGCACTAATAGCCAAGCCATTTCCATTAGGAACTTCTATTTTGAAAGTCGGTTTATAGACGGAAGTGAAAAAGTTTGACAACTTAAATTTGTTTTATTTCAACCAAATTTAAATAAAGTTATTTTTGATGTTTAGTTTTTGGCTTTGGATCATTAAATGTGAAAAATTGGATAGCTTACAAATTGGTTCATTAAATATTAGATATTTAAAACACAAACAAAACATTTTACTATATTTTATAACAGAAATTTTAAAGAAAACACCTGTTGGTCAGCAATATTGTATTAAGAAAATGTTAATGGCTGAGGGCAATAGTGCTACGGCCCCGAAAAATATTTTTTGTTACAGCATTTTATAACAGTGACTTTTGGTTGTCATATTTTGATTGCTAAATGTCGTACTTTTACGCACTAGTGCGTAAAAGTGACATTTTTAAGTACTCATTTTTTATTTTACTTATTTATTGCAAAACATAAAAATTACGATTACTTAAGTGACTTGAACATTCGAAGATTTCAGATTTCTTTCCTAAACTTCCATACAACTGAAAACGGTACTTGTAGACGCCACTTCAGATTTGCTCTATACGTCACAGTTTCTTCTTTTCCCATAATTTTCATCGAAATTGCGTTTTTACTTTCAACAGAGTTTTCTATGTAACTTTCCGCAACAGAACTCGATCGCCATCTTCCATGTCTTTTGAGTAATGTAATATCTGCTCCTGAATCTGCTAAGAGTGTTGCTAAACATCGGCGAAAACAGTGCCCGGTATATTCTTTTGTATTTAGAAGGCCGAGACATTCTGCAATTTTTAGGCATACCTCTATTAGTATTTATACCAGCAGGTAGCGTACAGCACCTGGAATTTCTTCAGATTAAGAAGAATCTCTGATATTCAGTATGAGGAGGTTGAAGCTGTGCGTATTTGCGGAAAATTTCTAAGAAACTAATTCCATCTACAAATCTTTCAGTTTTTGTAAACATTCGTGAATTTTTTGTCTGTAAATAACATTAAAAAAAAATGTTTGTTAGTTTATTTAACGGCCGTAATAAATAAAAAAATTATAAGAATTGAAGCTACATCAAGATAAATTCGAGATTGAATGGCGCCTCTGGCTATGCAACCAAACAAACACGTTCTACATCACAAGTCTTATTTTAAAAATATCTATTATCCGTTGAAACTGTAAATCTATCAACACAACAAATCCGCCTCTTTTATTCTCTTTAACAAATCTACTTTGATTTACAACAATCATTTCTATTTTTTTTAATCAGATTCTTCAAAGTAGGTCAAGTATTTTATACGAAAAAAAACATCAGATCCTGTCCAAGGTACATTACGTTTCGAAATTGCCAAGAATGTAAGCGAAATTTTTGGCGCCAATTCAAAACTAGAATTTTTCTTTAACAAATATGGAACTTAAATAAATGACTTGCTCGGTTACTCAACCAAATCTCACCCAACTAACTGTCTAAACCGTTAATTATGTTTGGAAAAGTAATTTTTGACGATTTTACGATTTCTAAGACAAATATTTTGGTATTGGTGAGATTTGAGGTAGGTTAGAACAGATATCTGGTTGTTTAATTAACAGAACGGTTTATTTGCTTTGGGAGAGGTACAATTGCGGCCGGTCAAAATTAAGACACTTTAACAAAAACAATTTTGAAAAAAAGGCAGGTAGGTAGCTTCATTATTCTCTAAAGTAAAAATTAAAAAATAAAATTTTTGAATCTGTTAAAGTGTCTTAAATTTAGGCGGTTGTGACAGTATTCAAATTTGGAACAATATATAAATTAAAATACGTATGACTCTATAACAAACAAGCATTCATTGAAACAGTTATTTTGCGTCTAACCGGATATTTTAGTACATAATTCACTTTTATTCGTTTGATTGCGAAATTTAACTTTCTTGTTGACATACGTTTTAAAATATAGGTTGAAAATGTGGATAAAATGCGTTTGGCGAGATGTTAGGTTTGAATACGAACCGATCTGTCATCAACAGACTAAAATGTCGTTAAATACAAGATTGGCAATTACCTCAAGTCATTAGTTTGCGTGAATGGAAGCTTGTTTGCTTTAAATGTATATAATTACGTTTTATTACTAGATTGGTTTAATGGAGGCCTTTGTGCTTGAAGTGTGACATTGTAACATGTACATAACAAGCAAAAATTACAAAAGAAATTGGTTTTAACTTTAAGAGAAACAAAATCGCTTTTTTATGCCTCTGAAAAGACTACTAAAAAAGCATTTTCATTGCTACATCAAAAACTAAAACAAAATGTCCCCCGAAAAGTTAAGAAAACAGTGTACAACTTGAGGATTGAAAATTGTAGTTTTTAAACTAGGAGAACAAGAAAAAAAAGACAAACACAAAGAACAAAATACAAAAAAAGCTACAAGGCACAGTACTTACAACAACAAAATAATAAAAAAAACATTGAGAAAAAAATACAAAACATCAAAATAATTTTTTTGAGTGTCTGAACTCTGAGTATTTACCGCATCTGTTTCTAGTACAGTAAGAGTTATTTACTTGTTGCTGATACTGACTCGTCGGTAAGTATTTTGTTTACTTGCTGCTAAAGAAAACTCGACGGTAAGCATTATTTACCGTTCTAGAAAGGTAAATAAAATTATTGATTAATAATTTTTTTAATAAAATGAATCGCACAAAAAATACGCATTGCAAAAGTTATGAATGTTTACCGACCTCGATCAGTAAGTGAAGTCTATTGATAAAATGTTTTAACTGTTCTTGGTACTTAATTTACTATTACCAAGGTAGTAAGCAAGTTAATAAACTAATCAACTAGTAGAAAAAATAAAAAATACTAAAAAGATAGACAGAAAAGTATTTTTTTCACTCGTTGCCAAAGAGAGCTCAACGGTAAGCACTATTTACCGTTCTTGAAAAGTAAATAGAATTATTGTTTAAATATTTTTTTAATAAAAATAAGTTTTACCAAAATTAAGCACCAAAAAAGTTAAGAACGATTTACCGACCTCAAAGACTAAGCAGAGTCGACTGGTAAAATGCTCTTACTGTTCTTGAGACTTAATATTCTATCACCAAGGTCGTAAACTTGTTAATAAACTGGTCTACTGGTAGAAAAAAAAAGAAATAATAGAAAAATAGACAGAAAAATATTATGTTTACTCGTTGGCAAAGAGAACTTGACAGTAAGCATTATTTACCATTCTAGAACAGCAAATAGAACTATTAATTAAATATTTTTTTAAATAACAATAAATCTTACCAAAAGTAACTACCACAAACGTTAAGAACGTTTTACCGACCTCAGACAGTAAGTAAAGTCGACCGATAAAAGGTTCTTACTGTTCTTGAGCCTTAATATTCTATCACCAATATGGTAAAATTGTTAATAAACTCTGGTACGGGTAGAAAAAAAAAAGAAGAAATAAAAGATAGGTAAATAACATATTTAGAATACGTTAAACTAGTCAACTAGTCGAAAGAGAAGAAAAAATAATAGAAAAATAGACAGAAAAGTATCTTGTTTATTTCTTGCCAAAGCAAACTTGACGGAAGAAATCATTTACCGTTCTAGGACAGTAAATAAAACTATTAATTAAATATTTTGTTAATAAAAATAAATCTCACTAAAAATAAGCATCAAAAATATTAAGAACGTTTTACCAACCTCAAACACTTTGAGTCGACTGGTAAAACGCTCTTTCTGTTCTTGAGACTTAATATTCTATCACCAAGAAGATAAACTTGTTAGTAAACTAATCTACTAATAGACAGAAACGAAGAAATAAAAAAAAAGTAGATAGAATATTTAGAAAACGTTAAATTGGTCAGCTAGTCTAAAGAGAAGAAAAAATAGTAGAAAGATAGACTGTAAAGTATTTTGTTTACTTGTTGCTAAAGAAAACTTGACAAAAAGTATTATTTATTGTTCTAGGGCAGTAAATAAAACTATTAATTAAATATTTTTTTAATAGAAATAACTCTCACCAAAAATAAGCACTACAAAAGTTAAGAACGTTTTACCGACCTCAAAGACTAAGTAAAGATGTTCTTACTGTTCTTAAGACTTAATATACTACTAAAAAAATTGTGAAGTTGTTAATAGACTGGTCAACTAGTAGAAAGAGAAAAAAATATAATAGAAATGTAGACAAAACATTAAGAAAACGTTTTACATAATTTTTTAACCAAATAAAATAGATTTGAAAAAATTGAAACAATAAAAATAGAGAGAAACAAGAGTACAACATGTAAACAAATAGAAAATAAGAGAAAGTGTAGAAATTACTAAAAAATAGTAAAGACACTTAGCACTTCTTGTAGAGTGAGAGTGACTATTTGTTCCGGATTTTCCAGTACTGTGTCAGATTTATTTATCTTGTCCGATTTTGTAAAAAAATTAAAATAGTACATTACATATCAAGAGAGAAAGAAAAGTATAATTAAGCCAAAGAGCAAAGTGCGAGACCTATAATCACATTCCATTCTTCACGATTTTAGCAACCTTAGCAACGGGAGAAAATTATTTGTCTTACTATTTGCATTCCCAATTGTGCAAAAATTCCGACATTGTAAAATATAAATAAACAACTCGATTTCCTCTTAAAAAACATGTTTTGACTCTTGGAAAACCCTCAATATAAATCGAAGAACCAATTTACAAAAGTTGTCGTTTTCGATTCTCGAAATATATCATAAATTTTATGATCCTTCGAGCCGGATGTTAAGAAAAGTCTGGAAGCAATATTCTCGCTTCCACTTCTTATTTTAATTTTTTTTATTATTATTCAGACAGTTTTTTTGTAATAATTATTTATAAACATTACAAAAACATTTAATTTTAAAATTGTTGCTTTTTGAGCTAATTTCAAATTAAACTGCGCTCAGCAGCATCTTCGTTTCTGTATAAAATTTAAAAAAATTGGAGCTGTGACTCTACCACAGATTGCAATACTACCAGTATTATTTCAATTTGAAATTGGCTCTTTTAGCTTCTAGATTATAAAAAAACGTGGTCATTTGAGCCAGATATAAAGAGAAGTTTAAAGAAACAGTTCTATTCTAGATCTATTCGACTACAAAAAATGTGTTTTTTAAGGTTTTTAATAAAATTTAGAAGCTGAAAACGACAGATTTTGTTTTCTACTATTTGTTTCTTTTAGACATTTCTCGCACAACACACCCGCATTTTAAACGAGGCGTCTCAAAAAATACATATTATTATGTAATCCTGACAGATTTACCCCAACTCATCACAAAAGATTCTCAAAAACTGGTACCTGAATTTTGCAAATTTTTGAAAAAGAACCAGATCTGAGAATTGGTAGGCTCACAGACCATCTAGTGACAAAAAGCAGTAACTTTGTGGCTTAATAATTTTGTTTTTCTTCGTATTCTCGTTTCGTTTCATGCAAAAACCCCACTTTCTAAAAAAAGCCCCAACTTCCAGTGCCAAAACTCCCTTGCCAAGTTTGTCAAAAATTCTCCTCAAGCGCATATCTCCTCAAAATCAAACCCTAAATCAAAATTTTCGCGATTGTTTAACAATCCGAAAATACCTCGCCCAACGTCATTCAATCCAGCTGTTCTGGTCGTTTCCCATCCAAAAAACCTCCATGCAAAATCTCTTGCACAAGTTTTATTTTAGCCGAATTGTTTGACAGTGTTTTTCGATTCTATATTGACTGTAGTGAATACACGATGCTTGCCAAATATTCACTTGTATTTTTAAAACGAAATCTGTTTGTTTGTAGAAGAGATGTTGAATCATTTGAAAATACGTAAAGAATTAATGCAGACACTGGATGTTATGGCAATTAAACCAAATTAATTGAGATTTTTTGAGACGATAAGCGAGTGCGTTACGCGGTTTTGAACATCTAAATTTAAATTTTGCGCTAAGACTGAAATTTTAAGTTATTTTTAGAACAGCTGGACACCGAGAAATTCAACAGGATTTTTTAACCCCCAAAATTTGCCAAAAATTTCGCCGTTAAGGACAAGGTGACTGTTTCATTAATTTATAGCCAATTTCGAAATTTTTGTAATAAAACAGTAATTTTTATTTACTTATATTGGCAGCAGTGTTTTGATAAAACATAAACATTTGTCACTAGATTTATAATAATTGTGTTCATAAATCTTGTAAAATAAAAAAACATTTTGTTTTCAGGAAGTTTTGCAAAATCTTATAAATTTTATTTAAATAAATTGGCAACAGTTAGTTAATAATAATTTAAAATTCAGTCATGGTTTTGGCTAAGGACGAGGACAAAATGTCATTACCAAAATATTTTTTTGATTAAATCTCAATTTGTGTCTTTAAAAAAATTTTAAATTAAAATTAAAACAAATTTGGAGACTTTCTAAAAGTAATTTGACGTTTTATTGTTTATATCATGGCTTACTACATTTTAAAATATTTACCGCCATTTTTCTCTAACAAATTTTTTTACTTTTAAATAATAATAATAAAAAAAAATAATGTCTAAACTCTTGATAAACGAAAACGTTAATAAAACGATATTTAAAGACTTAAATCATTATAAAAAGTTGTTGTAGTTTTGAGATAAAGCACAATTGCTGATAAAACAGTTTAGTACATTAAAGAAATCAGAAATTATTTTTGTACTAAACCTCTTAAAAACCGTTTTTAGAAAGATGAAAGCAAAACTTGGCAAGCAAATTACAATGACAGCATTATTGAGTTGAATAAATTTAAAAAGTCGCATTAGTCTGGTCAAAAGCCTTCACACACAGTTTGTTTATATGTCGGCTTTGGAGCGTAAAAAAAATATTTTGATACAGAAAATTTCTCTAAAAAAATTATTTCAAGACAGTTGTGGTAAATTACAGGAAGTCATTTCAGTGTTCGGAGAAACTTGTCGTTAGCCTAATTTAGGTGTTTAAAAATGTCGCTTGTTTACTGCAAAAATGTTTTAAAAAGATGAGATTTTAAGTTTTAATAAAATAGAAACGCAGTATTTAAAAAAAAAGTTTTTTTATGTTTCTATATAGTTTTTACATATTTATTGAGAGAAATACACTGCTCCAATAAATTAACGCACCACTTGAATTTTTTTGAAAATTGAAACATGTATTCGACCAATTGGTACAAAATTAAGAAAAATTTAACAAAAACATTTGTTTAAAGTAAATTAATATCTAATGTGTCCAAATGTAGAAAAACAAACCGAAAACAAAATTTTATTAAAGTTACGCCGTTATAAAAGTTACAGAAAACATCTTAATATCGCGTATTTCCACCTCTACTTTGAATAACCGCTGCACATCTTCGTTCCATAGTCAAAATTAACGAAATTATGTCTTCTTGATTTAAGTTATTCCAAATTTCATTTAGTTGAGAACCTACCTCTTGAAGATGGACAGGAGGATGTGGAAGATTTTTTAAACGTTTCCCGAGAATGTCCCAAACATGCTCAATAGGATTTAGGTCAGGGCTTCGAGCTGGCCAATTCAAAACATTGATTTCTGCCTCATTCAAGTAATCTTTAACAATTCGGGCAGTGTGGGGTTTTGCGTTATCTTGCATTAACACAAAATTTGGACCAATATAAGGGGCATATGGTACGACATGCTCTTCAAGAATGTCTGTTATGTAACGGTCCGCATCTATAGAGCCATTATTTACAACCACTAACTCCGTGCGAGCTTGTAAGGAAATACCACCCCAAACCATTACTGAGCCTCCACCAAACAATGTGGTATTCTGAATGTTACACTGTGCGTACCGCTCATTTGATCTACGATACACACGAACACGTCTATCGCAATTGTAAAGGCAAAATTTTGACTCATCCGTAAAAAGAACAGACTCCCAATCCTCTCTTTGCCAATTTATGTGCTCTCTATCAAATTCTAATCGGGCTCTGCGGTGTTCTGCAGTCAATGCAGGACTACGAGCAGAAATATGGGGTGTTAAATTATCCTCCTTAAGTCTTTTTCTAACAGTTTCGGTACTGATTTGAATTCCTTCTACGTCACGGAACTCAGTTTGTAGCTTCCTGGCGGTTACAAAACGTTCCCTTAGCGCAGATATTCTTAAAAATCCGTCCTGGATAGGAGTGATTTTTCTTTTTCTTCCTTGCCCAGGTCTTCTGAGGTGACTTCCTGTCTCTCTGTACCTTTGTATCATACGCGAAACTGACGTATGAGATACACCAAACCTTTCACCAATTCTTCTGTAGCTCCATCCTTTCTCCAACAAAACCACAGCTTGAGCGCATTCTTCTCGAGTCAAATTCCTCATAATGCTTTTATTATTGTTTCTAATGATAAAAACTATCCACAGAACGGCAAATTCAAATAACAATAAAACGAAATACAAATTAACACAATTTAAAAATGAAAATTATTTTAAAATTTCTTCTTAAAAAACTACTAAATTCAAATTTCTGACTTTAACGTCAAAACTTTTATTGCAATGGGTAACTAGATTATAGCTTGATTAAACCTTCTCAACCAAAGTTGTCAAATGTACATAGTTTTAATTTTTTTACTTTATTTTCAAGTGGTGCGTTAATTTCTTGGAGCAGTGTGTATACGTGTGTAATACCTCTACTAGCAAATGATACAGTAATGACGTCAGAAACTCTCTCTGTGACGACTATAAGCGGCCAAAAATGGCGACTTTGATTTTTACTATACGGTGCCTTCAGAAATAATTTTAAGTCACGTGACTAAATAAACATAAAAATTAAAGTTTTTTTTATTCAAAAATAAAAAACAATGATAGCAAAATTTAGCAACAGTTTTATTTAACATTTAAATAGTACAAAGTCAGTATATAATTTTGCACTGCTTTCATTAGCAACTTAGTCACGTGGGTTAAAATTATTTCTGAGGGTTCTGTACCTTCCAATGACCCACATCTATAATCTAATCTATAAAATTTTGTATTTCAATCATTATTATTAATAAATAAAATTTTAAGATGAATAATAAAGCCCATTGTTATAGGTATTTAAACATAATTGACTTATAATTTTTTATTGTCAATAATTATTAATAATAAAAATTTGGCATAAAATGGTTAAAAAATAATTACTAATACAATAGAATTGATTTATGTAAAACATTCATTATTTAATCAAAGATAAAACTAATAAAAATAAGTTTAAAAAAAAACATTTTAAGTTTTGTTTTTACGTATACAGAGTGTTAAAATTAAAGAATTGTTAGACAATAAATATGGGTAATATTAAACTGAGTTCTGTAAAACAAAGAACAGTAAATTTATTAAATAAAAGTACATTTCTCATTATAAAAATCCTTATTAAATTCTTCATAAAATGTTTTTGTTAATCAAAACTGTAAAATTAAAGAATTTTTAGACAAATTATAGATAATATAAAACTGACTTTTGTAAAACAAAAAACGGTAAATTCAGTAAAAAAGCGCACACTTCTCTTTATAAAAATCCTTATTGTAGCTATTTATTATACAAGTGTCTTATAAGGCAAATAAGTCACGAAAGAAATGTTGAGAGCTTGCTCGAGTGGCCTAATTTTTCTCAAGTAACTTATTTGCTGTCAAAACATGAGTACAATACATAGTTTTATCCAACACCTCTCTCTGTAAGAGTATATTAAGTATGGAGAACGGTAAGGAATGTCGCTTCGCTCCTCCTCCAAACAATTGTCTTCGAACGGTAATCCTTAACGTTCGACATGCTTATAACGATTTTTGCGCGATTGGAGTTTCTAGAATAATAATAATAATAATAATTTATATCAATACATTTGTGATAATCGGGAAGATTGAAACTGAAAACTTTGAGTGGCTGTTCCATGGTTGCTATGGTTTTGTTCCAAACAAGTAAAATTGTCTCTTTGATACAACCATTCCTACATAGTTCTGTTTTGTGGTTTCGTTTTCGAAGCAAATATGAGCGATAGTGATGATCTACCGGATGATTTAGAAGACGCTTGGCAAGAAGGATGTTCGGCAATAATTCCAGAAAAATCTAAAGCCCGATATGAACAGACATACAAGTTGTTTAAGCAATGGCGTGAAGCAAAGAAGATTTCTGTAAATGAAAAGAGCTTGTTAGCGTATTTTGTTGTGAGAAGTGGACACTTGAAGGCCCTAAGCAGTTTATTGGTGAAGTATTTTATGCTAAAGAGTACAATTTTTCTCCATGATGCTATCGATATTTCTAAGTTTGCTACATTAATTGCTTATCTTAAGAGAAAAAATATTGGATATCGGCCTACGAAGGCTAAAATTTTTACCAAAGAAGACATGGAAAAATTCTTGAATGAAGCACCAGACGAACAATTTTTAATTCAAAAGGTATGTTGTAGATGATGAGGTGGTACATCTGAATTCTAAGGAAACAATATTTTTGCAGGCAGCAATGATATTGGGAGTATCGGGCGCTTGTAGACGAGAGGAATTAAACAATATTAAAATGAGTGACATAGAAGAACATGAAGAAATGTTTATAGTATATATTCCAAATACAAAAACGAATATTCAGCGAACGTTCACAGTTATTAATAAAGAAAATGAAGCAGTTCATTATTTGGAAATACTTCGAAAATACATAAGAATTCGACCAAGCAACCCAACGTGAGATCATTTATTTCGGAACTATCGAAATGGAAAATGCACTAGGCAAGTCACAGGAAATGGCACAATTGGAGGCTGGCCGTCAAAAATTGCAAAGTATTTAAAGTTGCAAGCCTCTGAAGGTTTTACTGGACACTCGTTTCGACGCACATCGGCTACACTTTTGGCGAATAACGGAGTTGATGTATTGGGATTAAAAAGACATGGTGGGTGGCGTTCATCAACGGTGGCCGAGAGTTACGTGGAAGATTCCCTCCAAAACAAAATTGAATTTGCTCATAAAATTTTACACAGCAATGTTGGTGGACTATTACAACAACCTGAGACTTCTACGTCGGAAAGTTTGTCTATTAACACTAGAAACTCAAATGCGAGTGGTATTATTACTATTAATTATAATAATTGTACATTTAATTAATAAATAAATCGCAAAATTGTTTGTTTTAGATTTAATAGCTTACTGTTCACTGAACGGTAAGTGAATTACTTACCGTTTTGTTACACGTAGCAACCAGTAACAGCAACCTACCGTCGTGGAAACAGGCACAGTAAACTGATAAAAACAACCAATCGCGTAAAAAAGTATTTAAAAAATTATCAAAACACAAAAATTTTATATCTAGAAAGATTAGTAGTAGTCTATAATTTGGTTGGCATGTTGTTGTTGACAACAAAATTATTATTTGAGAAAAATTTTGCAAACAAACTGTTTCGGCGCATGTAACATTGTTGGAAATAAAAAGAAGTAGTTCTCTTCCTGAAAAATTTGCCAAAGATGTTGAAGAAGTCACATCGAGTTTGCTACCCAAGAAATCCAGAGGCGCTTAATACAATGAATTAAGTGAGTTCAATAACTGGAAACAGGAAAACGATGTTTGTGGGGTAAGCGAAGACGTGCTGTTGGGTTCCTTCTTCAACGAAAAAAAAGATTCGCAGCCTCTTCAATGTGGACGAAATACAGCATGTTAAGATCGACATTAAAGCTTCACGAAAATACAGATATTTCACAATATGGCAAGTTAATCGCTTTTTTGAAAAACAAATCAAAAAATTACAAATGCAAAAAATCAAAAATTCTTGAAGGAGAGCATATTCAACAGTTTCTAGCAGAAGCACCCAATAAAAAATATTTGATGTTGAAGGTAGGTCGATTTTGTTATTAGAGAATGAAATCTAATTTTTTTAAATTACAAGTCGCACTAATTTTTGGGGTGTCAGGTGAGTGTTGATGTTGTGAATTATTGAACATGTCAATCAATAACGTAGAAGCTAAAAGATCCAATATGTTGGTATCTGTACCAGATACTCTAACATATGTGTCACGTAGCTTTACGATTATGAAAGAAGGATTTGCAGTTAAGGTGCTGGATAT
This sequence comes from Tribolium confusum, assembly GCA_029207805.1. Classification (NCBI taxonomy): domain Eukaryota; kingdom Metazoa; phylum Arthropoda; class Insecta; order Coleoptera; family Tenebrionidae; genus Tribolium; species Tribolium confusum. Next base: position 11,842,510 of record JALGAY010000008.1, on the reverse strand, counting down.
TTGTAGAAAATATATGTCTCTCCCACCTAAAAATATTTTTCACAACAGGTTGTTTTTGTGCTGTAGAAATGAAAAATGCACAATACAGCCAGTGGGAATAAATAGTCTATCTAAAATACCATGATTTTTTGAAATTACTAGAATCAGAGTCTTACACAGGACACAGTATGAGATGCACATCAGCGAGTTTATTGTCCAACGCTGGAGCCGATCTTGGTATGGTCTAACGTCATAGCCGATAGAAGTCGACAACCGTGGCACAAGCGTATGTCGAAGAGTCAATTTTGAGTAAAATAGACATTGCTAAGAAGATACTGGGTGCAAATTCGGAAACAGAAGGCAATGTTATTGTGAATACTGAGAAGCAAAAGTCAAATGAATGTGGAAACAACATTGAAGTAACAAAAAATGAAGCAAATAAAGTTATATCTTATTTTAATATATATGTTAACGTAAATCTCAACCAATGATTTCATCTGAGATTTCTGTTTCTTATGATTGTAATTTTATGTATTGTATTTTTTGATGTTCAATAAATTGTTCTATTTTCTGTAAACTGTTCAATTATATAAAAACAGTTTTATTATTGATTCATAAAACCACTTGTGTTTTATAGACTCCATAATTCAATCAAAAACATTATTTTTATAACGTCATAATAAAGAGGTGTTGGATAAACTACTTTATAAACAATTTTTGTTTGTCGATACTGTAAAATTCAAGAATTTTAAGACAAATTATAGATATTATAAAACTGACTTCTGTAAAACAAACGACAGTAGATCCAGTAAAAGCAGCGGACATTTCTCTTTATAAAAATCCTTATTAAATCCTTTATAAACTGCTTTTGTTTGTCAATACTGTAAGATTAAAATTCTTTTAGACAAATTAGAAATATTGTAAATCTGACTTCTGTAAACCAAACGACAGTAGATAACTGTAACTATTTAAAAGAACCAAAAACGATTTTTGTGGCAATTCACATTACTAACTTTTCCCAAAAAAAATTATTTTCTAGTTTTGTTATAATTTTAAATATATTTTATGTTTTAATTGTTATTTTATAAAAAGGAAGTATAAAGTGTTTTAATACAATATTTATATTAAAAATAATTAACTATAAACAAATATTATCTTTAATGAGTTGAATTAAAAATACTTGAAGGTTGAATTTACGTCATAAAAATTTTCAATGAAACATAAAATTAGATTTTTTTCAGAGAAATAGCTACGTTACGATTTAAAAATTTTCAATTACAGTTTTTTTTTAATTCAGGACCAATATGTTGACTGAAATAAACGTCTAAAGTAGCAATTGCATCAGAAATTTGTAAACTTCCTGAAGGTTAACTCTACGTTATAAAATTTCTGAATGAATCAAAATTTGAATATTTTACCCCCATTTTTTTGTACAACCAGTATTTTCGCAAATGATTTAATGCTATTTTAAATCCTGTAGGCGTTTTAAACTCGCATCATTACAATTTGCGTCCAGTCATATAAATTTCTGCATCATACACTTCAGAATTTTCAAAAAAAAAAAAAAATTATTTTCAGTTGAACCGAATCCCAGTACCAAACAAATATTTTTAGCTTCTTTTTATCTTTTGGCACTCGACTTCAGTTTGAAGTCGATTAATTGACGCAAATGTAAATCAATAAACTAAAAAAATCAACAATTGAGCTAAATTTAGAAAAATTTTGGGAAATTTTTATGTAACACGTGGTTATATAAAAGGCCACTTACTTCTTCAATTTTGAGGCTAGTCCGGATGACTTTCCTCCGGACTTCCGTTTCGTAGGTTTCCTCGACCGTTTCGGCCATTTTTCTCGAATTTTTCACAAGGTTTTCGAATCGGTTTAGACACTTTTAGACACGACAAGTATTCGGCGTGGAAACGCGTACAAGACTGAAGCGTCGGGCTAAAATTAATTTTCTTGACTGAACGGAAGTTGCCTACTATAATGCCATGTCCTACTACTTGAGAGGATTTTAGCGAGGTTTTATCGCCGGGGATTTGAATGGATTGAGGATTTAGAAGCGCTCAACTGCAAAAAACCGATTTCACTTCCTTCCGCTAAGTTGAGAAACCGAAATTACTAAATTAGTTGCGAGAAAATAGATCTTACATATTTTCTAAGCAATAAACTCTAGTATAAACAATGTTCTTAAATATATATTTTACGACAGGTTAGAAATTTTCAGAAATAATATTGCGACAAAAAAATATGTAGGCTTTTACTGGTGACTACCAAAATTGTTTAAAATTCAATCTTAAGGCAATAAATTAAAAATTGAATTTTATTGTTTAGCGAAAGTAAACGAGATAATGAGAATAATTTTAAATTAGCAATTCAAATTTAAATTGAAATTTAAAAAATGTTTTAATAAATAGTAAATCAAATAGAAGGTGATTGTAGCTTACATTTCATATTAGTTTATAAATAAATAAACTAAATAAATTTGACGATTATAATCTATTATCTAGTTAAACATATTCTACAAAAACATTTTTTTTTAAATTTTAGAAGTACATACACAACAATTAAATTTTTTAAAAAATAAAGAAACAGAGAAGTAATTTTATTTTAAATTTGTTATATTTGTAAAATAAGAAAAAACCAACGAGCGATTAAAATTAATACAAATTTAATAATTTGTTTTAAAATTTTGTTAGCAAGAGTGACGGTATGTGCCATCTCACAAAAATCGTTGGTAAATACCAAGTTTTGGCATAGAGAAACGACAGATATTTGAAAGGCTTTTAGTAAAGTCTTTATAATTTACATTTAAAATTATTTATATTTTATTTAATGTACAAAACACAAAGAACGTAATTTACATCTAAGAAATATATTTTTTATAATGTAAAAAGCTTTTTCAATGCTATAATAATTGTACAGAAATCCAATTCTAAAGAAACTTAATTAAACACTTGTTTTTTTTATTTTATTTAATTAATATTAATTATTTACTAATCACTTGTGTTTTTTAACAAGATTTCAAATTAATTTAAACAAAATTTTGGTCGGTGTTTTGCTTTATTTTGTTAAAAAGCTTCTTCAAAACTAAAATTGTACAAAAATTTATTTAATTTAATTATTTACTAATTAATTGTGCTTTTTAACAAGATTTGTTATTAATTTAAACAAAATTTTTTCGACGTTTTGCTTTATTACGTTATAAGGCTTCTTCAGGGATATAATTGTACAAAAATCAAGCCTTGAAAAAGCTTAAGTGTTCCAAACACTTGGTCTTTCACCTAATTTAATTAGCATTAATTATTCACTAATTAGTTGTAATTTTTAACAAAATTTGGAATTAATTTTAACAAAATTTTTGCCAACGTTTTACCTTGTAAAAAAGCTTCTTCAGTACTATAGCTGGACAAAAATCAAGCTTTAAAGAAGCTTCAGTGTCCCAAGTATTTAGTACTTTGCTTAATTTAATTATTTACTAATTAGTTGTATTTTTAATAAAATTTTAAATTAATTTAATCAAAAACTGCGTCGACGTTTTGCTTTACTATGTTTAAAACCTTCTTCAGAGCTATAATTGTACAACAATCAAGCCCTAAAAAGCTTAAATGTCTCAAACATTTAGTACTTCTAAGTACTAATTGTTTACAAATTAATTGTAATTTTTAACAAAGTTTGTAATTAATTTAAACAGACTTTATATTAACGTTTTGTTTTATTTTGTTAAAAAGCTCCTCCAAGGCTATAATTGTACAAAAATCAGCTTTGAAAAAGCTTCAGTGTCCTAAGCATTTAGTACTTTGCTTAATTTAATTATTTACTAATTAGTTGTATTTTTAATAAAATTTTAAATTAATTTAATCTAAAACTGTGTCGACGTTTTGCTTTTCTATGTTTAAAATCTTCTTCAGAGTTATTATTGTACAACAATCAAGCCCTAAAAAACTTAAATGTCTCAAACATTTAGTACTTTTAAGTACTAATTATTTACTAATTAAATGTAAATTTTAACAAAGTTTGTAATTTATTTAAACAGAATTTATATTAACGTTTTGTTTTATTTTGTTAAAAAGCTCCTTCAAGGCTATAATTTTACAAAAATTAGTTTTGAAGAAGCTTCAGTGTCCCAAGCATTTAGTACTTTGTTTAATTTAATTATTTACTAATTAGTTGTATTTTTAATAAAATTTTAAATTAATTTAATCTGAAACTGTGTCGACGTTTTGCTTTTCTATGTTTAAAACCTTCTTCAAAGCTATAATTGTACAACAGTCAAGCCCTAAAAAGCTTAAATGTCTCAAGCATTTAGTACTTTTAAGTACTAATTATTTACTAATTAATTGTAATTTTTAACAAAGTTTGTAATTCATTAAAACAGAATTTATATTAACGTTTTGTTTTATTTTGTTAAAAAGCTTTTTTAGGGCTATAATTGTACAAAAATCAGTTTTGAAGAAGCTTAAGTGTCCCAAGCATTTAGTATTTTGCTTAATTTAATTATTTGCTAATTACTTGTATTTTTAATAAAATTTTAAAGTAATTTAATCAAAAACTGTGTCGACGTTTTGTTTTTCTATGTTTAAAATCTTCTTCAGAGTTATTATTGTACAACAATCAAGCCCTAAAAAACTTAAATGTCTCAAACATTTAGTACTTTTAAGTACTAATTATTTACTAATTAAATGTAATTTTTAACAAAGTTTGTAATTTATTTAAACAGAATTTATATTAACGTTTTTATTTTTACAAAAATTAGCTTTGAAGAAGCTTCAGTGTCCCAAGCATTTAGTACTTTGTTTAATTTAATTATTTACTAATTAGTATTAGTTGTATTTTTAATAAAATTTTAAATTAATTTAATCTAAAACTGTGTTGACGTTTTGCTTTTCTATGTTTAAAACCTTCTTCAAAGCTATAATTGTACAACAGTCAAGCCCTAAAAAGCTTAAATGTCTCAAACATTTAGTACTTTTAAGTACTAATTAATTACTAATTAGTTGTAATTTTTAACAAAGTTTGTAATTAATTGTTTAATTGTTTATAGCAGAATTTATATTAACGTTTTGTTTTATTTTGATTAAAACCTTCTTCAAGGCTATAATTGTATAACAATCAAGTGTTAAAGAAGCTTAAAAATCTCAAATATTTAGTACTTTTAAACATTAATTATTTACTAATTAATTGTAATTATTAACATAATTTGAAATTAGTTTAAACAAAATTTTTCGATGTTTTTTTTATTAAAAACTTTTTTAGAGTAACTAATATCTAAAAATTAAGCTTCGGAAAAGCTCAAATGTCTAAGTTAGTTCTTTACTTAAGTTTATTAATATTTAGTAATTAATTGTAATTTTTAACAAAATCTGAAATTAATTTTAACAGAATTTTTCTCGACATTTTGCTATATTACGTTAAAAAGCTTCTTCAAGGTTATAACTGTACAAAAATCAAGCTCAGAACAAGCTAAAAAGTCCCAAACACACAGTGCTTTACTTAATTTAATTAATATTAATTATTTACTAATTATTTCTAATTTTTAACAAAATTTTAAATTAGTTTAAATAGAATCTTACTGACGTTTTGTTTTAATATGACAAAAAGCTTTTTCAGTGCTACAATTGTTCAAAAATTAAGCTCTGAAGAAGCTGAAGTGTTCCAAATACTTGGTTTTTACCTAATTTAATTAATATTAATTATTGAGTAATTAGTTGTAATTTTTAACAAAATTTTAAATTAATATTTGCCGACGTTTTGCTTTATTATGTTAAAAATCTTCTTCAGAGCTATAATTGTACTAAAATTAAGCTGTAAAGAAACTTAAGTATTCCACATTTAATTTTTTCTTTAATTTAATTAAAGTTAGTTATTTACTAATTAATTGCAATTTTTAACAAAATTTTAAATTAATTTGAAACGAAATTTTTGTCGACGTCTTTTTTTACCATGTTAAAAAATTCTTCAAGGCTCTAAATCTACAAAAATTATGTCCTCAACTAATTTAAGTGTCCCACACTTAGTTCTTTACCTAATTTAATTAATGTTAATTATTTACTAATTAGTTGTAATTTAAAAAAAAAATAAGTTTATTTAAACGAAATTTTTGTTGAAGTTTTCTTTTAGTACTTTAAAAAGCTATTTCAGAGCTATAAACTGTACATACATACAAAAATTATGCCCTAAACAAACTTAAGTGTCCCAACTTAGTTCTTTACCTATTTTAATGAAATTATTTATTAATTAATTAGTTGTACTTTTAAACAAATTTTTAAATTAATTTAAACAAAATTTATGTCTTTTTTTTGCTAAGTTATAAAGTTTTTTAAGAGCTATAATTGTACAAAAGTTGAGCCCAACAATTTAAAACAAGTAGCAAAAATATTTGATAGAGAATATTTTGACATAAGAATTTGCTAGAATAGTACTAATGTTCACCACCGATAATATTTTTTTAACCAAAAATATGTTTTGATAATGACAATTTGGTCTCGATTAGGTATAATTAGAGAATTAAATTAAATACTTAAAAACATAAGTAGCAAAAACATTTGGTAGAAAAAACCTTGTGGCGTTTATTTAACGCTTTACAATTTTTTTAAGGGCTGATCAAAACAACTACTTTGAGGGTTGATATCCTAAAAACCAAAATTGTTTTTTTAATTTATATTTTTTTTTAGAAAATTAATAAAGCAGGTGTAACAACTTGTCTCCTGTTCAGATTTAAATCCAATAATTTACGAAAATATTAAAATTGCGTTTTATTGGAAATTTTCCAAAGAGGAAACTTTCCTGTCTTTTTACCTAAAACCTAAAAATACAATAAAATTTATATTTTAAACCTAACTTTCGAATTATTGTGATTTATTCCAGCAACTGTTGCACCTGTTAAAACCGGCATAAAATATCGTAAAATAACTGCTTAAAACAAATAGAATTGAGATGATTTTAATGCAATTACCGTCTCGCTCTACTAGTATAACAAAACGAGGCCGCTTTAATTTTCTCGAATAAAAAAAATTGTCATTCCAGTGAGACTATAAAACCTCGTCTCCACTTTGTACCAGAAATATGACTATTGCTGCGATGACTCTGAAATATCTTTATATTTCGTTTTTTGAAGTTTGTCTAAATATACAGAATAGCTGTTGGCGTTCTATTCTTGTACATTTCACGATTAATTTAAATTCTAAACTTGGGTTAAAAATTATCGAACAATGCCAACAAGCTATTGTCAGATAGCGTAACGAAGAATCTTTGGTTAACTATTTGATCAGTTTAATTGTTAACTGTAGTTTTTGTATAAGCGAGTCAAGCGTAGCGAATAAACGGGGCTTTGCTGATTGAGATTTAACTAATTAACTTGTTGAGTAAAAAGGAAGAAAGTTTGTTAAGTAAGAGATAATTACAAGAAGGTAAAAAAATATTTTGGCGTGAATTACTAATAACAATATACAAAAAGAAATTTAAAGACATTAAACTAACAAACGACTCAATTGTTTATGATAATAAATATGAGAGTTTTGTGTAATTTTAGCTATGGAAATTAGGATTTTCTCTTAAAACAAAGAAAAGGTCTTGTAATGTGAATATTGAAAAGGTTTGTTGTTTAAAACAATGTAAAACATGAAATTTGACCTTTAAAAAATTTATTATTTTATTCATAGATATTCAGAGTGAACGTCTAAAAGCGTACTTATTGTTCACTTGACTTTTAGTGACAATTTATAAACAAATAATTCTAAAAAACTGTTAGAAACAAAAAATATCTATAAATTGTTTAGAAAACTGGAGGCTACAGCAAACATTTTTATAATAATAGAAATCAGCAAACATCAATCTTTTATAAATTTTTTTTTATAATACTGCAGTGGTAAACTATTTCACAAAAATCGAAAGTTGCAGCCCAATTAGAAGTGTATTATTAGAAAGACATAAGTGGCTTATTAAAACAAGAAGGCATAATCTTTTTTTTAAATTTATTTAAGGCTGCGTTTCTGCGCCAGAGTGGTCAATCATTAAACTAAAAAAAAAAGATATTCAAGAGATGGCACCACATGTATTATTTCTTGAATTGGTCAAATTCGCTGAAACTCATTTTCTATCTCTCTCTCTATTTATGTTTTATTTCGCTCTCGAATTATCTCAAATAGTCGAATTAGTTGATTGGGGAAGACGGGCTAGTAGTGAAGTAAAATCGCCGCGCCGTTCTACAAGACTTCTTTCTTGCAAAAAAATTTTTTAACGTATAACCAGACGGGACCTTTACAGTCTTGTAAAGTATCATTATGGGCATCTGAAATCGCTATCGACAATTTTTTTTAGTAGGACACAAATTTGTAAATTTATGTTTTTTATGTCGGAGCAACAATTTCTAAAATCGTGTTTTTTAAAACATACATCGCGCTTATAAATTAACTATTTAAGCTAAAGCTTTGAAATTTTGTCCACTTATAGAGAAAACCAGAGCGCAGCTAACAGTAATAAGAAATTTTAAAAAAAGTTTTTTGTTTTTGAGAAAGGGCTCTCCAAAATCACTAGTTGCGAAATTGTGTATTGACAATTTCACCCTGCGGGAAGCTATGTAAATTATTAAAAATTTGACCATATAATGTACATTTTCACATTTACAAAACTTTAAATAAGTTTTTGAAAAAAAAAATGGAACAATAAACCAAATGGTTTCCGAAATATAAATTTTTTAAAACAAGGCTTTGCCGCGCTGCTCCGCGCAACACGCGTTCAATCTACGTACTCACACAGTAGTTCTTCGAATGTTAGGACATTCGAACTATACCAGTATTATGAGTTATTTAGGACTTACTTGAAGATAATTTGATAGATATAATTATAAACCACAAAAGATAATTTATAAAATTTTATTAAAACAAAAATATTTTGATGTAAAAAAAATAAAGCCAAATTTCTTCTTTGTCTTCATCTGATTTGTCGTTGGTTTCTTCAACATTCCGAACATAATATTAGTGCACTTCAAGTTGCTACAGTTGGTTAGTGGACTAATGATGTATATAAACAAGAACGAAAAGATCGATTAACAGAGTCTTTGTTCGGAAAAATAATAAAAAGAAGAGACACAACACCATGTCAGGTTTTAGTAAAAGAAATTTTGTATGGTACCAACTACTGCAATGAAGCAATGAACTATGGCAAAGATAAAGAAAAATTTGCCATTAAAAAATTTGAATAAGAACGAAAAGTCAAAGTAATTCCTTCTGGATTATTTGTTGATAAGGAGTTTGGATATTTAGCAGCTTCTCCTAATGGTACTTTTCAGTACTTTTCAGCAAAATTAATATAATATAAACTTTTGTTTAGGGGCTTATCGGAAATAATGGAATTTTAGAAGTAAAATGTTTATTTAGCGTTCATAAGTCAGGAAAATCTTTGGAGTAGGTTATAGAGGAAAATAAAAAGAAAACTTCATTTTGTTTGTACTTAGATAAAGGAAAACCACGTCTCAAAACCTCTCACACCTAATTATTATTTTCAGGTTTTTATTATATAGCTATTATTACAACTAGGGAAATATGAATAGTATATTTCCCGAGGTTGGCTAGTTACATCCCGAGGGGAACCCGAGGGATGTATAGACAACCGAGGGAATATATTCATATTTCCCGTGGTGGAATCAATAGTTTTTTTCTGATTGAAACAATATTGTTGTTAAAATAGCAAAATATTAGATTATTAATTCTGGAATTTAGCAATTAGTAACGTTGCTAAGGATAAGGAACATTGTTTGTAAATAGATATCATAGTTGACTGGTTTGATATTCGCGTCCTGTCATAAAAATATTTTGACAAAATGTCGAACTACCTGCTCTCATAGGCAGCAAAAGCCAGGAAATGTTTGATTCCAGCAAAATCGTATAGTAAAATGTATGTACGAAGACTTTCAACACTGGAGAACAGCAAATACGGTGAATGGTGCCGACGAAAATATTGTGCTAGCGTTTTTTGAAGACTTGGTATTTTGCTATGATTTTTGTTATTTTTGAACGTATGACTATTTTATTCTATCCGTAGTCGCAGAAATATTCACCAAACACGTTGTAGTCAAAATTATCCATGCTAAAGACAATGTTGCATTTAAAAGAAAAAAAATGATGTTAAAATGTTTGATGAAGTAGAAGCATTTGTAAAGAATAAAAATAAAGGATACGTTTCAAAAAAATCAGAGGTGTTGTCCCGAGAACAGCTCAAAAAATTCTTGCGAGAAGCTCTTACTGACATTTTTTTGGTGTATAAGGTAAAATTTCATTGTGATTCTCCTCTGTTGAATCGACTGTTACACCTGTAATTTAAATTTTAAAGGTCGTTTTAATTATGGAAATCTTTGGCGTCTGCAGAACGCACATTAAATAAAACATTTTCATAGTAAAATATGACATTTCAGATTTTCCTTTATATGACGTTTCATATTTCCCTTGGGACAATATGAGCATTTCATATTTCCCTAGGGAAATATGAGTGTGTTATCATATATTGTAACTAAGGCGATATTAGTTAATATTGTATCAATCAGAAAAAAACTTTATTAACTTTATCTTACCAATTAAACTGTTGTTTTTCAGATTTAGAGCCAATTAAATATTGCCAAAAAAGAAATTTGGTTTTTTATTATTTACATAAATGAATGGTCGCATGTTCAGACAATATTACGTAATGAGAACATATGGAAAAATACAATGTTGCCAAAATTAACCAAATTTTACATGGATTGTGTGGTGCCAGAGTTAATTTACAGAAATATTTCAAAAGGTTTACCATGTAAAGAACCATCATATATAAAAAAAAAATACAAATAATTGTGTCTTTTGAAAATACGCTCTCAAGTAAGAGATGCAAACCTCACAATAACAGCTCAAGGATATAATTAATCAAATTTGTATATTTTTTGTTTCTTTTAGAGCATTTCCCCTAGCTTCAATGACATTTTACTCTCTAACACCTCAACATATGTTTGAAATTATCTATAAATTTGTCATTTTTTTTTATTTTAAAGTTATATCCACAAACGAGAGATGCGAAACCTTACCACACATTATATTTACAGTAATTTACACTATACATTTAGATTTTTTTTAATTTTGAAAGTATAAAAAGACTTAATCCCACTGACCCCTACCAAAATAAAATGTTGAAAATTATTTTTTACTTTTATTTATTTCCTACCAATCAGCTTTATCCTCCTTGGGATGCAAGGCTTATATGAATTCTTAACAAACAGGATAGGTATTGATATTTTCAATTAATTTTATTTCAAAACATTAGAAATATAAAAAAGCATCCATTTTAATAAAATTTTTATGTCTGAATGTTCAAGTATGGGGTCTTTACTTCGCCAAGTGGTCTAAACACTAATAAGACGGAAAATTATTCTTCCATTAGATTTGGTGTTTTATTATACAAATGATTCATTGTATGTAGAACACTAAGATTTTGTGTATTGCCAAAAAAAAAATATTTTCTTCTAATCTTGTATAATTTCTAAAACTATAAACTATATTGTTTTAATTATTTCTACTGAAAATTGTTGCATGTTATATTTATTAAAAAACATCTGAATGCTTAATTTTAATCTGTACCTGACACACACTTTGATATGCCACTTTCTGTAAAGAAAAAAGTATTTATTATTCTATTTTTAAGGACTTACAGTGCGTATTCTTGTAATAAACTTGAAAACAAAAACATTTTTTAGTAGAAAATGAAGAGACCTTTCAAACGATATATCACAAGCCTATACTTTCCATTTAAAAAATTGGGGTTGACAGGTTGCATGTCATTCGAAGAGGGTTGAAGGTAGAAATCGCATTTTTACGTTGAAAGATGTCAATTTATAATTTAAATTTGACGTGTTTTTAGATTTGGTATAAATATGTACAGTAACCGAAATAATGAATTTATTTCATTTGGATTTTACACACTGTATATGCTTGAACGTGGTGCAAACAGTGTGAAGTTTGAAATGGGAGAATCGTGGCGCCACCACCGCGCCAAGTGATGAAAGTGCTGAACTAATATACGCAATGGCGGACAATATTATTGTGGAATTTATTTTTGCTATTTTACAAAAACAATTGATCGTAGAGCACTGCAATTTTGTGTAAAGCCGTAAAAAAATATTCTTTTTTGATCTTGTATAATTTGAAATACAATAAACTGGTTAATTATTTTAACAATTTTTATCTGTTTCACTAATTAAAAATCACATGAAAGTTCAATTTTCATTTATTTGCTTGAAAAGGTACGTAACACAAACTTTGATACGACCTTTGGTGTAAAGAAAACCCAGTTTATCATCCTACTTTTAAAGATTTGTATATTTTTACAAGTGCATGTTATTCAAACTTGAAATGTCCGCCATATTGTCAAATGTGCTAGCCTTAAGTGTTTCAGCTACATAGGCTATTTACACTACAAATTATGTACATATTATATATTTCTGATTTCAGGTTGTTACAGTAGTTGTAGAATCTGTAAACTTTCGAGGTGTTTCCATAATCTATCTTCTTCGCATGGATCTTCCCCACTCAGCATCTCCATCTAAAGCTCTTGTTTGTTTTCTCTTAGCTTTGTGCAGCTAAAAAGATGCGGAATGTTAGGGTGATCCTTAGACCATTTACGCAACCGCTTCGTTGTAAGCGTTACAGCGAAGCGGTTGCGTAAATGGTCTAAGGGGTGATCCCATTATTCCATTATTACACCAGTTGCATGCAGGTAGTTGTTTTCGTTCTAGTATGTAACTGTGGTTAGGTCGGTGTGTCCTATACGTAGTCGGTTGAGGATGGTTTGTTTTTTCCGTGTTCGATGTCTATTTCGTTTTTTCTTTTTGTAATTGTGATTGTCCCAAGTCTGTTGCCATCGTAGAAGGAGTGATTTTTTTTATCCAATCTTTTGTGTATTGGCTGGTAATTTGGCTTAGCATCAGGTTATTGCCATTTATTGCCGCTTTTGCAGCTGCATCCGCGAGTTCTTCATCGGTGTGCCCGGGTGTCCAAAAATATTCGATTGTCTTCTGTTTGTTTTCTTGCAGCATGTTGTTTATTTCTTCAGCTGTGCTGTTTTTTGATCGTCGGTTGTTGATCGTTTTAAGTGCAGCTATTGAATCGGAGCAAATGAGAAAATTTTCCCCTGCATCTCTAGCAGCTAGCTTGGTTGCTTGATAGATGGATTCTAATTTTGCTGAGTAGACGGATGTCATCTGTGGAACTTGGAATGTCGTAGTGTATTCTGGGTGTACAACTGCTAGACCGACCCCCTCTGTTGTCTTAGATGCATCAGTGTATAGCACTATATGATCAGAGTCTACATATTCTTGGATTTACTGGATGAATATAACATTCAGGAGAGAAGTATTTGTTTCTGTTCTTGGATAGTTGTTTAGATCTAGGTTTACTTTTGGTTTAAAGTTTTGCCAAGGGGGAAATTTTTGGGGTGGGATATTTTGTATTTGAGGTGCTTTTTCAGGTGAGGTAATTGAGATCAGTGTTTTTTGAAATCTACCATTCAATGGAGCGATCGCATTAGGTTTGTTTTCGTAATATGTATATGCTGTTATTTTAACTTTACTAGCCTGAAATTAATGTGCTGCGGGTTGGTAAGTACACCTGTCGCTTACGATAATAGCAGCAGGTCTCTTCTTAATGGTAGAGAAGAGACCTGCTTTTGTTCGGCTGCTTCACAATACAAACTTTGAACCGGACTAGTACGATGAGCTCCTAGTACTAGTCTTATTGCGTAGTTGTGTATAGAATCTATCTTTTTGAGTAGGGCTTTCGGTGCTGTAGCGTAGGCGATTGCTCCGTAATCAATTTTGGATCTTATTAGTGTCCGATAAATTGTGAGGAGATTTTTTTGGTCTGCCCTCCAGCTGTGGTGACTAACTGACTTTAGTACAAACATTCTGCGAGCACAATCAGATATTAATTGTTTGATGTGAGGTGCCCATGTTAGTTTTGCGTCAAATATCATTCCAAGAAATTTTATCTGCGTTACCTGATTCAGCCTCTCTTGGTTGAGAAATAGCACATTGATAATTTGTTGTAAAACACTTGTTGTAGTTCTTGGAGTTTTGCCTCTACAAAAAACAAGTAAGTCATCAGCATATATTAGGGATCTTGTTGGTAGTGATATTTCACTTGTTATATCGTTGATGGAAAGAAGGAACAATGTTACACTTAAAATAGATCCTTGCGGAACTCCATTTTGTAGTACTCTTGTTGTGGATAGGGTGTTATTTGCTCTGACTTGCATGAGGCGGTTTGATAAGAAACTTTTCTACGAATGCTAACAGATTGCCTCGAATTCCACTTTCTGTCAATTTTCTTAGTATTTGGTTTTTCCATAGTGAGTCATAAGCGCGTTCCAAATCGAAGAATATTGCAATGGTTTGTTCGTTGTTTACAAATGAGTCACGTATCTCTGCCTCCAGGTTTAATATATTGTCCATAGTCGAGCCATGTTGTCTGAAACCACTTTGTTCATTGCATATTAAGTTGTTTGTTTCTAGGAACCATGTAAGTCTTTTGTTAATTATTTTTTCAAATAATTTACAGACGGTGCTAGTCAAGGATATAGGTTTGTAACTTTAAGGATCTGTTTTGCATTTACTCGGTTTGAGAATGGGGGACTACTGTTGACAGTCTCCATTTTTCAGGGAAAACTTGTTTCTTCCATATTATGTTGTAACAAGACAGAAGATATAGAATAGCGTCTTCAGGAAGATGTTTTAGGAATTGGTTGTGTATATTATCCTGGCCTGGGCTGGAGTTCTTTAAATTCTCCATTTCACTTAGTAGTTCCTCTTTTGTTATAAGGATATTTAGAATCTCGTTTTCGGGAATTATTTCTCTCGTTATTTCTTGTTCTTCTACTTCGGTTTTATACTCAAGAAATTCATCTGTGTAGTTGTCGTTGCTGGAGTTTTCATAAAATGTGTCAGCTAAAGTTTCCGCTATACTTTTATTGTTATGGATAATATTCCATTTGGTGTTTTTTAAGCATGTTATACGATAGCTTGTGTAATGTCCTTTAATGCTGTTTATTTTTTTCCATACATCTGATACAGGTGTTTTTTCTGTCATAGATTCTACATAATTTTCCCAACTTCTCTTTTTTTTCTCTTTTATTAGTTTTCTTGATTTTGCTTGCTGGTGTTTGAATTCGATTAGGTTTTCTAGAACAGGGTTTCTTTTATACTTCTTTGCAGCATTTTTCTTTTCTTTTAACGCAGCTTCACAATCTTTGTCCCACCATGGTGAGGCATAATCTGCGGACTGTCAATTTTAATGTTTGTAAAATGACTATAAAATATGGCTTACAATTTCGATTTTGTCTTACTAAATGGCAATTTTAATTGTAATTTTAAAATATATAGTTATAAAAAAACTGGTAGAAACAGTAAAATCCAAATTGTTTATGAAACTGACAACTGCAAGAGGCATTTTATTAAAACAGAAACCAGCAGACATCAATCCTCTACATGTTATTTTATTTTTATAAAAAAAACTGCAGTCGTAGATTATTTTATAAAAATTAGAAGCTGCAAAAACCATTTTACATAAAATTGTAGCCAGCAGCCTAAAAAAGGCATTTATCAAAATTAGACGGTGCATTTTCAGGCATTTTGTAAGATAAAAAGTCGTAAGTGGCATTTTAAAAACAAAATCTGCAGGAGGCATTTTATAAAGGATTATTGTAATTATCTTTACATCTATTTTTTATTTGAAATTGCGGTTGTACTGTATTTTATAAAAAATTGGAAGGAGCAGCCCAAATAAGGCATTTTATAAAAATTGAATAAAATTAATATGAAATTAATAAAAGACATAAGCAACATTTTAAAAGAAGAAGGCATAATCTGCAGACTTTCAATTTTTATTATATTTTATAATAGCTTTTATAAAATATTGTATACATTTCCGATTTTCTTTTACAAAAAAGCAATTTTTAATTGTAATTTTTATAAAATGCCTTTTGTGATAATTAGAGTGATAAATATAAATAACAATTTATCAATGAATAATTTTCTAAAATTGTTAGAAACAATAAAATATTTATAAATTGTTTAAAGAACTGGAGGCTATAACAGACATTTTTATAGAAATAGAAACCAGCAGATATCAATCCTTTACATGCTATTTTATATTTTTTATAAAACTGAATTTGTAAACCATTTTATAAAAATTAAAAGCTGCAAAATCTATTTTACATAAGATTGTAGCCAGCAGCGACAAAACATCTTTATTAAATCGAACGGCGCATCATATCAGCATTTTATAAGTTAAGGAGCCGTAAGTGGCATTTTATAAAACGCAGACATAATTTATCTATTGGCGATTAATATTCTTGTAAAATGCTTTTATGAAGTTTAGTCTACACGTTCAAAAAGGCTCTTTTTAATTGCAGTTTTTATAAAATGCTTTTTGTAGTTTTCATTTTTATAAATTGTAGTCTATGGCATCTAGTTTTTATAAAGAAAAGTGCAAAATATTTGCAGTAGCTCTTCAATAATTCTAAATTTGAAAGATAATTAATAATTATTGATAAAAACTGCAGATAACATTTTATAAACATAGAAACTGCAAGAGACATTTTATAAAGATTGATTGTAATCAAATGTGGCTATTTAACTAAAAAAATTGTAGGACATATTTTATAAAAATTGGAAAACACTGAAAGCATTTTACAAGAGTTAATTTAGATATAAAAAAGTTTTATAATCAAGTATAGCTAATTTGTAAAGAAATAAAATTGTTGGCTCCATTTTGTAAAAATTAGTAGCTACAAAAAGCATTTTATAAAAATTTTAAACACCAGACGTTATTTAAATAAACGACAATTTATAAATAAATATAAAACCGTAAAAATAATTAAATATTATTTATTATAACTTGTTCAGGAAACTGATAGCCGTAGGAAGCATTTTAAAAAACAGAAAGCATTGGGCATTAAATCTTTTTATTTTTTTTAGATTTAAAATTGCAGTCGTACTATATTTTATAAAAATTAAACGCTGCAGCCTAAATAAGACATTTTATAAAAATTGGGCGGTGCATTATATCAGCATTTTATAAGTTAAGGAATCGTAAGTGGCATTTTATAAAACGCAAACATAATTTATCTTTTGGCAATTTATATTCTTGTAAAATGCTTTTATAAAATTAAGCTTATATTTTCAAAAAGGAATTTTTTTATTGCAGTTTTTATAATAATACAGTTTTTATGCTTCTTAAAGTTTTCATTTTTATAAATTATAGTCTATGGCATCTATTTTTGATAAAGAAAATGCTGTAAAATGCCTGTAGTAACTGGTCAATAATTTTAAATCTGAAAAATAATTAATAATAATTGATAAGAGCCGCAGGTAACATTTTATAAACATAGAAACTGCAAGAGGCATTTTATAAAGACTGCAATCAAAAACCACCAGTTTATTAAAAAATAAAACTGTAAGCTACATTTTGTAAAAATTAGAAGTCACAAAAAACGTTTGATAAAAAATACTAAAAGAAATAAATTTATTGTTATTTATAAAACTTATTCTAGACTGATCCTTAATCTGGAAGACAATCCGCATGTGTCAGACGATATTTTATAAACATAAAACTGCTAGAAGCATTTTATGTCAATTTTAAAGACTGCACTCTAATTTTAAAAAAATAATTAAAAGCTTAAATGTCAAAAATTGAAAACTTCAGAAAGCATTTTTAGTAAAATAGAAACTAGCAAAAATTTTCGTTTTACATTTTTTTGAATTTTAAAATTGCTGTCGTACGTTATTTTATAAAAACTAGAAGCTGCAAAAAGCATTTTACATAAAATTGTAACCAGCAGCTTAGAAAGGGCATTTTATTAAAATTATTAGGCATTTTGTAAGTTTAGGAATAGCATATTTATAAAAAGCAGGCATAAGAAGTCTACTGCCAATTTTCATTTTAGCAAAATGCTTTTATAAAATGTGGTTTTAATAAGAAAAAATTGTAAAGTGTCGTCAGTTAATTTTCAATTTTATAAAATGCCTGTTAAAACAGCCAATTTTGTTGTTATTTTAGTAACTTTATTCAATTATTCTTAAAGAAAGTTTGAAAGCCAAATTCAGACAATTTAAAAAAAAACTGCAAAAAGCATTTTATAAAAATTGAGAATCACAGAAGACATTTTAAACCAATAGAAACTAGCTTGACATATTTTATATTTTTTAAAATTAATACTGTGCATATAAATAAAAATTCTAAAAGACATTTTATATAAAAATAGTTTCTTGCAGTCTTCATTTTTTAAATTGTCGTCTGCAGCTTCCAGTTTATATAATATTTGAAATATATATTTAATAAAATAATAATTAAAAGTAAAATAATAATATGAGGAAAAAATTAATTTATTGTCACC